>OW121743.1:45895696-47095696 GCA_933228675.1 Stomorhina lunata | reverse complement strand
TCTCAACATGACTTTGATCTTGAACGTTTCATTTAATGATCAATTATAAGATATTTGATCACAATTTACGACGCAAATCTTTTACTAGATCGGACCTTGCTAGAGATCAATGTTTATATATCTTATAAAACAAAATATTCAAGGAATCCCTTGTAGATGCGAAGACTTGTATGTTTTAAGGATCCAAATTCTTGCAAGTGCTTTCATAGACTTAAGACGTCTTTGATCTTATAAGAACCAGACAAAGGTCATTCAAAAACTTAACCTGAACAAATTTTATGTTGATTTAAAGTCTGTGAAGTGTTTTTTAAAAGTTAAAGCTTCCTTTCTAATGGACCGGAATATGGAAACTATTCTGCGGAAACACGAGGAAATCTTAAAGATTCGTATTCCGGGATTTGGTGTCAGAGCCATGTACAGGCATCCTAGCAGATCTAAAGATGCTGGTAGAAATGAAAGTCAAGGTTTTACATGAACACACTACCGTACAGACCTATTCCACGGTGCTCTCAACACCTGTTAGTAAAATACGTTTACCAGCGGCCGGATATACATACACCCGTACCAAATTGAAACCATTTATATTTTGAACAAGGTTTCCCGTTTGGTGTTTCGCAGACTATCTTAAACTCCTACCGGTCTATGTGTACGACACCCGGTCGAAATGCAACTCAACATCGAACGTACGTTCTTCCCGCTCCCAACAGTCAGGCTGGAACCTAGGTTCCAGGGGCTCTCCACTTCCGTGGTACCAGAAAGTTTCTGGTCGGACTTCGTAGACGAGCCACTACCACTACACTACACACATTCAAACAACCACTGACCACATAATTCATCTCAAACACAATTTGGCAATATATAGGCTCCCCGGAAGACGACTCAGCCCCAGAAGAACAGACATCATTCGAATCTACTACTGGATTAAGGCAAGGACGTATCTTGTCACCGATACTTTTTATCCAGGGGCTCCTGACTCCCGTGGTACCAGAAAGTCTCTGGTCGAACAAGCCACTACCAGCATCGCCCCCAAAAAGACTAGGGGCTGGTGTAACACACATTCAAACAACCAATCACTACCTAATTCATCTTCAAAACAATTTGGCAATATACAGGCTCCCCAGAAACCGACTCAGCCTCAGAAAACCAGATATCCTCCCAAGAACATCTGGGCGGCCGAGGTCTATCAAAAGGGAAGCCATACACACAAAACGTGTTACTCTCTAGCACTTACCGAACACCAGACAAGACACCACTAATACATAGTCAATCACACTTCCCACTCTAGCCTGGGTGACAAGCACCCCACTCACGTCATAAACGTCCTGAGTCCTAACTACCCCCTCAATTTTCTAGGTCCCTTATGGCCGAGTAATACGGCCATTCACACAACACATCAATCACTCACCAGTATCTCAACATACGCTTATGCTGAAATTCATTAACGGAGCCATGCCCGGTAAGAATGAATTGGAAGGAATGTTTTACATATTAAGCAAGAATCCTAATTTGGATGATGTTCTGGATATGCCGAAATGGACCAAGAATGATTAGATATTATGGAAGGCACACGATATTTTAAATGTCTTTAGAAGCTACTTTCTAGAATAATCTTTCATAAATTAAAGGAAACTTAAGTAAGAATTGAAAATTCGAATCTCAGAAGTATAGAGTTGATACCCTAGAGATATATACTGATGTGTCCAAATCGACTAATGGTGTGGGTGAGGGCTTTTTCATCACACTGAGGGAGGATGAAAAAGCCCAACAGTCTGTAGTATTCTACGACTGGTCTGAAATTTCTGCCATCTATAGGCCGAGCAAACAGCTAAGGTACGACCGGATATACTACATAGATATTCGTTTTTGCGCGGACAGTCTTGCCGCCATCTACTCTCTATCTTCAGTATTTGCATTCCGTTCTTACTCGGGAATGCCGACCATCCCTTCATGAGATGGCGAGGCATTCCCAATATTGAACTGTCTTGGCTACGTGGCCACAACAATTGTCTCAGGACAATTTCGAATCTTTTGACAAATCATTTATGTAGTCACAAGTTCTAGCATATATAGGTGGAATCGTGGAACCTAGGGCATAAGCAGATTAAGTGTAGCTTAGGTTACATCTGATTAGGACACATTCTTTGCTATTGTTGCAGGCTCTAACGACGTTAGGTTTAGGTTAATGTGGCAGTCTTAAAAAAAACAGAGTCACTTAGACTACGATGTCCACTGTGATACCACGGAAGCTAATGAAAAAACATATCACTAGCTTCGTCTGTTGAACCATTCCGAGCGCATTAGAAAGCTCTTAAGTCGGCTGATTTAAATACCAGCCAGATCGTCTAGGTCGCTTAAGAAAAGTGAACCCAAAATTAATTCCCTACTGTTCGCTAGGGTAGGACAAGTGCCTAGAATAGGTTTTATTGATTCAGTCTGTTCCTCGTCTCTACAGCCTCTACAAAGGTCATTAATGGTAACTTTAGCCTAATTGCATGTCTTCCAATCAAACAATACCCAGTTATAACGGATACGAGCAATGAGACATCAGGTCTTGATAATGACAGCAATCTGTGAGGGTGTTGCCTATCCAAAAAGGGCCAGATCTGTTTGGAGTAAATACAGCCATTGACAGACGCGCCCCACCTATTATTTGTTAAAAAGTTAGATCTATCTTGCAGTAGAAACTTGTAAGTGGCTAGAGATATGCCCACGGACTCCAGTTCGGCTGGAATTGGTAATGTAGTCCCTAGTCCTGCAAGCTCGCCTGCTCTGCAATTCTCTGTATTATTCTATGAGACCGTTGCCTATCCAAACAGGGCCACATCTGTTTGGAGTAAATACAGCCATTGACAGACGCGCCCCACCTATTATTTGTTAAAAAGTTAGATCTCTCTTGCAGTAGAAACTTGCAAGTGGCTAGACTCCAGTTCTGCTGGAATTGGTAATGTAGTCCCTAGTCTTGCAAGCTCGCCTGCTTTGCAATTTTTTGTAATATTCCTGTGGCCCGGTACCCATATGAGGTTTATACTGAACTGCTGGGCCATCTCGTTAAGAGATTTGCATCAACTCAGGGCTGATGTTGAATTCAGGAAAACAGAGTCCAGAGATTTAATAGCAGCTTGGCTGTCGGAAAATATATTAATACCCAATATTGTATGGTATATGGGCCATCTCGTTAAGAGATTTGCGCAACTCAGGGCTAATGTTGAATTCAGAAAGACTGGGTCCAGAGATTTCATCGCAGCTTGGCTGTCAGAGAATATATATAATATTAATATTCACTGTTATGAGGACATTATATCTCAGCAATTCTCTAATTTCTAGGATTTCAGCCTGAAAAACGCTACAATGATCAGACTCTACTAAGGTCTGACGTAGACTCTAATGTCTTGATTCCACAAAGGGCTCCTTGACATCCAGAGTTGTTGGCTCTATGTTACGATGTTCTTTAGAGCTAAATTACAGGAATCTTTTGCCTAAGAAAGTCTCCTTATATCAATTAAAGTGATAACTCTTATAACCGGACACCTTTATTTTTTGTCGGGTTATAAGAGATGTCCGCTCAAAAGAAGTAAACACTTGTTATTTATATTATCAAGGTTCTACAAAGTTTGTTCAGTTATTGGGGGTATCCTCTAGGAGAGGTTTCACTAAATATATTTCTTCTTTAACCATCTTTTATTGTTCTTTTCAGCCTTTTCTTCTTATTTTCTATAAGGAAGGATCACAATTTAAGCTTCAAGTGAAGACACTACCTTTCAAAACTAAAGTCATTTATTTAAATTTGAAATTTGCAATTTCTTTGAACTAGAATTGAAAGTTTGAATAATTTCAATGTTAAGCGATTCCAAAACCATGTGGCAGCACTTTTCAAACGTCAAATCTTTGTGATGATCAAAGAGCTCAATGAAGTGAGACGTGTTAGGAAAACAAGAAGAGAGAAGGAGAGAGGGAGAGTGTAAAAGATAACAGAATCAATAAAGCAACAGTGAAAATTTCAATGGATTTTCTAAAAAAAAAAAAGATAATAGAGGAAGAGGTGCAAAGAGAAAGAAAACAAAACAATGAATGACGGAAATAGTGAGATACGAGAGAAAGAGAGGAAGAAAGAAGGTGGTAGAGATTAAATTAATGGAGGTACCTAAATGATATATAGGAGGATCGAGACATGAGGTTTGTTTTATTAATTGAGTATAATAGAAAAAAGTACGAAAATCTCAAAATTTGTACTATTTATTTTAGACGAAATGATTAAATTATAGAAAAAATTTAGTTAAACAAGAGCAAAAGAACATGAATAAATATAGGAAAAATAAACGAATAACTAAACAAACAAATAATTACATAATTGATAAAAAAAAATTAAAATTTTGGGGGAAAATTTTTAATTAAAACTAGAAATTAAAATTTGTTTAAAGAATTTTTTTTTTAATATTTTTTATAAGAAAACATACATTCAAAAGAAAATAAATCGGGCTAATAAGGTTTCGTTTCGAGTCAAGTCATTAGAGCAGAATCACTTGAAGTTTTTTTTTTTTGGGTTAAATATTTTTTTTTTCGAAAATTTCTTTAAAAGTCGTTTTATTTTGTATAGTTTCGTTAAAATTCGTTGAAATTTGGGTTCGTTTAAAATTGTTAAAGATTTCACTTGTTATAGGTATTTAAGAAACAACTTGTTTTCTTAAAGTTTTTAATAGATTTATGGATTTTTTGCTTATGTAGAGCTTAAAACAAAAGAAAAGATTAAGATTATAATATTTAAAAAAAAAACTGAAAATTTTTCGGAATTTTTTGTTTTGATTTTCAAAATTTTATTTTTAAAGAGAGACAAAAAATTTAACACATTTCACAGATTCACGGTCACTTTATTAGAATTAGAACAATCTTCCAGAGATTTTTAAAATTTTCTTCAAAATTTCATCATTTTTTTTAACAAATTTCTTTTTAAATTTTTTTTTAATTTATATCATAATTTTTTTTGTAAGATTTTAATTATTCAAAACTTATTAGAAAAGTAAAAATTTATTTTCAAACCTCGTTTTTAGTTAAATTATTTTCAATTTAAATCTTTTTTCATATTTTCACC
Organism: Stomorhina lunata; assembly: GCA_933228675.1. Lineage (NCBI taxonomy): Eukaryota > Metazoa > Arthropoda > Insecta > Diptera > Rhiniidae > Stomorhina > Stomorhina lunata. The sequence goes on along the minus strand of OW121743.1, from coordinate 47,090,610 downwards.
GAAAAAAGATTTTTTTCATATTAATCCAAATAAAAACATAGAAGCGCCTTTTGTGTTATAACAAAAAATCAAAATCGTTTTTTTTTTTCTTTCTGATGTAAATTATAATTTTCTTTTTGTTATTAAATTATTTAAATAATTTTTTCATTATTTAGCTCCGCGCGTTATTGTTGTATGATGCGTGTATTTTAGAGTTTAGAGCAGTAGTAAGTGAAGTAAAATAAGTAAAATGTGAGCGAGCGAGCGTTGAGCGCAGCGCAGTGTGAGTGCAATAATACAGCACAACTAAACTGAATTAACATTTGACAACTCAAGTATCGGGAACTAAAGAAAATCCACGAGATACTTTCGACACACACAAAAAAAAACACTACATACACATAAACTCTCCCTCTCGTTCTCATAAAAACGGAAAAAACACACACACACACAAATGAATGAATGAGAAAGAAGCAAACAAAAACGAAATGAAAATAAAAAAAACATTCATTCTAAAACTCGTCGTTTTGTATTTATTCGTTTGCTTTGGAATACCGAATATCTACGAGGGTAGTTTGAGAAGTTGGTATCTTTTGGATTTGCAAAGCAGCTACCTAGGGTTGCCAGTCAGGCTGGATTCGACGATTATTGTCCAGTGTCAAGCTAAAATTAAATTTGTCCAGCTGAAAGGTGAATAATTGTAATTTTTTTAATATTAAAAAAAAAACTATTTTTATGAAAAAGAACGCAATAAAAGCTTTTGATTTTGAAACATATGTCGTTATTTATGTTGACGGCGCACCCCAGTAAGAACAGTGTCAAACGTTTGAAATATGATGACTTTTACATTTGATATCAAACGTTTTTTTCAAACTTTTTTCAAACCTGAACAGATGTTTGAGATTCCCATTCATTTTCAAATGAGGGTTCATTTGAGAATAAACGTTTGAAAAATGATAGTTTCTCAAATTGAGAATAAAGGTTATTCTCAAATCATTATCAAACCCTAAGATGATTTGAGAATAATTTTAAAAATGGTGTTATACAAATTTGATATCAAACCCTATTTCAATTTTTTTTCAAACATTAAAAAAAAAAATAATTTATGTTAAATAAAATTAATGTTTAAGATATTTTAATGGAATGACATTGCATTACAAAGAAATTCGTTATTTCTTTTGGATTTTTTAAAATTGGTCCATATTTGACCATAAAACCTTGCTTAAAAAATTTCAAGATAAAAAATTCAAAAATAATATGCATAAGTAAATTTCCTTTGCTTCTTAAATTTTTTTTTACCTAATAATAAAAAAATTATATTTTAAGCAAACGAATTCAAATATGATGCACCGTTTTCAAAAACAAAATAAACAAACTCAAAAATACAACGCCATTTTATTTATGTTCCACATGTAGATGATATCCACATTTGAAAAACCTTTGAGAATGAGGTTTGATAATGATTTGAGAATAAAGGCATTTCTCAATTTGAGAATAAAGTCCCCTTTTTGTTGAGAACGCTATTATTCTCAAATCAGTATCAAATCAGTATCAAACGTTTGACCTTTGAAAAAAGATTTATTTTCAAATCATCCTCAATTTGAGAATAAACCTTTTTTCTTACTGGGACATTGGGGTTTTTGATGCCTAAACTGGGAATCAAATCGTGGACGATTTCCTGGTTTCAAATTTTAAGTTTTTTTTAATAGTTTTCCTTTAAAAAGTAAAATTAATCAATTTTAAAATATACATTATTAGAATTTGTTATTTTTTATAAATTAAGGTACAAAACCTTAGGTTGTTTGTATGAAAATATTTTTTTTTTTTATTTCGAGGAGTGTCGGCCGGATTATTGTGTCATTTGGTGAGAAACATTAACCTTGAAAATTTGAGCCAAATTGGAAAACGTAAATACGTGGCGCCCAAGCCCTAAAGTTGAAAAATGCGTTTACAAGGGGGAAAATGGGTATTTTTTCGGATTATGCTAAATTTAATTTTTTTGGACTATCTTTTATGAAAAAGTAAGTATTTATTTGCAATATTGACTTAATAGGTATTTTCTTGAAGTAGAAGTCTTATAAATCGCTCAAGCGGTTTTTGAGCGCTTTATCCGCTAATTTTATGTTCTTAGACAATTTTACGAAAAAAAAAATGCTACATTTAAATGTTTTTCTACCATTATATTTTTTACATATCTAAGTCCTGTAAGTAATAAAATATAAAATTTTTTTAATTATAATATTATAAAGCTTTATCTCTCAATTTCACCACCTTTCTTTTCTCTACTATCCCCTTTCCAAAGAAGGTACCCCAATTCGTATATACTCTATATACAATTGTATAGGCAGCATTTACCTGAGTGTTACTTCTCTTTAAAAAAATATATTAAATGTTAAAGGTTTTCACAACCAGAATTTTTCATTATTTCAAAAAGATCTCTTCGAGAAACAAAAGTATTCAAGTTTGTACCTAAGATGCAACAAAATTATGCGGATCAACAAATATATAATAATATATAATGCAAAAACGTGCAAAACCAATTTTTTCTAATATTTTCTAAACTATCCATAGTTTATGAAGAAAAAAGAATTGTTACTAAATTTTGCTAAATTCACAACTATTTTTCTATATATATTACAAAATTTGCCAATTTATAGGTCTTCACGAAAAAATACTTTTAAACTATTAGTATCAGTTACACTTAAAATATGATAACACAAATATAATCTTAATAACCTGATGTTATAGGCTCCATAACTTTTCTCTAAATTTTCATTTAAGAAACAGCAAAAAATTAATTTTGAAAATGCAAAAAATTTACTTTTTTACAAACATTTACAAGCCATTAAAAAACTTTAACTTTGAAAATGTGTGAGAATGTAACGGTAGTTGCTACAGACATTTTTTTGGAGCTGGTGTTGCAGAATTTTGTAACCTTTTACCTAATATAAAAAAATATTCGGTACCGACGAATTAAATTTTTCAATTAATTCCCACTTTGGGTATGAAAAACCCCAATGTGCGGCGGTGTCAAGTTAAACAAATTGTTTTACAACCTCGTAGCAATAGTTCTCAACGATCACTTGTGGTCCAATTATTGAGGATTGCCTGTTTATAGAAATCATCAGTTTTGTTTTGATTCATGGGGCCATTTTTTAGATTCCTTCTCGATACAATCCAATCGCGCAATGTGCGTCCCATGATATCAATGTCATCGACAAACTCGAGTAGCATGTGTTTTCTTTTAAAAATTGTTTCAGATCTCTGACAATATCGATGCGGTTAATTACGGTATTCGCAATTCGATTTATCAAAAATTGAAAGATTAAAGTAGATTAAAGTATTGATTTTGAAACTTATGTTTATGTTGACGGCGGTACCAAGGTAAACAAATTATTTTACAACCTCGTAGCTAGAGTTCTCAACGATCACATGTGGTCCAATTCTTGATGATTGCCTGCGTGTAGAAACCAGCAGTTTTGTTTTGAATTATTGACAACTAGACTCATTTTATTAGATTCAAATTTGCGTCTCATGATAAGCAAGTTTTTTTTATTAATGTCTAGGTTTTTTATTAATGTCCAGCTAATTTTTAGATTGTCAAGCTTTTTTTTTCCTTACGTCCAGCTTTTTCAGGATTAGTGTCCGGCAACCCTAGGTATAACTCAGCTTTCTTTGATACTAAAATTTAGAGCAGAAATAGTCGAAACATATGTAGTCACACTGTCCAAAAATTCCACACCCATATAGTAGACGAGGTAGGAGACAGGTTTTGGCAAACATCATTTTAATATTAAACGGAGTGTATTTTGTACCGACCATAGAGGACGTAGCATTGATTGGACTTGACATGCCATGGCACGTACACGATTTGACCAGCTTATTTTGTCATTGAAAATAATACCATTTTTTTGTGGATGTAACTAATTCGATTTTTGACCATTTATCGTTATATCAAAATTAACAGCCTGCAGTTTCAAAATGCAACTTTTTCAAATTGTACGTCAACTTACGAAAAAATTTAACTTTTGGTTTTTGAAATTTTTTTTTGAGTGAAACGAGAAAAAGCTTTTAAAATTTTGGTTCGTAATTGAAATGTATAGACGAAAGTAAATGTCAAATCAGGCAATTAAAAAATTCTAATCGCCTGGGAAACAAAAAACGGTTATTTATTTTTTTTTTTGTTTAGGACCTGAACACATTACAATGCATTATGTTGAAACTAGAAAAAGGTTGTGGGAGAGGGAAAAGGTTGTTGGAGGGGGAATAGGTACTGTTTGTGAATATTTGATTTAAACTTCCCTATATTGCAACTGGTTGGAAAAACTTCTGCGAGAAGGAAATTCTACATACGAACTATCCGTAGAGTATCGTCTGTCTACTGGTCAATCGACTACGAAAGGATGAGCTCTAACAGATAGACGTGCATTGCGTAGGAAAGTTCATGTATCGAGAACGAGTTTCCTGATTTTGTTAGAGCACATTCCAAAGTAGTAGCAATAGAACAATAGAGTTGGATAACCTACTCTTACCGATGAGCACTTTTGCTCTCTCCTGTACTCGGTCAAGAAGTTCCAAAATAAACTTTGAAGCACCGGCCCATACATAAGAGTTGTATTTCACCGGTAGGCAATACATGTTTCGGAATAGGGTCTATGTAAGAGTGCAAGAGAGGGCGAAAGTGCTCATTGATTACAGCATGGTATCTAACTCTATTGAACCACTAGAGTGTCAAACTTTGCTATCGCTTTTACTTTGGAATGTGCCCTAACGAAATTAGAGAACTCGTTCCCAAACTCAAATCTTTTTACGCAATACATGTCTCAGAATAGAGTCTTTGTAAGAGCTACTCGACCGAGTGTAGGAAATGGTGAACGCGCTCGTCGGTATGCAACTCTATTGAGCCACTGGAGTGTCACAATGTTCTACCGTTTCTAGTTGCTTTGGAATCCGGCCTATCGAAATCTGGGAACTTGTTCTTAAAACTCGAACTTTTTTACTTAATACTTGTCTTTCTCATACCCAGAACATCATTGCAAAAATGTTTTATTTAATTTTGAAAAGAATATGTTAAATTTTTTGTATTTTTTGTTTTTATTTATTTTTGATTTTATTTAATTTTAGGGTTAACATCATTTTACAAAAGTCTTAAGTTTTACAGGAAAAGCTTTCAGAAAAGTAATAAAATATCTCATGGCAATACTATTGTTTGATATTTCATTACGAAGCTTTTACTTCCAAAAGGCAATTTTTATACAGGTCCGCGCAGACCAACTGGGCCACAATCTGGTTTTGGTTGCAATTTGAATACTATCAATTTACTAAAACAAACACCCATACTAATGACGATACTCAAAGACCTATGATTGAGTAAGGGGACTATTTCAAAGCCTTCCACTTACGACTGTGAATTGGGCTATTTGAAGACTGGAGATACCCTAAGAACAACGATTAAGAGTTGAATTTTATATAGTTCACGATTGAAGAATGGCGATACTCAAATACCCAGGTTAGGAAATATGAATTAATATCTGAAGGCCTACGATTGAGAAATGTCTACACTTTTTCTTATTAAAAAATGTCGATATTCAAAGACTCATGATTAAGAAACGTTACTACTCAACAATTAAAATGAATTTATTATAGAATGGCGATACTTAAAGACTCACAATTGAGAAATGGGACTTGCATCCAAAGTCGATACACCTGGCGACATACACGATTAAGTATGAGTCACAAATTTCTCTAAAATTTCCCAACATTAGTCCAGTTGCTTCATAACGATTTCTTGTACTTTCTTGTTACGGCAATTTAGACTATCGAGGAATTTAGTGTTAAAAAATACTTATTCGAAAATATATATTTTTTTAAGAAAAATGTATACTTATCAAACTACCCTCGTATAGCATCTTTTTTGAACATTTTTCCTTGTAGTTACGTTTTTGTTGTAGTTACGTTGTAGTGATGATGTAGCAATTGTTATTATTCTTGTTGTTGTGGCGGATTTTTCCCTTCCCTTTTTTAAGTTTCGTAATGTAGAAATGTTATAGTATTTTCACTTAAGTTTATCTTACAATTGCCTTCTCTACATTAATGCACTCACGTAGTACTCGCACGTTTACAATTACACATCGACAAAAAAAACACACACACACACACACACCTTATCAATTATATATGCTGTGGAGTTCAGTGTAGCCAGACTAACAAAAAATAAATAAAATGTAAAGTCGTTATTTTATACCAAACTAAAAATTGACACGGTTTTGACAATTTTGATAAGGGGATAAAGTTAAGAAATATATTAGTTTTTGGCTAGATTAGGGTCGAGTTCCGGTTGTGTAAAAATATTGCTGATCATTGCCTTATAGCTAAAGTTTGTGAGCCCAGATCCAAAGTATTAGTGCATTGATTGACAATTTTAGACCAAATTACGAATAATTTAGACTAAAATTCGTCATTACTAAAACATCGAATGTCAAGTCCATCATGTATTACGGCTGCGAAACTTGGAAACGCACAAATGTTATCGATAAGCGCGTGCAAACTTACGATAAGCGCGTGCAAATTACGGCAAATTCTTAATATATGGTGGCCGAATCGCATAAGAAATGAAGACCGACTTAACACGACAAACCAAATCCCTGCTTAGAGATATGAAATGGCAATGGATAGGTCACACACTTCGAAGGCCAAATATTAACATTGCTCGACAAGCGCTTCGTTGGAATTCACAGGGAAGATGACGTCGTGTTGCTATTCTTAGAACGTATAACAAAGAAGAAAAAACTGACTGAAACAATCACAGTCAATCGTTGTCAAACGCAATTAATGCGTTTGCATTAATTGCAAACTTTATTTTGACTCTCGTTGTATTGCATCAAAAGGCAATACAACGAGAGTCAAAATAAAGTGATTTAACAGCATAACAATGCTCGACCCTGTGTTTCGAAAGTGTTCAAGACATACTTGGAAACGTTGAAATATGAACCCCTACGTCACTCGCCGTATTCTTCCTCGGACTATAACTTGCTTCTATCAATGACACACGGCCGGGTTGACTAGCACTTTCGGTCTTATAAAGGAGTAAAAAATTGAATCAGTTCGTTTTTTCAACGCGGGATTCCTACACCGCCCGAAAGTAGTGGCCAGCGATGGACAATACTTTACATTATAAATGTAAAACGGCGGAAGTTTTATAACTAATATGATGTTTAGTCCAATACGTAACTGAGCAAACAGTAAAGATAAAGCTTGTCTTTACTTACAAGTTCTTTCATTGAAACTAATTCTTCCATTGAAGGTAATGAATTTTATTTGAACATTTTGAAATTAAAGGTTTGAATTTTAAGCAAAACAAATGAGAAACTTTTGTAAAAACTTGGAAAGCGACCTAGTGGGGGTTAAAGGCCTAGGTGAGGTTATACAAAAACTATTTTAAAAGATTTCGAAACACGTGCAAAATTTTGAGATATTCGCAATAAAACTGTTTTCGGGTGGGTCGTAGTACTTTAGTACCTCCAACTTATACATTTGCAGAGCGATTTTAAAATGTAAAACAGTTATGGATCAAGCTTTTACATATTATATGCATAGGGCTTATATTCTTAGAAATTCGGTAAGTTTTTATCAAAAAATTCGCTTTTTTTAATTTTTCGTACTTTTCAACTTTTTTTTATAAAAATCTATTTTGTTTTATAGTCTCTTAAAGATAGTTCTATATAGAAGAAAAACGATATATTAGTTATTGATATCGGTTTACATTTAGAAAAGTTATTTAACTTTTTTCAAAGTTAAAATTTTTCGATTGCAAACAAAAAACGTAGACTCACTAAAACGGACCTATGTTTAAACTCCGGCTTTGAACGGAAGATGCATTAGTTTGAGAAGTTTTTATACTCAATAACCAGTGGCTTGCTGAGTTATGAGGTGAACCGTTTTTTTTTTTATTTATTTTTTCAAGTGGGCCTGGTCGGAGATTGAACTTAGGATCTTTAGGCGGATGACTAACCTGCTACACCACAGCGGTTCAGGCGGTTCAATGAGTCTAAAAATTTCTGGTAAAAATGTAATAACTTTTAGATTTTTCGTCTGATTTAAAAACTTTAAACCATGTTTATTAGAAACTATATTCTCTTGTTATATTTATATTAACATTTATGAGCTCTCATATAAAAATAAGTAATAAAAAGCTACTAAAGTCAAAAAAAATTAAATTTTTTTTTAAAATATTCTTAAGAAAAAAGTTACTTTTGATTTACAAATATGTCAAAAATTATATAGTATTTTAAAACGAACCTGTATTATTCTATTTGCTGTTAAAAAAAAGTAAAATCGGATACAAACTGGCTGAGCTACGGGTCAATAAGTTGCGAACCTCGTTAAAATCGGTTTTTTAAGTATAACTCCTAAGCTTGGACGAATTTTTTAATTTTTTCATATATAATAACATCAACCCACGCTAGGTCGTTTTCCCATTTTTTTAAGTTTATCAGAGTGTAATTAGTAGGAATATTAAAAAACAAAATGGCAAATAATAGTGTGGGATTTTGCATTTTCAGTCCGGCTACAGACTTCTTTCATAGTGAATTCCTTATCCCAAAGAATCGGCTTCAATTAAGGTCTACATAAATTCCACTTCCGCTAACAGTTGAAGAAACTTTCCAATAATCTGGCATCATCAACACTACAACCTTTCATTTAAAATTATATGGTATCACTTTTATTATCAACAAATGTCAAAAAATTCTTATTATTCTCTTTGTTTTTAGCAACTAAACATCTCATTATACCACTCATACAAATTCTTAGCCACCTCTCACTCTCACTTAAGAATAACGAAAAAAAAGTAGTAAAGAAGAAAAAAAAAACAAACAACAAAACGCCAAATCAAATCTTTTAAAACATATACAAATCACAACAACACCAAAAAAACAAGTAACAAATTGCATTAAATCATATGAATCTTAGATAATGTATATTTCAGTTAGAGAAGATACATTTTTTTTCTGGGCAAATAACATTAAACAAACGTTACAACAACACCAAGAAAAATAAAAAGAAACAACTGATTGAATTACGTTATTATTGTCTTGGACTAGACTCCGACAAAAGTTTAAAGTCTCTATAGTAAAAAATATTACATACTTACATATACTATAGATATGTAGTAGTAAAACAAAAATATGTAACAAAATTTAGAACGAAAAACAAATCATGATTATTACAGCCAATACCAATGAAACTCGTAGTAAAACGTGTACGTACATGTAATTGTAGTTGTAATTGTAATGATAGTAGAATTAAAATCAAGTACATACGAGTACAAGTAGTGCCAGGTTGGAACAAACACGAAACTGATGATGTGGAGTCAAATTAGAACTACATATGACAAAAGTACTTTAGGTAACTAGAGCTATTAAAGGGTAGTTATGTTAGAATGTTTATAAAAAAAATTCCATTAATTCATTTTCAATTGCGACCGGTATCTTATTTTATCTTAAACGTAAGTATCGGGTGGGTCATTTAAAAGTTAAAATTCAAAAATGCAGTGAAACAAAAAAGGTTCTGGTTAGAAATGGAATGAAAAAAATATTCTAAATGTATTTTTGAATACATGTACAAACATAGCCCTAAAGGCTCTTGAAGAGTTTAGCTCGATACACTTATTCCAGCGATTTTCCAATTTCTTGATCCCATCCGAAAAGTAATTTTTTGGAAGGTCTACAAAATAGTTAAATTTTTTATTGACGAGCCATCTTTTGAGGTCAGCCATTTCATGTATCATTTTGACATTGTCCTCTATAATGCATCGGAGGGCCTGCTGTTACGAACTTGATCGGTATTGTCAGATTTGAAATAACCAGTGATCGGTATTGTCAGATTTGAAATAACCGTAGATTTTTTCCACATACAAATTTAACATCCCAAAATTTTAAAATTAAGAAAGTTCCTTAAAACTCTTAATTTTTCAAAATAATATTTCTTGTTTGCATTTCAAAGACAGTCAGCGTTAAACTCATACACTGGGCAACATCTCCAACAACATCTTAGGAAATGTACCAGATTTGGCAAAGTTATACGTAAATCGTGAAGACATTAGAAGATTTTATGGCGGCCTGAATGTTATTTCCGTTTGTAGAATGACGCAAAGGTCAGGATGGTTTGAAAGACATTAACTTCCCTATATTTAGATGCACTTTGGCTTCTAGAGATGTTCACAGTAAAACATAGGTCGAAGAAAACCATGCTTTGATAGTGCTTAACCAGATTGAGTTTTGGACTTCTATGTTAAACCATTAACATTTGCATTGGCTTCAGTAATCTTTTAATTTTGAAAGAGATCAGTTGATTGGTCTATTGCTCCCCTAGACTAGTGAATAGTCTTGTTTTTTCTGTAAATATTAAACATTTCGTCTTGACTTTCTCCAAATACTTACTTTTCTTAAATGTTAAGTATTATTAGCTCAAGCAAGTCCCATGTATTGCCTAAGGGTCTTCCGTATTAGTGCAATTGCTGCTTTAGATACCCTATATTGGCTATTAAGGCTCTTGCGAGAGTTTTGCGTCCAAAATATCCCAAGATATTTAATATGAGTACAAGTTTAGGAACGTCCAATTAAGAAAGAGTAAATATTGATATCTTGTATTTGCTGTTAATAGTAAGCGTTCCGTCTTAGAGGAATTGATTTCTAGTCCATTAAAAACTCTTCAGCGATTAAACAGCTAAAAGGTGCTTCCAACAGCTTAAGTTCCATAAACAGTTCATTAATATCAAAAAAAGCAGTCATCGGGAAGCTTTCTCAAAGCTAAGTGAACATTCAAAATTTTAACAACTAAGCCTATGGCTTAAATAATGACTCCTTTAATATCTGATCTGCTAATGCTTTTGGGTACACGAATTTCACTTTCACAAAGTATGGATGGTATATTGAGATTGTGATTTTGATATTGTTTACATTTAACCATATCTCCCGTATAACCTCGCCTAAGCTAATCGCTTATTTGCCAATAAATAACAAATTATAACAGATATGATGATAAAATTTAGCACAGAGAAGTTTTACATGATCGTTATACAGCATATAAAATCGGTTCACATTTTACCATAGCTCTCACACAAAACACTTAAGAAAACGGCCTAAATTGCACCTAAAATATAATTAAATGCGAATAAATGATAAACTATAATAGCTGTGGACACTAAGTTTAGTACACGGAAGTCTTATGACAATTCTAGCCAGTGTGCAAAATTTTGCCACAAACGGTCACCATTTGACCATAGCTCTCATATAAAAACTTCCGGAAACACAAAAATACCAAAAATATAGGGGGTTTGTGTCCGTCTGTCCGTTAAATGGAAGCAAAATTTTACAAAAATATGTTTGATGTCTTCGAGAAGTTGTGTGTTGAAAATAGGCAAAATCGGTGCACACTCAGTTAGAGCTCCCATACGTACAACCTGCCGCGGGAATCACATTAAAGCAGATAAATTGAATACAAATGTAATAAAGAGTGTTCTAAAAAAAATATGCATTTACTACTTTAGACAAAATTTATCCATAGTGCAAGAAATAATTTATTTTTTGATCAAGTTAGTTTATATAGATATGTCAGATACTATTATTTTAGAAATTATTAATTTTCAATAGTTATTTCAATCAAAATGGACTGCGAAAAAAAAGTTCGTGAAAATATAATTAAAACTTTTCAAAAAAATTCGTCATGGACTTTTAAAAAAATAACTAAAAATTTGAAAGTTGACCCTCGAACGGTTTCTAATGCCATCAGACGGTATAAGGAAAACCTGAGCATTGAAAGAAAACCTGGATCAGGGAGGAAAAAAGGTCCTACAGATATTGGTAAGGCAAAAGAAGTCGAGCGACTCTTTCGAAGAGCGCCTAACACTTCTTTAAGAAAAGCAGCGCGTACGGTGAAATGTTCTACGAATTTTGCACATAGAGTCAAAGCTTATGCTGGACTGAAGACATACAAAGTCCAAAAGGTTCCAGATCGCAATGCAATAAAGAACTTAGAAGCAAAAAAAACGAGCGAAAAAATTGAAGTCTGATTTTATAAAAAAATACACCTGTTGTGTGATGGATAATGAAACATACGTACTGGCAGACTTTTCTCAACTTCCTGGTCAAGATTTTTATGTTGCTGATAAACGGGGCAATGTTCGGCAAGAGTTTCGCACAAAAAAACAAACAAAATTCCCTAAGAAGTTTCTCGTGTGACAAGCTATTTGCAGTTGTGGCAAAAGAAGTAAAGTATTTGTGGCATCTGGCACAATAAACACAGAAATTTATATAAAGGAGTGCCTACAAAAACGGTTGTTACCCTTTTTAAGAGAACACAGAGTGACTAAATTTTTTTTGGCCCGATTTGGCATCATGCCATTACGGAAAAAAGACACTTGAGTGGTACTCAAAGAATAATGTCATTTTTGTACCACGAGAGGCAAATCCACCTAACTGTCCAGAACTTCGGCCAGTGGAAAGGTATTGGGCTCTGGTAGAAAAGGAATTGAAGAACACAGGAAAGATTTCCAAGAACATGTCCGATTTTAAGCGCAGGTGGAACACATGCTCCAAAAAGGTATCAGAAGCAACTGTAAAATCTTTAATGGGAGGGTTTCCGAAAAAAGTCGATAATTTTGCAAAACCCGAGTACTAAGTAAACATTTTAATGCTAAATGATTTTGTATAATATGTCATTATATTTGCGTATTTTGTAGAGTTTTTATATTAAAAGGTTTGATTTTTATTTAAGAAAATCCAACTACAAATTTTATTTAGAGCACTCTTTATCTATGACGAATAATTTTAGAACAGAGAAGTTTTATGCAACTGGCCAGTATATCAAATTTAATAGGAATCGGTTTGACCATAGCTTTCATATAAAAACCACTAAAATGCCACAAACGGTCACCATTTGACCATAGCTCTTATATAAAAACTTCCGGAAACACAAAAATACCAAAAAGATAGGGGGTTTGTGTCCGTCTGTCCGTTAAATGGAAGCAAAATTTTACAAAAATATGTTTGATGTCTTCGAGAAGTTGTGTGTTGAAAATAGGCAAAATCGGTGCACACTCAGTTAGAGCTCCCATACGTACAACCTGCCGCGGGAATCACATTAAAGCAGATAAATTGAATACAAATGTAATATCTATGACGAATAATTTTAGAACAGAGAAGTTTTATGCAACTGGCCAGTATATCAAATTTAATAGGAATCGGTTTGGCCATAGCTTTCATATAAAAACCACTAAAATGCCACAAACGCCAGTTAAAAGCTATTAAATTATAAACTATAACAACTACGGCCACCAAATTTTACCAACCAGTGACAATCGGACAACATTTGGCTATAGTTCTTATATATCTGTGTTAGTTAGTGAACGCAATCTCGAGATATGAGATATGTTTCTATATTAAATACAATTTGATGGTGGGTACATAAGATTCGGCACAGCCGAATATATCATTCTTACTTGTTTTCCATTTTCTTCTAAAAACGCCAGGAACTCTGATATTAAGTGCCTCCTAACACTAACCACATGTTTGAATTTCGGCAGGAATCATCATCTAAATTTGTCAATTAACAGGCTGGAAATTCACAAAGGCATGGACTTATTGACCCGTCCACGTATGTATATATAGCAAACAAGGACAATAGGGTTATAACTTTTTGCAATTTTTGCGAATATCAAATTCTTCATCGCATAGCCGCATAGACAATAAAAAAAATATTAAGAAATGATGTATTACTTTTTCGCGATCGCTAAAAAAGTTTCCGCAGCAAACTCAATTAAATTTTGAATTTAAATTTTTCTCCCATGTATAAAAAATTGTCATTTAACAACAAAATTTTAAATATATATAATAATTTCATGAATATAACAAGAACTTTCCATTTGTACGACGAAGGGTCGAAAAAAATTCGCGATATTATGGAAAATGAAAAAAAAAAACTTTTTTTTAGGGGCTTTAGAAAATGCATTTGGTGCGGAAACTTTTTTGGTCAAAATGATCTAAAAAAATTATTTTTACTATCAGTACTAAATTGCCTATCACTTGGTGGGATGAAGAAAGTTTGTGCAAAAAAAGTTATTACCCTAATGGACAATTGAATTGCATATATGGATTCAAAGATCCCAAATATGGCGGCAATATATTTAAAGAAACATTTTAAACCTAAGATGTTATAATTTTATTTTAAATAAAAGTCAAACAAAAAACTGTCCTCACCTCCATTAAAGGTACCAAAAGCTGGTACAATTTTAAGAGTGTCACTCTTAAAATTCTTATCTGCTCTGTCGTTTACTATTAAAAATGTTAGAATTATTTAATGTACAAAACAATATTTTACTATTTTTGTACACAACTAAAAACCATAATAAAACAATTGTTGTTAGTTATTTAGTCGGTCTGTCAGTCATTTATTTTAGTTGATAACTAATAACTAACGACCGACTCTAAACTCGTCTCTTCAAGGACGTTGTTGGTTGTAGTTGCTGTTTTCTTCATCTCCTCTCTCCTTTACCACCCATTTAGATTTGCTTAAATCTAGTAGGTAAGAAAGAGAAAGAAATAATTCTACCTAATTTGCCTTTGCCATCAAACAAAGAGAGAGAGCGGGAGAGTGTGTTAGAGTGAGAGCGTTAAAAATGAGGAAAAAAAGTGTATGAATAACATTACGATGATGATTATAAGCAAATGATAATTTGGTTTTCCTCTATTTAATGTTATCACAATTTTATGATTTAGTATTTACAACTAAAAAAAAGTTTTGTGTTTTTTTTTTTTGTTTTTGCTTTTAAACTAATGCATGTAAGTATTTTCCCGTTTTGTTGTTGTTGCTGCTGCTGCTGTTGTCAAAATTGTTGGCATTAAGAGATGCCTTAAAAAAAGTGTCGGAACACGTTTACAAAAACCTTAAGTGGAAAATAGAAAATCTTTTTCTTGTTATATTTATAGTAAACAACGACATCAGAGGTTTGGGAAAACACGTGGAATTTATGGTTTATTACGATAACGGGGGAATTAAGAGGCGAGATAAACCGATTGGAAAATTTGGATAAAAAAAATCAAAAATAACCTTTAATTTTTGACACTTTCGCTTTGGTCACTACGAAGGGAAAATTTGGGAATTCCTAGAATAAATTTGGCTTGAGGAAAATAGAATGCAATATTATGACACATTATAATGCGATTATAATGTATTTTTATGCGATTAGAATCTATTATAATCGCATATAGAAAAATGTTTATAAAAAAATTTTCGGTATAAAATTTTTTCTATAGAAAAATTTTCGGTATAAAATTTTTTCTATAGAAAAATTTTCGGTATAAAATTTTTTCTATAGAAAAATTTTCGGTATAAAATTTTTTCTATAGAAAAATTTTCGGTATAAAATTTTTTCTATAGAAAAATTTTCGGTATAAAATTTTTTCTATAGAAAAATTTTCGGTATAAAATTTTTTCTATAGAAAAATTTTCGGTATAAAATTTTTTCTATAGAAAAATTTTCGTTATAAAATTTTTTCTATAGAAAAATTTTCGTTATAAAATTTTTTCTATAGAAAAATTTTCGTTATAAAATTTTTTCTATAGAAAAATTTTCGTTATAAAATTTTTTCTATAGAAAAATTTTCGGTATAAAATTTTTTCTATAGAAAAATTTTCGATATAAAATTTTTTCTATAGAAAAATTTTCGGTATAAAATTTTTTCTATAGAAAAATTTTCGGTATAACATTTTTTCTATAGAAAAATTTTCGGTATAAAATTTTTTCTATAGAAAAATTTTCGGTATAAAATTTTTTCTATAGAAAAATTTTCGGTATAAAATTTTTTCTATAGAAAAATTTTCGGTATAAAATTTTTTCTATAGAAAAATTTTCGGTATAAAATTTTTTCTATAGAAAAATTTTCGGTATAAAATTTTTTCTATAGAAAAATTTTCGGTATAAAATTTTTTCTATAGAAAAATTTTCGGTATAAAATTTTTATAGAAAAATTTTCGGTATAAAATTTTTTCTATAGAAAAATTTTCGGTATAAAATTTTTTCTATAGAAAAATTTTCGGTATAAAATTTTTTCTATAGAAAAATTTTCGGTATAAAATTTTTTCTATAGAAAAATTTTCGGTATAAAATTTTTTCTATAGAAAAATTTTCGGTATAAAATTTTTTCTATAGAAAAATTTTCGGTATAAAATTTTTTCTATAGAAAAATTTTCGGTATACAATTTTTTCTATAGAAAAATTTTTTCTATAGAAAAATTTTCGGTATAAAATTTTTTCTATAGAAAAATTTTCGTTATAAAATTTTTTCTATAGAAAAATTTTCGTTATAAAATTTTTTCTATAGAAAAATTTTCGTTATAAAATTTTTTCTATAGAAAAATTTTCGTTATAAAATTTTTTCTATAGAAAAATTTTCGGTATAAAATTTTTTCTATAGAAAAATTTTCGGTATAAAGGATTTTGTAAAAAGCTATATTTTTTTTTTTAATTTCTAAAAAATTAAAAAAAATTTATATTTTACAAAAAAAAAAAAAAAAAAAAAAAAAACAAAACGATTTTTTAGCTTCAAGTGCAAATAACTTAAAATCTGTTAAACATATAAAAATTATTTTTAATCTACTTAAAGATAATTTTAATTACTTTTCTATTCTATGACTTTTAACAAAATTGAGCTACACTTTCCAAATATTTGATAAAATCGATGGCCCCCGTTTCAAAAATATTAAATTTTGTTAAAAAAAAATCTATAATCAACCTAATAATTAGTTTTAAGCACAAGTAATTAAAATGGTAGGTTTTAGCCGTCGACTTTTTATGGATTTCGAAAAAATTAAAAAATTTATATTTTCCAAAAAAAAAAAAAAAAAACGATTTTTTACTTTAAAGTGCAAATAACTCAAAATCTGTTAAACATATAAAAATGGTTTTAAATCTACTTAAAGATAATTTTATTTACTATTTTATTCTGTTACTTTCAACAAAATTGAACAATTCGTTCCAAAGATATGATAAAATCGATGAAATAGCCCGTTTTCAAAAATATCAAATTTTGTGAAAAAATGCAATAATCAGCTAATTAGTTTAGTTTTAAGCACAGATAATCAAAATGGTAGGTTTTAGCCATTTTAAATTTTTTATGAATTTCTAAAAACATAAAAAATTTATATATTTTCCAAAAAAAAAAACGATTTTATAGTTTAAAGTCCAAATAACTCAAAACCTGTTTAAAATAAAAAAATGGTTTTAAATCTACTTAAAGATAATTTTATTTACTTTTCTTTTCAGTAACATTCAACAAAATCGAGCAACCCTCTCCAAAGATATGATGAAAACGATGAACCAGCCTCTTTTTCAAAATATCAAATTTTGTTAAAAAAAAAACTTTCGACCGTTTTTATAATCATACTATAACGATTAATAAAAATGTAGCGCAAAAATTTTAATTTCGTTGTCTTGGGCTATATTTAATTTTCTGTTATTCTTTGTCCAGTTTAAGGGGAATCCCCCAAAATTTCTTGACAAACCACACACACTCCGACAAAAGCATTTAATCATTCGATATTATTTCAAACTTAATTGACAACAAATTCTAGAGCCGATTAGACCCTTTCACAATCCAAAATAGATTGTGTGAAGTATTTGATTGAGTCTTATCTTCTAACAAAGTTAAAACAAACCGAAACTAATAAATTTAATATCAACTGAATAAACTTCTTCTGTAGTAAAGAAAAATTATAGAACAAACAAATTGTATTTATAATAGTTTTGCTAAATTAATTAGTATTGTTTTTCATCTCGTACTCATCGTCGTAAAATTCACTTCCATAGCAAGAAAAACTGTCAGTAGTTTTCAAGGTTATTTGTGGCATTTTTTATTATTATTTTTTATTTTTTGCAAAAATTCAGTCACTAGAATTTAGCTGCTACAATTGTACATATATAGAAAAATTGTAAAAAACTATAAACCCACTAATTGAGTTGAACTCAATTGAACAAACACGAGCGAAAAAAAGTGGTTTCAAAAACATAAAAGAATTCAGTTGAAAAAAAAACGGGCGAATTTTCGAGGAAAGACAATCATATTATGAGTTGAAAACTAAAAATTGTATATCCTGAAAGAAAATGCGTAGGTTTTACAAAATTTATTTTTATAAATGAAAGTGGGTTTTGAAAAAATTCTTTGGTTACATATAAAACTTGTAACGCGAAGATCTATAAATATAATAAATCATGTTCTATATTATAATGGGTGTTTTTTTTAGAGGTATAGAACTTCGAATTGAAATAAAACACAAGCAAATCGTTTTAATGTCCATCAATTTGGCTTTATTGGAAGGATAATTTTATGCCATTAATGTTTAAATATGATTTCGGGCATGTGGCCGCCGCGGCTGGCTCGAATAAAGCCAATTCTACAGGTCCAATTTTCAACTACTTTTTCGAGCATATGGGGCCGTATGTTGGCAATAACGCCACGAACGTTTCTGGTTTGTTGGCGTAGACGAGCGACTTCACATATCCCCAAAGAAAATAATCCAGTGGTGTCAAATCGCACGATCTTGGTGGCCAATTGACACGTCCATTCCGCGAAATTATGCGCTCATCGAATGTTTCCTTCAATAAATCAATTGTGACGTGCGCTGTGTGGCATGTAGCGCCGTCTTGTTGGAACCACAACTCATCCACATTCATGCCATCCAATTGGGGAATAAAATAGTCGGTTATCATGGCTCTATACCGGTCTCCATTTATGGTAACTGACTCTCCGGCATTATTTCGGAAGAAGTATGGCACAATGACTCCACCAGCCCATAGAGCACACCAAACAGTCAGTTTTTGTGGATGTAATGGCGTCTCAAGGGTCTCATGTGGATTCTCTTCACTCCAAATGCGGCAATTTTGCTTGTTGACGTAGCCATTCAACCAAAAATGAGCCTCATCACTGAACAAAATTTTGCGATGAAAATCAGCATCGAGATCAATCTCATTTTCGGCCCATACACCAAAATCACGACGCATTGAATGGTCTCGCGGCTTTAATTCTTGCAAGATCTTTGCGCAAAATCTTCCATAAAGTTGATGGACAAAGCTCCAATTGCTGTGCACGGTGGCGAATCGATTCATTCGGGTCCTCTTCAACACTTTGCTCTACAGCGGCAATTGTTTCTTCGGTGCGCACTGTTCGACGTCGCTGTGGATGCGTATTATCACATAGAGTAAACGTAGTGCGAAAACGATCCATGGTTAACCGAATTAATTGCTCTGATGGACGATTATGTCGACCATAAAATGGACGGAGCTTGCGGTAAACTTCGCGAACTGAACCATTATTTTCGAAATAAATTTGCACGATTTGCAAGCGTTGTTCTTTTGTCAACCTGTTCATGATGAAATGGCAAACCAAACTAAATATTAATCACTTGACAGCTGACAAAATGGCCGCCAGTTAAAAAAGTGATGCCAACTTAAAGTTCTATACCTCAATAAAAAACACCCGATATAAGGCGGCTATAAACTTTGGAATATATTATTTTAAATCCAGCAAAAATTAATTTTTAATAGAATAAATATACAACCGAATGATCTCGAAAGTATTATATGTCTCAGGAGTACGATTAATGGAAAGGGCAACATTTCCATTAAGATTTCTAAGCATCGATCGATGATAACTCTAGTTCACAAAATTCAACTTTTTTCGTAACATTCGATCTAATATATTTTTGAATTATTCATTATGATCTTCTCGATTATAAAAAAGGTCGATATCTAAATATTTTTTTAAAATTGGTTGATTTAACATTTTTTTTTTATACAAATTTTTGTATTTTTCAAAAGTTTGATCCATTCATTTTATCATATCTTTGAAACTAATTGTTCGATTTAGTTGAAAGTCACAGAATTAATAGCTAATGAAATTATCTTTAAATTCTATTTTAAACAATTTTTTCATATGATTAATGGTTTTAGAGTTATTTGAACTTTAAAGCAAGAAAATATTTTTTTTTTTATAAAAGGTAGATCCATTGATTTTATCATATCTTTGGAACGGGTTGTTTGATTTTGTTAAAATTGACAGAATATAAAAACGAATTAAAGTATCTAAAATTAGGTTTAAAACAATTTTTTTCATATGGTTAACGATTTTAGAGTTATTTGCACTTAAAAGTAGAAAAATATTTTTTTCTTATAAAATTGATTTAACAATATCTCTGAAACGGAGTGCTTGATTTTGTTGGAAGTGGCATAATATAAAAACCAATTAAAATATCTTAAATTAAGTTTAAAACTATTTTTTTCATATGATTAACGGTTTTAGAGTTATTTGCCCTTCAAAGTAAAAAAAAACACATTTTTTTAATAAAAGGTTGATCCATTGATTTTATCATATCTCTGGAACGGAGTGTTTGATTTTGTTAAAATTTACAGAATTTGTTGAAAGTCACAGAATATAAAAACGAACCAAACTATCTTAAATTAGGTTTAAAACTATTTTTTCAGATGATTAACGGTTTTAGAGTTATTTGCACTTTAAAGCAAAAAAATATTTTTTTTATATTCATAACTTCGGAAAGGGTTGTTTGATTTTGCTTAAATTGACAGAAAATAAAATCTAATCGAATTATGTTAAATTCGCTTTAAAACAATTTTTTTATGTGATCAAAAGATTCGGAGTAATTCGCACTTCAAACTAAAAAAAAATCATTTTTTTTAAAAGGTTGATCCATTAATCTTATCATATCTCTGGAACGGGTTGTTTGATTTTGTTAAAATTGACAGAATATAAAAACGAATTAAATTATCTTAAATTAGGTTTAAAACTATATGTTCATATGATTAATAGTTTTAGAGTTATTTGCACTTTAAAGCAAAAAAAAATTTTTTTTATAAAAGGTAGATCCATTGATTTTATCATATCTCTGAAACTGAGAGTTTGATTTTGTTGAAAGTCATAGAATACAAAAACAAATCAAATTATCTTAAATTAGGTTCAAAACTATTTTTTCATATGATTAAAGGTTTTAGAGTTATTTGCACTTTAAAGCAAAAAAAAAAAATATTTTTTTTATAAAAGGTAGATCCATAGTTTTTATCATATCTCTGGAACGGGTTGTTTGATTTTGTTAAAATTGACAGAATATAAAAACAAATCAAATTACCTTAAATTCGCTTTAGAACAATTTTTTTTTGTGTGATGAAAAGATTCGGAGTAATTGCACTTTAAAGTATAAAAAAATCATTTTTTTTTTCTAAAAGTAAATCCATTGATTTTATCATATCTTTTGAACGGATTGTTCGATTTTGTCGAAAGTTACAGGATTTAAAAACTAATCAAATTATCTCAAATTTGCTTTAAAACACCCTTTTCAGATAATTAACAGATTCTGAGTTATTTGCACTTCAATGTAAAAAAAATGTTTTTTTTTTTAATTTGATTTCTTTGTATCATAAAAAAGACTTCACACGATATCAAAACCGAAAATATTCGAAACAAAGAAAAGAAAAACTGAAAAAATGTTACGAGCTCTATTAGATACTAATTTTCGCTTTACCTTGATATTTGTCTACACAGTATAATTCGTATTTATTCTGTTTCACAAACAACATATAATGCGTGGTTCTCGATCTGTCTAGAATTAGGGATACTCCTCCTGATGATGAGGGCAATTTTATTATTGAAGAATATCACAAATTTTACTAAAGGGCTGTCTAACCTCAGGGAAACGGTAATAGCTGCTTGAGAAAATGGGTGTATAATTACCTGAGATAACACAGTTTTCAGAAAAATTCACACACGAATAGAAAGTACTAGACCAGTGTTATCAAACCCCCAAAGCATTTGGACCTAGCAAGTGTAACATTAGAGTTTTCGCCATTTGAAAGTTGCAATTTTCCCTTGTATGATATGTGAAATAAAGTGATAAAAATCCAGTTTTATTTTCCTTATCCTTCCCTCAAAAGTGGATTATAGTGTTGACATCAAAATACAAAATTCAAAAAAGTGGGTCCATGAGGGGATGGCGAAATAATAGACTTTTTGTAAAACAGCTCATGTTATTTCAATACAATTTTTTTGATAAATCGTTTGAAATGTGTTTGCCTTAAAATTTAGAACTATTCATGACAAAAAATTATATATAAAAATTTGAACTGAATTAGTATGATTTTTTTTACAAAAAGTCTATTATTTTCCTATTCCCCCATGGGCCTAGTTTTTCAAATTTTATATTTTAATGTCAACACTATAATCCATATTTGAAAATAGGATAAAGAAAATGAAAGATATACTTTTTGAGATATTCTTGAGTCAAGGACATAATTGATCTCCCTTTTTCTCCAATAAATGATGCAATTTTTTATTTAAAAGAATGTAAAATCACAGGACATACGCAGAAATATGAGCCAAGTTTCATTAAAATCTGATATCGCTATCAAAAGTTATAGGCACATAAAATGGGTATGTTTTGAAAAAATCTTAAAATTAAATTTTGAAAAAACATAAAAATTGTATGATCTTGAGGAACGTTTATACAAAAAAAATTTCATTGAAATCGGATATGGTGTAGTTCAGTACGTTTTTGAAAATTTTTGATTTGACTCCTATACAGAAAATTGCAACTTTTAAAAGGCAATAACTCCAATGTTTCACCTACTAGCGCCAAACGCTTTTGGGGTTTCAATAAACAAGTCTAGTACTTTCATTTGGCATTTTTGACCCCAGACCATCATCATCAAAATGGGTCACAATGTGAGAGAATAGTTAAGAAAAACTGGCATTCTCCCAATGTAAAAAATTAACTAACCGACATTCTAACCTCCATTGAATAGTTATTAGGAGCTTGAAAAGATAGGGGTAAGTAGATTTGAGCATTTCCTTTTCAAAGTGCACCCTATTATTGCCTTTATTTCATAAATAGTTCCAAAAATAAACAAATTTGTACTTCTGTGTCTAGTTTGTTTTTTCAATATTTAGAACAAATCTAAATATGTTTGCAAAAAATAAACAAATTTCATTACTAAAAATAGAAAATAAATTGTGTATGAAGCGAAAGCAGGGCGAAATGAATGAGCCATCTATATAATTACGTACATATGAATAAAAAAGAGTTGCCAAAGCAAAACAAGGACATTTTCCGTGTTTAAATTAGTCAAACTTTAGACAAAATTTTGTTCTGGTTCAGTTCTAG
Source organism: Stomorhina lunata (assembly GCA_933228675.1). NCBI lineage: Eukaryota > Metazoa > Arthropoda > Insecta > Diptera > Rhiniidae > Stomorhina > Stomorhina lunata. Next base: position 47,067,411 of record OW121743.1, on the reverse strand, counting down.
TTCAGTTCTAGTTCTAGTTCATTTCTAGTTCAGTTGTAATTCAGTTCTAGTTCAGTTCTAGTTCAGTTCTAGTTCAGTTCTAGTTCAGTTCTAGTTCAGTTCTAGTTCAGTTCTAGTTCAGTTCTAGTTCAGTTCTAGTTCAGTTCTAGTTCAGTTCTAGTTCAGTTCTAGTTCAGTTCTAGTTCAGTTCTAGTTCAGTTCTAGTTCAGTTCTAGTTCAGTTCTAGTTCAGTTCTAGTTCAGTTCTAGTTCAGTTCTAGTTCAGTTCTAGTTCAGTTCTAGTTCAGTTCTAGTTCAGTTCTAGTTCAGTTCTAGTACAGTTCTAGTTCAGTTCTAGTTCAGTTCTAGTTCAGTTCTAGTTCAGTTCTAGTTCAGTTCTAGTTCAGTTCTAGTTCAGTTCTAGTTCAGTTCTAGTTCAGTTCTAGTTCAGTTCCAGTTCAGTTCTAGTTCAGTTCTAGTTTAGTTCTAGTTCAGTTCTAGTTCAGTTCTAGTTCAGTTCTAGTTACGTTCTAGTTCAGTTCTAGTTACGTTCTAGTTCAGTTCTAGTTCAGTTCAGTTCTAGTTCAGTTCTAGTTCAGTTCTAGTTCAGTTCTAGTTCAGTTCTAGTTCAGTTCTAGTTCAGTTCTAGTTCAGTTCTAGTTCAGTTCTAGTTCAGTTCTAGTTCAGTTCTAGTTCAGTTCTAGTTCAGTTCTAGTTCAGTTCTAGTTCAGTTCTAGTTCAGTTCTAGTTCAGTTCTAGTTCAGTTCTAGTTCAGTTCTAGTTCAGTTCTAGTTCAGTTCTAGTTCAGTTCTAGTTCAGTTCTAGTTCAGTTCTAGTTCAGTTCTAGTTCAGTTCTAGTTCAGTTCTAGTTCAGTTCTAGTTCAGTTCTAGTTCAGTTCTAGTTCAGTTCTAGTTCAGTTCTAGTTCAGTTCTAGTTCAGTTCTAGTTCAGTTCTAGTTCAGTTCTAGTTCAGTTCTAGTTCAGTTCTAGTTCAGTTCTAGTTCAGTTCTAGTTCAGTTCTAGTTCAGTTCTAGTTCAGTTCTAGTTCAGTTCTAGTTCAGTTCTAGTTCAGTTCTAGTTCAGTTCTAGTTCAGTTCTAGTTCAGTTCTAGTTCAGTTCTAGTTCAGTTCTAGTTCAGTTCTAGTTCAGTTCTAGTTCAGTTTTGAGGCAAAAATTCGTATATCTGGCTACCTTTGTCATGAGATCTCTTTAATATTGTCTACCTTTGTCATGAGATCTCTTTAATATTGTCTTCGAGATATTGGAGTTAATACAACTGAAACAATTTTCATTGATATCATGGGACGCACATTGCGCGAGATGACTGTCATCTTTTCAAGTATTGAGGTTAGGTTAAACAGGCAGCCGATGTTAAGTCAGCGTCATTTGGGTCCTAGAAGTGGTCCCTTTGTGGTACCTGCAAGGGGTATACTGGAAGAGAAAAAAAACACAAAGTACTTTATTTCAGACCATCAGTAAGAGGCTTATTCAAGCCAGCCTGAAGCGTTGATAAATGAGTCTATTTTACGAATGTTAATACTCGTTAGATCAGATAAATCATGCGGAAAAAGTGCACCCAGATTTAGAGCACTCCAAATAGAGAGCGGGCCAGTGGCAGAGAAGATGAGTTATTGTCTCCTCCTCTTCGATGTTATGACAACTAAAACCGTAGTCATTATGTTGAAGGTTAAGTCTTCTAGCATAAAACCCTGTGACCTGTTAAGATTGAGATTAGGTTGCGGAGACGGTGGTGAGACAGAGATACTAAGCATTTTGAACGTTTAGTGTCGTAAGTGGGCCATGTTCGCCTGGATATTTAACGTAGTTTCAATAGACAAGGCGTTCTGCGCAGACCTATAAAGCGATTCGATGTTGTCCTGACTCATAAGAGCACCAGATTTAGCAAGTTTTGTTGTAGCCGGGTACCCAGAAATGGTCGATATTGCAATGTCTTGCCATCTCGTTAAGAGATGCCCGGCATTCTCGAGTAAGAGCGGGGCAGTGGCAGAGAAGATGAGTTACTGTCTCCTCCTCTTCGATGTTGTGATAACTACTACAGTAGTCATAATGTTGAAGGTTAAGGCTTTTAGCATACAACCCAAAAACGCAATGACCTGTTAAGTTTGAGATTAGGTTGCGGAGACGAGGCAGAGATACCAAGCATTTTGAACGTTAAGTGTTCTCAATCCCATGAGGGATTGCCCGTAAATTGGTCGATGTTTTCCTGACTCAGGAGAGCGCCGGATTTAACAAGTTTTTCCGCAGTGGAGTTACCATTTATGTTGTTCTACCCGTGTACCCAGGGTAATATCTCGCCATCTCGTTAAGAAAAGCCCGGCATTCTCGAGTAAGAACAGATGATAGGGATTTTATGGAAACCTGAGAAGGAATCTAATAAAACGGGTCTAGTTGTCAATGAATCTTAAACAAATAGACATTCTACAAGAGTTGGACCACAGTTGACAACTATAGCTTCGAGGTTGTAAAATATTTTGTTTACCTTGGTACATAAATAACGGTATAAGCTTCGAAACCAAAACTAAAATCGCGCTCATAAAACGCTTATACTATGGTGCCGAATCTTGAGCACTTGCATAGGCAGATGAAACTATTCTTTGAGGTTTTAAGAGGAAGATTCTACGACATCGAATAAAACATGATTTGTATGAGTTATATGCTGACATCAACATAGTAAAACGCATTATGCTGTAAACACAATCACGCCAGCAGACTACACAAAAGTAGTTGGCTGCTTTTGATAGCTACATTTAAGACGACAGTTCCATTCTGAAACAGCTGATTATTAGTGGTGCCAATATCGCGTTTGATAAGATGGACTAAATAACAATTTATATCTTGATAGAAATGACAAATTCATTTTAGCTAACCTTCGATATAAATGGTTTCCCTGTATCAGATAGTATGTCTAAATCCAAAAAATTCTTATAGAAAGATTTTGGTGTGATCTCTTATAGTATGAGAGTTATGGGCTTTTTAAATTTCATGAATTATACGGCATAACTTTAGAAGTTTATATACGATATTAACTTTTTTGGTATCAAACAAAAGCAACTGAAAATACCTTTCACATGATATACATATATTCCTCCGATTTATAATTGATTATTAGTTCATATACTATAAACTTATTTTTACAACCGACTTTTTTTTTATAAAAATGCGCATATCTTTAAACAACATATCGCACTTGTTCAACAAGAGGGGAACAAAATAGTCGGTTATCATGGCTCTATACCGGTCTCCATTTATGGTAACTGACTCTCCGGCATTATTTCGGAAGAAGTATGGCCCAATGACTCCACCAGCCCATAGAGCACACCAAACAGTCAGTTTTTGTGGATGTAATGGCGTCTCAAGGGTCTCATGTGGATTCTCTTCACTCCAAATGCGGCAATTTTGCTTGTTGACGTAGCCATTCAACCAAACATGAGCCTCATCACTGAACAAAATTTTGCGATGAAAATCAGCATCGAGATCAATCTCATTTTCGGCCCATACACCAAAATCACGACGCATTGCATGGTCTCGCGGCTTTAATTCTTGCACAAGCTGGATCTTGTAAGGTCGCAAGCCAAGATCTTTGCGCAAAATCTTCCATAAAGTTGATGGACAAAGCTCCAATTGCTGTGCACGGTGGCGAATCGTTTTATTCGGGTCCTCTTCAACACTTTGCTCTACAGCGGCAATTGTTTCTTCGGTGCGCACTGTTCGACGTCGCTGCGGATGCGTATTATCACATAGAGTAAACGTAGTGCGAAAACGATCCATGGTTAACCGAATTAATTGCTCTGATTGACGATTATGTCGACCATAAAATGGACGGAGCGTGCGGTAAACTTCGCGAAGTGAACCATTATTTTCGAAATAAATTTGCACGATTTGCAAGCGTTGTCCTTTTGTCAACCTGTTCATGATGAAATGGCAAACCAAACTGAATATTAATCACTTGACAGCTGACAAAATGGCCGCCAGTTAAAAAAGTGATGCCAACTTAAAGTTCTATACCTCAATAAAAAACACCCGATATACTAAAAGATGGGTCTAAGACAAATATTTCTATGCGTTACATACATCAGCACAAACTTATAATACCCTTTCCACCTTTGGTGGAAAGGGAAGACATTTCCTGCTTTTACAAATCTCTTAATTTATAGAGGGCTGTCACACTTTTTGTTGCAGGTTTTGAAAAATTAACCCGTCAGGCATCATTTGACATAAGACAAGTCTGCGATGAATTCACAGAAAATACGTCAGTAAATATTGTTTTATTGTTGCTCTTTTCGGCTTTAGTATATTTTGTAGCTATTCATTATGGCTTTGTGTATATTATTAAATTAATAATAAAAGAAATAAACAATTAAATGTTTTTTAATTTTTTGTTTTGTGTTTTTCTCGCCGATTTTTTATGAAACAAAAAAAAACGAACAAAAATAATATAAATTTCTTTGTATATCGTCGTCAGACTCTTTAGGTTAGCAACTTTGTATGAAATGGATTGGATATGTGAAGAGAACATGTATGAACTGAAAGAGGGACAGACGGACGGGTGGATAGACGGACAGTCTGACTGTCAGACTGACACGATATTCTTATAAAGATAGACTTTTTTGTTTAAATGTATTTATTTATATGGAAATAAGTAATAAATAATGAATATATTAAACAATATTGTTATTTTTTTTTATCAACATTTCACATACAAAAACTTTATAACAACAGCAACAAAAAAGGTCCTTGACTTTTGCTGACTCTTATACGAATATAAGCGACAAAGCACCAACAGCAACAGCAACAAAGAAGCTCAAAATTACATGAATCACTTAAAATTCAGACGATGGAAAAACACGCTTAAATCTAAATGGAATATGGGGAAAACACACACAAACACTTTTTTACATATTTACAACACTTGCAAACTAGCAGCAGCAGCAGCAGCATCATCATGAGTATTGCCATTTAAGATGACATATTTTATGACATATATACCCGATCCAAAAAAACAAGCACAACTTAAACCTATTTACGACATTTAGTTATTTAATAAAAAAATTTCAAAAACTTTACCATTATTTTAAGAAATTTCTGGATTTTGGCAAAAAAAAAAAAATTTATTTTTCTTTGTTTCAATATTTTCAAAAGTTTTCAAACGAATTCGAACAAAGCGCTAAGATTCAAGACGTTATTAGTACTGGTCAAAACTGTTGCTATAATTTGAATTAATACTATAAAAATTATAGCAATAACAAATAAAAAAAAAAAACATAAACATACGTTCATTCATACAATCGAGTCATACAAAGAGACCAAGAGAAATCGGAGCGAATAGTAATGACAATATAGTGCTTTTTTACACCCACAATAAGAAATAATAATATTGTCATTCCCTTGGTAATTCCTACAATATTGGCTTTAAAACTAAAAAGATATATATTCTGAATATTTATGAAATTCTAGGACTAACGAGCGATGTATGCCTTAAGGCACGATAGGGCCGGAACGGCAAGAGCTAGGCAAACAAAATGTGGCACGAATATTTCTCATTTCTTGGTACTGAAATTCAGCAAAATCGGTTAACGTTTGACCTTAGCTCCCGTATAAATAACTTATGCAAATAGTAAAACTACTAAAAAGAATTTGTAAGTTGAAAGCACGATAGTGCCTTAACACAGAGCAACAAAATTTGAGAAATCTGAGAAAGTTGGTATTGAGATTGGGCGAAATCGGTTTACATTTAATTATAGCTACCATATAACCCCGGGAATTTTTTTTATCAAAATTTTTTTGATAGAAAATTTTTTTATCAAAAATTTTTCTATAGAAAATTTTCTTGTCAAAAATTTTTGATGAAAAAATTTTCTATAGAAAAATTTTCGATAAAAAAAATTTTCTATTTTTTATAAAACAATTTTCTATAAATAAAATTTTTTTATCAACAATTTTTTTTTTTTGATAGAAAATTTCCTATAAATTTTTTTAAAAAATTTTCTATAATTTTTTAAAAAAAATTTATAGGAAATTTTCTATCAAAAATTGCTCTACAGAAAATTTTTTAGTCAAACATTTTTTCATCAAAAATTTTTGCCATTGAACATTTTTTTATCAAAAATTTTTCCCATTGAAAATATTTTTTTTTTTAATTTTTTATAGTAAATTTTTTTTATCAAAAATTTTTTTTTTTATAGAAAATTTTTTTTATCAAACATTTTTCTATAGAAATTTTTTTTTTCAGAAATTTTTTTATCAAAATTTTTTTTTATAGAAAATTTTTTTATCAAAAATTTTTCTATAGAAAATTTTTTTATCAAAAATTTTTCTTTGAAAAATTTGTTGCCAAAATTTTTCTTTGAAAAATTTGTTGTCAAAAATTTTCTATAGAAATTTTTTGTCAAAAATTTTTCAATAGAGAATTTTTTTATCAACAATTTTTCCATAGACAATTTTTCTGTCAACAATTTTTCTATAGAAATTTTTTTTGTCAAAAATTTTTCTATAGAAACTTTTTTGGCAAAAATTTTTCTATAGAAAATTTTTTTATCATAATTTTATCTATAGAAAGTTTTTTTATAAAAAATTTTTCTATTGAAAATTTTTTTATCAAAAATTTTTATATAGAAATTTTTTTTGTCAAAAATTATTCCAAAAATTTTTCTTTAGAAAATTTTTTTTATTAAAAGTTTTTCTATAGAAAATTTTTTTATTAAAAATTTTTCTACAGAAAATTTTTTTTATCAAAAATTTTTCTATAGAAAATATTTTTGTCAAAATTATTTTTGTCAAAATTTTTTTTTTTTAATTTTTCTATAGAAAATTTTTTATCAAAAATTTTTTTATAGAAAATACTTTTATCAAAATAGAAAATTGATAGAAAATTTTCTATCAAAAATTGTTCTATAGAAAATTTTTCTTTGGAAATTTTTTTTGTCAAAATTTTTTCTATAAAATTTTATCAAAAATTTTTCTATGGAACATTTTTTTATCAAAATATAATATTTTTTCATCAAAAATTGGTCTATAGAAAATTGTTTTTATCAACAATTTTTCTATAAAAAAATTTTTTATCTAAAATATTTCTATACAAAATATTTTTGTCAAAAAATTTTTTCAAAAAATTTTCTATAAAAAATTTTATATCAGAAATCTTTCTGTCAAAAATTTTTCTATAGAAATTTTTCTGTCAAAAATTTTTCTATAGAAATTTGTTTGGCAAAAATTTTTCTATAGAAATTTTTTTTATCAAAAATTTTTCTATAGAAAATTTTTTTTATCAAAAATTTTTCTATAGAAAAATTTTTTTTATCAAAAATTCTTCTATAGAAAATTTTTTTGTCAAAAATTTTTCAAATTTTGTTAAATTTTGTGGGAATCGGTTCACATTTGACCATAGCTCCCATATTAAACTACCCTCGCAGGTTAGGCAAGACAGCCTAAAAAAATATTTTTGTCAAAAAATTTTTTCAAAAAATTTTCTATAAAAAAATTTTTCTGTCAAAAATTTTTCTATAGAAATTTTTCTGTCAAAAATTTTTCTATAGAAATTTGTTTGGCAAAAATTTTTCTATAGAAAATTTTTTTATCAAAAATTTTTCTATAGAAAATTTTTTTATCAAAAATTTTTCTATAGAAAATTTTTTTATCAAAAATTTTTCTATATAAAATTTTTTTTATCAAAAATTGTTCTATAGAAAATTTTTTTGTCAAAAATTTTTCAAATTTTGTGGGAATCGGTTCACATTTGACCATAGCTCCCATATTAAACATCCCTCGGAGGTTAGGCAAGGCAGCCGATGGTTAGTCAGAGACTCTGGTCTGAGACTGGTCAGTTCAAATAAATCATTAAGAAAAAGCGTTCCTAGATTTAGAGCCCTCAAAATTAAAAAAAGGGGACAGTGGCACAGAAGATGAGTTACTGTCTCCTACCCTTCGACAGTAGTTATAGTGTTGAAGGTTAAGTTAAGGTTAAGGCATGCAACCCAAAAACGCAGTGACCTGTTAAGGTCGAGATTAGGTTACGGAGTAGCGAGGTAGAGACCAACCATTTTGAACGTTTATTGTTGTAAGTGGACCATGTTTGCCTCGATATTGAACAAATGGTTTGAGTGGACCAAGTGTTCTAGGCTGACCCATAAAGGTATCGCCAAATTACTAATTTGGCGGATAACGGTAAACCCGTAAATTGGTCGATGTTTTTCTGACTCAGGAGAGCACCGGATTTAGGAAATTCGTCCGCAGTGGAGTTAGCAGGTATGTTGTTGTGCCCGGGTATCCAGAAATTGCAATGTTTCGCGAATAAGAACCGATGTTGTGTAGACATTAGATAAGGATTTCATGGCAGTCTGACTGTCGATATAGAAACAAATATCTCTGTCATATATTCTGTGGTATCTTAACCATTTGACTGCTTTGTAAATGGCTGATATCTCGGATTGAAGAATACTACATTGATCAGGAAGCCTAAAACAAGTTTCCTTCCCTAATAGAGGGATGAAGAAGCCCCCCTTTCTTTGACTAGGATCCGTCCGTGTATACCTCCAGATAATCAGATCATCAAGGGATGAGGGATCTACAGAGATAAATATAGAATTTATCACAGAGAGGGGTAGAATGCATTAGTCAATGTTGTCGGGGATATTAATGATTTTATCCAGAATAGTGGAGTGTCCAGTTTGTAAGTGGGACCAGGTTCCGATAGTGCTTAGTCGGACAGCCGAGTTAAGGGCAATTTGTTGTGCCATTAGTTCGACTGGGAGCCAGTTAAGCATTTTTAAGAGCGCCTTAGATGATGTAGTTCTTAAGTCACCAGTAATCACTAGAGCGGACGATCTTAAAATGTTAGTAAAAGAACCCCGCTAAGTTGCCTTGGTGAGTGCAGGCCACCAAACCAGAGCGCCATACATTAGTATAGGCTTGACAACCATGACGAAGCTCCAGGCAGTGTTGGTAGGATTAAGTCCCCGGATTATGCCTTTACATTAGTAAAGCGCAATGGGTGCTTTGGACACCTTGAATTGGGTATTTAGGCTCCAGGACAATTTTGAGTCCAAAATGACCCCAACATACTTGGCTTGGCCAGTGAGCACAAGTTTTACCTTATTCAATTCTTGGAAGTGTAAAAGTGGGTATTTTGTATTTCCGCGAGAAAAGTTCCGTTTTAGTGGGATTGACTCCCAGCTTCAACAGGTAAAGTATGTCAAGCTATTTCAAGACGTTGTGACATCGTCCGCGTATGCTATGGTGTTGGATTTTAGAGATTCTAGTTCAGTGAGCAGTTTATTCATGGTAAGGTTCCAGAGGAGAGGAGATAGTACACCTCTTTGTGGAGTCCCTCGACATGCTACCTTATAGATTGTAGCTTCGCTCATGGTTGAGCTGATGACTCTGTAGGTGAGTAGCTTATCTGCAAACGACATAATAGATTTATCTACCTCTAAGTCCACCATTGCTGACATAATCGACTCTGGTTTTATGTTGTTAAAGGCTCTTTCTATGTCTTAGAAGGCGGCAAGTTTATATTTGCCGAACTCAAGAGGTTTTTCAATGTGACTAACTAATGAGTGGAGTGCAGTCTCAACAGATTTGCCTTTGTTTAAGGCATCAGATATAAATTTATCTGAATATAGGTCTACATTTGACTACAGCTCCCATATAAATAATTCTAAGAGCAAATTAATATCAAGTAAAAGTATCTATGATGCTAGAATTTAGTACTAATAAGTTTTTTTATGGCTATCAAAAAAAAATCGTGAATCGGTCTATATCAATGTTGGGCAAAGTCTCTCTGATTTTATATTTTGCTAACCCTAGGGGTAGCAAAATACAAAATATATATTTAAATATATATTTAACCTTCGCTTTCATATAAAAACCACTCTCGGAAATCTCTAAAAATTAAAAAACTATGACAGCTATGGCCACTTAATTTTGCACAAAGAAGCTTTACACAAATAACACTCGTACATTTTCGCATTTATCGCCAACTAAAAATCGCTTAAATAACCAACAATCTTTTTAAAATAGTTGGCATTACCTAATCGAAAATGTAGAGTTGAGTGGAGAGCAAGAGTATCTATTTCTCAGAGAGCGGAAAAATTGAATAGCTCATTCTAATTTTCGTGAAATTTTAAGCAAATTATTAACGAAAATATTAAAAAATAATAATATTGGCTCTGTTTGATATTTTCTTTTCTTTAAAATTCAAATAAACAAATTTGGTAAAATTGATAAATAAACAAAAAAAAAAAAACAAACAAATGTTTGCAGGCGAGTTTATAGCGTGTCTCTAGTAATGCCACAAAATAGATAATAAAATTTGTTGTTTATATTATTAAATTAAAAAATGTGTTTAAAAATTTTAAATCAATGAACTTTAAAGAATAAACAAAGAAAAATATATTTATGAAAAAAGAGAACTAGACTATTACCAGAACAGAATTAGAACATAACAAGAACTAGAACTGAATAAAAACTGAAGTAGAATTGGACTAGAACTGAACTAGAACTGAACTAGAACTGAACTGAACTAGAACTGAACTAGAACTGAACTAGAACTGAACTAGAACTGAACTAGAACTGAACTAGAACTGAACTAGAACTGAACTAGAACTGAACTAGAACTGAACTAGAACTGAACTAGAACTGAACTAGAGCTGAACTAGAACTGAACTAGAACTGAACTAGAACTGAACTAGAACTGAACTAGAACTGAACTAGAACTGAACTAGAACTGAACTAGAACTGAACTAGAACTGAACTAGAACTGAACTAGAACTGAACTAGAACTGAACTAGAACTGAACTAGAACTGAACTAGAACTGAACTAGAACTGAACTAGAACTGAACTAGAACTGAACTAGAACTGAACTAGAACTGAACTAGAACTGAACTAGAACTGAACTAGAACTGAACTAGAACTGAACTAGAACTGAACTAGAACTGAACTAGAACTGAACTAGAACTGAACTAGAACTGAACTAGAACTGAACTAGAACTGAACTAGAACTGAACTAGAACTGAACTAGAACTGAACTAGAACTGAACTAGAACTGAACTAGAACTGAACTAGAACTGAACTAGAACTGAACTAGAACTGAACTAGAACTGAACTAGAACTGAACTAGAACTGAACTAGAACTGAACTAGAACTGAACTAGAACTGAACTAGAACTGAACTAGAACTGAACTAGAACTGAACTAGAACTGAACTAGAACTGAACTAGAACTGAACTAGAACTGAACTAGAACTGAACTAGAACTGAACTAGAACTGAACTAGAACTGAACTAGAACTGAACTAGAACTGAACTAGAACTGAACTAGAACTGAACTAGAACTGAACTAGAACTGAACTAGAACTGAACTAGAACTGAACTAGAACTGAACTAGAACTGAACTAGAACTGAACAAGAACTGAACTAGAACTGAACTAGAACTGAACTAGAACTGAACTAGAACTGAACTAGAACTGAACTAGAACTGAACTAGAACTGAACTAGAACTGAACTAGAACTGAACTAGAACTGAACTAGAACTGAACTAGAACTGAACTAGAACTGAACTAGAACTGAACTAGAACTGAACTAGAACTGAACTAGAACTGAACTAGAACTGAACTAGAATTGAACTAGAACTGAACTAGAACTGAACTAGAACTGAACTAGAACTGAACTAGAACTGAACTAGAACTGAACTAGAACTAGAACTGAACTAGAACTGAACTAGAACTGAACTAGAACTGAACTAGAACTGAACTAGAACTGAACTAGAACTGAACTAGAACTGAACTAGAACTGAACTAGAACTGAACTAGAACTGAACTAGAACTAGAACTGAACTAGAACTGAACTAGAACTGAACTAGAACTGAACTAGAACTGAACTAGAACTGAACTAGAACTGAACTAGAACTGAACTAGAACTAAACTAGAATTGAACTAGAACTGTAGTAGAACTGAACTAGAACTGAACTAGAACTGAACTAGAACTGAACTAGAACTGATCTAGAACTAAACTAGAACTGAACTAGAACGAAACTAGAACTGAACTAGAATTGAACAAGAACTGTAGTAGAACTGAAGTAAAAAAGATCTAGAACACAACCAGAATAGAACATATTAGAGCTAGAAATGGAAACATACCAGCAATTTTTTTTTTCCAATTTTAAAAATTCCATTAAAAATTTTCAAAATTCCCCGCCTTTTAAGAAAACCAATGCAATTTATATTGAATAGTACTCCAGTATTTAATGGAAAATTGCTTTGAATTCTCGATGCATTAATTTGTTTAGCAATTAATGGCGGCTGCCAAAATTGGATGCGTGCCAAAACATCCAACGGCAAAGTAATAAAGATATATTAACAATATCACATCGATCCTGTTCAGACGACAGCGCCAAAAACTGCAGACAGACGACTCCTCTTCTGTTGACATTTTGATATAAATATTTCACTTGTTTAACGAATTCGTCTGCTTTCAACAGATGTCAACTACAACATGAGAGCCTCTGATAATTTATTAAATTCTTAACAATTCTTGCAAATAACAATAAAAAGAAAAAATATAATGAACTTGTTTTTTTCTTTTGAAATTGTAAATAGTGCAAATAATATATATCTATAAATAATTAAAAAAAATTAAATTTTTTGCCACATTGATTTCGTTTCTATTGTGTTGAGATGAAGATGTCGTCTTTTCGATAGGCTGTTTCGTTTCATCGTTTAGGTAATGGGATGGCAGCCATTTGAAACCTTGTTTAGAGGTTAAATATTTTTCTCGACCACAAAAACTAAATGCAAAATCGCTCTACATAGAATCAAATGAATGAGCTAAGGCTAAGGCAGTTCCAATGCGAGTAATAACAATAACAACTACAACAATAAAATGTCATTATTTCCATTTTCATTTTAACGGGAAATATCAATAAAATTAATTCAAAACACTTGAATGAATGTAATGACAATCATGATGATTATGACGATTATGATGATGATAATGTCGTTATTATTATTGTTGTTGTCGCTTTTGTTCAATGAAAGACTGGTGCGGACTGTCACTAAAATTAATAACAATGCGAAGAGAATCTTTATGCAAATCAGCCCTAATCGAGAAATTTAATTTCATTAATTTTTGTGATAACGATTTTTCTAGCATTAAAAATTTCTATTGTAGTTCCATTTCTATCCAGTTCTAGTTCAGTTCTAGTTCAGATCTAGTTCAGTTCTAGTTTAGATCTAGTTCAGTTCTAGTTCAGTTCTAGTTCAGTTCTAGTTCAGTTCTAGTTCAGTTCTAGTTCAGTTCTAGTTCAGTTCTAGTTCAGTTCTAGTTCAGTTCTAGTTCAGTTCTAGTTCAGTTCTAGTTCAGTTCTAGTTCAGTTCTAGTTCAGTTCTAGTTCAGTTCTAGTTCAGTTCTAGTTCAGTTCTAGTTCAGTTCTAGTTCAGTTCTAGTTCAGTTCTAGTTCAGTTCTAGTTCAGTTCTAGTTCAGTTCTAGTTCAGTTCTAGTTCAGTTCTAGTTCAGTTCTAGTTCAGTTCTAGTTCAGTTCTAGTTCAGTTCTAGTTCAGTTCTAGTTCTGTTCTAGTTCTGTTTTAGTTCTGTTTTAGTTCTGTTCTAGTTCTGTTCTAGTTCTGTTCTAGTTCTGTTCTAGTTCTGTTTTAGTTATTTTCTAGTTCTGTTCTAGTTCAGTTCTAGTTCTGTTCTAGTTCTGTTCTAGTTCTGTTCTAGTTCTGTTCTAGTTCTGTTCTAGTTCTGTTCTAGTTCTGTTCTAGTTCTGTTCTAGTTCTGTTCTAGTTCTGTTCTAGTTCTGTTCTAGTTCTGTTCTAGTTCAGTTCTAGTTCAGTTCTAGTTCAGTTCTAGTTCAGTTCTAGTTCAGTTCTAGTTCAGTTCTAGTTCAGTTCTAGTTCTGTTCTAGTTCTGTTCTAGTTCTGTTCTAGTTCTGTTCTAGTTCTGTTCTAGTTCTGTTCTAGTTCTGTTCTAGTTCTGTTCTAGTTCTGTTCTAGTTCTGTTCTAGTTCTGTTCTAGTTCTGTTCTAGTTCTGTTCTAGTTCTGTTCTAGTTCTGTTCTAGTTCTGTTCTAGTTCTGTTCTAGTTCTGTTCTAGTTCTGTTCTAGTTCTGTTCTAGTTCTGTTCTAGTTCTGTTCTAGTTCTGTTCTAGTTCTGTTCTAGTTCTGTTCTAGTTCTGTTCTAGTTCTGTTCTAGTTCTGTTCTAGTTCTGTTCTAGTTCTGTTCTAGTTCTGTTCTAGTTCTGTTCTAGTTCTGTTCTAGTTCTGTTCTAGTTCTGTTCTAGTTCTGTTCTAGTTCTGTTCTAGTTCTGTTCTAGTTCTAGTTCTGTTCTAGTTCTGTTCTAGTTCTGTTCTAGTTCTGTTCTAGTTCTGTTCTAGTTCTGTTCTAGTTCTGTTCTAGTTCTGTTCTAGTTCTGTTCTAGTTCTGTTCTAGTTCTGTTCTAGTTCTGTTCTAGTTATGTTCTAGTTCTGTTCTAGTTCTGTTCTAGTTCTGTTCTAGTTCTGTTCTAGTTCTGTTCTAGTTCTGTTCTAGTTCTGTTCTAGTTCTGTTCTAGTTCTGTTCTAGTTCTGTTCTAGTTCTGTTCTAGTTCTGTTCTAGTTCTGTTCTAGTTCTGTTCTAGTTCTGTTCTAGTTCTGTTCTAGTTCTGTTCTAGTTCTGTTCTAGTTCTGTTCTAGTTCTGTTCTAGTTCTGTTCTAGTTCTAGTTCTGTTCTAGTTCTGTTCTAGTTCTGTTCTAGTTCTGTTCTAGTTCTGTTCTAGTTCTGTTCTAGTTCTGTTCTAGTTCTGTTCTAGTTCTGTTCTAGTTCTGTTCTAGTTCTGTTCTAGTTCTGTTCTAGTTCTGTTCTAGTTCTGTTCTAGTTATGTTCTAGTTCTGTTCTAGTTCTGTTCTAGTTCTGTTCTAGTTCTGTTCTAGTTCTGTTCTAGTTCTGTTCTAGTTCTGTTCTAGTTCTGTTCTAGTTCTGTTCTAGTTCTGTTCTAGTTCTGTTCTAGTTCTGTTCTAGTTCTGTTCTAGTTCTGTTCTAGTTCTGTTCTAGTTCTGTTCTAGTTCTGTTCTAGTTCTAGTTCTGTTCTAGTTCTAGTTCTGTTCTAGTTCTGTTCTAGTTCTGTTCTAGTTCTGTTCTAGTTCTGTTCTAGTTCTGTTCTAGTTCTGTTCTAGTTCTGTTCTAGTTCTGTTCTAGTTCTGTTCTAGTTCTGTTCTAGTTCTGTTCTAGTTCTGTTCTAGTTCTGTTCTAGTTATGTTCTAGTTCTGTTCTAGTTCTGTTCTAGTTCTGTTCTAGTTCTGTTCTAGTTCTGTTCTAGTTCTGTTCTAGTTCTGTTCTAGTTCTGTTCTAGTTCTGTTCTAGTTCTGTTCTAGTTCTGTTCTAGTTCTGTTCTAGTTCTGTTCTAGTTCTGTTCTAGTTCTGTTCTAGTTCTGTTCTAGTTCTGTTCTAGTTCTGTTCTAGTTCTGTTCTAGTTCTAGTTCTGTTCTAGTTCTGTTCTAGTTCTGTTCTAGTTCTGTTCTAGTTCTGTTCTAGTTCTGTTCTAGTTCTGTTCTAGTTCTGTTCTAGTTCTGTTCTAGTTCTGTTCTAGTTCTGTTCTAGTTCTGTTCTAGTTCTGTTCTAGTTATGTTCTAGTTCTGTTCTAGTTCTGTTCTAGTTCTGTTCTAGTTCTGTTCTAGTTCTGTTCTAGTTCTGTTCTAGTTCTGTTCTAGTTCTGTTCTAGTTCTGTTCTAGTTCTGTTCTAGTTCTGTTCTAGTTCTGTTCTAGTTCTGTTCTAGTTCTGTTCTAGTTCTGTTCTAGTTCTGTTCTAGTTCTGTTCTAGTTCTGTTCTAGTTCTGTTCTAGTTCTGTTCTAGTTCTGTTCTAGTTCTGTTCTAGTTCTGTTCTAGTTCTGTTCTAGTTCTGTTCTAGTTCTGTTCTAGTTCTGTTCTAGTTCTGTTCTAGTTCTGTTCTAGTTCTGTTCTAGTTCTGTTCTAGTTCTGTTCTAGTTTTGTTCTAGTTCTGTTCTAGTTCTGTTCTAGTTCTGTTCTAGTTCTGTTCTAGTTCTGTTCTAGTTCTGTTCTAATTCTGTTCTAGTTCTGTTCTAGTTCTGTTCTAGTTCTGTTCTAGTTCTGTTCTAGTTCTGTTCTAGTTCTGTTCTAGTTCTGTTCTAGTTCTGTTCTAGTTCTGTTCTAGTTCTGTTCTAGTTCTGTTCTAGTTCTGTTCTAGTTCTGTTCTAGTTCTGTTCTAGTTCTGTTCTAGTTCTGTTTTAGTTCTGTTCAAGTTCTGTTCTAGTTCTGTTCTAGTTCTGTTCTAGTTCTGTTCTAGTTCTGTTCTAGTTCTGTTCTAGTTCTGTTCTAGTTCTGTTCTAGTTCTGTTCTAGTTCTGTTCTAGTTCTGTTCTAGTTCTGTTCTAGTTCTGTTCTAGTTCTGTTCTAGTTCTGTTCTAGTTCTGTTCTAGTTCTGTTCTAGTTCTGTTCTAGTTCTGTTCTAGTTCTGTTCTAGTTCTGTTCTAGTTCTGTTCTAGTTCTGTTCTAGTTCTGTTCTAGTTCTGTTCTAGTTCTGTTCTAGTTCTGTTCTAGTTCTGTTCTAGTTCTGTTCTAGTTCTGTTCTAGTTCTGTTCTAGTTCTGTTCTAGTTCTGTTCTAGTTCTGTTCTAGTTCTGTTCTAGTTCTGTTCTAGTTCTGTTCTAGTTCTGTTCTAGTTCTGTTCTAGTTCTGTTCTAGTTCTGTTCTAGTTCTGTTCTAGTTCTGTTCTAGTTCTGTTCTAGTTCTGTTCTAGTTCTGTTCTAGTTCTGTTCTAGTTCTGTTCTAGTTCTGTTCTAGTTCTGTTCTAGTTCTGTTCTAGTTCTGTTCTAGTTCTGTTCTAGTTCTGTTCTAGTTCTATTCTAGTTCTGTTCTAGTTCTGTTCTAGTTCTATTCTAGTTCTGTTTTAATTCTTTTTTAGTTTTCTTTGTAGTCTAGTGAACAAATCCTATCATATTAATTTAAATTAGTAACATCAGTTTACATCAGAGCTTAAAATTATAGCAATTATAGTATTAATTCGAATTTTGTACTTACTGCATATAACGGTTTTTTACGTAACCTAACGGTAAAAGTTAGAAATTACGCCTAGCAATGTTGACAATTTTTTTACCCGGTTTCAGAAATAGTGCTAAAATTGGAAAAAATAAAAATTCGAAAATCAGATAAGGACAAAATACTATAGGATTGTTTAAGTATATAATATTAAGACCATAAATTTGTACATAACTGTTGTTAATAATATATAATTCTTATCAGAAAATGTAATTTTCAGAATGTGCAGCGGTTTATTGATAGAGGACATACGCAGCAGAGATCAATTAGAGACCTTTTGACTAAAAATAAAAACTGGAAATTCTGAAACTTTTTCGAAAGGCAATCACGTGAAATTCCAAGAGTGAAACAAAATCGAAGAAATCTATTTCAAAATCAAAGTTTGCATTCAAATAAAATCGAAAATAAAAGCCAACTTTATCAAATGTATTTTCTTAGTTTAAAATTTTCAGTCATTAAATTCCAATTTAGAAATAAGTAGTGATTTTCTACCTTGACACTCCTCAAAATTTATACCATTAACCAGAATGCTAAACCCCTTTACTCGTGTTAAAATCCAATTTAATCTACACTTTATCTTAATTTCCATATAATTAATGTAAAGAATGTGCCCCTAGTCTACCAAGAATCTTTTATTTTTGATAAAAATCAATAAGTTACAAGAAAAAACTGATAACTTCTACCCCTCCCAAGTTCTTGTGAATGGAAAAAAAATAAACAATTAAAAACGAGAGAAGAAGGAGGATCGTTTTAAAATTAACAAAGGCCGTTTTATAAATTGGGTATCAAATTTGGCATATTAAGAGATAAAAAACAGAGGAACAAAATCAAAAAAGAAGAGAACATTTACAACTTATGTTAAGAATGTAACAAAAGAGCAAGATCGTTACACTAACGATCGATCGAGTAGGGGAAATTAAATCTACGTCATGTTAAGATGCCAGTAAGTAATGAGTAATAAAGCTATTAACAGGGCAGACCCAAAAGTTATTATATTTAAAAATCGAAATGTGAGTAAAGTTATTATAGTTTTAGTTCTGTTCGCATTTTGTAATAGTTTTGTTTTAGTTCCGTTCTATTTCCTCATGGAACTCATTAATCTTAGGAAATGCTGCAAGTAGTTATTTAGTCTAAGTCCACCAGAACCCCTTAAGACCAGGATAATTAAAAGACTAACCAAAAAAACCGCCGTGGTATAGCAGGTTAGTCAGCCGCCTAGCATACCAGAGGTCCCAATTTTAAATCCCGGCCAGACCCACTTAAAAAAAAAGAATAAATTTTCAAAAAAGCGGCGGTTCACCTCATAACTCAGCTAGCCACTGGTTATTGAATATTAGGCTATGTAAAACTTCTCTAACTAATGCATTTGCCGTTCGGGGCCGGCGTTAAAACGTAGGCCCCTTTCAATGAGTCTAAAAATAGAATCGGATGAAGCTCATTGTCTGAGAGAAGTACCCCTTGTTCCAATTGGAATGTTGTCGGAAAATTCTATTTTCAGTCTCATTGAAAGGGACCTACGTACCAAAAAAAAATACAAAAGTACACTGAGCAAAGCTGGGTCTTGAAGCAGAGTTCACAGTAGTTTATCAAGAAACCCCAAGGATTTGGGCAATCTAATAAAGAACGTGCGCACTTTATACAAAACTGAAAAATTAGAACAGCTAAATCTGGAAATGTTGAGTTATAAATTTGTTTTGTTGGCGGTGTAAGAAGCAAGATGGACAGAACAAGGGGAGGTTCAGAATGAAAATTCTCTGTTTCTTTACTCTACACCATTTTCAATTGAAATTGAGAAATATTCAATTGAAATTGAGAATATTCAATTGAAATTGAGAAATTTTCAATTTAAATTGAGAATTTTCAATTAAAAATAAGAAATTTTCAATTGAAATTGAGAATTTTGATTTGAAATTGAGAAATTTTCAATTGAAATTGAGAATTTTCAATTAAAAATGAGAAATTTTCAATTAAAATTGAGAAAATCCTAATTGGAAATGAGAAACATTCAGTTGATATTGAGAAATTTTCAATTGAAATTGGGAATTTTTGAATTGAAATTGAGAAAAGTCCAATTAAAAATGAGAAATTTTCAATTGAAATTGAGAATTTTTAAATTTAAATTGAGAATTTTTCAATTGAAATTGAGAAAAGCACAATTGAAAATGAGGTTGAATTTTTTAATTGAAATTGAGAAGTTTTCAATAGAAAATGAGAAGTTTTCAATTGAAAATGAGAAATTTTCAATTGAAATTGAGAAATTTTCAATTGAAATTGAGAAATTTTCAATTGAAATTGAGAACACCCCAAGTGGAATTTCAACCTCATTTCAATTTAGGTTTTCTCAATTTCAATTCTAAAATTCTCAATTTCAATTGAAAATTTCTCATTTTCAATTGAAAATTTCTCAATTCCAATTGAAAATTTCTCAATTTCAATTGAAAATTTCTCATTTTCAACTGAAAATTCTCAATTTCAATTGAATATTTCTCAATTTCAATTGAAAATTCTCAATTTCAATTGAAAATTTCTCATTTCCAATTGGGATTTTCTCAATTTCAATTTACAAATTCTCACTTTCAATTGAAAAATTCTCAATTTCAATTGAAAATTTCTCATTTTCAACTGAAAATTCTCAATTTCAATTGAATATTTCTCAATTTCAATTGAAAAGTCTCAATTTCAATTGAAAATTTCTCAATTTCAATTGAAAATTCTCAATTCCAATTGAATATTTCTCAATTTCAATTGAAAATTCTCAATTTCAATTGAAAATTTCTCAATTCAATTTGAATTGAGAAATAATATGCTCATCGCCCGGATGGCGATGAGCATATTAGGGGTGTGGGCTTCCTGATATCTTAAAGAATAGCAAGAAGCATGATAGCATGGTATCCTATTAGTGAGAAGCTCGTAGTTTGATCATTCCGGTATGTGCTGGAAATCGAGCGTTTTGAAATCGTTCGATTTCTGATATATTTTTGAGATAATTATCGGTTATTTCCCTAAAACAAATGAAAATTTGGACTTTAATCCTTTTGAATGATATCTTATCTTTCATTTGGTTTGAATTTTTTTGTGGAAAATATATCAGAAATCGAACGATTTGAAAACGCTCCTGTAAGTCGTCGGTGTCGGAAAGAAACCTAAAATTACTTGGATTTCGCCAAACGGCGTTACTTAGAACCAAATTAATCATATTTTGATGAATTCTGAGCGATCATCTTTACTAGATTGTACGTTCGAGGCGCAGAGCAAATATAAACAGCGAATATCATTCAGATAGTTATGTGTAAAGTTCGATTTAAGGTAGCGGCTCTAAAGTCTGAAACGGCAAACGTCGATCGAAAAATTGATGTAGGAAAATGCGATTCAAAAAGACATCGAAATGCCTTTATAACTCCCATTAGGAATCGGAGCTATATATCTACTATATAGCCAATTGAGTTGAGGGAGACCAAAGTACTTTTTGTTCCCAGAGTTTTATCCCTCTCATAAGCGACTAAAACATATTATTATTAGACCTATACTCCGTTTTCAGATTTTCCGATATTGGAAAGACTCATTGTTAAGTACCTCTGCTCAAAAATTTACTACAATCAAAAGAAAATCCACTGAGACAGGTCTGCATGACTTGAGGTGGGATTTGTAGAGGTTTCACTAGATAGAGAAGAAGCGTTGAATAATATTGCTTCAGATTCAATAGCTTAAACACTTTCTAATCTGGGAGTGTATGCTAATATTAGAAAGCTTGTGTTCCTGACTTGTCTCACTTGGTAGCAGAACACCAGAAGGCTATGTTCCACCTTCCTTACTATGAAACCTTACCCTGAACGATATTCTGGCATATCTTAAGGTAATTAGTGTAAAGGTTATCACATACGCACATCATGTTTCAATTGAACGAATTTTCTTGATTGCTTCTTTTGACAAATTAAACATGTGATTAGTCCGAAGGACTCACAGTAAATAATCATCCAGAGCATCTGAAATGGAGTAGAAACAGAGCACGATCTAATCTTAAAATCGTTTAGTGAAATCCAATCTATAGCAACTCTTATAGTGCGATCCCTGAGGAAGCTCGACATAAATCGAGAGAAGGTACTACTGACACCAAAAACAATCAGTTTTAAAAAAGTGTATCATCATAATAAGACTTGGGAATATTAATTAGGAAGGGTAGGTTTTTATTCTCACCCTTTTTATGGATTGGCGAAACATTATCAACCTCCAACTCGAGAAATTGTACCGGCATGGTACAAGGTGATAAAGAGATAAGCTAAACGAAGTGCAAACGTCGTACAACACTGTATCAGGGCTTACCGCGTATTTCGATTCGAAAGAAATTATTTTCGAAACACAAAGCATACAAATTCGAACAGTTTCATTTTCGAATTAAGATACGCAGTAACCCCCTAGTGCTGGAATGTCATTCTGCCCTGGAGACTTTTATGTTGAGATGTGAAGAAAAGAAACTGTAGAACTAACATTATTCCGAACTCGTTTAACGACTGACCAGAAAATCTTACTGCCCTAATGAGCACCAATTATCTAGCTAACTAATAATAGTTTCCAGGACTAGAAAACGGTGTTAATAAAAAACCTTGACTTCATACTTGTCGGGGTGTGAACTAAAGAAAAGGTCTTATTCTCTAAGGTTTATTCTTTACATATTAGCCTTCAGAAGTTTTGAGATTCGAATGACAAAGATTTCATAGCAATAACGATTTCACTGTTTTGACAACTCTCGAGAATCTCCAAAATTGGAATCAAAGCCTGATTAGGTTAGGCGTCGCTTTTCGTGTTTGGGCTTCAATATAGAAACCCGAAGTTCAGAAAATGCACACAGATTCTGAACCTTACCCAGAGCCTGCTTAATTCGGTATCATTCTGGTCTATAAATCAGTAATCTCCGCTTCCTGGGTTTCACATAATATGAAGACATTCGGCCAATGTGAGAACCGAGACCCTGGGACATTTTAGGAATATATAGAGATGATGAGTTAGCACAACTTGCTGCAACCATATAAACTCCAGATGAACTACATAAACAGTGAAAGAACATGCAAATTAGCTTATGATAAGTGGAAGTAGGCAATTTTAGAAAATCGTAACATGCCAACGAAATTCTGAACTTAATTCGGGCAATGTACGTGCATTTTAAATGTCGGGTCCTACATAAAGGTAAAGTGTCTAATCCGTTCTACGTTACTACTGGAGTAAGACAAGAATGTATCTTGTCACCTTTTCTTTTTATCCTCGTCATCGACAACATAATGCGCACGGCTCCAAATGGTACCTTTAAACAACTCGAGGACTTGGAATACTCTGATGACGTGTGTCTTCTCAGACAAAGCTCTGGTCACTTTGAAGAAAACACTAACGCTATCACTGTTGAATCCCGGGCAGCTGGGCTGGAAATCAATATTTCCAAGACAAAGATTGACCTTGGAGGCTATGGCGCAAACCCGTCGACACACATCAATGTCGATAACGAGGTTATTGGATGTGTAGGTACCTTTAATTATCTTGGTAGTTTGGTATCTACAAAAAAAGGAGGCATTGACGATGGTATTGAATTGCGCATTAATAAGGCAAAATCTGCGTTCGGCATTCTTTGAGCTATTTGGAAATCTCGGCAAATATCAACAAAACTAAGTTAGAAATATACAACTCGAATATCAAGTCCATCTTATATTACGGTTGCGAAACTTGGAAATGCACAAATGCCATCAATAAGCGCCTACAAACCTTTGCAAACAAATGCTTAGGGCAAATCCTTAAATGAGAAAAGATTTACTAAACGATACAAACCAAATCCCTGCTTCTACAGAGATATTTCAACGGAAATGGCGGCCACACACTTCGAAGACCAAATACCAACATTGCTCGACAAGAACTTCGTTGGAATCCACAGGGAAGCGGCCGTCGTGTTGGTGCACCTGCTGGAACGTGGAGAAGGTCAATTGATGTGGAGTTGTAAGCAGCAAACTATTCTTGGAATGACGTTTGCTTAACATCTCGCAATAGAGTTCGATATAGAAGGATGGTTGAGGCCCTATGCACCACTGGGAGTCAAGGATAACAGAAAAAGAAGAAGAAGAAGTGGAAGCGTGTACGTAAATGTATTCATTTCAGACAGATATTGCTCCGATTAGATAGGAAATGTTCTCATAGATTACTACTACTTTCCAGAACCGATGTGTTCATATTTGTTACCGTCATGATGAGACACTTTCTGACTGGGAGAACTAAAAAAAAAACTGGAACAGAACTAACTCCGAACTAAATATAACAAAAGCAGAACTTTAGCAAAATAGAATTTTAACGAAGGATGCGCTTGAATTCAGTTCTACTTCTGTTATAGTTCGATGCTACTTATACGTGACCCGGTCTATGAAAAGGTGGCTTATGACCAGAGGGCGAAGCCGAGCGGCTCTAAGCCGGCGCTGAGTCGCCGCCGGGATAATTTTTCGATAGTCAGCCGCCGCCGAAAGAACCGGCTCATGTCGGCTTAAATTTCAAGCCGAAGTAGTTTCATTTTTAGATAAAGATATTTTTTAATACTAATTTTTTCAATTAGACTTGGTTTTTATATTTAATAAGAAGATACATAAAAGTATTATCAAATTAATCTTTCATTTAAAGCTCGTTTTTTGTACGCGAGAAAATGAGAATAAGTGAAAAAGTGTATAATACTGGAAACGCAACAAAATTTTTCCAAGGTCAAAGTTATCCCACTATAAGCTCTTTTATATATTCTTATAAAAATATAATGTCTTCATGAGAAAGGACAGAAATTGAATCATATTTTGAACTCGCAATACAATTGTGCGGTTTTGCAAAGCAGAACTGAAAAAAAAAGCGTTTAAAGATTTTTAAAATACAAGTGGTGGCAGCTTTAATGGATACATGCCAAACAAAATTTGCCAGCTTTGGAGAAGTATATTAATATGATTCTACAAAACGCGTTAAATTTATTTCAAATCTTGGATGTATCCTATAATTCAGTTTCTAAATCAAAGTTAATTTAGAAGAAATACAAAAATTAGAGGATATTGATATCAATCGTCCATCTACCAGCAAATATTCAAATCAATCTGAGGGACCCATCAAAAAGATCAAAGTATAGTGTCATGATTTTTTTTTATAATTTTATATATACAAGATAACAAATGCTAGAATTCATGGGAACAATAATGCCTAATCTGAACAATAATATGGAACTTGAAATTCAAAAATATCTTGATAGCGAAGTTATCCCAATATTGCAAAACTAGCAAATTTATGTTTCAGGATACCAGCTACATCAGCATCGTCGAAACAAGTCTTTTCATTCATACAACTGTGTAAACCAAAAAAGAAGTTCCCTAAATCCTAACACAATAAAAAAAAACAATTGTTTGTGCATGACAATATGGGATTGATAAAACCAAAATAAGAAAAATAAAGAGTGGTCTAAATAAAATTTGTAGTTGGATTTTCTTAAATAAAAATCAAACCTTTTAATATAAAAACTCTACAAAATACGCAAATATAATGACATGTTATACAAAATCATTTAGCATTAAAATGTTTACTTAGTACTCGGGTTTTGCAAAATTATCGACATTTTTCGGAAACCCTCCCATTAAAGATTTTACAGTTGCTTCTGATACCTTTTTGGAGCATGTGTTCCACCTGCGCTTAAAATCAGACATGTTCTTGGAAATCTTTCCTGTGTCCTTCAATTCCTTTTTTACCAGAGCCCAATACCTTTCCATAGGCCGAAGTTCTGGACAGTTAGGTGGATTTGCCTCTCGTGGTACAAAAATGACATTATTCTTTGAGTACCACTCAAGTGCCTTTTTTCCATAATGACATGATGCCAAATCGGGCCAAAAAAATGTAGTCACTCTGTGCTCTCTTAAAAAGGGTAACAACCGTTTTTGTAGGCACTCCTTTATATAAATTTCTGTGTTTATTGTGCCAGATGCCACAAATACTTTACTTCTTTTGCCACAACTGCAAATAGCTTGCCACACGAGAAACTTCTTAGGGAATTTTGTTTGTTTTTTTGTGCGAAACTCTTGCCGAACATTGCCCCGTTTATCAGCAACATAAAAATCTTGACCAGGAAGTTGAGAAAAGTCTGCCAGTACGTATGTTTCATCATCCATCACACAACAGGTGTATTTTTTATAAAATCAGACTTCAATTCTTTCGCTCGTTTTTTTGCTTCTTAGTTCTTTATAGCATTGCGATCTGGAACCTTTTGGACTTTGTATGTCTTCAGTCCAGCATAAGCTTTGACTCTATGTGCAAAATTCGTAGAACATTTCACCGTACGAGCTGCTTTTCTTAAAGAAGTGTTAGGCGCTCTTCGAAAGAGTCGCTCGACTTCTTTTGCCTTACCAATATCTGTAGGACCTTTTTTCCTCCCTGATCCAGGTTTTCTTTCAATGCTCAGGTTTTCCTTATACCGTCTGATGGCATTAGAAACCGTTCGAGGGTCAACGTAAAAATTTTTAGCTATTTTTTTAAAAGTCCATGACGGATTTTTTTGAAAAGTTTTAATTATATTTTCACGAACTTTTTTTCGCAGTCCATTTTGATTGAAATAACTATTGAAAATTAATAATTTCTAAAATAATAGTATCTGACATATCTATAGAAACTAACTTGATCAAAAAATAAATTATTTCTTGCACTATGGATAAATTTTGTCTAAAATAGTAAATGCATATTTTTTTTAGAACACTCTTTATGTATTCTGGTTTAAAAAAAATATGATTTTTTTATGTTTGTATTCGGCTTAAAGCCGGCGCACAGCCGCCGCTGGTCCATTTTTCTCCAGCCGCCGCCGCCGATAATTTGTAGTCGGCTTCGCCCTCTGCTTATGACTCGAAAACAAAATTTCGAAAAATTAGCTAATTTTTCGAAATTTTAA
Source organism: Stomorhina lunata (assembly GCA_933228675.1). Classification (NCBI taxonomy): domain Eukaryota; kingdom Metazoa; phylum Arthropoda; class Insecta; order Diptera; family Rhiniidae; genus Stomorhina; species Stomorhina lunata. Next base: position 47,041,467 of record OW121743.1, on the reverse strand, counting down.
GCTAATTTTTCGAAATTTTGTTTTTGAGTCATAAGCTTTTTTCATAGACCGGGTCACATATATATTCTATTTATTTTCTGGTTCTCTTCAAATTGTGTACTAATTCTTTTTTAGACTAGAATTTCTAGTCTTGTTCAGTTATCGCTTCAGTTCCAGGATCTTTTCAGATCCAATTCTTTAAAATGTTTGCTTTGTAAATATTCTTTTAATCGCGATTATTTGAAACTGTTCTAAAGAAATTCGAATCCCTTCCTCGATAATAATCACAAGAAGTGATCGCAGAGTGTGTGATTACTCACAGAAACAACAAAGGAAACAAAACAAAAAACATCTCAGTAGCACTCAACATGAACAATAAACAGTGTAACAAAAAAGAATTTCTACTTCTTGACACCATCATAAAATATCCAGCCAATCTACAAGAAAATATCACAAATTTCAAGTTACAGCCTTCGTCTTTCCTCTCAATCTCTTATCTTAAATACATGATCGCTGATTACACGTGGCAACATTTGTTCATTTGCTCTAAATCTGTATTCATCAACACGATCGTGATTCGAACAAACATAAAAATACAAATTAAACCTAAAAGCAAGAGGAAGGTAGAAGGGAGCATTGAGGTACCGCCGCCATTGACGTATAAAACCTTCTATTATTCATTACTCAAAGCTGAACATTCCAGCAAGCGCGTCATAAAAAATGAATGTTTATTAAAGACAGAGATTTTGAGCTACTAGATCAATGAACAATGAACAAATAAATGTCATACGTTACATTTCAAGCGGAAGTGGGTAAACGGAACATTTGTGAGTCAATGATTTTCAAACATCTAATCTATAGCTTTGAGGTGTAGGAGGTGGAGACAGACAATTTTTAGTGTAAACAATAGCAGAAGAGTATGTGTAATTACTTAAAAGGTGGTTGGTTGATTGGAAGAGGAGGGGGATGTTGTGTGATATGTGTTTGTTTGAAATTAATTAGTTTATTTAAGGATTTTTAAAGTAGAACAGCAGCATCCTATTGTCTAAGGCTAGAGCTATGGAGTTAGGTCATTGTACTTGATAGTTTATCAACAGAATTTCACACGTGTTATGCGTTAATTAAACTTAAACCCAAACAAATAAAATCCTAGAATTAAAACAAAGTCAAATACTTTTCGAGTATTTATAACATTTTTTCTAAATTTAGTTGAATATAAAAAAATCATCACAAAATTGTAGACAAGCTCATGTTTTAGGATCGCTTTAATTAAGCAGGGGGGAGGGGGGCTGAGTAATTAGAGTGTAAGAGTTTAGTTATAGGAAGTAGTTTTGGAGGCTACTGTACTTTGGGGGGAAGGAATTATGAAATTTTGAAACATGTGTAAGAATTATGATTTCGAAATGATATTTGAGATAATTTATCACTCACGTTACTTAGAAAAGATTTGAAGATATCTTTTTACAAGGTATCATGAAAAGTAAAAGTAATTTTTCAATTGAAGACTATGATATTAGACCAGGAAGAGCAAAAGGAAATGTCTTAATGTAGTTGTTCCACTGCATGTCAATCATTTTCTTCAAGGAATTAAATTTGGTACAAAGTTTGAAGCCTCGAAGCAGATGAATTATAACAATTATAAAGAGAAGTAATACATAAAGAGTGTTCTAAAAAAAATATGTATTTACTATTTTAGACAAAATTTATCCATAGTGCAAGAAATAATTTATTTTTTGATCAAGTTAGTTTCTATAGATATGTCAGATACTATTATTTTAGAAATTATTAATTTTCAATAGTTATTTCAATCAAAATGGACTGCGAAAAAAAAGTTCGTGAAAATATAATTAAAACTTTTCAAAAAAATCCGTCATGGACTTTTAAAAAAATAGCTAAAAATTTGAAAGTTGACCCTCGAACGGTTTCTAATGCCATCAGACGGTATAAGGAAAACCTGAGCATTGAAAGAAAACCTGGATCAGGGAGGAAAAAAGGTCCTACAGATATTGGTAAGGCAAAAGAAGTCGAGCGACTCTTTCGAAGAGCGCCTAACACTTCTTTAAGAAAAGCAGCTCGTACGGTGAAATGTTCTACGAATTTTGCACATAGAGTCAAAGCTTATGCTGGACTGAAGACAAACAAAGTCCAAAAGGTTCCAGATCGCAATGCTATAAAGAACTTAGAAGCAAAAAAACGAGCGAAAAAATTGAAGTCTGATTTTAAAAAAAAAATACACTTGTTGTGTGATGGATGATGAAACATACGTACTAGCAGACTTTTCTCAACTTCCTGGTCAAGATTTTTATGTTGCTGATAAACGGGGCAATGTTCGGCAAGAGTTTCGCACAAAAAAAAAGAAACAAAATTCCCTAAGAAGTTTCTCGTGTGGCAAGCTATTTGCAGTTGTGGCAAAAGAAGTAAAGTATTTGTGGCATCTGGCACAATAAACACAGAAATTTATATAAAGGAGTGGTTGTAAAGGAGTGGTTGTTACCCTTTTTAAGAGAGCACAGAGTGACTACATTTTTTTGGCCCGATTTGGCATCATGCCATTATGGAAAAAAGGCACTTGAGTGGTACTCAAAGAATAATGTCATTTTTGTACCACGAGAGGCAAATCCATGTAACTGTCCAGAACTTCGGCCTGTGGAAAGGTATTGGGCTCTGGTAAAAAAGGAATTGAAGAACACAGGAAAGATTTCCAAGAACATGTCCGATTTTAAGCGCAGGTGGAACACATGCTCCAAAAAGGTATCAGAAGCAACTGTAAAATCTTTAATGGGAGGGTTTCCGAAAAAAGTCGATAATTTTGCAAAACCCGAGTACTAAGTAAACATTTTAATGCTAAATGATTTTGTATAATCATTATATTTGCGTATTTTGTAGAGTTTTTATATTAAAAGGTTTGATTTTTATTTAAGAAAATCCAACTACAAATTTTATTTAGAGCACTCTTTACTCAGGCAAATACTATACAATTGTATACACGGATTGGGTAACTTTCTTAGATAGAGTATAGAAGAGAGGTAAAAAGGTGAGAAAAGGTTTTAAAGTATTCAACAATGTAATTGAACGTCATGTCTATTTTTAGAACAGTTTATTTTACATCGACGGCGTGTTATTGCTGTAGGCTGTAGGTGTCACTAATTTCCGACAGGTGGCGCCACTGAAAATTATTAAAAATTAATTAAATCGTAAACTGTGCATTTGATCATGCTATGATCTTTTGTAAAGTTGTTACGCATAAGCCGACAAAGGTTTTTTAGTTCGTATGATTAATTTCCGACAGATGGCTCCCCTGAAAATTACTCAAAATGAATTAAATCGTAAACTGAACATGTGATCAGACTATGATCTTTAGCAAAGCTCTTACGCATGAGTCGACGAAGGTTTCTAAGTCGGTATGACAAATTTCCAAAATTATTCATATTAAACTATGCATGTGATCATGTTTTGATAGGACAAAATGAATAAAATGATTCAAAATTAATCGGATATTTGTGCACCGTCTTTTCTCTAAATTTATTTTAGTTAGTACATTACAAAATAATATATATGAAAACTTTAAAATTTGCCTCGAAATGCTTATCATAAAACTCCGAGCAAGGCTCGGTCGCCCAGGTACTGTACGTCTTTATACAAGAAAAAGAAAAGACTTTGGACCTCAGTGGTGGAGGGTATCATATGGTGGGGCTTTCTTACTTATTTTTAACAAGTATTATCCAGTCTTTGGTTTCTAGTTTTATAGTTGTTCTCGTTCATCTACATTGAATAATGTTCTACAAAGCGTTTTTAGAAACTTTTAACTTTAAATACCAAAAACACTAGTCCAGAAATTAATTACCCTAGAACTGAAATAATTTTGCATATACACTCAACCAAAAAAAGTCAGTAATATTAACAAAAAAAATTTCGTAGACCCTTAACGAAAAAAATTTTTTAAATCAATAGATTTTTTTTTCAATTCTAACCAAAAAATATTCAGAAGAACAATTTTATTTTCAAATCTACAGAATTTATTTAAGGTAAAATTTAACAGAAATATTTCGTTCCATTTAATACAATTTCGTTAAAAAGTGGCTAAAATTCCTTTAAAACAATGAAATTTTGTTATAAGGGTAGTAACTTTTCTTAAAAAATCTACACATAAAATTATTTAAATATACCTGCTTGTAGATGTTCAATTAACAAAATATTTTTGTTTTTCCAACAAAATTTTTTTAATTTAAATAATCAAGTATATCGATAGATTATATAGATTTTTTTAACTAAAAAATTTTGTAATATTGATAAAAACATTTTTAATTTTGTAATTGAAAAAATAATGTGTATTCGAAAAGATAATTATAGAAAATATAGTTTCTTTTAACAAAAATATTTTTGTTACATTTATAATCTTATATTCTTAAACGAGCAATAATTGTATGTATATATATATATATATATATATATATATATATATATATATATATATATATATATAGAATGGCTATCTCGAAAACGGCTCTAACGATTTTGATAAAATTTGGACAGTGGGTATCTTTTTTGATGTATAGGTCGAAGAAGAAGGGACTTTTGGAACTTTTACCTCTAAGAGGGTAAAAACGGGTAAAAAGGGGAAAAATCGAAAACGCTATGTCTCCTAAAGTAATAGGTATAGAAACAAAATTAAAATTACGTTTTAAACAGCTTTGAAAATAAGCGGACAGGTGTTTGGTACTTTTTTGAAACTATGTCCGATAGGGGGTAAAAAAGGGTGAAAATAGTTTTTTTTGGCACCTTTTTAACCCACTCTTATATTTTAAACTAAAGAATATAGAAAGAAACTTGGTACTGCAATCAATAGATGTAAAAAAAACATGAAACACGTATTTGGTACTTTTTTGATTTTGGAGCCAAAATGGGTAAAAAAGGGATAAAATGATAACTTAACATCTCCAAAGTAATATGAATAGGAACATTATACATTATCATGCATGTGCTGTGAATCACGCGAGTGTTGAATCGCATGCGACTTAAAAATCGCCAGTTTCTTTTTAACGTGTGCTGGAGTTCACGCGTTTTGCACATTTTTCGAAAACATATTCGAAAGTAGAAACATATGTTTTAGCTGTCAAATATGCGAATAAAACAAAAAAGGCAAGCAAAAGTTGTAAAATGCCGGGTGCTTTTATATTAAGTGTATTATTTTTAAAGAGAAATTATTTAAAAAGGCAACGTATCACAAAGCGTCTTCTTCGGGATTATTCAGACCCAACAAATATTCCGGAGCAATGGTAGGTAACAATAATTCAAGATGAAATATGTTTATTCAGTTTCATTTATTCAGTTTCATAGTTCTTTATCGACTAAATAAAAGAGCTTTTATAATGATTCTTGAGGAGATTTCCCCACATATGGAGAAAAGTTCTATTCCAGAAATTATACGACTGGCCTGTGTGCTAAGATTTTTAGCAGTTGGTTCCTATCAAGGCGTGATCTGTAATGATTTAAACATTGCTATGGATAGGACAACCTTTTGTAAAGTTCTCTGGAAAGTACTTAATGTTCTTGAGGACAGATTATGTGGACAATGGATTAAATTGGCAATGAACGACCAAGAAATAAGAGTGTCCAAAATGACTTTTTCAATAAATTTAAAATTCCTGGCGTAGTTGGGTGTCTAGACGGAACCCACGTTAGACTTATCAAACCTCCCTCCAATTCCGAGCTATATTACTGCAGAAAGGGATATTACAGCATTAACGTGTTAATAGTGAGTATCTTACTAGTGTTTTTACATTCCTACAATAAATTTTCTTGTTCTAATTAGGTATTTCTTTTTACTGTAGATTTGCGACTACCAAATGAAAATTCGGGCTGTCGATGCATCCAGGCCGGGATCGTGCCACGACTCGTTCGTGTGGAGTTTGAGCGATGCGAAAACTTATTATGCAGAAAAGTATGCAAGTGGAAATAGAAGTGGATGGTTACTTGCTGATTCGGCTTATGCCGTCTATGGCTCCGTTCAGCATAAATTTAATTTGGCGCATTCATCGGGTAGAAATATAGTGGAAAGAACAATTGGCAATTTGAAAAGCCGTTTCAGATGTTCGCAAATGTGTTTCCCGTACACTCCACTAAAAGTTGTTAAAATTTCGAATGTTTGTTGTGCTCTACACAACATTTGCAAAAAATACAACGTACCATTAGTAGAAGAGCCCGTTCTAGAATCGAATGATATAGAAGAGGAAGATGGAGAAGTGGAGAACAATAGAGAAGGGATCCAAATTAGAGATAACATTGCAAATTCCTTAAGATAAAATAAACACAAATATTATTTTTAAACGCGTTTTAAAAAAATGTACCGAATTCAATTGGCACCAAAAAAGTACCAAATATACATATGGAACTTTTAGAAATTAGGGAATAAAAAGGGGGAAAAATTAGTATTATTTTAAACAAATGAATGTTTGTCTGTATGTATGTTCTTTATAGAATAGTAAACTGTGAATTTGATTGTGTTATGCTCTTTAGCGAAGATGTTGCGGATAAGCCGGCGAAGGTTTTAAAGTTGATAATCTTTAGCAAAGTTGTTGCACATGAGCCAACGAAGGTTTCTTAGTTGGTATGAAGAAATTTCGACAGGTGGCGCTACTGAAATTTACTCAAAGTCAATTTAATCGTATGCTGTACATTTAATGATGCTATAATCTTCAGCAAAGTTGTTACGGATAAGCCGAAGAAGGTTTATGAATTGGAATAAGCAAAGTCCGACAGGTGGCGCCACAGAAAACTACTCAAAATGAATTAAATCGTAAACTGTGCATTTGATCAGACTATAATCTTTAGCAAAATTGTTTCGCATGAGTCGACAGAGGTTTCTGTTGATATGAATAATTTCCAAAATTATTCAAAATGAGTTAAACTGTAAACTATGCAAACTATGTGTTGGTCGGACAAAATAAATCAAATAATTCAAAATTAACTGAATATTTCTACAATGTCTTTCCTCTAAATTTATTTTAGCACTTTATAATATAAAATATATAAAAACTTTAAAATTTTCCTCAAAATGCTTATCATAAAGCTCCGAGCAAGGCTCGGTCTACCAGGTACTATTTCGTTAATTTAGTTAGAAAAATAAACGGGTGTAATATTAAAGAAAAAATTTGTTATTTTGACAATTAAAATAATAAAACTGTTTATCAAATAAAAAAATAACATACAAGCTCAATAAAAGCAATAATTTTATTGAGATAACTAAAAACTAAAGACGTGATTAATAAAAAACAAACGATAGTGATAATAAATAAGGAGCAATACATAAAGAGGATTTAGGACAAAGGTAAGTTGGTTAAAAATAATAAAATAAAAAATCCAATGAAAATAAGAAATTAAAAATAAATAACTTTTTTTTTTAATTTTGCTGTAAAAATAAGAAATTTTTTATAGGAAATTTTTCAAAAATTTCCTATTTTTAGAGGAAACTTTTCAAAAGTTTCCCATCTTTATAGGAAGTTTTTCAAAAATTTCCTATTTTTATAGGAAATTGTTCAAAAATTTCTAATTTTCTATTTTATAGGAAATTTTTGTACAAAATTTTTCAAAATTTTTTTTAACATTTTTTATCTATTTACAGATTTTTAGATAGATTTAAACATGTATATCTATCAGCTAAGAATCTTCGTAAGAATATTTCGAATTTGGTCAGGAATACTGTACATGAAGATCGTATTGAGGCAATGAAGGGTCTACACATTTGTCAGTTCGTGTAGTTTTTCCGATTTTTCATTTATATATCTTAATATTGTAATTTTTTATATTAGAATAATATATTTAATATTTAATGTACTCATATATAAATAAAAGATATTTAATACTACGAAAATAAATTGTTTTTTTTTTAAGAATTCATTATTTAATATGAATAATTTGTAGGTAATTTTAGGAGTTAATTGTAATAAAAATTCTTCAATATGAAGCATTTAGCATTTTGTGGTTAGTTTGAAGAAAATTCTTCAATATAAATAAAATTTAACGAAAATTGTTTGTATATTAAACAGTTTTTTTCATTAGCCTAACAAAATTTTTGTAAAAACTCTCTATAAAAAATAACAAATGAGGGGCTTGGAGCACAAGGGGTCTACGTGCCTTTTTTAAAAAAATTGAGTTAGCATGTGGAATTAGTTCGTGAAGTACAGGGAAATTTGGAGCATAAAAGGTGGAAGTGAGATTGCCATCCAATAGTGAGATATGGCGACCATATCTAAACTTGCCAACTAAAATACCTGTTTTGGTTGGAGCACAAGGGGTATATGTGCACTTGAACCCCTTGTGCTCCAACAAAATTTTAAAATTAATGTTTCACATGGACTATGTACTTGGGTCAAAGAAAAGTTTTGAGCTAAAATTTACCTGGACTTTGTATAAGATAATTTGTAAATTAATTCATTATTAAATCTACTTACATTAACAAATTAATCATGTTTATTTCTAATAAGTAAACTCAAAAACTAATGCACCAAATTGGACCAAAATTAACCTGTGTATTATATATGACGTGAGCAGCGTTTGTGTGGAGTTCTATTTTCGTTCGATAGATGGCGCCAAAGTTCTACATATTGGTCAATTGAGCGGTAACTGCTGAGCCGATCGTCATAATATTTAAACGTGGTATAGATCTTTCAGTGAGCTTTAGTGTAGACATTTTATTCCAAAGTGAGGATGAAGTTGAATGGAATCTGATTATAACGACTAAAAAATTTAACAAAGCAGCCTTAAAGCTTTTCTTAATAAAATGTTGTTTTAAAAATTTTATCGTTCCTGTTTTCATGAAAGAAGTTACTTACAGGATATTACATTCGTTTGTGGTACAAGTAAGATTATTTAGAAATTAAAAAAAAGTTGGAGCACAAGGGGAATAAGTGCTAGTTGCTTATTTCAAGAGTAATTTTTGGGTATTTGCAAATGCAGAATGTGGTATTTTGTTAATTAATCAATTAAAAATATATCTCAGGATCTCTACTCATTAAAAAATAATAATCCATGGATGTAAATCCGGAAAGCATCGAAAGCATAAGTGAGGATGAAGATGAGCCGGATGATGTTATGGAATCTGACTATGATGACTAAAAAATCTAACAAAGCAACCTTAAATACGTTTCTTAATAAAATATTGTTTTAAAAATTAAATCCTTGTTGTTTTCTTTTAAGACGTTACATATAACATATAACATTATTTTGGGGTACAAGTAAAATTATTTTAAAATTAAAAAAAAGTTGGAGCACAAGGGGAATAAGTGCTAGGTGCTTACTTCAAGAGTAATTTTTGGATATTTTCAAATGCAGAATATGGTATTTTTTTAAATAATCAGTTAAAAATACATCTCAAGATCTCTACTCATTAAAAAATAATAATCCACACAGCATCCAACATTTTTTATTGCAATTTAACTTTAACCTTTCATTTCACATTATTAGAAAAAAGTCACTTAGATCCCTTGTGCTCCAAGCCCCTCAAATATGTTTAGTAGAAATAAAGAAAATTTATTTAAAACAACACATTTACTTTATTTGAAAAAAAAATTCATTAAATTAAATAAAAGTTTTGTTAGCTGTATAATAACCTACTTTTCTTTAAAACTACATGTAATTTCACCGTATTTACGAAGTTTTTTGGTTGAGTGTACCATTTAAAACCACCACACAGTGGGGTGAATCGTACAGAAAGTGGATTAATTCATAAAAGTCGTAATTTTAAAATATTGTTATTTTTTAATGATAAATATTAATAAATACATAAAAGCCCAATATTTAAAAGAACAAATTTTGAAAAAACATAAATTATTAACCTTTTATGGGCTTTTTTCTATTTTGGATAAAATGGTCTTATTTGACTATTTTTGCTGTAACTTTGGAATTAAAAACGATAAATTAATAAATTAAATTGTAAATTAGAGCATATTTTATGTGTCTTTAGAAAAAATATTTTTTTTGTTTAAATAAATAAAATAAATATTAAATATTTGTTTATGTTTAGTTTTAACAAAAAAATACGTTTTTTTTTCAAAATTCATAACTCCAAAGATTTTACTCAAAAAAGTCACATTAGAAAATATTATTATTTTTTATTTATAAATATTTGTAAACACAAAACAAAGATTTCAGAAAATAAACATTAAAAAAATATAAAGCTTCTTTATTTTCTTCATTTATAAAAGCAATATTTACTACATAATCATCATACTTTTAAAATTTCGCGGAAATGTAATTTTTTGGTCATAATTTGAGGAGGTGCTTGGTAAATTTAATTTATGTTCAAATTTAACAATATCATAATGCATATTATTGTCCAGTATATAGAGAATGTATGCTGGATGTTTTTTCGAAATTGTATGACATTAACCCTTTCTTTCCCGGGCTCAAAAGTAAAAATTTAGATTTTTTAGTTTTTTTATGACAAAATTAGGAAAATTTAAGAATTTATTAGTGAATTTCGGAAAATCATATAAAAATAATTATTTGTATCATTAATTTCATAAAAATAATTATTTGATTATTGTTATATTACCATGACAAATAAAAAAATTAAAAATTTGAGCTTTGCCCCGGGAAAGAAAGGGTTAAAATTATCCAATTTGAAAAAAAAACTCACTATAAATTTTTTATATACTGAGCAATAATATTGATTAACAGTTTTATCAAAATTGAACAGAAATAAATTAAATAAGCACTTGTAAAATAAAGACCAAAAAATTAAATTTTTCGCCGAAAATCGGCGAATTAAAATCGTTGGTACGGCGAAACTGTTAAAGAATTGACCTCCGTTTTTCATTAATTTTATTTTACTAGTTGTATATTTTTAATTACTGGTGAAATAATTTTTATATTCTTATATTTTCTAAGTAAAATTTTCGAAAATATAAAAAATGAGTTTTGAAACCGACCTGTCGGCAACTAGAATTCATTCACAAAAACTTCCATAACTCAAAAATCGCACTAACGCGCAACAAAATATTTTGGGATTTATTAGCTAAAATATTATATTTTAAGACCATATAATCATTTTTCCCTGCACTCATCCTCAAAGTTGTTAAAACTCAATGTATATATTAAAATTACCAAATTTTTATAGCAGTTTATTTTTTTATTTTTTAAATATTTTTAAAACATTTATTTAAATAAAAAATATCTTTTTAAATGCTCATATACCTGAAGTTAACGTTTCCATTAAAAAACTTTTACTTATAAAAGTTTTAATAAAAACTATAATCACTTGAAATATAAAATTTTTTTCTTTTAATCAATTCGCGCAAAAATAACAAAAATTATTGAACTTTGAACACACACTGTAAATAAAATAAACTACCAAGAACTTTTATTTTTGCAGTTAGTGATGTAGAATTTTATCTACTTTCATATGGTACCAAATATGGTTGTAAAAGTTAAAGTTCATCTTTTGAATTAATCGCCATTATTGAAGGCATTCGCCCCAAAGTGCACCAGTTGAAAACTCTAGAACAAAAAGACTTTTACTTTTATGCATAAAATAAAATAAATCATTATCCACACACTCTCCACCATAAAAAAAGAACCTGCCCCAAAAATTCCCACACAAGAAAGATAAAATCACAACAAAAAGTGAGAAAAAAGAAAGACAGACCTCATTCATGTAACCACAATAAAAGTCAAATCAAACGATGAAGAAAAAATGCATATTTTAGACTAGTCGAAGTCATCGAACATACATTCATTTTACCTTCCTACTGATATGTTCCTACGTTAACAACAAAAAAAAAAAAAAGTACATGTGGATAGAAACCGCCAAACAAGCAACCAGCCAAACAGGCAAGCGAACAAGCCAGCGCCAGACAAAAAAAAACCAACGATGAAACACCCAAAAAAAGGTCATTGGCTATGAGAAGAGATTCGAGAGTTTCAAGAAAGAAATATAAATTTAACAAAAAAAAACAAAAACTAAAACCAAAAATGAAATTAAATTTTAAACAAATGGTAGAAAATATAAAATTTTTTGTTTATATTATGAAAGAAAGTCCGTCTTCCATCAGACTAAGTTTATGTCTGTCTGTCTGTATGTCTAACGGGTTGATTGCACTTGTTTGTTGCCTTTTTTTTGTGTTTAGAGTAAAAGTGTAAACGCCAAAATATGACGAAATCTATGGAATTCAATTCAAACATACGCTCCACTCCTCACCCAGAATAAAATCGGTTCAGTGACTTCCAAAAACAAAAAAAAAAATTCAACCGAACATTGCAATTACAGGTTCAGTTCACTCAACTCATTTCCAAATAAAAGTCATAAAAAGGAAAAGTTTTTATAGATAAAAAGAAAATTTTTAAAGTTCATAAACATTTTTAAGGATTAGGATGCGAAACTGAACTGCTGCGAAGGAAAACAAAGACCTTTCAAAGAATTGCGTAAAATAATAGAGAAGACATTGGCTTTTTAATAAAAGAAAAACATGTTCATTGCTCTAATAAATTGAACTAAAGGCGCAAGAATGTGAAGATATACTTTTAAGGAAGACAATGGAAGTTTTTAGAAGAAATATGAAAAATGATGTGGGCAGAGGCGGGTTTAGGATTTAGTATAATTTAATGGTAAATTCAAGTTGTTACTTTAATAACATGGACTAATCATGACGTCGAAATAATATTGGGTGATTTTAACGCGGGAAAGTTGCTTAAAGGGCGGGAAAGTTGCTTTAAGGGCGGGAAAGTTGCTTTAAGGGCGGGAAAGTTGCTTTAAGGGCGGGAAAGTTGCTTTAAGCCTACTGATGGCAAGTTCAGTGGGTGTCTCCCGATCAAATAACAAAAAGTCTAGTTGACGGAAGACACCCATCAAGTGTTTTCGATGAGCGTTCAATTCGAGGAGTTTTTCCGCTTTTTTTGAGACTCCTCCAAATTATGAGTTTTAAACGTTTTAACAGCTTCTTTGACACTCTTACATAGTTCACCACGCAGTTTACCTTTGTTTTTGGGGAATAAGAATGAGTTATTGGGTACGAAGTCAGGAATGTATGGAGGATGAGTTATCAATTCGATGTTTTGATTACTCAAAAATGTTCTTTTTTGACGAGATAGCTCGCATTGTCATGATGAATCAAAATTCGTCTTCGGGGGTAAGTTTTACAAATTTCTCCAAAGACTTTCGTCAAAGTCGTATACCACTTAGAATTAAAAGTTCTACGTTGCTCAAGAGCGACAGTGGTCACTTGAACCATTCGGCCTAAGAAACAGATCTAGTGTTTGCTTTAGAAGAGTATTCGCTTATTCCAAGAACAACTTTTGTTGGATTTAGCTTGTCTTGGAATTACGAAATTGCATTAAAGAGTGCTCTAAATAAAATTTGTAGTTGGATTTTCTTAAATAAAAATCAAACCTTTTAATATAAAAACTCTACAAAATACGCAAATATAATGACATATTATACAAAATCATTTAGCATTAAAATGTTTACTTAGTACTCGGGTTTTGCAAAATTATCGACTTTTTTCGGAAACCCTCCCATTAAAGATTTTACAGTTGCTTCTGATACCTTTTTGGAGCATGTGTTCCACCTGCGCTTAAAATCGGACATGTTTTTGGAAATCTTTCCTGTGTTCTTCAATTCCTTTTTTACCAGAGCCCAATACCTTTCCACAGGCCGAAGTTCTGGACAGTTACATGGATTTGCCTCTCGTGGTACAAAAATTACATTATTCTTTGAGTACCACTCAAGTGCCTTTTTTCCATAATGGCATGATGCCAAATCGGGCCAAAGAAATGTAGTCACTCTGTGCTCTCTTAAAAAGGGTAACAACCGTTTTCTGTGTTTATTGTGCCAGATGCCACAAATACTTTACTTCTTTTGCCACAACTGCAAATAGCTTGCCACACGAGAAACTTCTTAGGGAATTTTGTTTGTTTTTTTGTGCGAAACTCTTGCCGAACATTGCCCCGTTTATCAGCAACATAAAAATCTTGACCAGGAAGTTGAGAAAAGTCTGCCAGTACGTATGTTTCATCATCCATCACACAACAGGTGTATTTTTTTATAAAATCAGACTTCAATTTTTTCGCTCGTTTTTTTTGTTTCTAAGTTCTTTATAGCATTGCGATCTGAAACCTTTTGGACTTTGTATGTCTTCAGTCCAGCATAAGCTTTGACTCTATGTGCAAAATTCGTAGAACATTTCACCGTACGCGCTGCTTTTCTTAAAGAAGTGTTAGGCGCTCTTCGAAAGAGTCGCTCGACTTCTTTTGCCTTACCAATATCTGTAGGACCTTTTTTCCTCCCTGATCCAGGTTTTCTTTCAATGCTCAGGTTTTCCTTATACCGTCTGATGGCATTAGAAAACGTTCGAGGGTTAACTTTCAAATTTTTAGCTATTTTTTTAAAAGTCCATGACGGATTTTTTTGAAAAGTTTTAATTATATTTTCACGAACTTTTTTTTCGCAGTCCATTTTGATTGAAATAACTATTGAAAATTTATAATTTCTAAAATAATAGTATCTGACATATCTATAGAAACTAACTTGATCAAAAAATAAATTATTTCTTGCACTATGGATAAATTTTGTCTAAAATAGTAAATGCATATTTTTTTTAGAACACTCTTTACAAGAACCAAATTTAGACGAATTTAACGGCGACGGAACTAAAATTCATTATACCAGCGATGAGGCTTTGTCATACAAAGAACTGAGTTCATCGACACATAGTAGTAAGCCTTGTATGTTCCTGTCCAGTAAGAACAGTGTCAAACGTTTGAAATATGATGACTTTTACATTTGATATCAAACGTTTCTTTCAAACTTTTTTCAAACCTGAACAGATGTTTGAGATTCACATTCATTTTCAAATGAGGGTTCATTTGAGAATAAACGTTTGAAAAATTATAGTTTCTCAAATTGAGAATAAAGGTTATTCTGAAATCATTATTAAACCCTAAGATGATTTGAAAATAATTTGAAAAATGGTGTTATATAAATTTGATATCAAAACCTTATTTCAATTTTTTTTTTTTCAAACATTAAAAAAAATAATTTATGTTAAATAAAATAAATGTTTAAGATATTTTAATGGAATGACATTGCATTTCAAAGAAAATCGTTATTTCTTTTGGATTTTTTTAAATTGATCCATATTTGACCATAAAACCTTGCTTAAAAAATTTCAAGATAAAAAATTCAAAAATAATATGCATAAGTAAATTTTCTATGTTTCTTAAAATTTTTTTACCTAACAATAAAAAAAATTATATTTTAAGCAAAAGAATTCAAATATGATGCACCGTTTTCAAAAACAAAATAAACAAACTCAAAAATACAACGCCATTTTATTTATGTTCCACATGTAGATGATATCCACATTTGAAAAATCTTTGAGAATGAGGTTTGATAATGATTTGAGAATAAAGGCATTTCTCAATTTAAGAATAAAGTCCCCTTTTTTGTTGAGAACGCTATTATTCTCAAATCAGTATCAAACGTTTGACCTTTGAAAAAACATTTATTTTCAAATCATCCTCAATTTGAGAAAAAACCTTTTTTCTTACTGGGTGAGATTTAGAGTTCAAAACTATTCTACATAAGAGTATCTCGCTAAGAGATATCAGGAACTTTCGATGTATAGGTCAATTTGTAAAGCAGATCTTGTTGATTGAATCTAAGAAACTTAAGCTCTACAAAGGTTATTTCATGATTGGACAAATGCTAGATTATACGTCGGCAAATGCATGAGTCGAGTTTTTGACGGTCAGTTTTTCTTATTTCTCCAAAGACCACGACCGTAAAAAAATCTACCAATGTTACAGGTGACCATTTGCTTAGAAGTGCTTAAATTTTAAAAAGCTTTTGTTGGGTTGCTTATTTCTTATCTTAAAAGATCTCCACTCCATCTCCATGCGCGTACACTTTCGTCAGCTGTTACGATATTATTTACATGCGATCTTCGATCATATAATGTGATTAATGGAAACAAGTCTTTTTTGAGCTTTTTTGAAAATGTTTGAAACGAATTGAGGCAGTGCTTTGGGGAGTAAGATCCTAAAGATTGGATAAATCTGATGCCCACACTTAACTGACAAATTTTTGAAAAATTTAAAAACTTTAGAAGAAACGGAACAAAGAAACTTTAAATCAGTTTATCCTTTTACAATTTCAGACCTTACAGGTGTCCTGAAAAGTTTGATCAGGCTCATACATTATTCCTAGTATTCTATCCATATGATATTCAATTTACGCTATTCTTTAATGCACAATGAGGACGATGAAGGCAATGGTCGCTCCAAGTAGATTGTTACCGACGAAATCATCAAAAAGTTAACAACATAATTTTGGATGACCGTAAGGAAGACAGCTGGGATTATAAAAGATGTGTTGATGAAAATAAATATTTGGGTAGTCTTATTCAAAGGAGATGACGAGCGAGCTCAACAGCGAAATTATGATTTTGAGCAGTGCAAAAAAGCCGAATTTTGTATGGATCTTTTCACGTCGGAAACGAGCGGACCGCACGTGAAGAACTGACTCCAAATCGTGGAAAGATGTAACAGTCGGCTGACAAGATTATGGCATCAGTTTATGTTTTTGAATGCGTTAAGGCCTCAGTATTCGAACTACTTCCGCGCTCAAAATATTCTACAGGTCTACCCCTAAGTCACTTTTTGGAATGAAATTTTAGGCCTATTTTGAAACCAACTGTTTATCTATACATCAAGTCAAATTTCCGAGCAATCGATCTCTTTAGGCCAATGTATAGAATCTCTATTTTGTTCTAAGCTAAAATGGGGTTTTGTTGTTGGAAAACCCCATCTTCCTTGAATGTTTAATTAAAAAATTTAAATGTTCATGCACAATTAAAATTGCATTATGATTAATAAATTTGGAAATATTTAAATGACATCACAACAAAACAACTCCATATAAATAATTATAAAATTTTCTACAATATAAAATTCCATAAATCATTTAAGTGCTTTGTTTTTTTTTTATTTATAATTGTCCATATATTTATTATATTTTAACAAGAACTGTTGCGTCGTTGTTTGCAAATTTAATATTAAGTAGAAGAGAAAACAAAAATTATATACGACGGATTTGATGTTGTTTCTGTTTTTATATTTTAAGGTTTTTAACCCCCGACAAGGTCGTATGCATATAATATTGTACAATATAGGAGGAATATAAAAGCAACATCCAACAACCAGTCAAACTAACTAACGAACGAACACTCTTTAAAACACTCCAACACAATAGTCGAAGATTCGAACATTCATTCGAACATCAAACTGAGACAGGAGATCCATAGAGATACAATTAAAATGAAAATAAAAAAAATAAAATATCAAACGACATTTATGGAGAAACGTCAAAATAGGAAAGACAAAAAATCACAATGTCATAGAGTTGCATAGAAAAACAAGTTAACATGGTTACTACAGTCGGTCATGACCGACCATATGATACGCTAGAACACTGAAGTCAAATGTGTAGCGATTTATGATACACATATTTTCTCAAGATTTATGTTTATTTATTTTATCCCAGCTAGCAATTGGGAGATTGTTGATGATAATATCAGCAAAATGAGTCTTTTAGGATTCCTTTAGATGATCAAAAACTGATTAATCAGCTTGACGTTAAAAAAAGTTTACAAAAACACTCAGAAACGTTTAGAAAGCGACTACACCATTTTCAATTGAAATTGAGAAATATTCAATTGAAATTGAGAATATTCAATTGAAAGCGAGAAATTTTCAATTGAAATTGAGAATTTTCATTTGAAATTGAGAAATTTTCAATTGAAATTGAGAATTTTCAATTAAAAATGAGAAATTTTCAATTAAAATTAAGAAAACCCTAATTGGAAATGAGAAACATTCAGTTGAAATTGAGAAATTTTCAATTGAAATTGAGAATTTTTGAATTGAAATTAAGAAAAGCCCAATTGAAAATGAGAAATTTTCAATTGAAATTGAGAATTTTTAAATTTAAATTGAGAATTTTTTAATTGAAATTGAGAAAAGCACAATTGAAAATGAGGTTGAATTTTTTAATTGAAATTGAGAAGTTTTCAATTGAAAATGAGAAATTTTCAATTGAAATTGAGAAATTTTCTATTGAAAATGAGAAATTTTCAATTGAAAATGAGAAATTTTCAATTGAAAATGAGAAATTTTCAATTGAAAATGAGAAATTTTCAATTGAAATTGAGAAATTTTCAATTGAAATTGAGAATATTCAATTGAAAATGAGAAATTTTCAATTGAAAATGAGAAATTTTCAATTGAAAATGAGAAATTTTCAATTGAAAATGAGAAATTTTCAATTGAAAATGAGAAATTTTCAATTGAAATTGAGAAATTTTCAATTAAAATTGAGAAATTTTCAATTAAAATTGAGAATTTTTTAATTGAAATTGAGAAAAGCGCAATTGAAAATGAGGTTGAATTTTTTAATTGAAATTGAGAAGTTTTAAGTTTAAGAAAACCCTAATTGGAAATGGGAAACATTCAGTTGAAATTGAGAAATTTTCAATTGAAATTGAGAATTTTTGAATTGAAATTAAGAAAAGCCCAATTGAAAATGAGAAATTTTCAATTGAAATTGAGAATTTTTAAATTTAAATTGAGAATTTTTTAATTGAAATTGAGAAAAGCACAATTGAAAATGAGGTTGAATTTTTTAATTGAAATTGAGAATTTTTTAATTGAAATTGAGAAAAGCACAATTGAAAATGAGGTTGAATTTTTTAATTGAAATTGAGAAGTTTTCAATTGAAAATGAGAAATTTTCAATTGAAATTGAGAAATTTTCTATTGAAAATGAGAAATTTTCAATTGAGAATGAGAAATTTTCAATTGAAAATGAGAAATTTTCAATTGAAAATGAGAAATTTTCAATTGAAAATGAGAAATTTTCAATTGAAATTGAGAAATTTTCAATTAAAATTGAGAGTTTTTTAATTGAAATTGAGGTTGAATTTTTTAATTGAAATTGAGAAGTTTTCAATTGAAAATAAGAAATTTTCAATTGAAATTGAGAAATTTTCAATTGAAAATGAGAAATTTTCAATTGAAAATGAGAAATTTTCAATTGAAAATGAGAAATTTTCAATTGAAATTGAGAAATTTTCAATTGAAAATGAGAAATTTTCAATTGAAATTGAGAAATTTTCTTTTGAAAATGAGAAATTTTCAATTGAAAATGAGAAATTTTCAATTGAAATTGAGAAATTTTCAATTAAAATTGAGAAATTTTAAATTTAAATTGAGAATTTTTCAATTGAAATTGAGAACACCCCAAGTGGAATTTCAAACTCATTTTCATTTTAGGTTTTCTCAATTTCAATTCTAAAATTCTCAATTTCAATTGAAAATTTGTCATTTTCAATTGAAAATTTCTCATTTTCAATTGAAAATTCTCAATTTCAATTGAATATTTCTCAATTTCAATTGAAAAGTCTCAATTTCAATTGAAAATTCTCAATTCCAATTGAATATTTCTCATTTTCAATTGAAAATTCTCAATTTCAATTGAAAATTTCTCAATTCAATTTTAAAATTTTTTAAATACAATTGAAAATGGTGTAGTTAAAAAGAGCACAAACAAATCTTGCAAAATGTGCGTAGTCATAATATAATCACGCAAATGATCCTAATATGACTGTTTTTATGGTGATTAAAAAACAAAAAGACTTATAGATTTATTGTATGTGATGTGGGTTAGTTGGTTAGATCGTCGACTACTAAACATTACTTATCATATTCAGCCTTGGTTCGATTCTCGGTCTCGACAACATCAATTTCTGTAATTATTAACGCAAATTCACTGTTCAAAAAAATAGATACGACGTGCAATTACAGTATAAAGCTTTATTTTTTGTTTAACAAATCTAGCAAAATGTGTGCAGTCATAATCTAATCATAATAGTTCAGAAAAACGACTCATTAAAGACTCTCTCTGAAGAGTCGCATTTTCATTTTCGACTCATAAGTGATATCATAAATGATCACTTTAATCGTATTTAATCATATTCGATTAAAATTTTCAAAAAATGCTAGCTGGGATCATTTCCACCCTTTATGGCACGAGTGGCAAAAATTTTCGGAAAGTACTATCTCAGTAAAAAATAGGATCATCCAAAGAGTAATCTTGGAGCGCTCCTTTGCGAGTAATGGATTACTCCATAAAACTCCGGATCTCATAGGATTTTTAACACAGCATGTCCGCAGACAATAGTACTCCTTTTAAGCTTTATATGGAGTACTCCCTTTGATCTTAAAAATGACGACAGAGGGAGTAATCGTTTTTGTCTCCTAAAAGAGCATAATGGGAGTTTGTGTTTGTCAATTCAATTTTCAATCAATTTAATTTCCTTTTTAACAAATCGTCTTAAATGATGCTTAGAAACCAATTTTTGACACGTTTTTAACAATTTTTTACTATAACCGTACCTTTTCGCTTGTTTTTAAATAACTCGTCTTTCAGTTTTTAAAACTAAAATAAAACAAAAAATGTCAAAGAAAAAAAAATCCGTCGTTGATCCATTTGGAGTATTAAGCGAGGCCTAAACAACAAAACAGAAAAAAAAGTTTCGATAGCTCGCTTATTACTCTAAATGGATGAATAAGTCATTACTCCTTTGTTGCTCGATTATGGATTAATCCATATGTTTTTTACTGGAATGTATTGGAGGTGCTGTTTTTATTCCCCATAGAATATTTCATGAAGGGGAATGAAGGCTGGTGTCTTAAGTCCAAGACAAGTAAGACATACAAAGGTACTATCGCTATGATGTCCACGAGGATCTAAATTTCGGAAAGACTTATGGCAGGGTCTTTTTTCTAACATTTTTAAGTGATTTCTGATTAATTGAAATATAGTAAGATTCGCGGTACGACGGACAAAAAATTTAAATACCGGGAAGTCCTGTTCGCTATAAAATACTTCATAAAGGGAATCGCGGCTTGAGTCTTTTAGGGTTAGTATCTTAAATATGAGTAGGACATACAAAGGTCTAAAGCTAAAATGTACACAAGGATTCGAGGAGCTAAAATCTAAATTTTGGAAAGACTTATGGCAGGGGCAGGTTCTGCTTTTATTTCCAATAGAATATTTTAAAAAACAAATATCGGCTAAAAATCTTTTAAGGCTGAAAGTGCTAATAGATCTGGAAAAACATGAATCTAGTTTAGTAGAACTCATGAGTGAATGAATTAGGGATACATCTTCTTATGATAATGGCCTTATGATAATTCTTCGCTTTGTTTTGATATTTTACATAGGCTTTATAATTCGTATATATTTTGTTTATCAAATAAGATATATCTGCTGATATTCACCCCAATCGCGAATATCATCTCACAAGTAAACATACATATAAGAAAAATGTTTTGGAAACATGATTCCCAATGGAGATGATATTCGCGATAGGAGTCGTGATTCGTTTTATGTTGATATTTTGTATAGACATTATAATTCGTATTTATTTCGTCTGGCGAATTAGATATATCTAGAATAAGGGTTCTCCTTTGTCTAGAATGAGGAATATTCCTCCACTTCAGACATCGCTAACGATTCGGGATTGTATCTTACAGAGAAAAGTTCAAAGGCGATTTACAGACATCCAGATGAGTCCGGAGGCTTCCAAAGAAAAATTCGTTTCGTACTGAAGACAACAGATATTAATTTAGCGAGAGTGAAGTGATATTTTTTTGGACAGACAAAAAACTTAGGGAGGCATAGGTAAGTATCAGCCCGATAATTAGACCCACATAGACCAGAAAATCCATTGTGATACCAAAGTCTTAAGTCGGCCAATATCTACATATGTCAACCGAATCGGTAGAATCTCTAAACAAATAAAAGCCCATAGTGAATTTCTTAATGTACGACAGGACAAGTACAGAGGATGTCACCAGAGGATGTCTCCACAGCTTTGGCAAAAGTCATTCTTTTTAAGTCAATAGGTAACATTTTAGGATTTTATAAAGTTTAGGTTTTATTAAGATCTGTACAGCGGTTGTAAAGAAATTTAAGCTTAAAGTTCAACTTTCGTTCTATAATTGCGTTTCAAATGTGCTAACCCATTTTTACCCACTTTCTCTTAAGCGATTTGTCTCAAATTTAGGCCACAAGCCAATCTTGGATGACAATATAATATTTTGTTATCCTTAGGTTGACCCCTATTTACATTGAGGTGTTTTCCGTATTTTCATTAGGATGGCTCAAATGGAAAAAAAATGAAAATTTTAATTTTTGAAGTCAAATATCTTTAAAACCAAAAGAGATAGGATATGAATGTTGCGACGTTTTTTGTAGATCTTGACCTACGTATTTATTTATTTATTTATTCTTCAAATCGGTTGGGAAATGACAATTATATATAGTTTTAAGTTATTTATGATTCTGAGGTGCCCTACTTTGGGGGCCCCAATAAAATTTAGGCTTTCCAGCTTCAAAACTTTAGCTCCCCAAAACTTCTGCTATATGCATATAAAGTTATTTTAAAGTCGGCCCAACGGTTTAGAATTTGTGGACTTATTTCCCCTATATATTTTTACCCAAAAAACGGGGAAAAATGCCTTTTTTCTTTCAAATATTAATTTTAAGCACTTATAACATTTTAGGTAATAAAGCTTTTTTGCACTTCTTGCTTGTAAAATATTCAAAATTTTGTTGTTTTTTTAGAAAACTTTAACTGCGGAAAATCGGTTTATATATAGATGAGATATTAGAAAAAATTCGGTTCAGAATGAGACAAAAATTGAAAATTTTAATTTTTGAAGTGGAATATCTTTAAAACCATAAGAGACACGATATGCATTTCCCGATGTTTTTTTGTAGACCTTGACCCAAGTATTTGTTATATAATATGATCTTGAAATCGGTTGGGAAATGACAATTATATATCGTTTAAAGTGATTTATGAGTCTGAGGTGCTCTAGTTTGGGGGCCAATTATACCGCCACAGTAAAATCTAGGCTTTTCAGGTTCAAAGCTCCCCAATACTTCTGCTATATGTAAACAAAATCCGCCCAACGGTTTAGAAGTTATGGACTTATTTGCATTCTATTTTTCCATCCCACTGTGCGTCGTACTTTTCAAATTTGTCAAGAATATGGGGTCTTGATAGTTATAGTTATCTTTAAGAAGGTTTACTATCTAAACGGTGCTACGTCTGTCTGGAATGAATACATCTTTGGACAAATGCCGACTATTATTTACAGAATTTAATGCTCTCTCTCGGTTAAAGGCGATTTCCGGGACATATCGGAGCAAAAGAGTGGCTCGATGTCTATGTAAGTTAAATACTGAATACGTACGTTGCCTGGTATGACAGCATCACGCTAAGGATTACACTGTGACCGTAAACAGTATTCGATCATTGTTTAAATTTATATCAAGAAGTAACAAATGCAGCGTCGCATTAAGTGCCTCCGATGTGGTAAAAAGAAGAGCATTTGTAATCCACAGACTTGCCATTAGACATAATCGCAATGATAACACAGTTTGTTAAGAAATATAAGGTAGATCTAATGAACCGATCTTCTAGATATAGTATTATACTTAACTGGGTCGCAGGTCATTGCAACATCGACGGCAACTAAAAAATTTGATTAGTTAGAAAGACAGGGATCATCCCTAAACCATATGGAGCTAAAGAGTGCTCTAAATAAAATTTGTAGTTGGATTTTCTTAAATAAAAATCAAACCTTTTAATATAAAAACTCTACAAAATACGCAAATATAATGACAAATTATACAAAATCATTTAGCATTAAAATGTTTACTTAGTACTCGGGTATTGCAAAATTATCGACTTTTTTCGGAAACCCTCCCATTAAGGATTTTACAGTTGCTTCTGATACCTTTTTGGAGCATGTGTTCCACCTGCGCTTAAAATCGGACATGTTCTTGGAAATCTTTCCTGTGTTCTTCAATTCCTTTTTTACCAGAGCCCAATACCTTTCCACAGGCCGAAGTTCTGGACAGTTAGGAGGATTTGCCCCTCGTGGTACAAAAATGACATTATTCTTTCAGTACCACTCAAGTGCCTTTTTTCCATAATGGCATGATGCCAAATCGGGCCAAAAAAATGTATTCACTCTGTGCTCTCTTAAAAAGGGTAACAACCGTTTTTGTAGGCACTCCTTTATATAAATTTCTGTGTTTATTGTGCCAGATGCCACAAATACTTTACTTCTTTTGCCACAACTGCAAATAGCTTGCCACACGAGAAACTTCTTAGGGAATTTTGTTTGTTTTTTGTGCGAAACTCTTGCCGAACATTGCCCCGTTTATCAGCAACATAAAAATCTTGACCAGGAAGTTGAGAAAAGTCTGCCAGTACGTATGTTTCATCATCCATCACACAACAGGTGTATTTTTTTATAAAATCAGACATCAATTTTTTCGCTCGTTTTTTTGCTTCTAAGTTCTTTATAGCATTGCGATCTGGACCTTTTGGACTTTGTATGTCTTCAGTCCAGCATAAGCTTTGACTCTATGTGCAAAATTCGTAGAACATTTCACCGTACGAACTGCTTTTCTTAAATAAGTGTTAGGCGCTCTTCGAAAGAGTCGCTTGACTTCTTTTGCCTTACCAATATCTGTAGGACCTTTTTTCCTCCCTGATCCAGGTTTTCTTTCAATGCTCAGGTTTTCCTTATACCGTCTGATGGCATTAGAAACCGTTCGAGGGTCAACTTTCAAATTTTTAGCTATTTTTTTAAAAGTCCATGACGGATTTTTTTGAAAAGTTTTAATTATATTTTCACGAACTTTTTTTTCGCAGTCCATTTTGATTGAAATAACTATTGAAAATTAATAATTTCTAAAATAATAGTATCTGACATATCTATAGAAACTAACTTGATCAAAAAATAAATTATTTCTTGCACTATGGATAAATTTTGTCTAAAATAGTAAATGCATATTTTTTTTAGAACACTCTTTAGATATAAAACCAAAAAATTCCTATTTGCATGGGGTAATCAAGTCTTGGATTAGTGAGGAAACCACTATTGAGGTCTTCCAAATAAGTCAATGGCCTAATGGCCGACATGTCATTGCAAAGACCAAATTACTGCTACGCTTAAGTAAGAATAGCCTAGGAAAATTTATAGATATGTTAAAGGGCTACCGAACCCCTAAAATTCTAGGATAAGTAAGTAGAATAGGGAAAATCCGGATATTTGAAACTTATGTTTGAATGCGAAAGCGACTAAATTAGTTAAACTCTGCCTTTGTCCAAAGACGAAGACTTAAGTTTCAAGTTCACAGATCCACTATATTACTTATATTGTTATAGGGTACAATAAACATTACAGCAAAATACGAAAAAAATAGAGTTAGCTAAATTTAAAGATATCAATACCAAAACCTCACCTGCTAAATGTTGAAAATCACTAGCAAGAAACAAGAAAAACCTAAAAATAAATTTCTTCACTTTTTTTTTTATTTTGCAATAAAAATAAAAATAGCATAAAAATGTTAACTAAATTCAAAAAATAGAAAAGAAACGAAACGAAAAAACCAGACCAGTAGACACAGAAATACATTGAAAAAAAAACCAGACGCAATTGAAATTAATGCATTCATTCATGCACATACCCACAAACTAAAATACACCAGCTAAGTAGTCGCCATAGTCCAATACGTCCCCGACCGTTCGACCGTCCGTCCGTACGCCCGTTCATACACTCACTTACTCTTGTCTATCTGTTAAGCGAAATTAAGAAAATATTTCTTAAAAAAAGAAAGAAAAAAAAAACGAACAAAAAAATCTCTTTTTAGCACGAGCCTTTTATTTTTGTATGATCACAAACCAATCAAACAATCCAACAAAACAACCAACATCCAACCATCATCATCACCATGATCATCGCCTCAACAGGACAATGACCGCGAAATTGTTCAAAAACCTAGAGTAGAGTGGAACAACAACCAGTCAAAAGCAGCAGCATCATCAACATCCATCGCGCCTTTGTAGTCGTAGATGTGGTACAGCAGCAGCTTAATTCCATTGCGCAAAATATTGCCTAGATAAATATGTAACTAAATAGATGGATGTATGGATATTTGTTGGTTGGCTAGATAGATGATCGTCTAGATGTGCATGGAACGAAGAAAATATGAAACGTCCAACAAACTTAAAAAAAAACAGAGTCGAAGACACGAATAATATGCAATGGAAATTGGACAAATCACAAACAAAACTTCACAACAAAGAGAAATTGCAAGGAGATGCCAGAGCTTTGAAAAACTAGTCTTATATTCTTAAACGAGCAATAATTGTATATATATATATATATATATATATATATATATATATATATATATATATATATATATATATATATATATATATATATATATATATATATATATATATATATATATATATATATATATATATATATATATATATATATATATATATATATATATATATATATATATATAGAGAATGGCTATCTCGAATTTTCTAACGATTTTGATAAAATTTGGACAGTGGGTATGTTTTTTGATGTATAGGTCGAAGAAGAAGGGACTTTTGGAACTTTTACCTCTAAGAGGGTAAAAACGGGTAAAAAGGGGAAAAATCGAAAACGCTATGTCTCCTAAAGTAATAGGTATAGAAACAAAATTAAAATTACGTTTTAAACAGCTTTGAAACGTTTTTTTTTTACGTTTTAAACAGCTTTAAGCGGACAGGTGTTTGGTACTTTTTTGAAACTATGTCCGATAGGTAAAAAAGGGTGAAAATAGTTTTTTTGGCACCTTTTTAACCCACTCTTATATTTTAAACTAAAGAATATAGAAAGAAACTTGGTACTGCAATCAATAGATGTAAAAAAACATGAAACACGTATTTGGTACTTTTTTGATTTTGGAGCCAAAATGGGTAAAAAAAAAAGGGATAAAATGATAACTTAACATCTCCAAAGTAATATGAATAGGAACATTATACATTATGTTAAATGCGTTTTAAAAAAATGTACCGAATTCAATTGGCACCAAAAAAGTACCAAATATACATATGGAACTTTTAGAAATTAGGGAATAAAAAGGGGGAAAAATTAGTTATATTTTAAAGAAATGAATGTTTGTCTGTATGTATGTTCTTTATAGAATAGTAAACTGTGAATTTGATTGTGTTATGCTCTTTAGCGAAGATGTTGCGGATAAGCCGGCGAAGGTTTTAAAGTTGATAAGACTAATTTCCGACAGATGGCGCCACTGAAAATTACTAAAAATTAATTAAATCGTAAACTGTACATTTGATCATGCTATGATCTTTAGCAAAGTTGTAGCGCATGAGCCGACGAAGGCTTTTTGGTTGGTATGAATAATTTCCGACAGGTGGCGCTACAGAAATTTACTCAAAGTCAATTTAATCGTAATCTGTACATTTAATCATGCTACAATCTTTAGCAAAGTTGTTGCACATGAGCCGACGAAGGTTTCCTAGTTGGTATGAAGAAATTTCGACAGGTGGCGCTACTGAAATTTACTCAAAGTCAATTTAATCGTATGCTGTACATTTAATCATGCTATAATCTTCAGCAAAGTTGTTACGGATAAGCCGAAGAAGGTTTATGAATTGGAATAAGCAAAGTCCGACAGGTGGCGCCACAGAAAACTACTCAAAATGAATTAAATCGTAAACTGTGCATTTGATCAGACTATAATCTTTAGCAAAGTTGTTGCGCATGAGTCGACGGAGGTTTCTGTTGATATGAATAATTTCCAAAATTATTCAAAATGAGTTAAACTGTAAACTATGCAAACTATGTGATGGTCGGACAAAATAAATTAAATAATTTAAAATTAACTGAATATTTCTACAATGTCTTTCCTCTAAATTTATTTTAGCACTTTATAATATAAAATATATAAAAACTTTAAAATTTCCTCAAAATGCTTATCATAAAGCTCCGAGCAAGGCTCGGTCAACCAGGTACTGAAATGTTAAGATAGTATTAATACGGATGAGGTTCCGTATTATTCCTTTATTGCCAATAATGATATAAACACTCTATTTGCACTTAAAACTTCTTTTAATCCCTTAACGAAATGGCTTTCCCACGAGGACTAACTCTGGGTTCTTATTTCTTTGGAGACCTATACCAAAGACTCTATAATATAAAGATGTTACACTTCCATTAGGGTGTTCATTTTACTCGATTTTCAATTGTTTGAGGAATCAAATAACTTGAAAATGGGTTTTTTAAACTACTCGGAAAATCGATTAATCGTTAAAAATTACTCGAGTTACTCGAGTAAAATATTTATCTAAAGATTACTCGAGTAAATGTTCCCATAAACTTTTTATACGAGTATTTATAATTTTAATAAAAGGCAATACAACAAAAAAAGTTTTACAATTCACAATAAAAAATATTTTTAAAATAAAACTAACATTTGTACCATATATTTGGATATACCTCTTAGGAAATGTAACCGCGTACCTTCCATTCAGACAGAGTCTGGACATTATGAATACCTGTAATGATACTTGAGGTCTTAAGGGTGAGAATGTTTTCTATATAAAAAGGGCTATATCTGAATACACCCAGGAAGGAAACTGCAGCTATATTCTTGGTAGAGCCGTTAATTCCTTCAAACTTAGATATACTATGCCAGTGCTTCTTGACTAATTTCCTCTCTTTACCATTGTGTAGCTTAATATACCCATTTGCCATCTTTAGGAGAAAGGCCACTTCTTATTGGCTACTCTAGAGCTTTCAGCTTCACCTCATTAGATAAAACTTGAGAAAATTCCCAAGATATTTTTGGTAGAGCCATTAAATTTGTAAGCTTTGCCTCTGCTTCTTGACCAATTTAATCTAATTAGCTTTGAGAGCTTAGGATCTCTTTTGACCTTCTTATTTTTACTCCATTCGTTTCTATCTTATTCTACGGCGATGCTGTCAACACAGTGTCCTACCGAAGTATAATATCTGTGGCAATAAATGATAATCGTTTAAGTTGACATAAGTGCTTTTTCATTTTATTATATATTCTTTTGATCAAGATCTATCACTCAGCTAAATTTCAAGTATAAAAAGTCATTATCCTATGCGCATTTATATCCCTTAGACAAAACACTCAAAACACGAAATTTGGACTTAAGCCATTATTATATATTGCCACAGCTATGCACGAATGAGGCTTACATTGCCAAAACTTTTAGTCGTTTTAGTTTACTTACACTCGTACTTTGAAAAAAAAATACTAAAAAAGTATTGAAATGTTTTTACTCGAGTAACTCGATTACTCGTGCAAAATTCCTCAAATAATTCTTTATTTGAAAATAGACATTTTAATTTACTCGAGCGATCAATCGATTTAATTTTTCCGATTAATAGAGCAAACAATACTCAAGTAAACACCCTCACTTCCATACATTGATTTGCCGAATGGTTGTTTTGAAAAGTCCCATAAAAAAGAGAGTATACCGCTTTACTCTAATTCGGAAACAACTAATGGAGACGATTATCTAATGAGAGAAAGCTAAGGCACATACACGTACTCATGAAATAAGAAACCAATGAAATCTTATAATCGTATATGAATCAGAATCCCCATTATACCTTTACATCCAATGATGATGATCCATATACGAGTAATAGTGTTTTCATAAGGAACACTTCCTATTCACTTATGACTTATTTTTGTCTCTCAATGAGATGTCTTTTGCAAGGGGACTTACCCAGGCTCTTATTTCTTTGAAGACCTAGGCGATCTCGCAGAAGTAAACTCAATTGGCCGCCAAGAAGATGTGTTATGACAGCGTTGGACTATTTTCTGTGGGGCGCCCTGAAAAACAAGTGTTATGTTGATAAACCAGGGACAATCAATCATTTGATAAATTTTTTGTAAATATAAACCAATAATCAAAGTTTGGTAACAAACGGTCCACAATTGACCCTAGCTCCCATATCAGGCCCTTAGCCGGAAATGATATAAATCTTCAAATTTTGAAAAAATAGCATATAGTATATGTATGTCTCTAAAGCTTAAGGAAAACTTGTTTAATTGTTGGTCCATATTTGACCCTTGTGGTGAAGGGTATGATATAGTCGGGCTTGACCGACTATAGCTTCTCTTACTTGTTTGAGTTTGTTTTAGGGGTTTTGGCCAGCAAATTGAAGAATCGAACAGTGAAGGTGCTGCTTAAAAAATCGCCAAAATTCAAATTCACCTAAAATTCACAATTCACGATATTAACAATTTCGCTTTAATACACATATTTCAAAAATCTGGCAACACCTTTATTCAATATTGGCTGTATTGCTGCGTATTTATAGCAACGAATTGCGAATTTTTGTATAAGATGAAAAAAAAAATCGGAAAAATAAGAAATAATTTACAACAAATAAAAACAACGCAAATATTTCGAATGATGTAGTGGGAAAAAATAAATAAAAACAAAATAGAAAACAGAAAAATTAGTAATAATAAAAATCACACAAGCAAAAAAAAACATATGACACAAAAACAAAACGACAACAAAGTGAAATAACTCTGGCCATGAATGAAATTATAATTTCACAATTATTTGCAAAAATTGTTGTTGGAAATTGAAATTGATTTGAAAAAAAAAAACGGAATTCAAAACAAAAAGTTGTAAAAGGGAAGAAAAGTAAATAATTTTATAAATTTAATATTAGTAAAAAAAAATTTTTTAAATTTCACCTTTTTTGCAAACTAAAGAATTTTGAAAATCACTTTGTTTTTTTATTTACTTTTTTCAATAAAAAATTTGTTTTGAAATAATTTTTTTTTTTTAATTTGGCAAACTTTTATAAAACATCCCAGCACTTTTATAAAATATTGAACATTCAATAAAAAATAGTTGAATAAAATTTTTTTTTCAATATTTTTCTTTAATTTACTTAAAATTTTCGTTTGTATTTTATGTATTTTTATTTGTTATTCGATCAAATTTTTATGCATTTTTTTTAAACAACGTCTTAGCACAACTGCGATTCAATGAAATTTAACAACAAAAAAATACAAAATTCGCGAATAAGAGAAACTCAAAAATTGTATCTCGTGAAAGACAAAAAAAATATATATATACAGTGGTGGTCACGCATTTAGCACAAATAGTACCTGTTATCTCTTATAGGAAATATTAAGTCCTAATTCAATTTTTTGCACTACTTTTTTTTTGTAATGTATTATACGTGATGCGAAGATGAAGTCGTATTCCTTTTATATACATATTTTTATACCCTTCACCACCATAGGTGGAAAGGGTATTATAAGTTTGTGCTGATGTTTGTAACGCATAGAAAAATTTGTCTTAGACCCACCTTTTAGTATACCAATAGACTTAGAATCACTTTCTGAGTCGATTTAGCGATGTCCGTCCGTCCGTCCGTCTGGCTGGCTGGCTGGACCCCCATGTAAACCTTGAAATCAAACTACAGGTCGCAATTCTAAAGATAATTTGATGAAATTTGGCACAGATAATTTTTTTGATAATGGGACCATGGCTATTGTAATTGGTCAAAATCGGTCTATTATTTATGGTACCTCTCATAGGTCACACTTCCCGGAATTGCTATATTGGCCACAAATATCAATATTTTTTCATGAAATTTAAAACAGATACTGCTTATGTAAACTTAAATCACTGTCCCAAATTTCGTTGAAATCGGTCCACATTTGACCATAGCTCCCATACAAACTCTTCTTCAAAAACGCACTAAATGAGACAAAAAATCACTAAAACGCTCGTAAATCTAAAGATAATGAAAATTTTGAGTTTATTTTTCTAGTTATGCATACATAATTTTTGTAACAACTGTAATCAATTTGCCAAATTTCTAGATAATCGGTCCACATTTGACCCTAGCTCTCATATAAGTCCAAATGACGGAAACAGGTTGAATATATACGTTTTGAGAAAATGTTTGTATGATGGCAAAATTTAGCAAATATTTGTCTTTATACAGGAAAAATAACACCCTTGACCTTAGTGGTGAAGGGTATCGTATGGTCGGCTTGACCGACTATAGCGCTTTCTTACTTGTTTAAAAATTATATTTATTTTTGCAATTATTTAAAACTAACCCATAAAAAATACTGGACATATTTTTAGCACAAATTAAAAACAATATTTATTAAAAATCAAAAACAAGTTATTAATTAAAATTTCTTGAAAAAAACCTTATATTTTGTAGGATATCCTTTATTTTGTATAACTACCGCACATCTTTTAGGCACACTCTTCACAAGAGCCAGGTATCGTTCATTTGGGATAGCGTGCCATATTTTTTGGATTTCCGTCCACAAATCATTTAAGTTGTTAGGTTTTACACTTGTTATATGCTCCTCTATATCATTCCAAAGATTCTCAATAGGATTGAGATCCGGAGATTGAGCTGGCCATTTCAAAACATCTATTTGACTCTAATCCAAGCAACACTTCACAGTACGTAAAGTGTGTTTAGGGTCATTGTCATGCATGAAGCGCCAGCTAGGTGGCATCTTTGCCTCTGCTTATGGTATAATGATATCGGCTAGAATATTTTTATAAACGTGTTTATCCATACGTGTGTCAATTTTGTGTATTGGACCAACTCCATGCTCTGAGAATGCAAGCCACACCATCACATTTCCTCCACCATGTTTTACAGTCTTTGACGTATACTTTGGGTTGTGCTGCATGTTCGGAAGATACCATACATATCTCTTTCCATACCATACATATCTCTTTCCATCGTCGCTCCAAAGTATGTTTTTCCAAAAATCTAATGGCTTTTCCAAATGCTATCGGGCGAAAGAAATTCGTGACTTCAAATTCTTTTTTGACACATGTGGCTTGTGTTGCACAATACAGCCACCTGATTTTTTTTTCATTAAAACGCCTTTGTATCGTTCTGTCGGAGACATCAATACCGTATTTTGATGACACTTCACTATTTATTTCACTGGACCTCTAAAAAGGGTCGGCCACTGACATTCTATGTATTAAAGAATCCTCTTTTGTTATCGTTTTTCTTGGTCTAGGTGCCCATGAACCCTTTTTAATTGTTCCGTGTGCTTTTATATGGCTCAAAGCATTATATACCATCTTTCTGAAGCAATTTAAAATACTTGCTATTTCACTTATAGGACATCCTCTCGAATTTATTTCACAAATCACCTGTTGTTGCGTATCTCTGCACCATTTATTTTTGACCATGTCTAATAAGTATTTCATTTCAGAAAAACCTTCAACTGTACACAATATACGGTTTTGAAAAAAAAAACGCATAACTAGTGTGCTAAATATGTGACCACCACTGTATATATAATAAAAACAAACGAAAATTAAAGCGAAAACGAGGAAAAAATCATTGCATTCACAGAAATAGAAACTGGGAAAAACACATCCAAAAACTTTAGATCAAAACTGGTAAATAAATTGTTCGTTGGTCGCCAGCGTCATAGTTGTCGACGTCGACGTCGTCAGTGTCGCCACTGCTAGCAGTGGAAGAAAGGAAGCAACTTGGAACGTCGTCTGTGGACTTGTGATAATGCAATAAAATCATAATATTGACAACAGCACAAACAACAACAATAATAACAACATTTACATTCAAAGGCCATCCATCCACAGAGCAACGAGTAAAGTGGGTTGGTTACTCGGTCGCTAGTAGTTTTTTCGTTTGTTTTGTGTTTACTGGGTGTTAGCTGCAATTGTTGTCGTTGTTGTTGCTCAAATAAGGCCGTTTAGTTTTAAGAGAGTGTAGTTTTTTTGCAAGTTTGTGTACAGAGATGCCAGATTATTTGCTTAAAAGTTTGGGATATATCATCTCTATTGCCTTTTTCATAAAAATTATTTGTATTTAATATCAAACTTGATATAAACCTTTCTAAAATAACTGTGAATAGAAACAATTTGTAGAATTTTGAATAGGGTTTCACCTAGGGTTGCCAGTCAGACTGGATTCGACTGGATTGTCTAGCTTTTTTAGTGGTTGTCCAGTGTCAAGCTAAAATTAAATTTGTCCAGCCAAAAGGTGAAGAATTTAATTTTTTATGTTTTTAAAGAAAAACTATTTTTATGATAATGAACGTAAAAGTGTATTTTTCTCTTTTTTACTAAGTGATTTACTAAGTGATTCGTTGATTAATTGATTACTTGATCAAGTTAATTTTGTAACAAAATTACCCTCTATCAAATTTCCCCATTGTATTTACTTTATTTGAATGGCCTATATTTACAACCTGTTAAAGAGTGCTCTAAATAAAATTTGTAGTTGAATTTTCTTAAATAAAAATCAAACCTTTTAATATAAAAACTCTACAAAATACGCAAATATAATGACATATTATACAAAATCATTTAGCATTAAAATGTTTACTTAGTACTCGGGTTTTGCAAAATTATCGACTTTTTTCGGAAACCCTCCCATTAAAGATTTTACAGTTGCTTCTGCTACCTTTTTGGAGCATGTGTTCCACCTGCGCTTAAAATCGGACATGTTCTTGGAAATCTTTCCTGTGTTCTTCAATTCCTTTTTTACCAGAGCCCAATACCTTTCCACAGGCCGAAGTTCTGGACAGTTAGGTGGACTTGCCTCTCGTGGTACAAAAATGACATTATTTTTTGAGTACCACTCAAGTGCCTTTTTTCCATAATGGCATGATGCCAAATCGGGCCAAAAAAATGTAGTCACCCTGTGCTCTCTTAAAAAGGGTAACAACCGTTTTTGTAGGCACTCCTTTATATAAATTTCTGTGTTTATTGTGCCAGATGCCACAAATACTTTACTTCTTTTGCCACTACTGCAAATAGCTTGCCACACGAGAAACTTCTTAGGGAATTTTGTTTGTTTTTTGCGCGAAACTCTTGCCGAACTTTGCCCCGTTTATCAGCAACATAAAAATCTTGACCAGGAAGTTGAGAAAAGTCTGCCAGTACGTATGTTTCATCATCCATCACACAACAGGTGTATTTTTTATAAAATCAGACTTCAATTTTTTCGCTCGTTTTTTTGCTTCTAAGTTCTTTATAGCATTGCGATCTGGAACCTTTTGGACTTTGTATGTCTTCAGTCCAGCATAAGCTTTGACTCTATGTGCAAAATTCGTAGAACATTTCACCGTACGAGCTGCTTTTCTTAAAGAAGTGTTAGGCGCTCTTCGAAAGAGTCGCTCGACTTCTTTTGCCTTACCAATATCTATAGGACCTTTTTTCCTCCCTGATCCAGGTTTTCTTTCAATGCTCAGGTTTTCCTTATACCGTCTGATGGCATTAGAAACCGTTCGAGGGTCAACTTTCAAATTTTTAGCTATTTTTTTAAAAGTCCATGACGGATTTTTTTGAAAAGTGTGAATTATATTTTCACGAACTTTTTTTCGCAGTCCATTTTGATTGAAATAACTATTGAAAATTAATAATTTCTAAAATAATAGTATCTGACATATCTATAGAAACTAACTTGATCAAAAAATAAATTATTTCTTGCACTATGGATAAATTTTGTCTAAAATAGTAAATGCATATTTTTTTTTAGAACACTCTTTAAAGCCAAAGGTCGAGCATATTTTAGAATTCTAATTCTTCAATTTCTTAGGTCAAGCTTTAAAAGATTTTCCTCTACTTCTACTTGGCCTTTGCATCGAATTTTCGTACGTCCTCTTTTACGAGTTCATTCTGAATCGTTTTGGAATATTTTTCTTGCAGGAGTATTTTTGTCCATTCGCACAACATGTCCTAGCCAACGCAGCCGTTGCTTTTACTATGTCATTGTTTTACTATGTTCATTGTTGATGCTTGTGCAAGTGCCCATGATTCAGCACCATATAATAACACAGGTAGTAAAAGCGTTTTATAGAGCGTGTCTTTAGTTCTAACAGAAAGAGCTTTATTTTTTAACTGCCTGCTTAGGCCAAAATAGCATCTGTTGGCAAGCATGATTCTACGTTTGATTTCGAAACTTATATCGTTATTTATGTTCGCGGCTGTACAAAGGTAAACAAATTCTTTTACAACTTCGAAGTTTTAGTTCTCAACGATCACATGTGGTCCAACTCTTCTGAACTTTCTGTTTGTAGAAACCATCAATTTTATTTTTGATTCATTGACAACTAGACCCATTTTATTAGATTTCTTCCCAATACGTGAAATGCGGCAGCTACCTCGTGCACTGTGCGAGGTACGATTTCAGGTAACACAATATTGAAGAGATCGCATGACAAACTATCGCCTTGTCTGAATCCCCGTTTAGTTATGAAGGACTCCGAGAGGCTCTTACTTATTTTAACTGTTGAGGTTGTATCCGTTTATGTCATTCTGCATTCCGTTTATGTCAGACATTGCATTAAACACCTTCGTTCGTATCGGGCTGTCAAAAGCAGCTTTGTAGCTCTTGTGTTTTCTCCAGGATTTGATGTAGCGTAAAGATCTGGCCAGTGGTAGATTTACCCGGTCTAAATCCACATTATTAGGTTCCAATTATTTCGTTAACTTTGGCCTTTTACCTTTCACACAATATGGTCGATATTATCTTATACGCAATTGAAAGAAGACTTACCGGTATGTGCTGGAAATCGAGCGTTTTCAAATCGTTCGATTTCTGATATATTTTTGAGATAATTATCGGTTATTTCCCTAAAACAAATGAAAATTTGGGCTTTAATCCTTTTGACTGATATCTTATCTTTCATTTGATTTGAATTTTTTTGTGGAAATAGGGGAAATTATCTCAAAAATATATCAGAAATTGAACGATTTGAAAACGCTCGAGTTCCAGCAAATACCGGTTATACCTCTATAATTGGCACATACATATCTAATTTGTTTGTGGACTGAACAAAGAACACTCCAATCGTCCGGCATACGTTCTTCTAACTATATGGCTTTTATAAGATGGGACATAAATGATTATCAACTCCCACCTCCTGCCACCTTTTCAGTTATTGTAATTCTAACCTCATTTTGATTTGTTC
Organism: Stomorhina lunata; assembly: GCA_933228675.1. Classification (NCBI taxonomy): domain Eukaryota; kingdom Metazoa; phylum Arthropoda; class Insecta; order Diptera; family Rhiniidae; genus Stomorhina; species Stomorhina lunata. Next base: position 47,004,536 of record OW121743.1, on the reverse strand, counting down.
GAACAAGTCATCTTGTCCACTTTCATTTGGTACTTACAATTTGCAAAATTTATTAATGTCCAGCTAATTTTTGGGTTGTCAAGCTTTTTTTTTTGCCTTATGTCCAGCTTTTTCCGGGTTTGTGTCTGGCAACCCTGGTTTCACCACATCTACGTAAAAACAAGTCAGAAAAGCTATAGTCAGTCAAGCTCGACTATATGATACCCCTTACTACTAAGGTCTAATATGAACCAACAATTTAATTTAATATACTATGTGATATTTCTTCAAAATTTCGAGATTTGTGCTTTTATGGGTATTTAAACTACTTTTGAGAATGTGTCTTGGAGGTATGGTCAATTATGGGTCGATTAGTGTACGATACGTACACTATTTACCAAAAACTATTCAGGGAAGGCATTCCTATGGGAGGTACCCGAAATAGTAATCCGATTTTGCCCAAAAAGTATAGGGACCTTGGACCAAAATAGAAGCCTGTGCCAAATTTCATACATTGATAACAAGATAACATGAATAACCGGCCAGCCTGCCAGCCAGCCAGCCGGACGGACATCGTTAAAACAACTCAGGGAGTGATTCTGATTCGATTGATATACTAAAAGGTGGGTCTCAGACCAATATTTCTTTGCGTTACAAACATCAGAACAAACCCAATATACCCTTTCCACCTATGGTGTAAATCGGTCAAGCAAGTCTATTAGATACCCTTCATCTAAGAGTTAAGTATGGACCAATAACTTTACCAGTTTTTCTTAATTTTTGGAGACATATCTGACCTTAATTTTGTATCACATTAACAATTTCTTGAGATTTAAGTATTTTCATGGCATTTTCGGCAAAGACTCAGTTATGGAAGCTTAGTTAAAATGTGGAGCGATTACAACGAAATTTCAGAAAACTAATATTTACAAAATTTTAGCAGTTATTTCAATTAAATTTAGATTTATAAACGTTTTTGTGATATATTTGATTGACTTTTGAGAGTTGGTCTTGTATGGGAGGTTTAGTCAAATATGGGCAACAAAAATTTGAGGCTGTAAAGGACAAGAAATTCTAATTTGGGAGGGAAAAATAATAAAAATTCAAAAGAAAAAATAAATAAATTGAGAGATTTCCGACATTTAATATTAAGAACAGATGCCTTGAAGACATAAGACTAGGATATGGCGCCCTTACTTATATGACTGCAAATTTGGTTTTTGGTTTCGTATGGACAGCATTAAAAATAAATATTTCCTCACATCCGGTGCAGGATTCAGATGTATGAGAAAACCATAGTTGTAGATCTGCTGTAATGACGCCCTAAAGCCCATATTACTATTTCTATGCTTATGTTAAGAGTCAAAAGCCGCTTTGAACGACATTAATAGAGATGAAGGTTACGACATGAATATCGTATTAGAAGATCGACAACTGAACCCGTAATATCGATTCCAAGTCAAGATCAGGAGAATTCGACACCAAAATCTTAGGATGCTGTAGTGAAAGACAGCTAAATAATCTAATGCTTGAGACCTCACCTTCTTTACATGGGTATTGCCATAAAACTTCGGGCAGAAGAATGGAAAAAAAGGAGAGCGCGAAAGGAAGGGCTCATTATTAGCACAACTAAAAATTATAACTCGTCAAGAAACATAGTTTATTTTCCTACTTCATTATCTCTAAAGTTTTCGATCGACAAAGTTGTTGGATGCCTTGAGAGTTCGACTCACATAAACAATTCAGTTTTCGAAGACATATTGAGAAGAACCTTCTTGATGTATAACGTTACTTTAATATAGAAAAGCCCTAACTAATATTTTTCTTACATTACAGGAGAGGGAAAAAAACTAAATAAAACCTTAAGTTTTGAAGATATAGAAATTTTCTAAACGTAGTTTTTTACTAAATTCTCTAAAGAACTTAATGTTATAACAATGTTTTTAAAATTAAATAATTTTTACAAAATTATTTTAGATAAAGTTTTTAGAAGCGATTTGAATGGAAAACGATTTAGGGCCTTTCTATATTAAAGTAACGATAAATTGAAATTTTTTAATACATATTATTGATTATTCGAAGCCACCATACTATTTTTAGGGTGTTCCGCATCTGTGGTGACAAGCCATCACCCCGAACCATATAGCAAGATGATCTAACGCACAATGTTTTTGTTTCCAATTTTAAAGGTACTTCAAAAACATGTTTAAAGATGATTAATTATTTAATGGAAATCTCCTCATACATTCGACTACACAAAAATCTTCCCCGCTTCATATACGCAAATCTTAAAAACTGGCATCACCGTAAAGCTAACATTAAACAAGATGCAAGAGCAACAGAAAATTCAAACAATCTCTAAGATGTTAGTATCTAATAGATTGCATTTGTTTGCGGAAAAAAATGTTTTTTAAATGAGATTTTTTTTTTTTTTGTTATTTTGAGGAAGCATTTTTTATTGTAGACACATTTACGAGTATGAGTATTGTTAAATTACAAGGGAACTTTGCAACGAAAAAAGATACTTACTTGCCTTGTCAGCGAGATTTGTCTAAAAGTTGCATATGTATCTATTGACTGAATAATAGGCAGGTATTTTTATTTTCATTTACGAGTTGCATCATCTAATGTGGAAAGCGAAAATACTTACTGAGGTAAATCTATCAAGCAAAGCAATTAAAAGTGAAGAAAATTACTTGGAAGTGATTTGAAAGGGTTTGCTACTTAAGAAAGGGTTAATGGGAAGGGGTAAAGTAAAAAAATACAAAAAAATAGGATAGGAAGGGAAAAGTACAAAATTTATAAATATAAAGTGACTAGTTCAAATTTAAATAAGCCGCTTTTTTCTTAAAAACACATGGCAACTCCAGCCTTCCCTCGAAAATCCTCTGCTTATACTGATTTCATGTTTACATGTGCAATTTAAATAGTTAAAGTCCCTCTCTGACTGCGCTAGTAAGTGCAGTTAAATATTTATACATCCACCACGTTTATGGTCTTCCTCGACCACTTGCACACTCTTCTTTAGCTTCTTACACTCGAAACAAATCAACAACAACCTGAAAGGCACACCATGAAGCAAAAATTGCGCGCGCAATATTGCACATCTCTCTTTTGTTAAAATCAAAACAAAAGAGAAAAGAGAAGAATCTCGAACTGCTGTCTGTCTGTCTGACTCTTCTTACCACAAACGAAATTAGCCAGAAAACAAAGACGAACTATCGAATCGTCTTTGGACTAAACACGAGACAAAATACCCGAGCGAAATAGGTGAGTGGAAGAAGAGCATGATAAAAAAGATATACATGAAGGGAAGAAGTAAAAAAATCAAAGCAGAAAAGATGTAAGATGAAAGAAAATAAAAGACCGCCACAATTATCATCGCATCCAATTGCAAAGTATACAAATATTGATGGGTTTGTTGTATCGGAGCTATAGGAAGTACTCGTTGTAGTTGTTGCTAAACTTATCATTGCTTTGTGTGTGTGTTTTTTGGGTAAGAGAAAACCTACAAAGATACTTTTAACACAAAGAAGAGTTAAGTTTGAAGTTATTTGTAATTGGCTTTGTTGTTTTCTGATTCATCTCAGAAAGTGTTTGCTTTTATTTTTACAAGCTAAAATAATTGAAGGGCTTAAGCTCTAAGTTGGGTTTCCCCATTTTTGTAAATGATCTTTCTATCTTTACAAAAATGGGTTTCCCCATTTTTGTAAATATATTTCTAGAAAGTGCGGGTAATGTGGTTTTAGGTTAAACAGTTTGAAGTTTTCGTCCTATCAAGATATGATTTAACCCCCCACATGATACATGTGTTGTGCTTCCACGGATCCATTTGAGAGAAATATTAAACCTACAATTTCAAAGATATTTGAAAATAAATTTAAAATCCCATTAAAAGCTACTTTAAAAATGTGCAAGTAATGTTGTATACCACATATTGGTAATGTGTTATAGTGTACCATAGAGCCTTCCATACAAAAAAAGTTATGACTAGAAATTGACGAGGTTGTAAAAAACTATCAAAGAGAGAAATGTAGCCCTTACAGAGCCCTAAACATCGATGTATAAAGTGTTATAATCGGACTAAAGATGGCGACACAGTGAACAAAATACTAAAAGGGCGGTATTTGTAGGCGTGGTAAAAAAATAAAAAAATATTTTTTGGAATTGTTCTGACATTATCTTTAATCCTAGGGGGTGACTGACACAACTTTTTTTTCGAACCACTCTAGTGTACCACATACTTTTTGTTAGATTTTTACGAGGGAATATACAAAAATGGTGCCTGCTGCTCTCATGCAAGTAATGACGGTGACCAGAAACCTTCGTTCCCTTTTTAATCAATTACACTGTGCTTGATTTTGACAACTTTTTTACCGACAAAAGGGAGACCTAGTGGGTAAAGATAAACCGAGTACGTATAATTTAAAAAAAATGGAGGAGGTTGCACAATAAATATTCGCGTAACTCGTTAACTGTTTATTTTCTTGAACTAAGTAAAAAATCGATTTGGCAACAAAATGATCTTTCAGGAACAGTAATAATTTTTTTTAAATTCGAGCAGTCGTTTTGAAAAAAAAAAAATTCTTTCCATTTTGTGATTTTTTTTTTTTGTGATTTTTCAAACAAAAAAAAAATTGTTTCCAAAACGGATTAAAAAAAAAATTAGTTTTTCTGAAAGATAATTTTGTTGCCGAATTTCGATTTTTTTACTTAGTTCAAGAAAATAAACAGTTCTCGAGTTACACGAATATTTCTTGCGCAACCTCCTCCTCCATTTTTTAAATAACGCCATAGAGCCCTATATGTCATACATGCTGATCCAAGACTTGATACCCAAATAAAAGTAACAGATAGGTGGAGTAATGTCCGTCACATTTTGACTCAAGTCTTGGCTCTAGCTTTGTCTAGCGACTTTTTGTTTTTTTAATTTAGGACCAGCACTCAGGGGATGACCCCTACTTTTGCAATGCATTGTGTTGGAAGTAGGAAAATAGGTTAAGGGAGGGTGGATAGATGGAGTAGTATTTATGGACATTTGATTTGAACTTCCCTATATTGCAACTGGCAGGGAACATTTCTGAGGGAAGTAAATTTCACATGCGAACTGTACGGCTAAAAACTTCGTCAGCAACTTTGTTGCCAGTGTCGCAACGACCCGGAACCCAACACAATCTAATCCTATAGCTGAATGATAGATAGATCAAATAGAGCTATTTTACATTTTTTTTTACTAGTAATGCTATGTCCTCGTAGCGCCTTGAGTGCCGCCTGGCTATCGACGTATATGGTTACCCCACTATTTTCAGCTTTAGTATCCGATATGAGCTCTGTAACCTTCCATATGGCAGATATCTCTGCCTGGAAGACACTGCACTCGTCCACAAGTCTAAAAGATTTCCTAATGTTTTGTTCCCTAAGGAAAACACCAGATCCAGTACCGCAATCCATTTTAGATTCATTTGTAAAGATCTAACTGCCTAGAAAAAGCGATGTTTGAACCCTGTTGGTTCTATCAGGGATTACGAGTTCTGGTACTTTGCAAAACAGTAACTCCTTAACTAAATAGTCAGATCGTGGTAGGTCTGACTCCTACCACAATGCGGATGTGACCCGCACGCCTGTATCTAAGTATACCCGACTCATACAACCTTGCTAGACTTCTGATTGTCATACCCTTTATGAAAATATCAAGAGGGTGCAGTGACAACAAGATGTCTAGGGCTGCTTGATGAGTGCTTTTTGGAGCACCACCTTGTACTTTGATGAGAGAGATGAGCACAACCTTGTACTTTGATGAGAGAAACCAAGAATGAAACTTTATCAACAGCTTCCCACCAAACTGCACATCCGTATGTTAGAATAGGCCTTACAATGGTTGTGTAAATCCAATACACATCTATTGGTCTTAAGCCCCATTTTTTGCCTACAGAGTTTCTGTAGGAGTAGTAAGCATTAAGCCCAAATAATTTATTGTCCAAAATGATCCTTAAAAATTTTGCCTTCGACGACAGTCTCAGCTCTACACCATTCAGCATTGGCAATTTTAATTATTTTCATTATTGTAAGTCCTGGTGAAGAGGACTAACTCTGTTTTGTCAGGATTTATGCCCAGTCCTTTATTACTGGCCTAGGAAAATAGTTACCCAAAAGCCGATTGCACAATATCACTGATGGTATGCAGGAACTTGCCTAATACGAGTAAAATTACGTCATCGGCAATGGCTACGACCTTTCTTTCCAACTGGTCAAGTCTTTTCAAGATGATATTGACATTCAGCAACCAAAGCAATGGTAATAAAACCGCTCCTTGTGGAGTACCCCTAGTCACTTTTTTACGAATACTATAGTCTTTAAGCATTTTTACGATCTCTTACGATCTCATTTTTTTATAAAACCCTTAATATTCATATCCTAAAGTGAACTTCTAATGGCTTCAGTCGTGACATTGATGTAAGCGCCCTCGATACGGAGGAAAGCGGCCAAAGTGAAATCTTTGAATTCCAGGCCATTTTCAATAAAATGCAGTGAACCCCTAAACAAATCTACCTTTGAGATAAGCATGTGAGCGTTATTTATGATGTGCATTTCTAATGGGTTCCTAAGAACCCATTCGCTCGAGTGTTTAAAAAAAAAAAGACGCAGGCTGATTGGCCTAAAATATTTGGATTTTGAGTGACTAGGCTTCCCTGATTTAGGAATGAACATCACTCTTACCAACTAGGAGTAAAAGCCCCATTAAGGCAACTGACGAAGATACTCTGAAGAATAGATAGACAATACCCAGTAAGAACAGTGTCAAACGTTTGAAATATGATGACTTTTACATTTGATATCAAACGTTTTTTTCAAACTTTTTTCAAACCTGAACAGATGTTTGAGATTCACATTCATTTTCAAATGAGGGTTCATTTGAGAATAAAGGTTATTCTCAAATCATCATCAAACCCTAAGATGATTTGAGAATAATTTGAAAAATGGTGTTATATAAATTTGATATCAAACCTTATTTCAAATTTTTTCAAACATTAAAAAAAATAATTTTATGTTCAAAAAATAATGTTTAAGATATTTTAATGGAATGGCATTGCATTTCAAAGAAATTGGTTATTTCTTTCGGATTTTTTTTAAATTGATCCATATTTGAATATAAAACCTTGCTTAAAAAATGTCAACATTAAAAATTCAATATTATTCATATGCATAAGTAAATTTTCTTTGTTTCTTGAATTTTTTTTTTACCTAACAATAAAAAAATATATTTTAAGCAAAAGAATTCAAATATGATGCACCGTTTTCAAAAACAAAATAAACAAACTCAGAAATACAACGCCATTTTATTTACGTTCCACATGTAGATGATATCCACATTTGAAAAACCTTTGAGAATGAGTTTTGATAATGATTTGAGAATAAAGGCATTTCTCAATTTGAGAATAAAGTCCCCTTTTTGTTGAGAACGCTATTATTCTCAAATCAGTATCAAACGTTTGACCTGTGAAAAAAGATTTATTTTCAAATCATCCTCAATTTGAGAATAAACCTTTTTTCTTACTGGGTAGTCGGAGGAATTCTATAGCATAACAGGAATAATGTCATACGGGCCTGACGATTTATACGGCAAAAAGGTATTGACATTTAATTCTTTCCACAGTAACTATCTCGTCTATCACATTGTTCGATCTAAGATCCGATTGATCAAGACGATCATGCGTCTGGATCAAATCGGTCATTAGGTTAAATAGGGAGCAAAAGAACACATTACACTTTGTGTTTAATTCTGTTTGAACGATAATCTGTTTTATTTTCATATTTTGAATTATAATTCGTAGTTATTTTGTCTAACAAATTAGGCCAGGTTTACGATCAGGCGAGGTTTACGATCAGGCGAGGTTTACCATGTGTCAAGAATTAGGCAAACACCTCCTGATGATGAAGGCCATCGAAAAGGATCCCCTTTAATACTTTTTGCTTTTATCAATAAAGCTGTTTATTTCATAAATAATTGTAAAATAATGGGATCTTAATGCAATACACTTACGTAAAACATTTTTTATAATCTCGGATGTTTTTGTATCTAATTTTGGCTCTTGACAGGTATTATCAACCACATCTTTAGAGCGCAGATTAGCCTCTTACAACATGAATAATTCACCACGGATTATCATTCTACCTCTTATATCTTCAATAAAAAGAATCAAAGCTAGGAAATTGCTAAAAAAAAAGCATGCATGTATAGGAAAATTTTGCAAGAGCATTATGTTATAAAATGCAATCCCTATAATCACAAAAGCATGTCCCTAGAAAATTAGAGCACAAAAGCGTAAAATTTTTTTGTTTTAGTAATTTTTGCTTGTCTTGTAAACCAGATTAGTGACAATATAAGACCGAGAAAACACACAGGCGCTATAAGGTGTCTTTGGCTTATGTGTTTTGGGCCGATTTTTGTGTGTGTTTTTGGAAAATCTAAAGAAAATGACAACAAAAAATACACAAGATGATGACATCTGCCAAAAGCTAACAAATTTCGTTTTTAATTGCATTATGGCGTGTGCCAAAAACTCAACAAAAACAACAACAACAACAAATGGCAAATAATAATGAGGTGTATCCAAATGAAAAGGGAAAATCCAGATGTCAGTCAGATCAACTGAAAGAAACTCTAAACTAAAAAGACAGACACACAAGAAACTATGTACAAATTTCTTGTAGTGAAAAGAAAAGCAAAATGAAGAGAGAAACTGAAATGTAATTTTTGTTTGTGATTTTTTAAATAAGAATTTCAGATTCGTTTTGAAATTTTTAAATGAATAAAAAGGCAAAAGACAACAGATGCAAAATAAGAAAGAAAAGAAAATGTTGAAGAGGTAAAAGGCCTTGAAAGGAATTTTAAAAATGTCAAAAGAAATCATACAAAAATGCAGGAAATATTAAGGCTTACGTGGACAAATGCAGTCAATACAACAAAGAAAGGTAGAGATAATCTTGAAGATGTAGAGTGTACATTAAAACGATCTTTAATGCGCAGTAACCCCCAAGGATCGTCCCATGTTTTAATTCATATCCCTTTTATATGGGCATAAATTCTTATATTAGTGAAAAAAATACGCATAGACATGGTTTAATATGGTATCCTCTAAAACATCTAGGACTTTGTGACATAAATTAGATATAGGCAGAACCATCATGTTTATAGTTCTTAGTGTAGAGAGGTGGCCATCTACGTAGAAAGTTCTGCGAGGACAAAGTATTACATCCAAATAAGCTAGGAAATGAAGATTAGCTTTGATAGACTTAAGCTCCGCATATATGTATGTATGTATGTTACTTCTACATGATTATAAAGTCTTGGTTCAGCGACAAAATTTCAAATTTATATATAGACAGATCCAAGTTTTTAATAGGACTAGAATTAGAATTAATAGAATTAGTCTAAGGAAATGCAGTTTACCCTCTGTCAATGTCCTATGCTTCAGAATCAGACTTAAATTTCTAGGTAGCTGTAGCAAATTCAGGATATCAAGCAGATCACAATGATTCGAGGCCTTACTCCTACACCAGCTGACCGGCTAGTGTACATTAAAACGATCTTTAATTGACCTGGAGTGCAAATTTTTCGGATTTTTTCTCTACAGTCTCATGCTCCGTTACATGACGATGCGATTCGCTTAAACCATTGATATCGTCAAAATTAAATTCACTTGACCGATCTAAACATGGTTTATCTTTTAGTGAAGAATCTCCCGAACAGTTCTCCCGAACTGTCATACAAATTGCGTTTTATCCTTTAAGGAAATAATAAAGTAAAGTATGGCGAAAAAGTTCTTTTGTGGGTTCCATATTAAAAAGTGAAGTATTATGGTACTCCAAATTTTCGACAGTTTCGCCAATCTACATCACTTTGTCCTGAGTAATTGTGAACTTATAAAGTGGTCATGCAAAAAATAGTTTGGAAAGTAATGATTACTAAACTACCATTAGTAAAAACTTACTTAAACCTGCCAGTAGCTTCGATAAATGTATATATTTTACAAACATTTATGTTCGATAGATCAGATAAATCATGCAGAAAAGATGCACGAGAGTGCTCTAAATAAAATTTGTAGTTGGATTTTTTTAAATAAAAATCAAACCTTTTAATATAAAAACTCTACAAAATACGCAAATATAATGACATATTATACAAAATCATTTAGCATTAAAATGTTTACTTAGTACTCGGGTTTTGCAAAATTATCGACTTTTTTCGGAAACCCTCCCATTAAAGATTTTACAGTTGCTTCTGATACCTTTTTGGAGCATGTGTTCCACCTGCGCTTAAAATCGGACATGTTCTTGGAAATCTTTCCTGTGTTCTTCAATTCCTTTTTTACCAGAGCCCAATACCTTTCCACAGGCCGAAGTTCTGGACAGTTAGGTGGATTTGCCTCTCGTGGTACAAAAATTACATTATTCTTTGAGTACCACTCAAGTGCCTTTTTTCCATAATGGCATGATGCTAAATCGGGCCAAAAAAATGTAGTCACTCTGTGCTCTCTTAAAAAGGGTAACAAACGTTTTTGTAGGCACTCCTTTATATAAATTTCTGTGTTTATTGTGCCAGATGCCACAAATACTTTACTTCTTTTGCCACAACTGCAAATAGCTTGCCACACGAGAAACTTCTTAGGGAATTTTGTTTGTTTTTTTGTGCGAAACTCTTGCCGAACATTGCCCCGTTTATCAGCAACATAAAAATCTTGACCAGGAAGTTGAGAAAAGTCTGCCAGTACGTATGTTTCATCATCCATCACACAACAGGTGTATTTTTTTATAAAATCAGACTTCAATTTTTTCGCTCGTTTTTTTTGCTTCTAAGTTCTTTATAGCATTGCGATCTGGAACCTTTTGGACTTTGTATGTCTTCAGTCCAGCATAAGCTTTGACTCTATGTGCAAAATTCGTAGAACATTTCACCGTACGAGCTGCTTTTCTTAAAGAAGTGTTAGGCGCTCTTCGAAAGAGTCGCTCGACTTCTTTTGCCTTACCAATATCTGTAGGACCTTTTTTCCTCCCTGATCCAGGTTTTCTTTCCTTATACAGTCTGATGGCTTTAGAAACCGTTCGAGGGTCAACTTTCAAATTTTTAGCTATTTTTTTAAAAGTCCATGACGGATTTTTTTGAAAAGTTTTAATTATATTTTCACGAACTTTTTTTTTTCGCAGTCCATTTTGATTGAAATAACTATTCAAAATTAATTATTTCTAAAATAATAGTATCTGACATATCTATAGAAACTAACTTGATCAAAAAATAAATTATTTCATGCACTATGGATAAATTTGGCTAAAATAGTAAATGCATATTTTTTTTAGAACACTCTTTAATAACGCATTGCCCTGTGAGGGTTGAGGCGTAGCACACTTTAGCCTAGATTTCCAAACAAATTACCCTAAACACCAACAAGAACCATGTAAAAAATATATATAAGACAGATTTTGGGATAGAGAATACATAAAAGTGGACATTCTCTAATAAGAGCGAAATATACTGACGGAATTAGATGAGTTTGGGGACTCGGCGGTGGTTTTAGCTGCCTCACTGAATACCACCGGGGCCACTCAGATCGTTTATATCTTATACGGAACTAATGGTCACTCCGATCTCAACTCCCTGCCAGACTCACAGTTTTACATTTTACTCAATCAGGATAAGAGTTAGGAATTGAAAATTGTAGTCCCAAGAGGATTGGGATTAAAGAAACTCCTCTTTTCTGCTAGTTATATGTATGATGGGAAGTATTGAACACAATAGCTGCGATTTATTTTTATCTTTTTTTAATCTTCTTAATAAGGTTCAGCGTTGTGCCATTCTCCACAGTCAGCCCTGGATATAATGTTTTCCTTATTTCCCTAGGATCTGTTCATAAAGGGAATAACAACTAGAATTCTGTTGAGTTTAATTTAGTCGGGTATACTCAAATATACAAGCATACCAAACTTAATATTTCTTAGAGACTTTGAGTCAGGTTCACCTATGACGGACAACTAAGTCAAGATGTTTTCGTTATTCCCAATAGAATCGTTCCCAGGGCAGACGGTTCTTTGTTACGGATCGACTCGATAATCTTAAGATTTTGAAGTGGTGCTACTTCTCTGATATTACCAATAACAGCATTCCCAATAGAATCAAATGGGACTGCCGCTCTTTCAATTTCCACAGACTGTTTTAAGATAGGCATTGTTTCTTGTGTTTTTCTAAAAGAATAAAATATCAGAAGATCGTACAGGCTTACGGATGGATGGCAGATTCTTCCAGGCAAAAAATATTTGCCATATGACGAGATAATTTCAAACAAACTGAAAGATGACCATCTATATCGACAGTCAGGCTGCCCTTAAAGCCCTGCAAAGACAAAGCATCACATTCAAATCATCTTCACAGGTGGGTCTAAGTTGGATATCTACTCCGGTTCGTGGGTTTTCTGCAAGAACATTACATCAGGAGATCGTACGGGCTTACGGATGAATGTAGTGCCTTCTATGCAGAAATCTTTGCCATATGACGAGATAATTCCAAACAATATAACTAAAATTAGTAAGTTGACCATCTACGTAGAGTCAGGCTGCTCCTAAAGCCCTGCAAGGACAAATCATCTCATTCAAATTAGTTAAGAAATTTGAATCGCTCTAATAAAATTATCGTTCAAATATAAGTTCAGACTGTGTGGAATGCAATGCTAATAAACATTGCAACATCGAAGATTACGAAGCTGCGAACGAAACTACAATACAAGGATCGTGCCATGTTTTAATTCATATCCCTTTTATATGGGCATTAATTCTTGTATTAGTGAAAAAAAAAAAAATACGCATAGACATGGTTTAATATGGTATCCTCTAAAACATCTAGGGCTTTGTGACATAAATTAGATATAGGCAGAACCATCATGTTTATAGTTCTTAGTGTAGAGGTGACCATCTACGTAGAAAGTTCTGCGAGGACAAATTATCATATCCAAATAAGCTAGGAAATGAAGATTAGCTTTGATAGACTTAACACCTAGATAACACTTTGTTGGGTCACTGTGACAATGAAGGCAATGAAGTTGCTCACGAAGCTGCAGGACAAGGCTAGAGCAAGAATTGATACACTCGGTCACAGAGCTCCGCATATATGTATGCATGTATGTTACTTCTACATGATTATAAAGCCTTGGTTCAGCGACAAAATTTCAAATTTATATATAGACAGATCCAAGTTTTTAATAGGACTAGAATTAGAATTAGTCTAAGGAAATGTATAAGTATACTAACCGGTAACTGTGCATTAAACTCTACGACTAAACAGATGGCATTTCGGACATTTGCAGACCTTGTCCAAAAGAGGAGTTTACCCTCTGTCACTGTCCTATGCTTCAGAATCAGACTTAAATTTCTAGGTAGCTGTAGCAAATTCAGGATATACAGCAGATCACAATGATTCGAGGCCTTACTCCTACACCAGCTGACCGGCTAGCTACCAGCAGCTCGCCAACAACATAGATTCTGCAAAATGAACAGTACCACCACAGCATTAACAGCCATTACCACTCAGATCGCACAAGGGTTAAACCAGCAGAGGCTTGCAAAAGAACGGTCCTTGTAGCACTTGACTTGTCAAAAGCCCTTGACAGGGTAAGCCATGCCACCCTCTTCCAGAACATTCTGCTGTCCACAATGTAAACAAATTTGAAGAGATGGATAGTAAATTATCTGAGTGTCCGTCAGTCGTTCATAGTGTTTAGATACCAGCGCACTAACCTAACCTTGTAGAACTATGTAAAGAAAATGTATAGGAGCACTAACCGGCCTCTGTGGCCTAAAGTCTAGGTTAAACAGTTGGAATTTTAAATATTTACAGACTTTGTTCAGACCAGGACTCGTCAGAGTCGTTTGGGCACATCCTCTTTCGTTATCTTCCAAAATTAAATAAGGTAGAACTTATGCTCACTGACCATGACAAATATCTGGGGGTCATTCTAGACTCAAAACTTTCCAGGAGCCTGAACACCCAATTTAGGATGTCTAAAGCGTCTATTGCACTCTTTTAATGCAGAGGGGCCATTGGCAAAACCTGGGGTCTAAATCACATCAACACTGCCTGGCTCTTCGACATGGTGGTTAAGCCTATATTAATGTGCGCTGGTTTGGTGGCCTGCACTCACCAAGGCAAACCAGAAGGACTACAAAATCTTAAGATCTTCCGCTCTAATGATTACCGGTGCCTTAAGAACTACTCCATCCAAGGCGCTCTTCGCCATGCTCAACTGGCTCCCAGCCCAACTAATGGCAATGCAAATTGCTCTTAACTCGGCTGTCCGTCTCAGCATAATTAGAACCTGGTCCCACTCACAAACCGGACGTTCCACTATCCTGAACAAAATCACAAATATCCCTGACCACATAGATTACTGCATATCCACCCCTATCTTTGATAAATCTTTTACTGTGACTATCTCTGGCTGTCTGGAGGTATACACTGATGGATCGAAGTCAAAGATAGGTGTAGGGGGGGCTTCTTCATCCCACTTCTATGAAATATGCTTTAGGCTCCCTGATCAATGTAGTGTCCAACAATCCGAGATATCGGCTATTCATAAAGCAGTCAAATGGTTAAGATACCACAGAATATACGACAGGGATATTCGTTTCTGTATCGACAGTCAGGCTGCAAAAAAATCCCTATCTAATGTCCACACGACATTTGTTCTTGAGATGGCGAGACATTGCAAGATCGAACTCTTCTGGGTACCCGGGCACAACAACATACCTGGTAACTCCACCGCGGACAAACTTGCTAAATCCGGTGCTCTCCTGAGTAAGGACAACATCGGGCTTACAGCTATCTGCCTGCAAATCAATAATTAGACAATTTCTCTTCGCATCAGCGCAGAGCAAGTGGTCTTCGGAAACCACTTGTTCCATATCTAGGCAGACATGGCCCACCTACAACACTAAACGTTCAAATTGCTTGGTAACTTTACCTCGTCACAGACTCCGCAACCTTATCTCAACCCTAACAGGTCATTGCGCTTTTAGGCTACATGCCAGAAGACTTAATCTTCAATTCTATGACTACTGTCGTAGTTGTCATAACACAGAGGGGGGGAGGAAACAGTAACTCATCTTCTTTGTCACTGCCCCGCCCTCTCGACTTCAAGGGCTCTCAAACTGGGGGCACCTTTTCGGCATGATTTATCGGATCTAGCGAGTATTGACATTTATCAGGGCTTCAGGATGGCTTGATAAGCCTCTCACTGATAGCCTGGAGTAATTATTTTTGTTCTTTTCTTCTAGTCTATTCCTTATAGGTAAAACAAAGCTACCGCTTTTAGGACCCAAGTGACGCTGACTTAAAATCGGCTGCCTGCCTGACCTAACCTATCCTATGGACTAAAATCAAAGGCTTTAATATATACGCAGCAGATTCCAATGGGAACTCCAGGACATCTAGCAGAGTATAGATGTAATCATAAGATAAGCACAATTATTTTCAATTACCAATACTTCTCTTCATACATATATCATTTGATCCGAAATACCATTATATTCCAAACGAAGTCCACATTCAGTATCCTCTTTAGGACTATAAATTGAAATCAAATAATTACTCAATGACCCATATTTTTTACCCCTAATTGTAAATTTGTCTAACCTTTTTACTGCAAAAACCTGCCATATAATAATCTCACACCCAAAAAACCAAAATATTTAATTAATAGTTTATTATTAATTATATATCTCTCAGTATGTGTGAATATTCTGTTAACATTTTATTAATTTTAAAGAAATCTTTAAATACAAGAGATATTTTAAGTTATTTGCTTATGAAAACAAAATTAAAAAAAAACTAGTTTTTGAATAAAGATGACAGCAAATCATTTATTTTTGTATTAAAGTTTTTAACTAATTTAGTGTAGGAGGAGAGGGTGTGAGGGAGGAAGAGAGAGAGGTTATATTTTAATGGGAAAGAGGTGGAGAGAGGCGCTAAAAAATCTCAACAAACACAGCACAGGGATGGCAAACATGGTACAATTGTACTTTTTTATACATTTTAAAGCTGGTTGGTACCGTGATATTACTGCGTCCCACTTGGTAAAATTTATAAATCTTAATTTTTCACTGCGTCCGAGGCCGATGGTCGAGGATATAGAAAAAGTAAACGCGAGTATGATCCAGATGAAAACTTTGAGATTTACATTTTTTTTATAAATTGGATTTTTGAAAGACTCAAAAACTGATTTTTACATGTTGCTAATATTATTAACATTCTTCTCCAATGTGTGTGGACACCTGGAAAAATTGGTCCGATTAACTCAGCAACTATCTCTGAGTTTATTTTAAGCTCATCGAAATTGGGTTAACCTATTTAAGTCGACTGGGTATTTAAATACTCAAAAAAGTTAAAGCAGTAAAAAAAAATTCCTTTTATTCATTGTTACCTTTAGTTTAAGAATTGGAAAAATTGCGGTTTTTTGTTTTTTTTTTTTTTTTTTTGTTTGTCAAAAAATGATCAGAAAAAGTTTTGTCAAATAATATTTGTCGCAAGGATCTAGTGCCGAATTATCGCAGACGTGAAAAAATTGCTTGATTCGTTTGAATCTAT
This sequence comes from Stomorhina lunata, assembly GCA_933228675.1. Lineage (NCBI taxonomy): Eukaryota > Metazoa > Arthropoda > Insecta > Diptera > Rhiniidae > Stomorhina > Stomorhina lunata. Next base: position 46,987,930 of record OW121743.1, on the reverse strand, counting down.
CACTTGGCATACATTATTTTATCATCGCACATCCTAGTGATTCTCTGTTTGACCGGTAAGAATTTACTTGTGATAACGTGTGGGAACGAAAAATTTTTTGATTTCGTAGGGGTTGTTACAAATGCTACAGCATACTTATTGTAGAATCCACTAAAAGGTCCAACACCACCTCATAAATATACACTTCGAAAAGTTGCTGGGGACTCATTGTGTTTCGAAAATAATTTCTTTCAAATCGAAATACGCAGTAAGCCCCCTGTACATTTTAAATGACAGACTGTGGTGTACTGAAACTTTAAGTGCTCAAAAAAATCAATAATTTTGTAAACAATAGCTTTTTATTTTTATTTATACTAAAAGAAGAAACACAAAATTGTTAAAAAAAATATCAGGTATGTGATGGAAAACGATCGTTTTCAAATCGATCGATTTCAGATATATTTTTGAGATAATTATCCGTTATTTTCCCAAAAAAATCAAAACAAATGGAAGATAAAATATGAGTTAAAAGGGTTATAGTCCAAAATTTCATTTTTTTTTTTTTGGGGAAATAACCGAAAATTACCTAAAAAATATATCTGAAATCGATCGATTTCAAAACGATAGATTTCCATCACATACCTGTATATTTGAAAAAGTATATCGTTGTTGTTGTAACTGTGATATTATTGGTAATATCGTAGAAGTGGCAGTCCTTGGTCGGAATTCTAAGAATTCCGAGTCGTTCCGGTACGAAGAACCGACTGCCGTGGGAACGAAGTATATCGTATATCGTAAGAGTAAAGTAAAAGTATATCGTTAAAGACGGTTGGGTGTTTAAATACCCATGTCCTATCTCACAAGTGGGGAAAGGTAATTTTTTCACACCTGCTAAAATTCTGAAAGTTTCCTCAGAATCGTTTAATAGGTTAAATTGATCTATTATCTTGGGTACTAACAGGACCGGTACGTCCACAATTTTTAGATCTTTCATCTCTCTTTCCAAATTTTGTTGGATTTGATTTATATTTAAATATACTTCCCATTCAACTTCTGTTTTAACAAATGTCTTTGATACGCCATGAGATATATATTTGACCCTCTACTGCTTCATATTTGATCTACTGCCTAAAATAACTTAATATACATGAATCTCGTTTGTAAGATAACAAAGTTTAACACATAAATATAAAAGGTTTTTCAATTTTTTTTTTCAAGAGCGCTTTTTTTTTTAATGAAACGGTTTTGGATCAATGAAATTCTTCATTCCTGTAAAAGCACGTCGTTTGATGCCATTATGTATGGAACTCGATTTCCTAACGCTAAACCCAATTTTTTACTGTTTTCAAGCATAAATTGGCCGATACTGTTCTTTAAAAATTCCAATTTTTCTACTAAATGTGGAAAATGTTAATAGATTTGTGGACCAGGCTCTGATTAAACGTAAAATATATTTTAGTTAGGTACAAAGGGAGAGATATGAGACGTCTTCAAAGCCGACAAGTTATAATTATACCCTTCACCACCATAGGTTTAAATGGTTTTATAAATTCGTGCTGATATATGTAACGCATAGAAATATTTGTCTTAATATACCAATAGACTTAAAATCACTTTCTGAGTCGATTAAGCGATGTCAGTCCGTTCTTCCGTCTGGCTGGCTGGACCCCATGTAGATCATGTAATCAAAGTACATCGCCCAATTCTAAAGATAATTTAATGAAATTTGGCACAGATAATGTTTTTAAAGCAGGACCATGGCTATTGCAGTTCTTCAAAATCGGTCCATTATTAATGGTACCTCCCATAGATCCCACTTACCTGAATTGATATTTTGGCCACAAATATCAATTTTTGTTCATCAAATTTAAAACAAATACTGCTTATGTAAACCAAAATCACTGTACTAAATTTCGTTATAATCGGTCCACATTTAACCTTAGCTCCCATACAAACTCTTCTGCCAAAACGCACTAAATGAGGCAAAAATCACTAAAACGCACGTAAATCTGAAGATAATGAAAATTTTGAGCTTATTTTTTGCATACATATCTTTTGTAAAACCTGAAATCAATTTGCTAAATTTCGAGATAATAAGGCCACATTTGCCAAGCTTTCATATAAGTTTAAATAACCGAAACAGCTTGAATAAACCTATAAGTTTTGGCAAAATTTAGCAAATATTTGTCTTTATACAGGAAAAAGAACATATTTGACCTTAGTAGTAAAGGGTATCGTATGATCGGGCTTGACCGACTATAGCACATACTAACTTGTTTTTCATGAAATTTAAAACAAATACTGCTATTTAAACCAAAATCACTGTACCAATTTTTGTTGAAATCGGTCCTCATTTAAGCCTAGCCCTCATATAAGTCGAAATGACGAAAACAGCTTAAATATATATGTCATGTTTGAATGATGACAAAATTTTGCAAATATTTGTCCTTATATACGAAAAAAACACATTTGACCCTAGTGGTGAAAGGTATCGTATGATCGGGATTGATCGACTATAGCACTTTCTTACTTGTTTTTAATACAATATCTTGTACATAAAATATGGTACCATCCCAGTAAGAAAAAAGGTTTATTCTCAAATTGAGGATGATTTGAAAATAAATGTTTTTTCAAAGGTCAAACGTTTGATACTGATTTGATACTGATTTAAGAATAATAGCGTTCTCAACAAAAAGGGGACTTTATTCTCAAATTGAGAAATGCCTTTATTCTCAAATCATTATCAAACCTCATTCTCAAAGGTTTTTCAAATGTGGATATCATCTACATGTGGAACATAAATAAAATGGCGTTGTATTTTTGATATTTATGAGTTTGCTTATTTTGTTTTTGAAAACGGTGCATCATATTTAAATTCTTTTGCTTAAAATATAATTTTTTTATTGTTAGGTAAAAAAAAATTTTAAGAAACAAAGAAAATTTACTTATGCATATGAATATTATTGAATTTTTAATCTTGAAATTTTTTAAGCAAGGTTTTATGGTCAAATATGGATCAATTTTAAAGAATCAAAAATAAATAACGAATTTCTCTGAAATGCAATGACATTCCATTAAAATATCTTAAACATTAATTTTATTTAACATAAATTATTTTTTTTTAATGTTTGAAAAAAAATGAAATAAGGTTTGATATCAAATTTATATAACACCATTTTTCAAATTATTCTCAAATCATCTTAGGGTTTGATCATGATTTAATAAAACTAAAGGTTGTTCCATTCTCTCTTTTTGTCGCCATGATAACTTTCTGACGTTTCACAGTGGTTTACGGACGCTTTTTTTTGGAAATAATTCTGTAACTTTTGAACGACTGGAGATATTTGAATGAAATTTGACATGGTGGTAGTCAAGGAGTATTTGAGTTGATTTTTAAAAGCACTGGTCCATGAGGGGTCGGGAGAGTGATTGATGGACCTTCAAAGTTGGTCACCTCGGGTGTTCGATTTTTTTAAAAATTCGCCAAAAATCCATTTATGTATGGATTGAAAAGAAATTTTAAACTTAAGTTGTCCTTGAGAAGATCTACAAAAAATATGCTTAAATGTGTAGGTTATCTCCTTTGGATTTCGAGATATTTGGGTAAAAAGGAATTTTTAGGTTGATTTTTTACCTCTTTTTTTAAGCTTTTTTTGATCTGGTGGACGCATCTGAGGACCAAAAATTTTTTAAGAATATTCTTTAAATTTGTAATAAAATTCTGAATAATTTTTGTGCAAGTTAGTTATAGAAATCTTCTTTTGTTTAAAAGTTAAAAATATTCAAAGTTGAAACTTACAAAAAATTTCGCTTTTTTTTTAGTTTTTCCCCAAAAGATAGCTATATTTTTTCACTAATAAAAAAATATTTTCTTAAGAAACATAAAAAGATTTTTAAAGTTTTTAAAAGAAAACATAATGAGAATGCGTATAAAACAAATTTCTTGCTAATTGGACTTTTGGTCCTCGCACATGTCCTCTCCAAAAAATGGCAATTTGTAAAAAAAAAAATTAGTTTAAACAAAAATTTCTCAAAAGGCAAAGCACCGATTTGAAAAAAATTATAATGTTCATATTTTCCAATATATCTGTTATTGATTAGAAAAGTTTTTTCTGAAACGCGCTGCAAATAGAGACAGTGTTGCCATATTTGTAAAAAAACTCATTTTTTGAAACACCTTTTTCCCCAGTTGGGAATTGGGGAATTTTTAAGTTAAAATTGGGAATTTTTTTTAGTCTATTGCTTTTACATCTTATTGGTCTACATTACTACAAAATTTCATTGTAATATCTTTATCCATGTCATTTCCACAGAATATCAAAGATTAAAAATATTTTCCTTAAAAAAGCAGAAAAACAATTTTTTTTTGTTTTACGATACAAAGTGTAAAAAAAGTAACGCACTTAAAAAAAACTTTTACTTAGTGCTAATCTCCTAATCTTTCCCGATCTAATGATACTAAACATGTATATAAAGCATTAATACCGAGTCTTAAAAAACTCTGAAAAGTTTGGCCCCCGTAGCATTTTTACACTGTTTATTTAAATATAAGTGATGAATTTGTGCATATAAAGTTAATTATCATACTCAAATATTTCACTATTTTTAAGATGACAATGATCCTTCGCTAATAAACAAATATTTTCTTCAAAAAGATATAAATAGTTTTTTATTTTTTTAAAGAAAACATTATAAGAATGACTTAAAAAAATTTTATTCGATTTTGCCTTTTGTTCCAAGCTAAAAAATAAAATTTTAGTAAAAGATTCTAAATAAGTAAGTACGAGTAAGGCACCGATTTTGATAACAGTGTAAAGGTAATATATCCATAATTTGTAGCAAAAGTTTAATTAGAAGAGTACTTTTATAGTAACAGTGTGACAATTTATTTAAAATAAGATTTAAAGGCATTTTTCCGGTATTTAAAATTGGTGTATTTGAAAAAATTGCAAAATTATGTTAAGGTTATAAAATGTTTTTTAATGTGAAAGTTAATGCAATAGGTAAAAATTGTTACAACTTGGGTTTTTCATAATGGTCAGAAAGGATATGGTTACTCACCTCCATACAGGTAGGTTTTACGAGACGCACATATTGGTTGAGTTATATATGCACCTATTTTTAGAGGTAAAAAATACATTAATTCATTGATTTCTTTATTATTCTTTGGATACAGGTATATATAAAAAATGTTTTTTTTTAATATAAAAAAGAAAGTTTTAAATGTAACTGCTATTAACAGTTAAAACATCATGGCTATAACATTGGAATTTAAAGTGTTGTGCGATATTCTTTTTGAACAACCAAGCAGTTCGAGAGCAGAAAAAATTAAAATAATCATGCGATATGCTAAAAGTCAAACTAACTCCATGATTCTCAATAGTGAGGAAGACAAAGTCGTAAAATTTGTAAAGTTATTTGAACTTAAAATTAAGTCGGTTAATTACTGTTTAAAAAGATTTGAATCTAAATTTAAAGACTGGCTGAAGGACTCAATTGAGCTTAAAACTTCTGGTGCTGGAGCCCCTCTAAAAAACTATGATGATCTCGGAGAAAGATCTAAAAAGATGCGATTATCCGAAGTTCTTTCTACTCATTCGGATACTGAAATCAAAGATTCCTTTAAGGAAGTGCTCAAACGAAATAATCAACCAGCTGAAGCTAAACAAATAGCAGATATTCTCCCAGAGGCTTCTCCTAAACGTCTTAAGCGAATTATTAAGAGTATACCAACTCCTTCTTCTCAATCAGAATTTTCGGAGGAAGAAGCACTTGCTCTTATGCTCGAGTTGAAATTGAGTAAAAATAAATATATTAAACTCTGTAAGGCATTACGAGACAAAGGACACTCAATTTTACCAGGATATAATGCGTTATTAAAAACCAAAAAAAACTTAATACCAACAAACGTGATAGGAGACGAAAGTGCATCTGTGGATTTATCAAAATTATTGGAAAATACGGCATCAAGGCTGATATCTACTACATTGTCTGAAGAAGAAGCCAAGAAACTTGACAACAAGGACTTAACTTTAATATGTAAATGGGGATGTGACGGTTTATCTGGATTACCGGAATACAAACAATCAACATCTCATCAGAACACAAATGACTACAGAAGCGTTTTTATGGCATCCCTAGTACCACTAAGATTAAGAAAGAATCGTTCTGAACCATCCACATCAAAAGAGCGTACTGAATATGTGTGGGTTAACACATCTCCAGGATCAAAGGCATTTTGCAGACCGATCAGATTCGAATATTTAAAAGAAAATGCAGCAAGCACAAAAAATTGGGTTGATGATATCAAATATTCAATAGACAATTTGAGTCCAGTCTGCATAGACATACATGGATATTTGATTAATGTAAATTTTGAGCTTCAATTGACAATGATAGATGGAAAAGTAAGCAACGCTATAATGGAAACCCATTCAACTTGGAAATGCTCATTATGCGGAAAGAAGAAATCGGAATTTCTACAAACTTCAGAAGATGCATCAGCTAGTACTGCAATTAATCAAGAGGTTCTGGAATTTGGTATATCGCCCCTACATGCACGTATCCGATTTTTAGAATTTATGCTACATATAGCATATGATCTGAAATATAGGAATATACCTGATAATCAGCTAAAATCCGTGAGAAATAATAAGGAACTGATTGAAATGAGATCCAGTGAAAAAAAAAGGATTCAGGAAGAATTCAAAACTATGACGGGTCTAAACATAGACAAACCACTTGTAGGATATGGCAGTACAAACGATGGTAATACGGCCAGGCGATTCTTTGAAAATTATGAAACAACTTCAAAGATTACTGGAATTGATGAGGAAGTTCTTCGTAAATGTTACGTAATATTATCGGCAATAAATAGCAAATATCAAATAAATGCTGAAAAATTTCATTGCTATGCCCTCAACGCGTTAACTCGTATACGACATTTGTATCACTGGAAAGAAATTACACCAACAGTTCATAAAGTCCTTCAACATGGTCGTGAAATAATTGAATCAAATCTTCTCCCACTTGGTGAACTGACAGAAGAGGCCCAGGAAGCGCGGAATTCAGATTTCAAGTATATCCAACTATTTAATACCAGAAAATGCTCAAGAAAATCGCAAAATCAGGATCTAATAAATTATCTCTTGTTGTCTTCTGATCCTGCTCTATCAACGATAAGAAAGAAATGGTGGAGCAGTTATACAAAAACTTCTGAAAACGAACACCTGGAAGAGGTTCTTGATATAATAGATTGTACTGATTATTTTACTGAAAATAAAAATTAAGTAAATAACTACTTTTATATAAATATGTAATAAAAACTGTAAGTTTAAACTTTAACTACAAATACTTCAATAAAATGTATTTCACCTTTTAATATAAGTACAAATTATTTACATTTTGATATTTCATAAATCCTCATGATATTTTCTTTAAAAAAATAAAAAAATATTTGTTTGTTATCGAAGGATCATTGTCATCTTATAGTGAAATATTTGAGTATGATTATTAATTTTATATGCACAAATTCATCACTTATATTTAAATAAACAGTGTAAAAATGCTACGGGGGCCAAAGTTTTCAGAGTTTTTTAAGACTCGGTATTAATGCTTTATATACATGTTTAGTATCATTAGATCGGGAAAGACTAGGAGATTAGCACTAAGTAAAAGTTTTTTTTAAGTGCGTTACTTTTTTTACACTTTGTATCGTAAAACAAAAAAAAATTGTTTTTCTGCTTTTTTAAGGAAAATATTTTTAATCTTTGATATTCTGTGGAAATGACATGGATAAAGATATTACAATGAAATTTTGTAGTAATGTAGACCAATAAGATGTAAAAGCAATAGACTAAAAAAAATTCCCAATTTTAACTTAAAAATTCCCCAATTCCCAACTGGGGAAAAAGGTGTTTCAAAAAATGAGTTTTTTTACAAATATGGCAACACTGTCTCTATTTTCAGCGCGTTTCAGAAAAAACTTTTCTAATCAATAACAGATATATTGGAAAATATGAACATTATAATTTTTTTCAAATCGGTGCTTTGCCTTTTGAGAAATTTTTGTTTAAACTAATTTTTTTTTTTACAAATTGCCATTTTTTGGAGAGGACATGTGCGAGGACCAAAAGTCCAATTAGCAAGAAATTTGTTTTATACGCATTCTCATTATGTTTTCTTTTAAAAACTTTAAAAATCTTTTTATGTTTCTTAAGAAAATATTTTTTTATTAGTGAAAAAATATAGCTATCTTTTGGGGAAAAACTAAAAAAAAAGCGAAATTTTTTGTAAGTTTCAACTTTGAATATTTTTAACTTTTAAACAAAAGAAGATTTCTATAACTAACTTGCACAAAAATTATTCAGAATTTTATTACAAATTTAAAGAATATTCTTAAAAAATTTTTGGTCCTCAGATGCGTCCACCAGATCAAAAAAAGCTTAAAAAAAGAGGTAAAAAATCAACCTAAAAATTCCTTTTTACCCAAATATCTCGAAATCCAAAGGAGATAACCTACACATTTAAGCATATTTTTTGTAGATCTTCTCAAGGACAACTTAAGTTTAAAATTTCTTTTCAATCCATACATAAATGGATTTTTGGCGAATTTTTAAAAAAGTCGAACACCCGAGGTGACCAACTTTGAAGGTCCATCAATCACTCTCCCGACCCCTCATGGACCAGTGCTTTTAAAAACCAACTCAAATACTCCTTGACTACCACCATGTCAAATTTCATTCAAATATCTCCAGTCGTTCAAAAGTTACAGAATTATTTCCAAAAAAAAGCGTCCGTAAACCACTGTGCGTTTGTTAGGATAGTGAAAGTTTGTGCTACCATATTTTTGTCGACAATCCCACTTTTCTGAAATGGTATGATGACTAAATTTATGTAAGCATATGTGTCTTGATGCATAAAAAACTTATGAATATTTGCTTAAAAGTTTGATAAATAATCATACAATTTGTTTTAACTATATTTCTTTAATATTGAATGTCTTCCTTATATGATTTACTTCAAATTTACACATTTTTGATAATTAATCCCAATGTATTACGTACCCATTTTCTTAGTGTGGCAAACGTTTTTCTTGAATTTGTTTTCAAATATCAAACTTCAAAAACCCAATATACTTCAAAATAATTTTGAAGAGAGAGAATGAAACTTCCTTGTTATTATTATTTCATGGGGTTTGATAATGATTTGAGAATAAACTTTATTCTCAATTTGAAAAACTATCATTTTTCAAACGTTTATTGTCAAATGAACCCTCATTTGAAATTGAATATGAATCTCAAACATCTGTTCAGGTTTGAAAAAAGTTTGAAAAAACGTTTGATATCAAATGTAAAAGTCATCATATTTCTAACGTTTGACACTGTTCTTACTGGGATTATACCCTGAAAAGCACATTTTGTTTTTATATTTGGTACAAAAGCAAGAAAGACATTTCCCATCCCTAACACAGCAACAACATAACCAAATAATAGTAGATTGAACAAAAATTTTATTGCTAATGCAGCTGACGACTTTTCAATGGAATTTCATTAAATTCCAAACATACCAAACTATCATAAAAATATCAAAAAATAATAGATATGTGCCAACAACAATATGTATATATTAATTACAAAACAAAACAAGATAAATAAAGCTTTTTGGTGGTTTTGAAAAGTAATGGAATAATACCATAAGTTAAAAATATTAAGATAGTTAAATTAGAAAATGAAATTAAAATAAATTTATAAAAAAAATTTAGTTTAATTTGGTTTGTTTTTACTAATTCCAATTGGTTTATAATTTATTAAAACATTTTATCATCTTATTTTATATTATGTTCCGTGTCTTTCTTTATATTTTTTTAATTTTCTCTTCCTACTCTTTGAAAACAAAATTATTAATCGTTACTTTTTTTCTACTCGTCGAAAATTGCTGCCAAAAAGAAAAAAAACACTTTTCCAATAAGCGCGCCTGTCATTGGAAGCCGATTGGTATTTTTCTGGTTTCTATGAGAGCAACGAATCAACAAAAGTGTAAGGGGAGAAAAACTCTTTAAAAGCGGCCATCGTGCAATAACCTTGTACTTAAAACACACAAAATACAAATACCAAAAAAACAACCAAAGCAAAAATTCCACTTTATAAACAAGAGTTATTTGATTTTAATTAATAAATCCAATATTTTTGAATTATTCTTTTTCTTCACAATTCTTTGCAAATGCACTGCCAAAAAAAAACCAAACCGAATGTACTGTCTCATTGCAATTGTAATGTGTATGTACTGTAATTTTTGCTTCATTTATTGTTGTATATCAGGTGAAAATTTTTTCTTCTTCCACATAATTTTTTTTCTTCTTACACTTTACACACACACTCTTGCACATACACGAAAAATTTTGCTTTCATTTTCTTGGTTAGTTTTTCCGTGCAAATTCTTTTTGTTTTTCTGACAATTTTCACTTAAATTTAAGCTCGATCTTTTCAATTGTCACTTTTTGTGTTTTTATTAATTAATATTTACCTTTTTAAACAAAAAAAATTAAAAGTTTTCTTTAATTGTACGCGATTGATTTCACTGAATCGCGATTGTAAAACATGGCAGTCGAGCAAATTATAACGAATGATTTTTGTATTGGAAAATACAGCAAAAATTTTTTTGTTGTCGTTTGTGTCTGTCTTTTTTTCTAACGAATTAATAGTGTTGCCAGCTTAGTTGGTTATTTATTCAGAGTTATTAGATGTTATATGAAGCAAATTTATATTTTGTTTCTAATTTTAAACATTTTGTACTAAAGTTATAGCATTTTTAAATAAATACTTGTCATTGGAAAAATGAATTATCTTTAGATACACATATTATTATATGTAGCAAAAATTCCTTTAACACAGCAACACTGTTTAAAATTGCTAATAAGAAAGAAAACAAGGAAGAAAAATATTGCCACATTAATAGGATTTTTAATCTATTTGCACATAGAAAAACTGATAGTCTGGTTAATTTGGCAATACTTTTAAAAACATTAACCCATTACTGCCCAAATTTTAAAATTAAAAAAAAAAGTATTTCTATAACAAAACAACTCAAATAAAAAAGTGTTTCATTTATCATAAAATATTGAATGTATAGCTTGTCCTATAATAGGATACTGGGACTGAAGACATATCAACTACATATATATTTTCGCCTGCAAATAAAGCTATTAAATTTTGTATGATAAAACAAAATTGGTTAAGGTGTCAGGGACAACACTGTATATTAGCGTTGTCCCTAACAATTTGGCTGTTTCTCGTTTTTTTTTTCATAAAATATGTTGTCATATCTAATATCCATAAAAACTTTCGTAGAAGTTGTTCTCGGCCTACCAATAGAAAGTTTCTGAGTTACCTTCATGTAGAAAAATAATCTTTTTAAAGTTATACCATAAAAAAAGTATTTCTATACAATTTTTCTATAGAAAAAAGTTCGATTTTAAATTTTTTGCTTTAGAAAATTTTTCGACAAACAATTTTTCTATAGAAAATTTCTTATTTAAACATTTTTTAAATAAAAAGAATTTTATGTGATAATTTCTCTACCGATATTTTCGATTCAAAAATTTTTCTTTAGAAAAATTTATCTTTAGAAATTATTCATCGATATTTCACTATCCATTGGATAGCATCATCAGGATTAATGAGTACAATAAAAGAGTACAAGAATTCTTATGTCTATTTGCTCTTAATGTTAAAATTGCACACAATCTTTTTTCATAGAAAAATCGTTATACAATTTTTTCTAAAAAACATTTTCGTGATAAATTTTTTCTATACAAAAATTTTCGTTATAAATTTTTTTTCTAACATTTTTTTCTATGAAAAATGTTCAATATGAAATTGTTTCTATAGAAAAAAAATTTCGATAAAAAATTGTTTCTATAGAAAAGTTTTCGATAAGAAATTATTTCTATAGAAAAATTTTCGATAAAAAATTCTTTCTATAGAAACATTTTCTTCTATAGAAAATTTTTCCATAAAAAATTGTTTCTATAAAAAAAATTCCGATAAAAAATTGTTTCTATAGAAAAATTTTCAATATAAAATTGTTTCTATAGAAAAAAAAATTTTGCGATAAAAAACTGTTTATATAGAAAAATTTTCGGTAAAAATTTTTCTATAGAAAAGTTTTAGATAAAAAATTGTTTCTATAGAAACATTTTCGATAAAAAATTGTTTCTATTTTCGATAAAAAATTGTTTCTATAGAAAAATTTTCGATAAGAAATTGTTTCTACAAAAAAATTTTCGATAAAAAATTATTTCTTTAGAAAAATTTTAGATAAAAATTATTTCTCTAGAAAATTTTTCGTCAACAAATTTTTTCTATAGAAAAAATTTTCGATAAAAAATTATTTCTATGGAAAAATTTTCGATAAAAAATTGTTTCTATAGAAAAATGTTCGATAAAATTTCCTTTCTATAGAAAAATTTTCGATAAAAAAATAGAAACTTTTTCACTAAAAAATTGTTCCTTTAGAAAATTTTTCGATAAAAAATGGTTTCTATAGAAACTTTTTTGATAAAAAATTGTTTCTATAGAAAATTTTTTTATAAAAAATTGTTTCTCTAGAATTTTTTTTCGATAAGAAATTGTTTTTATAGAAAATTTTCGATAACAAATTATTTCTTTAGAAAAATTTTCGATAAAAAATTTTTCTATAGAAAAATTTTCGATACAAAAATGTTTCTATAGAAAAATTTTCGATAAAAAAAATGTTTCTATAGAAGGGTTTTTGAAAAAAAAATTGTTTCTATGGAAAAATGTTCGATATAATTAATTTTACATAGAAAAATTTTCATTGTAATGAATTGGGATCTTAGTGCAATACACTACAGTAAAACTTTTTAAGTAAAATTTTTTTATAGAAAAATTTTCGAAGTAAATTTTTTTATATAGAAAAATTTTCGGCGTGAAATTTTTTTTATGTAAAATTTTTTCTTTACTAAACTTATCCAAGGTAAATTGTTTCTATAGACAAATTTTCAATACATAGAAAAATTTTTCAATAAAAACTTTTTTCTGTATAAAATTTTTTGATATAAAAATTTTTTAGGTAAAAAAATTCGATAGAAGTCTTTTTTAATTAAAAACATTTTTGTTATAAACGTTTTTTCTGTAAAAAATTTTTCGACAAAAAAAATTTTCGCTTTAAAAATTTTTAAAATTTATCTTTTTTTTTAATTTATTTATAGAATATTAAATTTATAGAATATAAAATTATAGAATATAAAATTTATAGAATATAAAATTTTTACATTTTCAATAAGAATTTCCTCTTTAAAAAAATTTTGTTTATACAATTTTGTATTTAAAAAAAATTCGTTAAAAATTTTGTTCTATATATTTTTCGATTTAAAAATGTTTCTATAGAACATTTTTAGACATAAACATTTTTCTATAGAAAATTTTTAGATTTAAAAATTTTTTTATTGAAAATTTTTAGATTTAAAATTTTTTTTATTGAAAATTTTTAGATTTAAAAATTTTTTTATTGAAAATTTTTCCTTTTACAAATTTCTAGGAAATTACATGATAAACAAATTCTGTTTTAAAGATTTTTTGATTTGGTTTTTTTTATATAAACATTTTTTATTTTATTTTTTTTTTCTATAGAAAATTTTGTTGAAATAAAATTTTTTCTACAGAAAATTTTTTCTATACATAATGAAAAACCCTTTTTCGATATAAAATGTTTTCTATAGGAAAGTTTTTTTATACATTCTTTTTTGTAGAAAAATTCTCAATTATGTTTAAATAGTATAGTTAAATTTTTATTATAAATAAAATAGTTATATAGTTAATTTTCAAATTGGAAATTTTTTTATATATATTTTTAAAAATTATTTTATTTTTCGAAAAATTTTCTATAAATTGTTGTTTTAGAAAAATTATTTATCAAAAATTTTTGGATAAAAAATTATTTTAATAATATATTTTCTATACAAATTTTTAACACAAGATTTTTTTGAAAAATTTGATGAATCAGGTATAATTTTATTTGTATTATAAAATTTCGCAATATAGTTTTATACAGAAACAAAATAAATTGTTAATAATAAATAATAAATTGATAGATAAATTGTTTCTATCTAAAGAATTTGTCATAACGGTATTATCCAAAATAAACTGTATTAACATTGAAAGAATCAAAGTCAGTGGCATCACTGTCTTAAAATGACCGAATAAACTCTTATATCATTATATGTACCACACTACCGACACTGTTTTATCTTGATTGGGTAATGCTGTTAATTGGAAACAGTGCAGCCAAACTTTGAAATGATGAGCAAAGAGTGAGTGTTTTTGTTATTTTTTACAACCGTTACATTTCATTAAAAAGCAGCATCACTTAAATAACAAAGATATTACTGTTGCAATAATTTAAAAATTACATGAATGAAGAATGTTTTAATAATTAAAATATAAAATCACAGCTTAATTATTAAAAATTACATACAACAATAATATCTTTTATATTGAAGTATTGCAAATTGAACGTTTTCTATCATTAAGGTAAAGTTAACGCCAAGCTTATATTTAAAATTTTCCATAAAAATTCCTACTATATGACTTTGATAATTTTATAATTCCTTTATAAATTAGGGGATAAAACTTTACACTAAAAACAAATTTTGTTGTTTACATTTTGATTTCAGCTTCGCCCTATTACTTATTCTTTTCAAAAATAGACATTCTAAAAATATCACGTGGTTTCTTCTTCGAATACAAATCACTATTCACTTTCAAGTGAAAACACTTTATGGCGCCTTTTTGACATTATTACCTCGGTAAAACTTAAAACTAACCAGACGAAATGCAATTGTCGAGTGACGAATATTGTTATTCTATTGTTTTCTCTTATTCTAAAATAAACAAAAGGGTTTTGTTTTCTCCCTATTCAAAGATATTTTCACAAGGAAAAGAGAAAATGTATCCTTTAACGCCTTTGAGAAAAAAGAACAATCACGGCGACTTGAGTGTGTTTGGCACAGGTAACTAAAAATGAACATTAAATCAAACAAAATAATCAGACATCATTACTTACTAATTATTTGTTTGTTTGCTTTAGCTTTCTTTTAAGGAAAAAAGGTCCATTTTTTAAGTGTTTTTATAATTTTTCTATTTTGGAAATCAGAAACCGCGATTATGGTCTGATTTTCATCCCAATTGCAAATTGGGATAATATAGTTAATATTGAAAATCACCTTAACTGTGGACATTGACATCCTCGTGGTATTATCCGGGGACCTACGTTCTTCTTCTTCTGTTATCCTTGACTCCCAGTGGAGTATAGGGCCTCAACCATCCTTTTATATCGGATTTTATTGCGAGATGTTAGACATACCTCATTCCATGAATAGTTTGCTGCTTGCAACTCCGCATCAATTAACCTTCTCCACGTTCTAGCAGGTGCACCAACACGACGGCCGCTTCCCTGTGGATTTCAACCGAGCGCTTGTCGAGCAATGTTGGTATTTGGCCCTCGAAGTGTGTGGTCTATCCATCCATTGACATCCATCCCTATCCATTTCTGTTGACATACCTCTATAGAAGTAGGCATTTGGTTTCTCGCATTTAGTAGATCTTCATTTCTTATGCCGCTAGCATTTGTTTGCAAAGGTTTGTAGTTGCTTATCGATGGCATTTGTGCGTCTCCAAATTTCACAGCCGTAAAACAAGATGGACTTGACATTCGAGTTGTATATTCGTAACTTAGTTGTTATTGTTATTTGCCGAGATTTCGAAATAGCTCGGAGAATGCCGAATGCACACATGTACTTATATTCTTAACTTAACTTTAATTGTGAATCTTTAAATTTGGTCCTTATATATTCCGAATTTCATTTAAATATAGTCCAAATTTTACTGCAATAGTGGGACTTTATATTGTTCTTATTCCTTCCGATTCCAGTAGAGCAATTGGGCTTCAACAATCCTCTTATATCGGACTCTAGGCTGACGTCATTCCATGAATAGTGGAAAATCACTGGACCTTCTCCACTTTCTAGCAAGTACATCATCACGTCGGAATTTTTCCTGCGGATTCTATTGTCGAAAATCGAAATTTGATCCTGAACTCTGAATACTAACCGCCTCCACTTTCGCTGACATACCTGTACAGAACTAGGGATTTGGTTTGTCGTATTCAGTAGATCTTTATTTCTTACGCATTTATTTGCATAGGTTTGTAGAAGCACATCGATGGAATTTGTGCGTATCCAAGTTTAGCAACGGTAAAACAGCAGTTGCTGCCAAAATTTCTAAATAGATCAGTGAATGCCAAATATATCGGAATTGCCTTCTTTTGTAGATACCATTGGATATGCTTCATGCCTTTCATGACGAGGATCCTTCTCTTACACCAGTGGTAACTTCAAATGAATTTGACAATTTATCTTTGTGTTTGTTTGGTTTCCGACCCCTTGAAATTCTCCACAGTTACCCCTATGGAATATGGCAATTTGGGGGATGTTGGAAACCAAGCAACGGTTCTGATTGGCCTTAACTTGGTTAGCCCAGGCTTATCTGGGATATTCTTCATTACAACTGTGAACACTGACATCATTGCGATATCACCCGGGGAACTATGTTAACTTCCGTTCATGTAGTGAGCTAACATATGCCGCGTTCGGACTAGTAACCCAATAATAATAAAAATTACTACGAAAAGCTAAAGTTAAGAATAAGGACGTCCAAAACTTCGATAGAAAGACCAAGTACATCTTTCAAAGCACGATCCATGGAAGCGCATGGAATTCTAAAATATACTCGGCCTTTGACCTTAACAGGTTGTAAATGGGTGGTTTTATACATAGCCCATACTTACCCTATACGATGGCCTATATATAATCCAAACTTGTCATCAATCGAGTTCTTTTATAGTTCAAACTAACTCCTTTCATAAAGACGAAATTCAATTTCAATTTAGTTGGTATAAATTTTTTATTTTTAATCTGTAATTCTCGCCTATTCCTCATAGCTATCCAAGTGTGGTATTGTCTTTAATGAAAACAAAATAAAATAAAAATAAAAACAGCAAAAGAACAAACGATTTCGAGTGTGCAACATCTTAATGAGAAATGAAAACAAAACGAATGAAATGAAATGGAACTGGGTACAAGAACAAGTGGAACATGAATACAAACAATGATCGCTTCAAAACAATGACCATTGTTATAGTGAAACGTTTTTTCATGGTTTTGAAATGGTTTTGTATCGCATACATACGAATACACACACACACACACAGATACAATTTAACCAAGAGAATATCGGTATATTAGTGATGGTATGGATGGATTCGTTAAAGTACTTTTTCTTTACTTTCTGAGTTGCGCAAACAAAGTGAACTTTTAGAAGAATATCGACCCGATCTTAACGGCTAAAGAACGAATATTTTCTGCAGAGAGTTGTCTGATCTACTGGCTACTCGATCTTTAACAATCTTTAACATTTCTCATCAGGACGGACACAAGTAGGGATACATCGGTTTTTTTTATCTAAACGATTGTCGGATAGATATTAATTAGTGATACGACATGACAGCAATTTGTGAAAATGTTTGATATCCGAAGAATATTGTTTAGCTTTTATGAAAAGAATGTTATTTAGCTTTAATGAAAAATTATCCCAAAACTGTCAATGTCATATCATCTGAATATGACACAATCTTTACATCAACCTTCTCTGTAGTATACCTATACCAATATAACTTTTTAAATCAGCTGACCTCAATGTGAAACTTTTTTGTAAGAAGTACAATTACAAGTCTACTAAAGACTTAGACCCAACAAACCAAGAAACGATACAGTATCATTTATGATATTATATTTTGAAAGTTTATAGAATCATAAATGATTTGACTAAATGATATTGTTGTAATATTATATTTTTAAAAAAATATAATAAAAACTCGGTTATAAAATTTTGAACTTAGAATTAAAAATCAAAGAATTTTCAATAATAAAAATTTAAGAAAATAATTGCAATAAATATTTGTATATGCGCTAATTAAAGATAATATCGACTTCAAAAATGGGAAAAATAATTACTGGTAAGTGCATTGCAATTTTAATTTGAATTTTCTTTGAAATATATAATTATATCGTTTTTATTACAGATTTTAAAAGTGTTATTTTAATTGGCCTTTTACTCAGCGGTTTTTAATTCAAACATATCCAGTTATCAAACCAATTAAATATGTAGGTATTGCTTTGCTTGTACAAAATATTACAAATTTATAGATTAGTGATATATTTTTAGATTCATCGGAAGAATTCGTGATCTTGTTTCTTGGGGCATTCAAAAAAAAAAAAGTGAAGGATTTTTGCACAAAATCCTCAATTTTGAAGGTAAGTGTTAACATTTTATTGCAACAATAATTAGTTAAACTTCATATGGTGGTTTTGAATAGAATATTCTGCCATCCTTATGAAAACTGAAATTTGGAAAAATGTTCGTATATAACATTCACTCGCTATTTCACCATGGGCTATATGTTTTAAATTATTTTTTTTTTTGTGTTATCATAACATGTACTTTTATCTACCCATTCTATCTTATAGGTAAACACCGCCTTACTATTATCAAATCAATCCCATTGTGCACATAATATTGGTTCTGGAACCGAACTAATAATATTAATCGTATATCCATTAAGATAATGTATATGTAAATTCCATATTTAAATAAAATTGCTAATAATGTACATATGTATATACATAGATTTAAATGAATAAAATAAATATTACAATACAGAGCCATTGATATCATTTTAGTATTATTACTGGTAATAATTAATGATATCATTATAATATCGTTATTTTTTAAAATCTCGACAAATATCGCGAAGCTATCGTTCTGCCTCTTATTATCGGTATCGTTAACGATATAATTTTTTTCAAAAATTATAATATCATTATCGAGTGTACCTTTTGTTAGGAGAAAGCTATTACTTTCGAGTCTAAAATGATATCATTCTCGGAATTGCTTACCGAGAAAATGATATCGTTATGATATCATTACGACATCGTTTGGTTTGTTGGGGAGTTACTTAAAAAACACTCCTTTTAAATTCAGGAAAGCTATAAAGGTACTGCCTTAACCCCTTAACGTATTTCCACGAGTCTGACTCGTGGTACAATTTCTGTGCCTAACTTGATTATTACGAGTCTGCCTCGTGGTACAATTTCTGTGCCTAACATGATTATCACGAGTCCGACTCGTTTTGCGACTGTTCGTAAGCATCAAAACTGGTTTGTTTACTGCAAGTTGTGTGCGAACAGTGTGAAGCGAACTTCGTTTCGCTAATTGATACGTCAAGGGGTTAAAAGACAGCTGAATCTTTAATGAGTCCCTCGGGTCTTTCTGATCCTATGGTTTCATAAAGCATATACTCAACACTGCTTCATTTAGTTTCCGACTTTCGGTGTTGAAACTATTTACGTTCAAATGGCTTTTAACCAAGATATTTATTAAGAGGGTCATATCGTAAATTTTTTTATTATTTCGGATGTAAATACCTTAACTTAGTGTCAGAGTGTTCGGTAAATCATCATTTATGGTTAAGTCCACTGAGCCATATGGAAAGCCTATGGTGTCCACAATCTCCCTCACTTTTAAACATCGATCAGCTAATGCCATATCGTGAATTATTTGCAATTATTTTGGATGTGAAGACCTCAACTGATCTGACACATCAAAATTCTGAAACCACTTGTTTACCGTGAAATTGGATGGTACAGATCCCATAATAATTATTAAATTTATTCTTGAATTAGCTTGTGAAGTTCACTTTTCTCCATTTTCTTTTAAAACACAAGATAATCTGCCAAAAACATGATTGACCTCCCCTCGCTTTAATTAGTTTGCGTATAGCAATCTCGTAGTCTATTGTAATATCATTGGATCTTAGATGGTCTTAGGTTTTTGCATCAGATTTAATGTTCATCTGTTCTCACTTGTGAGTACCGGGCTTCTCTCTATGAGGTGGCGAGACATTCCAATTGATTAGATACGAGGACCTCACAGGAAGCTGTGAGATTATGCACCAGACCATGTGTATTGATCCATAGTAAGTGCCAAATTATGTTGCTTTATTTCAAGAAGCATTTCTAGTTTCTAGCTCGAATTAGTTAAAAAATTGGTCCATTGATAATACATACCTACATGCATCCTTAGTTCGTTTTTATCCATACTTAGCATCTTTTTCTTTTTGAACAGTCGTGGTATAGCAGGTTAGCCATCCGCCTAGCATACTAGAGGTCTCAAGTTCGATCCCCGACCAGACCCAAAGCGGTTCACCTCATAACTCAGTTAGCCACTGGTTATTGAGTATGTAAAACTTCTCTAACTAATGCATTTGCCGCTCGGAGCCTGAGTTCAAACGTTCAAAGAATCGAATGCAGCTCATTGTCTGAGAGAACATTCCAGTTGGAATGTCGTTGGAATTAAATAAGTAATTAAACCACTATCAGTCTTTTTTCTTGGTTTCATTCATCGGAGTGTTCTCGCATTGTGCGAGCTGCCGTAGCAGGAGGATTTCTCGCACGATTGAAGTGGTATATTCTGTAATATTGTTTCTTTCCATACTTAAATCATGCTAAGTCGATGGGTGATGAGTCTGAAGACATAAGCCATGTTTTTTTTTAGCGAGCCGCTCGATCCGATACAGACTCCCGTTTGTAGCCGCAAGTAACATATTGAACAGACGCTGCAGTTTCTTACTATAGCAAGTACAATTGTGTTAGACACATAGACCAAATACGTCGGAATGGCTCCTCTCATATTAGCTCCGATCTAGAATCCCCCACGGGTTGTTTACCGCATCTTCAACTAGGTTGCTCAAATTACTAGAATGTACCACGAGGAGGTTAGAGTAGTAATACAGTTTTTATCTGGTAGCTGGAGAAGCCAGCCCACAGTTGCATCCTATAACGTCCCAGGGAAGTGGCCGTCGTACCGGTGCACCTTTAAGAACGTGGATAAAGTCAACTGATGCGGAGTTGCAAGCAGCAATGATGTATGCCTAAATCTCGCAAAGAGTTCGATATAAAAGGGTGGTTGAGGCCCTATGCTCCACTGGGAGTTGTTGCTAGACTTTAACATTAGATAAGGACTCTTCCGAATCTGTAGAACACATTTTCTGTCACTGTTCAATGCTCAAGCATAGTAGACTCAAATTTCTGGGCGATAGATTTCATGTAGAGCTTCACGATTTACAGCAGTGTAAACTGAAAAATCTTGTAGGATTTCCAATTGGACTCAATTGGCTTAGATGAATTTGACCATCCTCAGATATCTATATACATACTTTCCAGCCTGGCCTATACTTATTATATTAATGAAGTATCACAATGGGCCCTAGGGTTCTCCGATTAAAGATGTTATTCTCAAACCAGCTTTCTTACCTAATCATAAATCACTACATCGAGATCTCAAAGATTGAATTTTTCTGTATCACGAGGAGGTTAGAGTAGGAATTGGATACATATCTTACATTGAGGATACAGTTCTTACATTGAGGCCCTATGCTCCACTGAGAGTCAAGGATAACAGAAGAAGCTAGAGACGCCTGGCAACAACTGCCTCCCATTACATCCCCAGTTATCAGTCCGCAAATAGCAAAATTTCTGTACAGACCAACTGGAGAGGGGGAGAAAGTCTTTCATCTCCTGTGCCATTGTTGGGTTATTCGTTTCTGTATGATCTATCTGAGTTCTTATATATTAATCTCCGTAAAATAGCCTAATTTATTGTAGCATCTGGTTAACTCTAATCAAGCTTTAGTTACTTTCGTAGTCAAGATACTCTTTTTTTCTATTCCCTCTAGGTAGCAAAAAGGCATCACTTTCAGGACTCAAGTAATGCTGTCTTTGTCATTAGTCAACTGTTTAGTCTAACTTAGTGACAGATTTCTATCATTAGCGGTCAACACTGCTTAGGAGTTTGCGAATTTCGGTGTTTAGTTTGATTCTGAATTTTAAAGATCTTGATGCAGATCATCATCAAGATCTTGAAAATTTCCTAAAATAGTACCAAATACTACAAAATAAGTACTTTTTAAGTACCATCATGAATTTTAAGCCCATCACTCTGATCTTCTAGTTTCAAATGCGTCTGAGATACAAGATACAAACAGCAAACGTATCGATCGATCGATAGCTGCTGCTAATGTAAATATATGAGTATACAAGTATTGAGTATAGAGAGTATAGAAACAAGTCCGAACGACGTTAGCCCAGAAGCAGGCAGAAAGTAACAAAAATAAAGAAGATCGAGTACATTATTTAGTAGTAGTACCAGTAGTTCGGTTAGTACTTATGTGTTAGTAGTAGTTGTATTTTAGTAGTTTTTTTTTTGTATTACTTTTGTATTAGTAGTAATAGAGTAAAACGGAAAGTAAAATAATCTCAGTCATTTTAAGAGCTTCGCGAGTGATGCACGACGGATTGCAATATATAAAATATTAAACGGATAAAACGAGAATTCTGATAAATAAAAAATATTGGAATTTTTGAAAAAAAAAAATTGTAATAAACAAATAATAAAACGCAAAATATTTTTGTTATAAAAATTATTTTTATTGGGGAAAGAAAGTTTTAATTTTAGTTAAAGAAAAGTTTTGTAAATGTTTATAAAGGAAATTGTTGAGAAGATTTTAAAGAAATTTGATTCTGTGAACTTGGATCGGTTTTACTAGAGTTCGTTTAGAGAGAAAAACCAGTTTTAATGGAGTTGTTTTTTTTTTTGTCTGGGGTTTATTAAATTTAATGTTTGAAAACCTTAAAAAATGTCAAAAATAATTTGAAAATTTTGCAAATTTGAACTGAATATTATGGTGATAATTTTAACTATAAGTGTTTGAAAAACAAGTGATTTTAATTAATTTAATTCTAAAAAGTTTGGAAAAATAATTTCTATCCTAAGCAATTAACACTCACATTCGCACGTTTCATTTCAATTTTAATCAAATAAACCGAGCAGATTCCCTAGATTTGTTTATAAAAAACTTAAATATTTTTGATTTTATCACACCCTACAACTTATACCCAACGCCCCAAACCGCGCCATCAGTACCAGAACCAAGAACTTTGAAAGGCACAGACAGCAACAACAAATAAAAATAATAAACAAATTGTGTGGAATCTACACAATAATTAAATAACCCAACACCCCCAAATACCCCCCGAGTAAAATTTCCAGTTAATTGCACATTAATAAAGCGGGCACACACACTTGATATCAAGTGGTAAAAAAATAACAAAAATAAGTTCCATCAATTATTACGACGATCTTTCAAAGAGCAAGTGAGTGTGAGGATCAAAGAAAGAGCTAAGAAAAACTTGATCTTTGAATACTACCGGTAACATTAAACTGGGAAAGAGAGCAACTGACAGAGATCGATCGCACAAAAAGTGTGGCAAGTTAACTCTTCATAGACAGATCCAAAGCGTCGATCTTGATTGCTATAATTGTATTTCGTTATGTATTTTATGTGATTGGGAGCATCATCTTTCAACATCTGGGGAACGTGAGCAGAATCTATAAGAAAGCCATAATTGCTCCAGCGCAAAACAATAAATTATATTCTCAAAATTCTAAACAATTCAATTGAAAACTGTTCAACAATACTTAGAGACTGATCAGTAAATGAAAAAATTATTTAAAAGTAAACAATTCAAACCACAAAACCATTATTTCAAAATATAACAAGATTATCGAAGAACTCTTACCTTAAAATCAAAATAAACAAGCTCCAGCAACACCCGCACCATCCAGCTCTTACGAATCTCTCTATAAATTAAACAAATTTATGCCTAATGCCTTTACCGATCAAGTGATAAAATTCGCTATATCCCACATTTTACAAAGAAGGAAGCAGAAAAAAAAAATCCAGTACATAATTTAAAATTGAAAATACTCTTTACACATGTTTATTTTGCTTACAATATCTTGTAATTAAAAATTAAACAAACTAAATACTAAATCCCCCAAAACATTACAATCAACACAGTGCCTTATAAAAGTATACCAACACTCAAGATGTCTTTGTCTTGCTTTTCTACGTACTCCTCCTCCTCCTCCTATTCAATCATCTTCCTAGTTTTTTCATTTCTTATGGGCTTTTTGACCTTCTCTAATCATCCGTCCAGTATTTTGGTGTCAGCCAGTCAATCGGGTATTTATGTGGATAATGGTCATGATCAGACCATAATGCATCGTCTTTTGGATGATGAGGAAAAGGTAGCAGCTTCATATGATATTTTGGAGTTTTTGGGTTTGCCAGAGCGTCCACGAAGGAAACACAGTCATTTGTCGTTGAGGTAAGTTAAGCCAGTTTAACTTTTTTTTATACCCTACACTAATAGGTGATAGGGTCAACAGGAGAGGCGATTAAGAAATGTCTTTTTAAAATAAGTTTGTGAAGCTTGAAATCCTCCTACGAATATAATAAAAATCTTAAACCTCTAAGATATAGCCAAAACTCTAAAATCGATATACCAAATGTATAATAATGTTATGGAAGATCTTCTCAACTGGGTTACTTGTTTCTGTGTGATCTAAATATCTTCTTGTTCTGTTATCCTTGACTCCCAGTGAAGCTTAGGGTCTTAAACTGATGACCAATGATCTAAATATCAGAGCTCACAAAAATTAATATTCGTAAAATCGATTTATTTATATAGCATCTGGCTGGCTCTAATCAAGCTCTTTGCTTTGGTAAAGCGAAGAGTATCTAATTTTCCTTCTAGCTAACACAAAGGGACCACTTTCAGAACCCAAGTAATGTAGACTTTGTCATCGGTCAACTGTTTAGCCTCATCTAGAACATGATTTCTGCCGTATGCATTCAACTCTGCTCAGAAGTTTGCGAATTTTGGTGTTAGTTTGATTCCAAATGATCTTTATCAAGATCTTTAATATTTCCTAAAATAGTACCAAATACTACAGAATAAGTACTTTTTAAGTACCAAAATGAATTTTAAGACCAAGACTCTCATCTTCCAGTTTCAAATGCATCTGAGATACAATATCCAATCAGTAAACATATCGATCGATCGTTTGCTGCTGTTAATGTTTACCGGTCCTTAAACACCTAAGATATCGCCAAAACACTAAAACCGATGTACCAAAAATTGTTGAATTTTATTTTGAGATTGACATTCCGTTTGTTATTTCCTCAATATTGGCTTGAAAACCAAAATGGATATATGTATATTCTGGATCCTTATAAAATTCTTAAATGATTGACCACATTTGACTATAGCTCCCATATAAAACACTTACGGAAAAAGAAAAATACCAAAAGGAATTGGGGGTTTCTGTCTGACTGAATGTCAATCACGATAGCGCCCAAGCAAAAAGAGCTATAGCTCTTCCCGATTTCTTGGAAAAATTTTGTATTAGAATTTGTTAAAATCCATCCACAGTTGATTATATCACCCATATAACACCGCTTCGGGAAACATTGTTGATAAATTTTAATTTATAATAGCTGTTAACCAACCTGTTAACAACCTGTTAAGGTCAAAGGCCGAGAATATTTTAGAATTCAATGCGACTCTATCTTATGCGCATATTCTCCACTTTCGTAGGTCAAGCTTTGAAATTTTTCTTGTACTTAGTCCTTCCATCGAAGTTTCGGACGTCCTCCTCTACGATTTCCCTCGGGATCATTTTCGAATAACTCTTGCTGCAGTATTTTCATCCATACGCACATATCCTGGCCAAAGTAGCCGCTGTGGTTTAGTGCGTTTAACTATGTCGATGTCAGCGTATAGCTTATACAGCCTATGGTTCATTCGATACCGATATTCATTGCTGACACAGACAAGTCCAAAGATTTTTCGTAGAATCTTCCTTTCAAAAACTCCAGAAATATCTTTATCTGCCTTTGCAAGTGCCCATGATTAAGCATCATATAATAACACGGGCAGTATAAGCGTTTTACAGAGCGTAATTTTAGTTCTTACAGAGAGAGCTTTATTTATTAGTTGCTTTACGTCCTTATTTAAATGGCCCATAGTTACAACCTGTTTAGGTCAAAGGCCGAGCATGTGCAATGCACACTGTGCATATTCTCCAATTTCGTGGGCCAAGTTTGGAAAGATTTTCTTTTACTTGGTCATTTCATCGATGTTTTGGGCGCCCTCTTCCACTTAGTTGCCCGCTTAGGACAAAATAGCATCGGTTGGCAAATATGATTCTACGTTTGATTTCGAAACTTATATCATATTTAAGTTGACGGCGGTACCAAGGTAAACAAATTATTTTACAACCTCGAAGCTATCTTAACAATCACATGTGGTCCAACTCTAGTGGACTCTCTTCTTGTAGAAACCATCAGTTTTGTTGTCAACGAAGCATATCAGTTGGGACATTTAAAAGTTTAAATTTAAAAATGCAATAAAACAAAAATGGTTTGAACATTTGCCATTAGAAATGTAATATTATTTTTCTCATATGATTGCCGATGCTAGCCTTTTAGTGTCCCCATTATATTGAACACTTTTTCGAGTGTATGGCTTCGTAACTCGGCAATGACATCAGTCATCAATACTCAATTGTCTCTAGTTTGTCGGCAAATCACTTGTCATTAACCTCGCCCTACAGGAAATAGTCCAGCGGTTTCAAATCGCAGCTTCTTTGCGACCAATTGACATCACCATTAAACGTTTGAGCAATAAGTCAAGCAAAGATCGTTCACATCAAATCCATGAAGAGCGGG
Source organism: Stomorhina lunata (assembly GCA_933228675.1). Classification (NCBI taxonomy): domain Eukaryota; kingdom Metazoa; phylum Arthropoda; class Insecta; order Diptera; family Rhiniidae; genus Stomorhina; species Stomorhina lunata. The sequence continues at coordinate 46,961,182 of OW121743.1, read as the reverse complement.
CACAGAAAAACCGGTTATCGTGGTGCTATAGGTGTCTACACGTAACTATTATATAATTGTACCTAATGTTTCCTGGAACTACATCAAACATAACTCAGTACGATTCAGATGTACGTCGCTGTGCAGACATTTTTTAAGAGTAGGTAATGATTCTTACCTAAATAATTGCTCGTCAGCAATTTTGTTCGAAGTTTGGTATTCGGCGCAAACGTGATCGACCGAGTGTAAATTGAATTACTTCGTGGTGATTCCATGTCCCACGGCCAGTTGATCTTCAAGAACTCCCGAAAACATTAAACTGTTTGGATGGGGAGACTTCACACACAGCCACAGCTTCGATGAATTTGCTTTGGGAAAATTTCTCCAAAAAACTAATTAGTCGCTTTGGGGACATCCCATGGTCATTGCGGTCCCCCAATCTATCTCCAATGGTTTTTTTTTTATACGGCTACCTCAAAAAAAGGGTTTATGATGAAAATCCCCACTCCCTTTTTTTAAGAGTAATGATCCTTACGTAAATAATTGCTCGTCGACAATTTTGTTCAAAGTGATGCACCAAGCGTAAATTCTTTCGTGGGTACAGAGGTTCCTATGTCCCATTGCCAGTTGATCTTCAAGAACTCTTGAAAACATTGTGCTGGTTCGATGGCTGCACACATAGCCATCAGTAGCTTTAGGGGCATTCCATGGTCACCATGGTTGCCAAATCTATCTTTTATGGATTTTTTTTACAGGGCTACCTCAAAAAGAGGGTTTATAATGAAAATTCCCACGTAAATAATTGCTCGTTGACACTTTTGTTCAAAGTTCAGTATTTGGCGAATACGTGATTGATCGAGTGTATGCAGAGATTCCCATGTCCAACGGCCAGTTGATATTCAATAACTCCCGTTGGATGGGAAACTTCACACACAGCCAGAGTTTCGATTAATTTGCTAAAAAAAAGGTCTCCCAAAAACGAATGTCTCCCAAAAACTAACAGTCGCTTTGAGGGCATCCCATGGCAGCCGAGGTTGCCCAATCTATGTCGCATGAATTTTTTTTTTTTGTCTTACCTGCCTCGGAGTAAGTCTTTCAAACCATTTAAATGAGAACATTTGGAACAATTTATACTAACTTCAGTATATATTAGTTCATTAAACATTGATGATCATCCGATTACTGTAGACCGGATATGTCAGTTTTTTAAGCAAGCTTTCGTTTTTAATGTTAAAGATCTCTCGTTTTAACTAAATATATGTCAAAAGATAACTGCTTAATACTTGACATTTCAACAGTTGACTGCCAACCTCCAAAACTCAAATTTGCCCAATTTTTACTAACTTTGTTAAATATATCTCAGTCCATTTAACATTGATGACTATCGGATTACTGTGAATGATCTCTAGGTTTTGTTGCTAAAATTGCTTAGGATTCTTAAGGTTCTCCTATTACTGATAATCTACAGGAGGAATGATGTAAAACTCTAATAGATTGGTAGATCCAATAAACTGAACTGATTTAGGGTTCTGATCTTGTAAACATGGGATTTGTAATTTGTTTTCGAAAAGGTTTTTAGTCTTAACATGTTAGACGAAGAAGACCAGATCATTAAAGTTCTGTATCCGTATCTTAAAAGCGATATTCAATTCCAAAGTAGTCTCATATTTTGGAGTACTTTGTAGTTATTTTTTTATATTATTCAATTAAACTAATTTGGTCTCTGATAAACTTTAAACACGATCATTTTACTAATTTAATTTAAGTTGTTTAACACCATTAAACACGATATTTGATCTACAAACGAAAAAACAAATGAATGTTAAAAATTTGATTCGTAGACAAAATGGAGCCTTTAATTTCTTGAAATTGAAAAGCGAATACCCGTACAAATAAATATTAGTCGGCAATAAGTAATTTGCATAATCGCTTAAGAATTTTGATGTTACACACTTAGAAATTTAATAATGTTCAAAACTTAAGCGAAAAACTTGTTTAACAAATTGCATATTTAAGTATTTATTCAATTCAATAGGAATTTTCTAGGAATTTAAGCAGAAATGTACTTAGTTGTTATCACTGTGCAAGTTCAAAATTATTCAATTTCTAAATAGTTTTAGAATTTTCTTATAAATAATGAAGTTTTGAAAAAAATCTTGAAGCTAACTACTAAAAGATTTCTTCTCTCGACTCCTTGAGATCAACAAAGAATTAATCAAAAACAATTTTTTCTGAAGAGATCTTTAACTCGGTACATAAGTTAACGAGATATGAAAAAAATGACGATTAATTTTTCTTCAAATATGACTTACGACAAAAAAATTGTGGCTTCTCCAAGAACAGCGGACCTTTTTCTAGGCATAATTATAATAAGAAACCAATTTCGATAAATCATATTCCCTTAAGGGATATAAAGTTGGCAAAACATATTACTGAGCTCCGGGTATTTTCGGCTCGTATATCCGAATGTCGTAGAACACCCCGAGAGAGATATGGCCAAGAGAAGAATTGTGAGGAAAGTTCACAATCTCTAAGTCAAAGACGTGCCAATAATCTTCCCGTCGAACGAGGTTGCAGAGGCCGTCAAAAATTCTAAACCAAAAAAATTAAAATTCTAAATCTAAATCATTTGGCCCTGATGAAATTTCAATGTTGATGCTTAAAAACTTGATGTACCGGGAGTTGAGTACTTAACTTAAGTCCTCATTTTGTCCCTTAACAATCTTGTGATACCCGAGGTATGGAAGTTGGGTAGAGTGGTGCCAGAAGAATACGAGCCAGGGAGTATCATTCTGTCCAATCTCCTTGTTGTTCTCCTTCCGAGTTTGACATAGCATCTACCAGTTGCATCACACCAACATGGATTCCGCAAAGAACACAGTACAACTACTGGGTTGATCACCACACATATGTATATGCCATGACCTCAATCAAAATAAGTCATATAAGCGCACAATAATGGTAGCGCTTGACCTGTCCAAAGCATTTGACATGGTCAGTCATTCAACCCTCTTTGAAGACTTCACTAGTTCAAGTTTTCCAAATTCGTCAAAAAATGGGTTGTTAACTACATGTGTGCCCGCAAGTCATTCGTGTAGTTTGGAAACAAGAAGTTAAAACCCCGTAGAGTTAAACGAGGCTGAATTTCCCTCCCCGATCTTGTTTAATTTCTACTTTCCTAAACTCCCGGCGCCACCCGAAGGGGTGGAATTAATAACATACGACGATGAAAGCACAATAATGGCAAAGGGCAATAACATTGACGAGCTTTGCTATAAAATCTATAGCTTTCACCAGCCAAATCATCGGCAACGCTCTTCACGACATGGACGAAGGAAGAATCGCTGGAACTGAATGTATTAGTCGACGATGTAAGAATACTTACAAAAACCCGCCCCAAAATATTGGGAGTGAAATTCGACAGCTTATACTCTTTGTCAGCACATGGCACCGCAACTTGCGATAAATTACGTGGTAGGAATAAGATTCTCAAATCGCGGAAAAAGATAAAGAAACCCTACTTGCGACAAAAAAAGCAATTGGTCGGTCAGTGGCAAGATATGCTGCTGCCGTGTGGTCACCACGTGTGAGCGAAACGCCATGGGCACATTTCCAGAATTGTCAAAATGCAGTCCTCAGAACAATAGCCGGCTGCGTAAAAATGTCCTCAGAAATCCATCTACATGAGGAGATGAAGGTCCTACCACTTAAGAAAAATTGCCAAATGCTAACTTGATTTGAGTCAGAGAGTGATGAGCATAGCTCCTCCTATTTGTCACTTTTACATGGTAATCAAGTCTTGGATAAGCAAGCATGTATAATATCTAGGGCCCTGTGGCCCAAATTAGGTATAGGTGGAACCAAGTTCATTTCATTCATCAGAATGTTCTTGCATAGATTAGGTACCTCCAAAATCCTTGTGCCAGTTGCCGTAGCAGTAGTTTCTCGCATGTTCACCCCTTGGAGTAGTAAATTCTGTAATGTTGTTTCTTTCCACGCTTAAAACATCGTAAGTGCTAAGTCGATGGGTGATGAGTCCAAAGATACTAGCCACGTTTGTATAGCGAGCCGCTCGATCCGAGGCAGACGCCCGCTTTGCAGCCGCAACTAACTTGTTGAACAGACGCTGCAGTTTCGTACTTTTCCAAGTACAATTTTCTTAGATCCTTAGACCAAATACGTTGGAATGGCTCTAAGATAACTCCCTCTTATACTAGAACCGATCTAGAATCATCATCGGTTAGGTTGCTCAGGTTACTAGGATGTACCACGAGGAGGTTAAAATAGGAATACAGTTCTGACCTGATAGCTGGAGAGTAGCTGGTAGCTGCGTCCCATAATATCCCAGGGATGCGGCCGTCGTGTTATGCACCTGCTAGAACGTGTAGAAAGACAATTGATGCGGAGTTGCAAGCAACAAACTATTCATGGAATGACGTATACTTAAGATCTCTGATAGAGTTCGATATAAAAAGATGGTTGAGGCCCTATGCTAAACTGGAAGTCAAGGATAATAGAAGAAGAGAATAAGAACAAAGTTGTTGCTAGATTTTAATAGGACAAATCTTAGAAGATTCCTAAGCATTCTAACCGACCATTGCGGCCTGAAATCTAGACTAAACAGGTGGGATAGAAGCATTCCGGACATTTGCAGATTATGCTTAAATAAGGACTCGTCCGAATCGGTAGTACACATTTTCACATTTTCTGTCACTGTCCAATGCTCCAGCATAGTAGACTCAAATATCTAGGCCATAGATTTCATGTAGAGCTTCAGACTCAATTGGCTTAGATGAGTTTCTATTCCTTAGGGTTTTTATACTACTTTCCTCTATATACTTACCTTTCAGCCTTTCCTATACTTCTTCTATCAATGAAGGATCACAATGGGTCCTAATGGTATCCGATTGAAGGTATTATTCTCATACCAGCTTTCTAACCTAATCATAAATCTCACTTACTTAAATGAACTATATTTACAACCTGTTAAGGTCCATACGCTTCGATTTTGCGATTTTGAATAGTTCTGAACGACTTTCCTCTACTTTGACTTTTGCATCGAAGTTTCGGACGCCCTCTTCTAACATTAGAGGGGACCGTTTTTATTATAATTTTAGATTTTTCATAGTAACTGTTTTTTCCAGGAGTGGGTTAATAGCCCGACGTCCTAATGCAAGCCACACACGTTGCGATAGTTGGTGAAACTTTACACTGTTGTAAAGCTGATTGTAAAGTTCGTGTGGTCGTTGTGTGTAAGTTGGGGTTGGTTGTACAAAAGATCAAAAAATTTTGATTTTTTGTAAGTTGTACAACAGAATTGAAACGTTTGTGAACAAGTTTGTGCAATATTATTCAGTTTTGTTCTTCATTTTCATACTGACAGCGGAGAAGTGATCATCTACTCTCTTTAAAAAAACCTCATCAATTAGAGCACAAACAGCCATCTTTACTAACACCTTCACCTTTTAAACTAAAATTGTATATTGAGATTGTACTGAAGTTGTATTGTTTGTAAGCAAAGAGCACAACCCGATTACAATTAAAATTGTACAAACAGTCGCAGGGTATATGGCGTGCATAACCCATATTTTTTAGTTCTTATGGGAAAATTCATAAATCACTATATCGAAATCTATAAGATTAAACAATTAATTTAACATTTTTCTTATTTATTTTTTGGTTTATTTTTAGAAAATCCGCTCCTCAATTTTTATTGGATGTCTATCATCGCCTCAAAGAAGAGGAAAGCAATGATGAACCCGCGCACTCGGTGCGCTCAAAACGTGATCTACAAGAGCAGGAAAACTTTATAACCGATCTCGATAAGCGTGCCATCGATCAAAGTGATATTATAATGACTTTTTTGAATAAAAGTAAGTATTTGAAATGTGAAAGAAAAAAGCTATGTTATTTAACTAAAAAATTTCCAAATTTGCACAAAGATATCAGACAAATTGAAGAAATTGAAGAGACGTTTCTTAAATTATTTTGAAAAGCCTAGAAACATCTCACAGTTGTCCTCAAAAAACCTGCATCTACTATTAAAGTACTTTTCTATTAAAGTACTTTTCATTAGTTTTGAAGACAATCCTTCTAGTTATCTAATAATAAAATGATCTCTGCAAATGTGATAAAAAGTCTTCAATATTGTTAAATAAAAACTACTTTATACTTACCCCTTAATTCATAAACGAATTATAACCCTATCAAAGCATATTGTAATAATTTTGTATGGAAAATTTAGTATATATAAGTTTGCCATAACTTTATCTTTCGTTTTTGAATAAAGCTAAGGGCATATGACTAGATATTTGTTTCAAAAATTTCCAAATTGTATATTTTATCCAACATTTATTGATATTTCCTCTCGTTTCTTTTTATCCTTGTGAAACTTCCATTTATAAATAACTCACAAATTATTTTATATCACCGATAATGACTCAATTATGGTCAGTAAAATAATGATGATAAGAATAAGACAAGCCAGAAAAGCAGATTACACAAACTTCAAAAATAATACATTTAAAGGTTTAGGCGCCTTTCCTTGTTTGAGTCATGTTGTTCATAACTACTTCTACCTGTAGAACACAAAGCACAGTGTCGCCAATACATATGTTATGAGGTCAAAACTATACAAAAGTTAATTTACATAAATTTATTTTTAAGATACACTCGATTTTTTTCTTTAATGTAAATTGTTGTTATTCCCCTGCAACGCAAATAATGGCCAACCTTGATCTAGACCCTGTTTATGGTCTAGATCAAGGTTGGCCATTATATGCTATTTTTTTAAAACAAACATGGAACTTTTAAAAAAAGTGATTTGCAGTCTTGGTATCAGGAGATTTATGAATTGTCATAATTTAGAGGAGGATATACTCTCCTTACCAAATTTCTTTCTTTCTTACCAAATTTCTTGTAGCATCTGGATGTATCTCACGAACGTTTTGCAAAATCATAGAAGTCTTTTTTCTATCCCTTGTATTATAGGTACCACTAAGGAAATGAAAACAAGCAAGAAAAGCTATAGTCGTCAAGACCGAATATATAATATCCTTCACTACAAAGGTAAAATATGGACCAACAATTTAACGTTTTACTTAAGTCTTAAAGACATACATATATGTGTTTTTTTTCCAAAATTTAGAGATTTAAGTTGATTTATGTCATTTCTGGATTAGGACCTGATATGAGATCTAGGTTCAATTGTGGATCGATTGTTAATAAATTTCGGTTATCGATTTTTATTTACAAAATATTTATCTGTGCAAAGTTTTAGTAATTAATTATTCACAAGCGTTTTTGTGCTTCTCTGGCTATTTAAAAGACTTGTGAATGTGCATGGTCAGATATGGGTGGATTCCTTCAAAATAAGGTACAATGATATCGGTTATCAAATGCAATATTTTTGCTGGATATTATTATAATACAATATAACTTGTGGCTGTAAAAGGCCAAAAACTCTATTCCGGGAAGGCATTCCTATGGGAGATACCCGAAATAGTAATCTGATTTTGGCCAAAAAGTATAGCGATCGTCCTTGGACCAAAATATGAGTCTGTGCCAAATTTCATCAAATTTTCTTTATTATCTTTACCTGCCAGCCAATATTTCCATTAAATTCCAGGTGTTAAAGCTGTTACAGCAAAAATTTAAAGATATTTAGAATCGAGGATCGTTTCATGAAGAGAGTAATAGGGATCTTGAAGAGCCCCAACCGATGATCATAGTAGATATGTGGAATGTCATATATAAAAAATTAAAAAAAAATATCTTTAAAATCGTAAAGAATCGGAAACAAAATAACTTCAAAACTTCTTCTTAACGATCATTATGGATCATTAGAAATATTTAAAAGAATTCTGATATTATTTATAGATATGAAATATTATAGACTAAATTAAGAAAAAAAATAAAAAATATCTTTCTTTGAAATATTTAAGAAGGTTTCAAAGATCATTAATGAAACTGGAAAACAGTTTTTATTAGTAAACATTTAGTACTCAAAGAGACTAGGAATCGAGGATCATATCATGAATAGAGTTACAGAAATCTTTAAGAACCCCAACCGATGATCATAGCAGATGTCAGAAATGTCTTATTTAAAAAAATATCTTTAAAATCGTAAAAAGTCGGGAACAGAAGAACTTTAAAACTTCTTAACGATCATTTTGGATCATTTAGAACTTTCTAAAGAACTTCTAACATTAATTCTAGATATGGGATATTGTTAACTAAATTAAGAAGAAATATGAGAAAGAACTTTTTTAGAAATATTAATGGTTTCAAAGATCATTAATGAAACTGGAAAAAAGTTTTAATTAGTCATTATTTTTGTGCTTCGAAATTATTCAAAGATCTTTGAAATAATCCAAAGAAGTCTTAATATGTTTGTTCCCGTACTCTAACGAAATAACCCAAAACAGTCCGAAGTTGTCAGAAATTACCCAAAAAAACAACAATTTGTATTGAAAATTTTGTACGGGAACAAGTTTGAGTAAGTTTGGGTAGCTTCGTTTGGGTAGCTTCGTTTGAGTACGGGAACAAACATAATATTTTCTAATTAAAGTTATCGAAAATAATTAAATATTATTAAAAACATTCTTAAATAACTTCTATAGACATTATTTATGGATTTGAAATATTTCTCACATAACTAAAAAGATTTAGAATCTTAGTTTATTATAAATATCAGTGATAGCTTCATTCGAAGGTATTTATAGAGGTCGTACTGTGATTATGGTTTTAAAGGTTTTCAAAGAAACTAGGAAGATTTTTAATCAGTAAAAATTAATGGTTTCGAAACCAATGTAAGATCTTTGAAATGATCAGGAAGAATCGGAATATTTCCCTATAAAATATAGTTAAAAAGATAAAGTTCTAAATTGAAGAATTTAATGATTATTTCGGTCATATTTACGTAGATGGATCTTTTTGAACGAAGCGCAGGTTTTTTAACAAAAAGTGAATTTATTTTTATCAACATAGTCTACTTTGAGGTTAGTCCTAAGTTTCTCGAAGTCTTTTCCCCGAAATATATGATTTGTCGAGGTCATGAAAATAGGTATTTTTGTAAGCTGATTTTGCCATTGGAGTCAATTCCATTTAGACTAAGCTATTTCTATAAGTTTGGGAACATAAAATAGTAACTCTTGACCAAATCTGGAGAATATGCCGGATGGGGAAGCAATTCGTAGCCCAATTTATAGACTTTTACCATGGAAACTGCACCTTGGCATTTTCAGGTGAAAAATTTGTAAAAAAAAAATGTTTTTAATAAAAATTAACATTTGTACCATATATTTGGATATACCTAGTAGGTGCCTTTCATTCAGACAGAGTCCCGGGATGGACCTACAAGTATTCTGTAGGTCTTGATGGTGAGAACGTTTTCTATATAAAAAGGGCTATATCTGCTAGAAATTAAAACATCCACAAGCATCCGCTGTTTTCTCTTCGGAATTCTTTTTGAATAAAACTTGAGGAAATTTTCAAGATATTCATGGTAGAGCCGTAAATTCTTTAAATCTTAGAAGCGCTCTATCTGTGATCCTCCATATTGGCTACTGTAGAACTTTCAGCTTCACCTCATTTGATAAAATTTGAGAAGATTTCTAAGAAATTATTGGTAAAACCACGCTATGCCTCTGCTTCTTGATCAATTTCCTCAAATTAGCTTTGAGTAGCTTAGGATCCCTGTTGGCCTTCTTATTCTTACTCCGTTCGTTGTTATTCTATTCTAAGGTATTCAAATGTTTTTATTCGATTAACTCGATTACTTGTGAAAATAAAATCTTTATTTGAAAATTTGTCATTTTAATTTACTCGAGCGATTAATCGATTTAATTTTTCCGATTAATAGAGCAAACATTACTCGAGTAAACACCCTACACCTGAACCAAGTTTTTAAGATTAACTTTAGTTTATTTTAATCTTTTGAATCCCCTTTTTAGCGCTTTAGTCTTAGTCGCCAAAAAGACACATGATACTCATCGCTTTATGTTGATTTTTGTTAGACACTATAATTCGTATTAATTCTGTCTTGCAAATATGATATAATGTTGGTATAAATAATATTCGCACATCGATTGTTTTCCCCTTCATTGGCTAACCAATGAGTATTATTCCCGGTGCATTCCAAAAAGTGGTCGGTATGAATTTTTTGGCTGATAAAGCAATCCTACAGAAAATCCAATTGATCGCTTTTTGGTCTCTATAATCTCCCTCACTTTTAATCTCCGATCGGCTAAAACCATATCATAATATGTTTCGAATGCAAAGACCAATATTGAGCGTCTAGAACGTTTGACATCTTCAGTACTCGGCCACATCGAAATTCAGAAACCACTTCTTTTTCATGGGAGTGAATGGTGCGGATTTCCCATAATATATATCAAGCATAGCCTTGTTTTTGGTGAATTTTTTTTTCCATAAAAAATTAAAATAATAAGCACCAGAAATTCACTTTCTCCATTTGCTTCTCAAAACACGAGGTAGTCTGCTTTAAACAGCTGCCAAACACAAACTAAATGACGTAGATAATTTAAATTTTGACAGAAGTCAACTAACAGTTCACTCTTTATTTAGCTTTATGCTAGGATAAACTTCTAACCCTAGATCCTAAGATTGAGGAATCAGAAGCTATACTTGCTCTGCGCACTCCATCTGATGTTCTAATTATTAATCTTAAACATTTTTATTTTCATTGTTTCTCTTCTGAAAATATTTATTATTTTTATTATTTTGTCCATACTCAAGACACTGTGCGACTCAACAAACATTCCAAGAACAAAAGGAACACACACATAAAAGATTCACATTCAAAACTCATTTTTAGCACAGCTTGAACCAGTTTAAATTTAAAATCTTTTTTATACAAGAAGAAAACAAACAACCAGCCTGAGAGTCTGTAAAAGCGAGACGCCTACTCGTTCCCGTGTCTTTTGTCTGTATTCGTAAATACTTTAGACTTTTAAAGAAACTGGCGCTTAAATTTTTTTTCATAAATACATAAATGCTTTTTTCCATTCCCTTTAAATTACACAGAATTTTTGTTATCCCTTTTTAATGTCTTCTACTCTCCTACTTCTTTAGACCACCACGTTGATGAGGTACGACATGAGCATGGACGTCGTTTGTGGTTTGATATTTCAGATGTGCCTGACGATAATTACCTTATGATGGCCGAATTACGTATCTATCAAAATCCTGCTCAGGGCAAATGGGCCACAAGTGGCAAAGAATTTACCATTACCGTCTATTCGATCGCCAAAACCAGTGGCCATGAACGTGAATTGGAGGTGTTGTCAGCCATCAATACTACGGCTGACTATCAGGGTTGGCTGGAAATGAATGTTACCGAGGGCCTAAGTTCTTGGCTGTTGGATCCTGAGGAGAACAGAGGTATCTATATAGGAGCTCATGCGGTAGCGAAACCAGATCGTGAAATAAAACTTGATGATATTGGTTTGGTGCATCCCAAGGGTGATGATGAATATCAACCCTTCATGATTGGCTTTTTCCGGGGACCAGAGGTATTTTTAATAAAGTAGATATTCCGATTCAATAGAATTAACGTCATTTCTCTTGTTTCAGCTCATCAAAACTGTTAAACGTCATAGTCGCCAAAAGCGTAATACCCATCCTAGACGCCGCAAGAAGACAGATCTTATTAATCCTTTAATTGATGGACCCAGTGAGAATGTGCGCAGTTGTCAAATGCAAACCTTGTATATTGATTTTAAGGATTTGGGATGGCGTGTAAGTATTTTGATATATTTTTAATAGAAAAAATTCTATATAAAGGTTTTAATACAGTAAATTTTTTCTATAGAAATTTTTGCACATAAAATGAGAAAATTTTTTGCGTAGAAAAATTTTTCTATAGAAAATTTTTTGTTTAGAAATATTTTTCTATAGAAAATTTTTTGTTTAGAAAAATTTTTCTATAGAAAATTTTTTGTTTAGAAAAATTTTTCTATAGAAAATTTTTTGTTTAGAAAAATTTTTCTATAAAAAATTTTTTGTTTTGAAAAATTTTTCTATAGAAAATTTTTTGTTCACAAAAATTTTTCTATAGAAAATTTTTTGTTTAAAAAAATGTTTCTATAGAACATTTTTTGTTTAGAAACATTTTTCTATAGAAAATTTTTTGTTTAGAAAAATTTTTCTATAAAAAATTTTTTGTTTAGAAAAATTTTTCTATAGAAAATTTTTTGTTTAGAAAAATTTTTCTATAGAAAATTTTTTGTTTAGAAAAATTTTTCTATAGAAAATTTTTTGTTCACAAAAATTTTTCTATAGAAAATTTTTTGTTTAAAAAAATGTTTCTATAGAAAATTTTTTGTTTAAAAAAATGTTTCTATAAAAGATTTTTTGTTTAGAAAAATTTTTCTATAGAGAATTTTGTGTTTAGAAAAATTGTTCTATAGAAAATTTTTTGTTTAGAAAAATTTTTTCTATAGAAAATTTTTTGTTTAGAAAAATTTTTCTATACAAAATTTTTTGTTTAGAAAAATTTTTCTATAGAAAATTTTTTTTTTGGAAAAATTTTTCTATAGAAAATTTGTTGTTTAGAAAATTTTTTCTATAGAAAATTTTTAGAAAAATGTTTCTATAGAAAAATTTTTGTTTAGAAAAATTTTTCTATAGAAAATTTTTTGTTTAGAAAAATTTTTCTATAGAAAACTTTTTGTTTAGAAAAATTTTTCTATAGAAAATTTTTTGTTTAGAAAAATTTTTCTATAGAAAATTTGTTGTTTAGAAAAATGTTTCTATAGAAAATTTTTTGTTTAGAAAAATTTTTCTGTAGAAAATTTTTTGTTTAGAAAAATTTTTCTGTAGAAAATTTTTTGTTTAGAAAAATTTTTCTGTAGAAAATTTTTTGTTTAGAAAAATTTTTCTATAGAAAATTTTTTGTTTAGAAAAATTTTTCTGTAGAAAATTTTTTGTTTAGAAAAATTTTTCTATAGAAAATTTTTTGTTTAGAAAAATTTTTCTATAGAAAATTTTTTGTTTAGAAAAATTTTTCTATAGAAAATTTTTTGTTCAGAAAAATTTTTCTATAGAAAATTTTTTGTTTAGAAAAATTTTTCTATAGAAAATTTTTTGTTTAGAAAAATTTTTCTATAGAAAATTTTTTGTTACGAATATTTTTGTATAGAAAATTTTTTGTTAAGAAAATTTTTGTATAGAAAATTTTTTGTTAAGAAAATTTTTCTATAGAAAATTTTTTGTTAAGAAAATTTTTCTATAGAAAATTTTTTGTTAAGAAAATTTTTCTATAGAAAATTTTTTGTTAAGAAAATTTTTCTATAGAAAATTTTTTGTTAAGAAAATTTTTCTATAGAAAATTTTTTGTTAAGAAAATTTTTCTATAGAAATTCTTCTCTTTAGAAATATTTTTCTATAGAAAATTTTGTCTTTAGAAATATTTGTCAATAGAAAATGTTTTCTTTAGAAATATTTTTCTATAGAAAATTTTTTCTTTACAAATATTTTTCTACAGAAAAATTTTTCTTCAGAAAAATTTCTCTATAGAAAATTTAGAAAATTTTCTCTATAGAAAATTTAGAAAAATTTCTCTATAAAAAATTTTTTCTTTCTAAAAATTGTTTCTTTATACAAATTTTTTGTATAATTTTTTTTGGATTCTAAAAACTTTTCTACAAAAAATTTTTTGTAAAGAAAAATTTTTTTTTAAGGATATTTTATCTATAGAAAATTTTTCTATAGAAATTGTTTTCTTTAGAAGTATTTTTCTACAGAAAATTTTTTCTTTAGAAATATTTTTCTACAGAAAAATATATTTTCTTTAGAAATATTTCTAAAGAACAAATTTTCTGTAGAGAAATATTTCTTTAGAAATATATTATTTCTTTAAAAATTTTTTTCTTTAGAAGTATTTTCTATAGAATTTAAAAAAAAGTTTTTCTTTAGAAATATTTTTATAAAGAAAATTTGTTCTTTAAAAATATTTTTGTATAGAAAATTTAGATATATTTTTTCTATAGAAAATTTATCCTCTAGAAATATTTTTCTATAGAAATTTTCTGTAGAAAAATATTTCTGTAGAAATATATTTCTTAATAATTCTTTTTTAGAAATATTTTTCTAAAAATTGTTTTTTTTTATATAGAAAATGGTTTTTTTCTATAGAAAAGAAAATGTTTTCTTTAGAAATATTTTTATATAGAAAATGGTTTCTTTAGAAACATTTTTTTATAGAAATTTCTTTATTTAGAAATATTTTTCTAAAGAAAACTTTTTCTTTAGAAATATTTTTCTAAAGAAAATTTTATTTTTTTATAGAAAAATATATTTTCTTTAGAAATATATTTCTAAAGAAATTTCTGTAGAAAATTTTTAGTTTAGAAATATTTTTTTTATAGAAATTTTTTTCTTTAGAAATACATTCTTTAAAATTATTTTGCTAAAGAAAATTTTTTTCTTTAAAATTATTTTTCTATGGAAAATTTTTCCTATAGAAATATTTTTGTGGTATTATATGAAAATTAGTAAATATAAATTAGTAAATATATCATGGTTTATAGACTAAAAAAAAATAAATTTTTGTTACTAAAATTCGATTTTTTTTCTAATTTGGTCAAAATGCAACATAAATTTTACTTCAATACCTATTAGCTTAAGATATGACATTTTTCTTAATTTTGATTCAATTCCCTCTAATATTCCAGGATTGGATCATCGCCCCCGAAGGTTATGGTGCCTACTACTGCAGCGGTGAATGCAATTTTCCACTCAATGCTCACATGAACGCTACGAATCATGCTATAGTCCAGACTTTGGTGCATCTCTTGGAACCGAAAAAGGTACCCAAACCCTGTTGTGCACCTACAAGATTGGGTGCTTTGCCCGTGCTCTATCACCTGAACGAGGAAAATGTTAATTTAAAGAAATATAAAAATATGATTGTTAAAAGTTGTGGTTGCCATTAAAAAGAGAATTGTTTGTAATAAGAATAAGATAAAAAAATGTAATAAATTTTAAGAAAAAACGAAGTGAGATTAAATGTAAGAGATCTTAAATTTTGTAAATTTTGATACATGGGTAGTAGTTATGATTCTATGTATTTGACATATATTGTAGTATTGTTATTTTTCGTCCTAATGTGTTTGTTGGGTTATCTTTTGAAACCGTTAATTTGAATTTCATATTATTCAAACGTTGTTTGATGCGCCATCTGTTGGTTAAAATATTAACTATATTGTAATAATACAGGATGTTTCAGATATATTTAAAAATAATTTGATACAAATTTTAAAAGCGGATTTCAAATTTCAAAAATGTACTTCCGTTAAACAAATTTTAATTACAAAAATGTACGAAGGGTGCTGTTAATGTTTCGGGAATAGTAAATAAATACATAATAGTAAACATTTTTATATAAAAATGGCTTTATCGTTTTCCGAAATATTCCCCTTGATGATCAAATACTTGTTTCGAAATAGTTTTTAAAAAATCCTATGAATCAAGATCTAAAATGTAGATTCTTAATGAAATTTCTAGCATTAAAATTAACATTTATGTTAGCGTTATATGTATATTACTCATGTTAAGTCTTGTCTTAACATAAGCAGACTTAACAGACTCTTTAACAGCTTTTCATGTCAATGTCAACAAATGTTTTGGTATTAAAAACAATCAACTCATAATAGAAAATCATATCGATTTTCAAATGTCATAATCATATTATTTTTGTAATTCCATTCGCAAAAAACATGCAAATGTTATATTATCTAAACCAGAACTACTTATTTATTGTCTAACCAATAAATTGATGAAATGTTCTTGAACATTTAAAGATAATTTTTGCAATTATTTTAATGTTTGTTTTCTACTTATGGGGGGCTTAAGTACTTAGTCTGTGAAATAAAGGCCATAAGAAAAATGACTAATATAAAATGAAAATTATAAGAAAATTAATGACTAATATCGGTTGGTATTCTGGCATATGATATCAGAGATGGGATTTGTTCCTTATGCTTTAAGACACTAATACTCTGGCAAAAATCACTGACTTATTCTAAATTCATATGAAAATTGTGTAGCTCCTAGAGGGTGTATCGACATGAATTATAATGGAAATCCTCCTACGCAGCACGCTATTTCATCAAAATCGGTCCATTAACTTCTGAGATATTGACAAAATAATGCAATTTGTGTAAGAATTCAAAAAATTTTGATTTAACATTCGGCTATGCCGAATCTTAAGAATTTTTTTTGTGTATTGGACCAACATTCATAATTAGAGGAGAAGACTGATGCAGGAAGTTTATTTCCCATTCGTGCTATGTGGCTAAAAAACGCGTCGTGCGATCCACTGGAAAATCGACTACAAAGTGAGCCCTAGTTGAGTTGCGTGTGCTATTAAGAAATGTACCGGTTTCAGGAACAAGATCCCTAATTTCGTTTAAGCACATGCCATTAAAGTAGCGATAGAGCAGTGAGTCAATAGAGTTGGCTACCCTACTGTCACCGATAAGCACCTTCATCCTCCCTTGTACACGAGAAGCTCTAAAATAAACTTTGAAGCATCGCATTATTCCACATTCGTGTTATGTGGCTAAAAAACGCGTCATGCGATCCACTGGAAAATCTACTACAAAGAGATGAGCCCTTGTTGAGTTGCGTGTGCTATGAAGAAATGTACGAGTTTCAGGAACAAGATCCCTAATTTCGTTTGAGCACATGCCATTATAGTAGCGATAGAGCAGTGAAACGCAACCCACATTACGACGATGCTCCAATGAGTCAATAGAGTTGGCCAAAATACTGTCCCCGATAAGCACCTTCAGCCTCCCTTGAACACGAGAAGGTCTAAAATAAACTTTGAAGCATCGCATTATTCCACATTCGTGCTATGTGGCTAAAAAAACGCGTCGTGCGATCCACTGGAAAATCGACTACAAAGGGATGAGCCCTAGTTGAGTTGCGTGTGCTATGAAGAAATGTATGGGTTTCAGGAACAAGATCCCTAATTTCGTTTAAGCACATGCCATTAAAGTAGCGATAGAGCAGTGAAACGCAACCCACATTACGACGATGCTCCAATGAGTCAATAGAGTTGGCCAACCTACTGTCCCCGATAAGCACCTTCAGCCTCCCTTGTACACGAGAAGGTCTAAAATAAACTTTGAAACATCGCATTATTCCAAATTCGTGCTATGTGGCTAAAAAACGCGTCGTGCGATCCACTGGAAAATCGACTACAAAGGGATGAGCCCTAGTTGAGTTGCGTGTGCTATGAAGAAATGTACGAGTTTCAGGAACAAGACCCCTAATTTCGTTTAAGCACATGCCATTAAAGTAGCGATAGAGCAGTGAAACGCAACCCACATTACGACGATGCTCCAATGAGTCAATAGAGTTGGCTACCCTACTGTCACCGATAAGCACCTTCATCCTCCCTTGTACACGAGAAGCTCTAAAATAAACTTTGAAGCATCGCATTATTCCACATTCGTGTTATGTGGCTAAAAAACGCGTCATGCGATCCACTGGAAAATCTACTACAAAGGGATGAGCCCTAGTTGAGTTGCGTGTGCTATGAAGAAATGTATGGGTTTCAGGAACAAGATCCCTAATTTCGTTTAAGCACATGCCATTAAAGTAGCGATAGAGCAGTGAAACGCAACCCACATTACTACGATGCTCCAATGAGTCAATAGAGTTGGCTACCCTACTGTCACCGATAAGCACCTTCATCCTCCCTTGTACACGAGAAGCTCTAAAATAAACTTTGAAGCATCGCATTATTCCACATTCGTGTTATGTGGCTAAAAAACGCGTCATGCGATCCACTGGAAAATCTACTACAAAGAGATGAGCCCTTGTTGAGTTGCGTGTGCTATGAAGAAATGTACGAGTTTCAGGAACAAGATCTCTAATTTCGTTTGAGCACATGCCATTATAGTAGCGATAGAGCAGTGAAACGCAACCCACATTACGACGATGCTCCAATGAGTCAATAGAGTTGGCCAACCTACTGTCCCCGATAAGCACCTTCAGCCTCCCTTGTACACGAGAAGGTCTAAAATAAACTTTGAAACATCGCATTATTCCAAATTCGTGCTATGTGCCTAAAAAACGCGTCGTGCGATCCACTGGAAAATCGACTACAAAGAGATAAGCCCTTGTTGAGTTGCGTGTGCTATGAAGAAATGTACGAGTTTCAGGAACAAGATCCCTAATTTCGTTTGAGCACATGCCATTATAGTAGCGATAGAGCAGTGAAACGCAAACCACATTACGACGATGCTCCAATGAGTCAATAGAGTTGGCCAACCTACTGTCCCCGATAAGCACCTTCGACCTCCCTTGTACAAGAGAAGCTCTAAAATAAACTTTGAAGCATCGGCCCATACATTAAAATTGTATTCCATTTTCGGTCAGATAACGTTGGTATAAATGTTAAGGAGATCAGTTGGAGTGATGTATGTTTTACACCGCTTTAGAAAGCCGAAACACTTGAAAGCCCTGATTAGTCCAACGGACATCACACTGAATTTTCATGCCTAGAACATCAAGAGTTTCTGATTTCTCAATATTTATACCACCCATAATTACAGATGATGCAACATTGTTCGTAGCGCGTTAGTGTGTTAACACGCAACATTGGGTCTTTCAAACGTTAAAATCAACCCTTTTTAAACGACCCCAATTGGATATTGTAGATAGGTCGGAATTTAGCGTATCATTCATGGTTTGCCTCTTGGAATTGCTCTCCAACATGCTTGGCCTATAGTTGAATGAATACTAATGGCAAATGTTGCTATCATCTACAAAAGAGTCTATAACAACTCTTATAGTGCGATCGCTGAGAAAGCTTGATATAAACCAAGAAAGCTTGATATAAACCAAGAGAAACTGTTAGGTTTTGATAGAAGTGATCCATGCCACACTCTATCGAACATCTTAGACATAGATAATTAATGTAATCCAATGAAATTTGATTTCAAACATCCTTAATGACCTGAATTAGTGACCGCTTATCGTCATTGTCTACCACCTTCATAAACCTTACGAGATAACCATTCCCAGACATTTTGGATAATGTTTAGATCTGGTGTATAGGATGGCCAGTCAAGAATATTAAAATTTGGCTTGCAATGAACTTCTTTACTACTCTGGCGTTGTGTAAAGGGGGATTGTCCTGTAATGGAACCAAATACCACTAAACTTCTAAAAAGCCGATTCAAATAAGGTTTTATAGCTTGCACCAGTCATTTTTGAACTTCGAAATTCAAGATTGATGGTGCTATAGTACGTAACAGAAAATTTGGAATAGGATGAGGCATGAAGTATTTATAGGTTAGGTTAGTGTGGCAGTCTGGTAATTAGATTTCTTCTTCTTCTGTTATCCTCGACTCCCAGTGGAGCATAGGGCCTCAATTATCCTTTTATATCGAACTCTATTGCGAGATGTTAGGCATACATCATTCCATGAATAGTTTGCTGCTTGTAACTCCGCTTCAATTGATCTTCTCCACGTTCTATCAGGTGCACCAACACGACGGCCGCTTCCTTGTGGATTCCAACGAAGCGCTTGTCGAGCAATGTTGGTATTTGGCCTTCGAAGTGTGTGGCCTATCCACCGCCATACCTCTATAGAAGAAGGGATTTGGTTTGTAGCGTTTAGTAGATCTTCATTTCTTATGCGATTTGACCACCATATATTAAAATGCCGCAAACATTTGTTTGCAAAGGTTTGTAGGCGCTTATCGATGGCATTTGTGCGTTTCCAAGCTTCGCAGCCGTAATACAAGACGGACTTGACATTCGGGTTATATATTCGTAACTTAGTTGTTGTTGATATTTGCCGAGATTTCCAAATAGCTCGTAGAATGCCGAATGCTGATTTTGCCTTATTTATACGCGATTCAATATTAGATTTACGAAAGCATAAAAGCTTCCCCCATTGAACCATCTGGATCGGATTAAAGAGCTCTTAAGTCAGAAAATATCTACGTTAGCTAGATCATCTAAGCCTCAAAAAAATAAGAGCTCAGATTTAGCCCCTTCGGTATGCAAGGGCAAGTACAGAGAAGATGTTTTATGGACTCCTTCTACTCCTCATTCTTACAGCTTCTGAAAAAGCTACTATTTTCAACCTTCAACCCACAAGTAAGTCTAGGATAAAGACATTCTGGATCAGACTTGTAGATTTACAAACGATAGGTACAAGTGGCTGACTTTATGCCAAAAGATTTTAGTTTATCTGGAATTTGTAAGGTGGTGCTAAGCCTTTGAAACTCTCAACTATACAGTTTCATAGTATGCCACTATATCCCGGTAGCATTCGTGCGTATTGAAAGCTATCAGTGTAAAAGTGTTAATACAGCCTTTAACAAGGTAGTACACAGCGGTATTATATTCAATGATGCCTTTTTTCGTTCTCTTAATCTATATAACAATTTGTATACTAATATGTATATTCAGATGAAGCAGAATCAAATGGGGTGCAACCAATTTGTGGTACAAAGAGCACAATTGATGCTCAAATTTATTCTATTCCTGAACCGAGTTTTTTGCGTTTATCCAGTGGCAAATGATTGGTTTCTATCACTATTGTTTCCAGATTGCCCTCTTTACTTTACAGACTTTCACGACCTTTTTGCATTTGTAATCACGTTTCAAATCCCATCTCTGCTTTTTCGCATAATGAATATTCTAATAAGTGGGTGTATACGTAAATATTGAACAAATAACAACTGTTGCATAAAATATGGCACATGGCAAAATTTAAAACAATTAAAAATAACGGTCAAGTCTAATCATATAAAAGACTAATGAACCTTTTGAAAAACAATAATTCTTATACATACCCAGCAAAACTTTGGTAATGGCAAGTACTCTGATAACTGGTTACCTTGTAACGACTACAACATACCATCCGAATAAATAATAAGTTATTACAGAAGTACTTATTTGTAATTAAGATGGTAATTTAAACTGAATGGCCCCGGTTCAAATCCCACCAAGGGCAACAATTTTTGTTAGTTTTTTTTTATTAAAAGAGTCTTTTTAAATGATTTTTGAATTTTAAGAACTTAAATATTATCTTCTGTAAAAAAAATTTGTAAAACTAACTCACGTTAATGAAAAAATACCATCATGAGTCAATTTTGATTATATAGGGGATGTTGAATACCAAACACGATTCTAATTGGTCTTAACTTGGTAAGCCCAACTTATCTGGGTCATCCTTCATCTCAATTGGGGACA
Source organism: Stomorhina lunata (assembly GCA_933228675.1). Lineage (NCBI taxonomy): Eukaryota > Metazoa > Arthropoda > Insecta > Diptera > Rhiniidae > Stomorhina > Stomorhina lunata. The sequence goes on along the minus strand of OW121743.1, from coordinate 46,939,957 downwards.
CACACCTTCTCCCCGGGGAGCTAGTTTAACACCCATTATGTTGTGAGTTAACATGTTCCGAGAGTTGTCCCATAAGATCGATAAAAAATGGGTTAGGATTACGGGCTAGTAACCCTCTCTTGAAAAAAAAATACAATGAAGAAGATAAAATTAGAATTGAAATGTCCCACTACCTAATGTTAGAGGAAGATGTCCGAAACTTCGATAGAAAGACCAAGTAGAGGAACATTTTTCAAAGCTTGGCCTATAAAATTGGAGAATATTCGCACAAGATCGAAATCCATGGAATTCTAAAATATGCTCGGACTTTGACCTTAACAGGTTGTAACATTTAAGTAAGTAAGAGTCAATCTTATGTAAAAACTCATACAAAAAAGAAGATTTGTTTAAGTTTTAAAATAATTTTAAAAAAGTTTTAAAATAATTACAAAAAATCGTATAAAAATATTTTTCCAAAAATTACAACAAAGTAAAAAAAGCAGGGAAAAACAAAGTTATTTTCACATGATTTTGGATCTAAAAATAAAAATTGTTTATATTAATTATAAGCTGCTAAGTTTTCAACATATGAAGTAGCTCAGTGGAAGAGTCTCTGCCTAGCAGTCGGAGGGTCTGGGTTCGAGCCCCCATGGGATCATAAAAAAAATTTTGTATTTCGTTTAAAAATATATGTTTTTAATAAAACAACAACAAAAAAGTTTTTGCTGTTGTTGTTGTTGCTTTCAAATTGCTTAAGTCATTACTTTTCTGCAATTGGTAAGTACTTGCCTCCAATGACATCCCCATGTTAATGTAATGACTTAAACAGCGAATGCGTAAGTAGTTCGTGTTCAATAGTTTAACTGTTTAACTCATTATTTGGTAATGAAAAGTTTTACTGGGTACATATTAATAAAGGGTTTGGTCTATAAATGATAACTCTTATTATCTTTTATAGAAGACATCAATCCAATGTAGACTAAGTAATAGAAATAAGGGAAGCCAAAATTTACCACCGCAAAGTAGCGTACTTATTATATTCTAGGGATGTAGTATATGAAATCATGATAAATATATTATTTGAGTCCTTGGTATTAAACCAAAATTTTAAAAATTGTTTTTCCATAACTTCATAGTGATAAGTTTCTTTGTACTTTTTCAAAAAAGCGTTCAATGTTGTTTATGACCAAAGCTGTGAGAATGTTTTTTAATTTATTAGTACCACATTTTAATAACGATTAAAATATTTATGTTCTTATATACTAATCATCTATTATTCTAGCGGACAAAGTCCACTTTTGATTTTGAGTAACAGCTGGGCTTTAGTGACGCAGTTATGTTTAAGAATACACATTTCTATTAGTCACTTAAACTTAAGATTAATCTAACATTATTAAATGACCTACATTTACAATCTATTAAGGGCCGAGCATATTTAAGAATTCCATGTGCTTTGATCTTATGCGCATTTTCTTCAATTTCTTAGGCCGTCCTTTGCGACGAGTTCCCTCAAGATAATTTCAAATACTTTCCGTGCTGGAATATTTTTATAAAGATATACAAGATGTCCTAACTAAAGAAGCCATTGCTGGTTAATACGTTTTACTATGTCGATGTCAACGAATAGCTTGTAACGTGGTTTTGACGTTGGCTGAGGCAGCTTAGTCTCGTCCAGAGTTTACTTACGGATCCACGAACCTGAAGTAATAATGACGATTAAAATAAAGATTCTTTATTGATTAATTTGGGTTCGGTTGGGTTTTCGTTAAACAATTTAGTTCTTAATCTATTAATTTCGGGAAAGTCGCTGTGTCCAGTAAACAGTCAAAGTTACTGTGCCAAGCAGTCGACCAAAGTCACAGCGCTCAAGAAGTTGACTGAAGTCTCCGTGCCCAATAGTCAACCGAAGTTGCTATGCTCAAGCTGTTGACCGAAGTTACTGCACTTAACAATTGACCGAAGTCTCCGAAGTTGCTATGCTCAAGCTGTTAACCGAAGTTACTGCGCTTAACAGTCGACCGAAGTCGCTGTGCCCAACAGTGAACCGAAGTTGCTGTCGACCGAAGTCATTGCGCTCAAGTAGTTAACCGAAGTTGTACCAATCAGTCGACCGATGTAACTGCGCCTAACAGTCGACCGAAGTCGCTGGGCCCAAAACCCGAAGTTACTGTTCCAAGCAGTCGACCGAAGTCACTGCGGTCATGAAGTTAACCGAAGTTACTGTACTTAACAGTCAACAGAAGTCGCTGTGTTCAACAGTCAACCAAAGTTATCTTATTAAACAGTTTACCGAAGTAACTGCGCTTAACTGTTGACCGAAGTCGCTGTGCCCAACAGTCAACCGAAATTGCTGTGTCTAACTGTCAGCCGAAGCCGCTGTGACTGAAACAGTCGAAAGAAATCGCTGATCAAGGTGATTCCTGAATTGCTTTCCGAGAACATATTTTTAAAGAGCCGACGTAGTAAAGAGTTGGATAAGAGCATATACATATGTGTATAACATAGGGCCCCAACAAATGTTTTCCAATTAAGTTTATTGGTAGTCATCACTTTCATCTCGTTCCATGATATATCGAACTCCCTCAGCTCGTTTTCAGTTTGATGCCTCCACGAGTTTACGGGTCTTTCAGCCTTTCTGTAACCTTGAGGATTACATTCAACAGCTTGTCGATTTATATCAGTGGTTTTCTCAATGTGCCTATACTTGTTTGTAGCGGTTCTTGAATGGTACACAACCATATTTCTTGATTAGAGATAGTGACTTACTTACTTACCTTAATGGCCTATATTTACAACCTGTTAAGGTCAAAGGCCGAGCATATTTTTAAAAGATTTTCCTCTACTTGGTCTTTTCTTCGAAATTTCGTACGTCCTCTTCTAACTAAATAGTAATTGTTTTTTCCAGAAGTGGGTTACTAGCCCGACCTAACCTAACCCATATTTTTATCATTCTTACGGGAGAGCACATGTTAGCCTACTACATTTACGGATTTTTACGTAGGTCCGCGGGTGATACCACGAGGAGGCATCCACAGTTGAGATAAAGGATAGTCAAGATAAGTCAGGGCTTACCAAGTAAAGACCAATCAGAACCGTTGCTTAGTATCTAACATCACCCCTTGCCCTGCATAACCTTATTTCAATATCTTATCTGCTGACTCCGGGTTTTGAGACAATTCTCCCTAGGCAACAAAAATTTAGTGACAATAAGTGAGTTTCCTCGCATTGAGTTAGCTTTATTGTTGGTAATCTGAAGACTAGAAGAACTAAATATTAGAGAATCCGTGAGAATACAGACACACATCGTCAGTAGTCTATGTCACCTAGTCTATCATGAAGACCCCACAAGATACCATGTTGTCCAGACTCACACAACTTCAAGAACTATATTAAATAGCAGTGGGGACAACTCACATCCTTGACGCACTCCTTCCTTTTTTTGAAATTATTAATATAACCCTTCTCTGATGACATTTGGCAGTCTTTCTTGCGACCAATATTTTACTATCAAAGGCTTTAAGAGCTTCGTGGATAGAATTGTATTAGATTTTAATAATTCAGGTAGTATTTCAGATTTTAGGCTTTTAATTACAGCAGTTATTTCTTGAGATGCTGGTGGTGATGTCTTAAAATCGTTATAAGCGTTATGCCTGTAATATATAGGATCCCAATCACATATTTTACAGTATTCAGCCCGATTGACCTTCCCACAATTCCATCTGTTGATCTTTGAAGAGATCAGATCGATCGACCTGCTCATTTATTAGTGGCTTTGAATTATAGAGGTTATGACAAGCTATTTCCTTCGTGATTTGATACAGGTCCTTGGATCGACCGGTTTCGCTGGATATTTGGACTTCTTAGGCTGACTTATCAGCTCATCTTCGCTTATCCTTCCCTGCCCTTCGTTTGACTTTTCTATTTAATTGTTGATATTCGCGCTTTTCTTATTGTTTGGTCTGCGGGGTTTTGGCGTCATTTAACTTCCCTTTGGCTTGGTCATTGATAACCAAAAAAGAAAATTTCCCATTAAAAAAAGAGTCATTTTAGGGATGATTAACTAAACCAGTTGGGTGATGTAGGGGATGTTGAATACCAAGCAACGGTTCTGATTAGTCTTAACTTGGTAAGCCCAGACTTATCTTAGCTATCCTTCATCTCAATTGTGGACACAGACCACCTCGTGGTATCACCCTGAGAACTACTTTAACATCCGTTAATGTAGTGAGCTAACATGTACCGAGAGTTCTCTTATAAAAACTATAAAAATATGGGTTAGGACGTAGGGTAGAGTAGCCCACTCCTGAAAAGAGCAATTGCTACTAAAAAGCTAAAATTATAATAAAATCGATTAGAAGAGGACGTCCGAAGCTTCGACTGAAAGGCCAAATAAAGGAACATTTTTTAAAGCTTAGCCTTCGGAGAATATGCGCACAAGTTCGAACGTATGAAATTCTAAAATATTATCGGCCTTTGACCTTAACAGGTTGTAAATATAGGCCATTTAAGTAAGTAAAGAAAGCAGCTTGTTTCAGATTTGGCTATACCGATTCTTACGCAAATTTCCATAACTCAATTATAGTACATATGTATTACGTTTATGCTGCAAAGCCTGATCCTCTTTCATATCTGATAACTACAATTTCCCAAATGGTTCGTCAACAAAAATAAGTTCAGAATTTAGAAATTTAATTTAGTTGTGAAATGTAGCACATTTTCCCATTGTTGCTAAGTCATTAGATATTTAATTTATTACAAATAATTAATAATTATGAATTGTTTGTCATAATTATTAATTATTTGCCATAAATTAAAAATGACTTAGCAACGATGGGAATATGTTGCACATTTCACTAACAAAATAAATTTCTAAATTTTTAACTAATATTTGTTGACAAAACCGGCCCCTCGAGTATAATCGGAAGGTCTTCTGAGAAAGGTTTATTTCTCAAATAGACAGTGAATTAATTTTCTCTGTTGTCCATTGTCCGATCTAGTTCGAGCATAAGGATGTAGTCGGAGTAAAGACAACAGTCCGGGTATACAATTTTAGTATGAATTTTGAACTACGATCTGATTATAATATGGGTATATATATTATATATAATACAAAATTCTAATATGTGTAAACATTAAAAGTTATTAAATGCTTTTTATATAAAGGCGTTAAATAAAAAGTAAATAATTTTAAGATCGCAAAATATAACCTCTGGGGAATCATTATACAATATTAAATGCAAATATTTTTATGATTTTGTTTAATTTCACACATTTCAATTTTATTATAAACAGAAATTTTAAATCACACTGCGTGACATTATAAAGTCAACACCGAAAACAAGTTTGATTTTTCCCTATTAAAGTTTCGAATTATGTTAAATAAATTTCTTAAACATATTAAAATAAAAACTAAATAAATGAAATGCTATTAATCTGAATAATTACATCTACCTCTATCTATGTATATCAATAATTATAATTGTCGCATTTAATTAGCCATTAAATCAAACGTCGTAAAACTTTTGTAAAAACGTGTCTCTAGTTTTGATCATGTGAGACCTTCGTTAGATATACACAATTTTAATCTGTATTATTTTTTTAATTTTTTTACCTATGATCTCTCGTCATAAGGGGTTGTTTTTTCATATATTGTACATACAAACGTATAATAATTGTGCGGTTTTCTAACAATTGTTTTCAATGGACTTTACATTTACAAAGTAATTAAAAATCTAGACAAATTATTTCTATTAAAATAAAAGTAGTAAAAATAAAAGGTCGTCAGCATGAATTAAACCGGAACATTATTTATAAATACTTTTGTTCAGATTGTAAATCGTCATCCAATATAGGATTTACTCGTATACCGAAAGATATTTTATTAGAGATAAATAGTAAGAACGATTTTTAGAAATATCTTTAAGACCCTGACTTTAAGATATGGGCAAATCCGAAATACATTAAACCAAGGACAAAATTTTAAAACTGTCAATATCGCGTATTTGTATTTATGGGATAATTTACCATATATTGATTCATTAGAATATATAATGGATACAATTTTTGATTGCTCCCTTCGTGAATGGCAGGTCTTTATTTGCACCCATCTCGAATTTTTATACACTCAAAAAAAAAAATGAACTAAAATTTAGGAAAATTTACTAAATTTGAGGAAAAATGGTTGTCGTATGGCGCCAAAGCCGTTTTTTACAGCAATAAAGTAAAAAAATTCCTTAATAAAAGTAAAAAAAAAATCCTAAAGTTCTTGACAAAATTCTTTATATGTAAACAAAATTTAACTTACATTAAATAAAATTTAACTAAAAAATTGAAAAAAAAAATACTATAATTTAGTTTATAATTTATCTGAAAACTTCTAAAAAACAAGTAAATATTTCCTTTAACTTAGTTCAGATAAATGTTTATCTATGATAAATTAAGGAAAATTTTTCTTTATTTTAGTTTAAAGATAATTTATAATTTATTTATATAATATTTATACTATAAATTATTGCCGAGTTCATGAATATGAATTGGAGGTGCTCTTAAAAGTGTTGCTGGAATTATTTGAAAATCTAATAAATCTGAACTAACCGAATATGATGAAAGTTCCTTGACAAATGACAAAATTTTAATCGTTTGACATAATAAATATAAAGTGCCTTTTAATTCAAAAATCTCCTGAATTTTGAAAGCGTTAAAATTTGGCACAAAATTATAAATTACAAATCCTTTTTTGTATAAAGTTCCATAACCTTCAAAGCTTTTAAAGCATGTAGTTAGCTCAATATCATTTTTTTCAATGAACTTTTCTAGAGTATTATAATACACAGAGTCTTGAGCTTTGTATTTTTGGTTGGATATTATAAAGGTAGATTTTTCAAAATTTAGAATTGTTTCTGCAAAAGATATACAAAATTTAATTGCTAAAGACAATATGACATTTTTTCTTGAATTTATATTCTTAACATATGATTTTAGTTGTCGATGCTTCGATTCAAAGTTAAATGTCCACAAATAGGAAAAGGGTCCAGAATGTTCTAAAATGTTACAATAATGTGTCAAAAAATGATGTTTAGGTTTAAGGTTATCTAAAAAAAGCGTTACATATTTTTTATTGTGGTAATCAATATGAGGAACCGCCGTGGTTAGCAGGTAAGACATCCGCCTAGCATACCAGAGGCCCAAGTTCAATCCCCGGCCAGATTCACTTGAAAAAAATAAATTTTCAAAAAAGCGGCGGTTCACCTCCTAACTCAGCTAGCCACTGGTTATTGAGTATTAGGCTATGAAAAACTTCTCTAACTAATGCATTCGCCGTTCGGAGCCGGCGTTAAAACGTAGGCCCCTTTCAATGAGTTTAAAATAAAATAGAATCGGATGCAGCTCATTGTCTGAGAGAAGTACCCCTTGTTCCAATTGGAATGTTGTCGGGGAATTATATATTATATATAATCAATATGAGTTTTCAAATTTATGACATCTAAATTTGAGAATTCGGTCAAACAGAGTAAATCAACTAGTTCAATTAAATTTATGACAAACTTCCATACTTCACAGTTAACATCTACCAAATCACCTATATATAAAGGAAAAAAATGAGCAAATGTTAACATTTCGCTGCCAGACATTTTTAAATTAAATGTTTTAAGATGATTCATATCAATTTTGGGTGATTTGTTTCCAATACCTTTTTCACGGCAGGTCTTTATTTGCACCCATCTCGAATTTTTATACATTTTCGAAAATAATAGGTTTTTTCAAAGTTCATAAAAATCGCAATAACATCCATTTAGGTACCAAGTTTCAGTAGGGGCTAATAGTTTGCTTAATTTTATACAATTAGATGTAAAAAACCCCATCAAAAGTAATTGGAGTGATATAAATAACGTCAAGTAAAAAAGGGCTCACAATGTGTAGCGTCCGTCACAGAAACAAGGAGTTTTTTTTATTTGACTAGTGCAATTTTTCTGTTTTCTCCAATTGAACTAGGTTCGTAAAGAGAACTTATAGTATGCTTTACATTAGGCTAAAAATATGTAGATGTTTATATAGCGTTTTACAGAATAATATGTATAGGAAAGTGTGTAGCGTCCGTCACCGTATATATTTTTCACAAAATGAAATTTACATTTACGAATACATGTCTGTCTTATTCATAAAGCAATAACACTATCTATATCCGCAGATTAAAATTAAGATATTAGTTGTTAAAAAAATATACAGTGGGACAAGTTTGATGCTTCTGAAATTTGATTTATTTGTATTTTTGGGACACTCTAACAGCTAGCCGCAGCATTCTTTCGATGAAAAATAAGACATAAAAAGTGTACAACTTTAAATAAATATGTGTATGTAGCCGTTTTGTGAAATATTAAATTGTGCCCAAAAATCGCATTTTAACCGCGAACATGAAAAGGAAGGAGATGAAATTCGGGAATAAATAAAAGCATTATTTTCACTGAATAACGAATCCTTAAAAAAGATATGAAATATGAATTTTTTCCTAATAAAAAACATTCAAGTAAAAACTGTATCGTCCGTCACGTAGCGTCCGCAACATTTCATTTACGGATTTTTGGTGAAACTGAAAACTTAAAAATATTTTATAAAAACTGTTTTGTAATCCTCTGATTTTCCTCTATCTTCAATGTATTTACAATTTTTTTTATTACTATGACCGATTTGATAAAAATTACAGAAACACGTGTTGAAAAAAAAGTCACTTCAATTTTTTGTAGCGTCCGTCACAGTACTTTAAAAGCGAATATCTTTTTCATCCAAAAGAAGTATGTAAATTAACAAACGCCATTTGATAGCACAATCGATGGGCTAATATTCCCTGAAATCTGTGCAAAGGTATCTAGTGTAGAACGACAATGGGATACATTTAAGTACAACAAAATCGTCCGTCACGCAGGATTTGCAATATTTTTTTTCATGATATTTCTTTTTTATTATAAAGTTTGAACGTTGACATTATGCGTGAAACACTACATCATTTAAATGACACGCGAAATGTTGCAAGCAATTGAGGTAATTTTCGACCACTTTAGACACATATTGGGCGGTATTTCAGCCATAACTTGACGAATGTTGGTTTTTAAGTACTCAAGAGTTAAATATTTATCTGCATAAACACGGTCTTTCGCGTAGCCCCACAAAAAAGTCTAATGGTGTCAAATCGCATGATCTTGGTTTCCAGTTGGTATCGTCATGATGAGAAATAAAGCCATAATCACTCGAGTTGTGTGGCATGTGGCACCGCCTTTTTAAACCACATATTCTCCAAGTCGTATTCTTCAATAACAGGCAAAAAAAGTCAGTTATCATATGACCTTAACGCTCCGAATTCGCGGTGACAGTCGTTTTATCTTCGTTTTCGAAGAAGTAAGTTCCAATGAAACCTTCAGACCAAAAAACGCACCAAACAGTGACTTTTTCTGGATATAATGGCCTCTTCAATTACTTGAGGATTCTTAGATCCCCAAATACAACAATTTTGTTTATTAACGTACCCACCAAGTGAGAAATGTGCTTCATTGCTGAAGAAAATTTTATTCGAAAAATCGCCGTCCATCGTCGTAATGTCGACGATGATTCGACACATTCGAGTTTCCGGAACACTTTCACTTATAGCAGCGATATTTTCAGCGGAACGAGCGAAACGATGATGCACTTTCCTTACAATATTTGTAACCGCTCCAGTCTCTTCAAATTTCTTCACAATTTTGACAATTGCTTGCGTTGTTGGACAATTATTTAAACCATAATCTCCTCTTAAAACACTGTTGTGGAATCAACATTTTTGTAGTATGTTTTGATAATTTTTATCCGTTGTGTGATACCTAAGCGATCCATTTTCGCCAATGTCAGACATTCAGCTAAAAAGGAAAAAATTTGTTTAACAACTTAGTTTGACAGATGTCGAATTCCTGTCCTATACTTTTGAAACCACGAAATGTATAACCCAATATGCCCATGTTCCCATACCGTCTACAAAGTCCATTAATCTCGACAGCAATTTCGTTGGATATCCTCGTTCGCTTTTTTACAGCTTTTTCAAAAGTCGCTTACCTTTAATATCTCTTAAACTATTAGAGATATCGTAAGTAGTTTTCGAACGATATGTTTATATTTGCGAAAGTTATACGGAGCAATAGGTGCTCAACATTGGCCCACCGTAGAGGACATTGTGCTAAAAAAAAAAAAAATAGATATGTTTTTAAAAATTGGTCCAAAAATTTATTACCAGTTTGTCGATTTTTGTTATTGAATTGATACTAAATAACTTCGCACACAATACTTTGCACGATAACTTCTAAACAATTTGAAAACAAAAAATTAATTAGTTTGTCAAAAGTAGCAAACTAACAAAGATCAAAAATGTTATACACCAAAACTTTGGCCCATTTTATTAAATAAAGATTTCTTGTCGCTAACGATCAATATTTTTGCTGTCGTTTCTCGGAAGTTTACACTATTACATTAGGCCTGATTTCGATCCTTGGCTCGGCAACAGAGAAGATATTTTATTCACTTCTTCTCCTCAGATTCTGTAAAAGAATCTTGTCACAACCTAAGAACATATCACATGAGAGTAGTATTTATAAGGGAACGTTTTCTATTGAGAACACATCTTTCTAAATATCCTCGGACAGGCGCCCACTATCATTTACTGAATTGCATGCACTCTGTTAGCATAGCTATAGGAATGCTGACAGATTCTAGATTCTACCTAGTCTGCTCTACAGTTCCTTCATTTTGAACTGCTGATTCATTTCAAACTGCTGTGTCCCCTCTCTATTAGTCAATTCAAACTATTGTGTCACATCGAACTGCTGAGTCATCTTGCTAAGTTATCTCGAACTGTCATCTAAAACTGTTTAGTCTCTCAAACTGCTGAATTATTCCAAATTGCAGAGTCATCTCGAGCGCCTGAATGATCTCTGTTAGCAACTTTTAGCCTCTTAATCCGTAGTGCCTACACCTTCTTCTGTTACCCTTAGCTCCCAGTGGAACATAAGGCCTCAACCATCCTATCGTCACTCCATGAATAGTTTTCTGCTTGCAACTTTGCATCAATTGACCTTCTCCACACGACGGCCTCTTCTCTGTGGATTCCAACGAAGCGCTTTTTGAGCAATGTTGGTATTTGGCCTTAGAAGTGTGTGGCCTATCCATCGCCATTTCCGTTGATATACCTCTATAGAAGCAGGGATTTGGTTTGTCGCCTTATGTAGATCTTCAATTCTTATGCGATTCTGTCACCATATATTAAGAATTGGGCGTTAGCATTTGTATGCAAAGGTTCGCAGGCGCTTATCGATGATATTTGTACGTTTCCAAGTTTCGCAGACGTAATGCAGGACGGACTTGACATTCGAGTTGTATATTCGTAACTTAGTTCTTGTTAACATTTGCCGATATTTCCAAATAGCTCGGATAATGCAAAATGTAGATTTTGACTTATTAATATGCAATGCAAAATCCCCGTCGGCGCCACCTTTTGTAGATACCAAAATTCCGAGATAATTAAAAGAAAGGTGCCTGCAAGCAGTAGATAATGAAAATTTTCCAGGGACCGAAAATAATAATTATTCTTGAATTTTCAAAGAAAAAAAGCAATCTTATGGAAATATCGCAGAACTAATTTGAAAACATCATTTTGCTTTATTCAAAATTTCCTTTTTTTTTTGGAAAATTTTTAAGATATCCCTTTTTTATGGGAAATTTTCAAAATTTCCCTTTTTTATCGGAAATTTTCAAAATTACCCTTTTTTATAGGAAATTTTCAAAATTTCCCTTTTTTATGTAAAATTTTAAAAATTTTCCTTTTTTATGGAAAATTTTCAAAATTTCCCTTTTTTAGGTGAAATTTTCAAAATTTCCCATTTTTACAGAAAATTTTTATAATTTCCCATTTATATAGGAAATTTTCAAAATTTCACATCTTAAAAAGGAATATTCAAAATTTCCTACGTTTTTATGGGAAATTTTCAAAATTTTCATTTTTATTGAAAATTTTTAAAATTTACCATTATTATGGGAAATATTTAAATGTTTTTTTAATTCTGTATTGATTTTTTTATTTTTGCGGTTTTTATTTAACAAATATTTTTGACAAAAAAAATTTAAATCAGAATAACAATTATTTCTGTTTAAAATAAATAAAAATCAGATCTTGACAAATATTTTTGCAAAAAAAAATATTTGTCAGACCTTGAAAAATATTTTTGACAAATAAAATAAAAATCAATTTTTGACAAATATTTTTGCCAAAAAAAATATTTGTCAGATCTTGACAAATATTTTTGCCAAAAAAAAAAATATTTGTCAGAATTTGACAAATATATTTGACAAAAAAAATAAAAATTATAAAATAAAAATTATTTCTGCCAATAAAAATAAAAATCGTTAAATAACAATTATATTTTGATTTTTATTATAAATGTCATAATTGTAACGGTCCCTGAAATTTTCTTCATCAAGCCTTGAATTTCTTAGGCAGAGTTTGAAAAAAAGCTACAACAAATAGCATCAAAATCAATGTTTGGGCTTCTCTGAACTAAAACAGAATAAACCAGTAGTTTTATAATTTCTGTTTATTTATTTAATTTCGTTTTCAATCTCTGTTTGTATCTAAAATAAACATTTAAAAATCTTTTAAGATTGTGTTTAATTACTGTTAATAATTTTTAGCTCATGTTTTAAACGACTTTACAATTCGTATTAAATAAACAATATTCAGCATTAAAAGGTTGATATTAAGCTGGATACGTAAAAACCGGTTATGAATACCCTACTCTGGGTATAAGACTATAGTCTGAGTATACGACTGGGTATAAGAATTTGGTATAATAAAAGACACATACATATATCTACTGTATGAAGGGAGTCCAAAAGAGTCTTTATTCCTAAGTCGGGAAAGCTCTCCCATATAGGACTGAAAGATTTTTGACGTCTTTGTTTCGTCTGAAGATATTGCAGGGAGTCGTTGGTAAGAATCTTAGGGGGTCTCCTTACAGAGAGACCCAATTATGGAACTCTCCAAATACTTGGTTTGAATTACTTTAAACCTGTAATTCGGTGGGGCAAACTCTGTCCATGAACAGGCTGATAACAAAATATTAAAGACTAAGCCTTACCACAGGCTTTTAAGATCATTGAAAGATCAAAGACGGTGTTAAACTATGACTATGACAAGAAGAAATTTTCTAAAAATTTCTGAAAAACAGCATGACAAAGAAAGGGAATCTCTGAAATAGGCGTAAGGCATTTCTGGGAAACAGAATGACCCCACTACTTCTAAGAATTAAAATTAAAGCTGTACATCGTCTGATGATTCACCTGCATTCAAATGGAAACTGGTAACCAATGTAGTCAGACGTCATCATTCTGAAGAAGAAATGGAGAATCATTGAAAATGCAATGTCTTAGGTGTAGTCGCAAGGACTCATGCAGATTCTGGTGCACTTCACATCAGGAAGCCGAATCAAAGTTATCGTCTTTGACGACAATTGACCTGCTAATTAACATTTTACAGATCTTGATTTTACAGATCTAAATTGAAAGACCAAGTAGAGGAAAATCTTTTAAAGCTTGGCCTACGAAATTGGAGAATATGCGAAGAAGATCGAATCACATGGAATTCCAAAATATGCTCGGCCTTTGACCTTAACAAGTTGTTAATGTAGGCCATTTAAGTAAATAAGCTCTGGATATTGTAAACAAGAATGACATCCCAGTACAAGAGCCTGCATTCAGACAATTCCAGAAGGTCATCAGGATTAAAGAGTGTAATAACTTTGCTACTCGCAACTAAAAAGTTGGTCGCTTGGATGAGGCAGATGGATATCGTAGGTAATTAGTATTCCTTTATAATATCGATATTCTATGGATTCTTATAAAATCATAAGGCTTACTAATGAATGGGTTTAAGGAAATCTAAATAAAGGTCTATATGAGCTATAAGAACTTCAAACCAACATATACCAACCACAAAAGCTAACATTAATGTTGTATCTTTAGACGAGAGCAATTTAAGATAAGTTCATGAAGAGTGTTTGGAAAATATTTGTGTTCCACTTGAGAAATCTCTTCATCACACAACTAAGTAAAGTTCTTTGTGAGAAAGTGCTTCTGGAACCTGAAAAGCATTGGAAATGAATAGTATCTCATGCCGTTCTAATGCATTTAAGTGGATGGGGAATCTCTTTATCAGAAATTCTAGTAAAGAGTTATGTCAGGAAGAGCTTCTTCTCAACACTCATGAGAATGCAGACGTGACGATGTTGGATAAATTTGATGCCCCTTTGGTTTCTTCAGATAAATTTTTAGCACTATAAGACGGCAGGGGGAACAGTAGAAGACAATCGATGCCAAATTAGTAAAGGGTGTGCAGCATTTAACTCCCTCGAGAAGACATGGAGATATACAGTTATATAACACAAAGAATTGCAGACATTACAGTTCTTCTGATATCTCATGCTCAGCTCTGGATTGAAACAGAAGTGGAAGACCGGCTAACACGTAGAAGCGACTGGTAGACACTGACGCATGGAACAGCAGATACCCAGGAGCGTCGGATGAGTAAGGTTTGGAGAATAAGGACTCCTCGTTTAACTACGAATAAATGTAGTCACAGCTCCTGTTTACTTGAAAAGAACATTCCTAATATTTTTCTTCTTCCTTGTTTCAGTAGCGAAAACAAAGCAGTAGCCAGGTTGAAAAGAAACAACTCCCAAATATGGTTGGATTCATTGTATATGGAACATATAACCTAGACGAATTGAAACGAACTGGTGGATGCAGAGCACAACCTGATAGTATACAATCAAATTTCTGCGGAATTTCAAAAGAGTTTACGATTAGAATCGGCGGTTGGGATTGACTATTGCTGAAATTCTTACTTCTTTCAGTAGCGAAGACATAGCAGTAGCAAGTTTGGAAATAAACAACCCCTAAATATAAAAACCTAGGCTTAACACCACTGATTGAAGTGTATAATGAAACCAATCAAGATTTTATATTCATTGGCATTTCAGACAATCCCCCAACAATACAAGAAGTGAAGAACGCCATTAAAAGCCTTAAACGCAACAAGGCCAAGGGTAATCCCAATATCTCACCGAAGATGCTTTTATGTGATGTTGAAGGATCAGCTAGACTGTGGCACCCATTTGTATATAAAATATAGGAAGGAGAAGCTCTGCCAAACTCCAAAAATGGGTGACTCTAACTGCAATAACTACAAGGGTATAACATTTCTTCCAATTCCGAGCAGGCTACTAAGTTGAGTGATTTTGAATAGAATATCCGACGCAGTTTACTCTACACTCCGTGAAAATCAGTTTGGGTTCAGAGAGAACCGTTCTTTTGTTAATCTAATCAACACAGTAAGAATAATACTAGGACAATGTTATGAATTCCGCACCCCCGTTTACCTAGCGTTTATCGACTGTACGAAGGCCTTTGACAGTGATAACAGAATGGAAAATTTTAAAAAATTTTAACATGTCAACGAAAATTCTGAACTTAATTCGGGCAATGTACGTGGATTTCAAATGTCGAATCTTACACAAGGGTAAATTGTCAGATCCGTTCGATGTCACCACTGGAGTAAGGCAAGGATGTATCTTGTCACCTATACTGTTTATCCTTGTCATCGATAATATAATGCGCACGGTTTTAAATGGTAGACGCGGTATCCAATGCTGATGACGTTTGTCTTCTAAAACAAAGCTTAGGACACCTTCAAGAAAACACTAACGTTATCACTGTTGAATCTCGCGCAGCTGGGCTGGAAATCAATGGTTTCAAAACAAAGATTATACCTGGAGGCTATGACGTAAATCCGTCGATAAACATCAATGTGGATAGCTAGGTTATTGGATGTGTAGGCCGACGATGATATTGAATCGCTTATTAATAAGGCAAAATCTGCATTCGGCATTCTCCGAGCTATTTAGAAATCTCGGCAAATATCAACAACTAAATTACGAATATACAACTCGAATGTAAAGTCAATATTGTATTACGGTTGCGAAACTTGGAAATGGAAACAAATCCATCGATAGGCGCCTACACACCTTTGCAAACAAATCCTTAATATATGGTGGCCGAATTGCATAAGAAATGAAGATCTACTAAACGCGACAAACCAAATCCCTTCGCCTATAGGGTTATGTCAGCTGAAATTCACGTGGAAGCGGCCGTCGTGTTGGTGCACCTGGTAGAACATGGAGAAGGTTAATTTATGCGAAGTTGCAAGCAGCAAGCTATTCATGGAACGATTTATGCTTTACATCTCGCATTTGAGTTCCATATAAAAGGATGGTTGATGCCCTACGCTCCACTAGGAGTCAAGGATAATAGATTAAGATATACAATGAGAATCTACGGTTGTAATTGACTTTTTTAGAAGCCTTGAGAGGATTTCATTACAGATCATTTCTGTACATTACCTGACCCTGGCTGAGTATAAGACTAAATTATTAGTTAAGTCTATATTATAAATATAGTGTAGATTTGAGTCTATATTCTAGGTAGATAGCTCATCTGATATTTGTAGTCGTCGAATCACATTTGTCTCGCACGTTTACATCTTAATAAGTAATACATTTTTGCAATAACAAATAGGTACAAAGGTCAATACTATTAACGGAAAATAAATTATAAAAGTCTACAGAAAAATTAAAAAAATAAAAAATCATTATACAAAGTTGATTCAAATGTATAATTGTTGGAAAAATCCCCCATTCCGAAAGAAAGATGTTAAAGTGGAAATGCATTCAATTATACTATGTGATATGACACTTTCGATACATTTATTCTCTTATCAATATTCAAGACACTATGAGATAAAAGTACTCGTCTTAAAAGTGGTTGTGAAGTTCTAACAAAATAGTGAATTATTCAGAATTTTTCCACATACATATGTATATTAAATCTACTTGTGTAAGTACTTGTAACTAGTGAGTAATCTGTAAAAAACTGTATTTTTTACATTCATTCAAAAATGGGTTAAGTAAGGGGAATGTTTACTAATGATTTTCTGATTTATGGAATGTACGGTATCACATTATGAAAGTACTTAGTAATGACTAATTAAACTGTGTGCCAAATTAAGGGTTGTCAACATTTCTAGTCACATTTTATATTTTATATATAATTCCAAGACAACATTACAATTGGAACAAGGGGTACTTCTCTCAGACAATGAGCTGCATCCGATTCTATTTTTAGACTCATTGAAAGGCTCCGCCGGCCCGAACGGCAAATGCATTAGTTAGAGAAGTTTTACATAGCCTAATACTCAATAACCAGTGGCTAGCTGAGTTATGAGGTGAACCGCCGCTTTTTTGAAAATTTATTTTTTCAAGTGAGTCTGGCCAGGGATCGAACTTGGGCCTCTGGTATGCTAGGCGGATGACTAACTAAGCTATACCACGGCGGTTTTACAGGCTCCATTTAAAGGCATGGTCACTTGAAAGTGATGTAAACTAGAGGTTATAACCACTTGGATGTGATATGAACTAGGCACTGAGGTCATGCGATTTAACCTAGTTAGACTATATCTTGTAGGGTTTTCTCAACACGCAGGTGTATATGAATAAACGACAAACCAGAGCGGTGCTCAAAGCCCTCACAAGCATTTCATTATGGCGCCAGAGTCTTCACAAGGTATCAGAAATTGTCATGATTTATTCTTTACCTCAAAACCATATATGAGAACATATATAAGCCTAAAGTGTCAAATTAATTACAGCGACATTAAATTTGCACATATCAGAAAATTTATATTAGGTGTACAATTTGGATATATGCAGATTGAATAACACTTGCTACCTTGCTGCCCTTAGAATACGAAAGCGATTATCATTGACATGAGCAACACGAAAAAAGATAGAAGTCGCAAAGCTGCGAACTCAACAAAATGCTAAAGCTAACTGCACTCGACTGACCCAACTGCTTTAAGGGCATTCCTTGCACTTGGATACCAAAAAGGAGTGTCGCAAAGCAACTGAATAGAAAAACGTAGCATACCAAGCAACCCTGCAGACCCCAGCGACAACAAGACGTCTGTTTCGACAAAAAAAAAAGGGAAACAAAAAAACGCTAGTGTGAGGATATTGAGATGTACAGGATTCGAAACGTCGCCATAAAATTTTACCAGCGAATAAACCATTAGACTAAGGGCTATGGTTAGACATTTCCACCTGTTAAGACTATCTAGTGACAAATAGAAATGCGTTCTTAGAATCTGAATAAAGGAGGAAGACGTAAAAGTGGACGACCGAAACTCCGGTGGAAGGACCAAGTCCAAGAAAACCTTTAAATTCTTAATGTAAGAAGCTGAAGAAGAAAAACGAGGCGTCTAGAAAACCATTCAAAGATTGACAAATGACCCATAGCGATTGTTATAAAAGTACAATTTGTTTGTTTTGTTTAGCTTAATTGTAATAAACTGGTTATACATTTATGATTCAAAGTATTGTCCATTGCTGACCACTACTTTCTCCCATCTTTCGGGCAGCGTATGAATCCAGCGTTGAACAAACTTTTGAAGCCATTCAATTTTTTACTTCCATTGATCGAATCAAATGGTAGTGCGAGGGAGAAACGTCTGAAGAATACGGCGGCTGGGGTATGGCTTCTCATTTCAACGTTTCCAAGTATGTTTCGACAACTTTTGCAACACGAGATCGTTTATCGATCATTCTGTAAAATCACTTTATCCTGTCTCTTGTTATATTGCGAGCATTTATCTTTAATTGCTCGGCTCATACGCATTAATTACGTTCGATAACGATCGCCTGTGATTGTTTCAGTCGGTTTTAACAACTCATAATACACTACGCCGAGCTGGTACCATCAAATACAGAGCATGACCTCGACGTCAAAACCACCGCTCTTGAAGTGTTGAAATTACTCTTGATTAATATTCTATGGCGTTATGTTTACAAATAAATAAGCTTATTGTATGACATAAACGATCTATTTACTTCGATTGCCACTAACCGCTCCAGCTATATATTGCTAGAAAGGCGGAAGCAAAGTTGTACACCTAAGCTATAGCCCATATTCTGCACAGCCGCATAGCGACCATTGTCGAACCACAGCTAAGTCGCGCACAAGCAGGCTTTAGACCAAACAAATCACGTTTTTATCATTTATGGACTTTAAAAGCGTATTTGACAATTAGAACACTGCAAAATCTGGGAAGCTCTAAGGTATAAAGAAATCCCCGAAAAGAATTTACATACCACTCATCAAGGAGCTGCTGTATTCTTCATGAAGGTTCACAGAGCAAACCGATTAGTAGTTAAGGTAGGAGTTCGCCAAGGTTGTGTGATGTCTCCACTGCTATTTAACATTTGTCTCCCGTTTAGCTGGCCTTCAAATTAACATTAAACATTACAAAACTAAGTCATTGCGATTTTACTCACTAAATGAGTTCAAATTTTATCTTGCTGGGCAATATTTTGACGAGGTTGAAACTTTCTACTATCTAGAAAGTATAATCTCTAAAAGCGGTGGTAGAGAAGATATCCGAAATAAATTATGCAAAGCAAGCTTTTGGTATTCTCAATAGGTTTTGGAGATCCCAAAATATCTCGACTATGTTAAACCCGTGATTATATGGCTGCGAGACATGGAATATTTCGAGTCGAGAGATGAGCGGACTAAAAGGATTTGTCAATCGATGCCACAGACGCAGACTTATGGTTGCGCACCGATCAAGAACCATCACAAACAACTATTCGAACTCGGATATATGGTTGGCTAGGGCATACACTTAGAAAGCCAGCAAGTGATATAAATCGTCAAGCCATCAAATATAATCCCCAAGGGTTTCAGAAGGTCTGGAAGACCTGCAAACATGTGGAGGCGGTAAACTAAGAACAAGTTACGGTAGGGTTGCCAGTCAGGCTGGATTCGACTGGATTGTCCAGCTTTTTTTAGTGCTTGTCCAGTGTCAAGCTAAAATTAAATTTGTCCAGCTGAAAGGTGAAGAATTAAAATTGTTTTAATATTTTTAGAGAAAAACTATGTTTATGAAAAAGAACGCAGTTTAAGTTCTTACAGAGAGAGTTTTATTTCTTATCTGCCTGCTTATATCAAAATAGCATCTGTTGGCAAGTATGATTATACGTAAGGTAAACAAAATCTTTTACAACCTCGTAGCTAAATACAGTTCTCAAAGATCTCATGTGGACCAATTCTTGATGATTGCCTGCTTGTAGAAACCACAAGTTTTGTTTTGATTCATTGACAACTAGACCGATCTTATTAGATTCCTTATCGATACTTAAAAAGGCGACAGCAAAATTGCGCAACGTGCGAACCATGATATCAATGTCATCGACTAACGCGAGTTACATGTGTTGTCTATTGAAATTCGGACGATATTCTCAATTCGGTTTATCAAAAATTGAAAGATTCATCGAAGCAAATTATTAAAACAAGTTTCTTATTATTGATGTCCAGCTAATTTTTGAGTTGTCGAGCTTTTTTTCATAATGTCCAGCTTTTTCAGGATTTGTGTCTGACAACCCTAAGTTACGGGAGTTCAAAGTATCATGAACGAAATAATAGTAATGAATACCGATAAACATACATGGAAAACATTTGTTTAGGCCCTATGTTTATTTAAAGTGTATTGCTCTAGATTACCAGCTGTTTTCTTAAATTTAAACAAATAAAACACGTACACACAAATTTATATATTCAAATTCACTTTATTACTTTTTATTTCATTTTTCTAGTAAACAAATTTTGGAAGTAGAGAAATTCTAATTGCAATTTATTAGTAAATAGTTATTTAAAAAAAAAGATTTGTTGTATACTACAAATTCGATTAAACTAGAAAAATAAAGAGAATGGAAGAAAAAGATGCCAAAAAGTGAAGGAATTTGTTGTTTAAATAATTAAAAATCAAATAAAACTAATTATATATAAATTAAAATGTATTCGAAGAAGACCTGAAAAAAAAGCTAGACTTTAAACCGTCATTAAATATAAATGTAAATATGTATAAAAATTTATATAAAACTGAGGAATATAGAAAAATTAAATGTAAATATTATTTCAAAATGAGTTATCAGTGAATGAAAAAGAATGACTAATATGTATTAAAAATTTTTATAAACAAAATAAAGAGAAGAAATCAAAATAAAACTCAATGATTTAAGATTTAATAATTAAGAATTTCAGGTTTTAATTTATTTATAATTACAAAGAATAAGTATAAGAAATATAACAAAATAAACAATAAAATTTATAAAAAAAAAAAAATAAAATTTAGAGAAGAAAAAAATTATTAATAATAAACAAATTTTATTTAAATAAAAAAAGATTCCAATTCTTGAGACTTTTTGAATACAATGTGATTTGGCCTAAACATTTTTGGTTGTATTGTAAATTGTAAATATAAAAAATATGTGCTTCAAAAATTTAGCTGAGATATTTTGCAATTATTTTTTTAGAGATTTCATTTTATTTTATATTTTATTCAATCTTAAATTCTAATTCCTTTTGAATAATATTATGACAATGTATAAAGTTGGTTCTTTTACTTTTAAATATTGTTTCTACAAAATTTCTTTTTTTATTTCTATAATTTAAAAAAAAAATCTTTTCAACCAAATTGCAAAAACTATAGAAAAATAGCATATTTTTTCATATATTTATAAGAATTTAATTATTTCATTTAATTTGTTATCTAGATACATATTTGTAAGTTATAGTATTTAATCAAACAACTAACAATATTTAATCGAATTGTTTGCTTGTATTCTCTTACTAAATTAAGTAAACTTTGATACTTAGTTACTACTATTTTAATTATTTATATTTAATTGTATCTATATGTTTGTTTGTATGTATATTTAATTAATTCTTTTCTCTAATATAAATTATATACGACAATGGGGAGTTAAAGGTTAAAAAGATTTGATTTCTTTAATTTGTTCGTTATTACTTTTACGTATCAATATTTTTTTTTTTTTTTTGTTATACAATTAACATTTCTTATTTCGAATTGTTTTAAGTGTTTAATAAAGAAATCAACTTCATTGCAAAAATTTGAGTAATAACTTAAAAATTTTACATTTTTTTTATATATAGAAAAAAATCATGAGTAAACAATTTTTTTATAGTTGAAATAATTTTCAATAAATTTACCGTGTTGATAACAAAACCTGGAAAAGAAGAAAATGAAAGTAAATTAATTGTTAAAGTTTTATTAAATAATCTTAATATTGGGTGTACAATTTAATAATTAAGATTTGTACCACATAAGGCATAATAGCTATCAAATATGGTTTGTGTCAATACTAACAAGTAAGAAAAGCTATAGTCGGTCAAGCCCGACTATATCATACCCTTCACTACTAAGTTCAAATATGGACCAACACTTAAACAAGTTTTCCTTAAGTCTTAGAGACATCCATACATATACTATGTGTTATTTTTTCAAAATTTTGAGATTTATATCATTTCCGGCTAAGGGCCTGATATGGGAGCTAGGGTCAATTGTGGACCGATTGTTACTAAATTTTGGTTATTGGTTCATATTTATAAAATATTTATCTGTGCAAAGTTTAAGTAATCAAATTCATTTATCTTAAGAGTTATTAATTTTTTGTGCTTTTATGTCTAAATAAACGTCTTTTGAGAATGTGTCTTGTATGGGAGGTATGGTCAAATATGGGAGGTATGGTTAAATATGGGAGGTATGGTCAAATATGGGCCGATTTCTACAAAATTGGGAAGAATTTTTTTTATTAGAATACAACCAAATTTGTGGCTGTAAAGGACCAAAAACTCCATTCCGGGAAGGCATCCCTATGGGACGTACCCGAAATAGTAATCCTATTTCACCCAAAAAGAAAAGGTATCATCCTTGGACCAAAATATTAGACTGTCAAATTATCTTTAAAGTTACGACCTGTAGAAAACTCCATTCCGGGAAGGCATCCCTATGGGACGTACCCGAAATAGTAATCCTATTTCACCCAAAAAGAATAGGTATCATCCTTGGACCAAAATATTAGACTGTCAAATTATCTTTAAAGTTACGACCTGTAGAATGATAAAAAGCTTACATGGATAACAGGCCAGCCAGCCGGTAGGACATCGTTAAAACAACTCAGGGAGTAATTCTAAGTCGATTGGTATGCTAAAAGGTGGGTCTCAGACCAATATTTCTATGCGTTACAAACATCAGCACAAACCCAATATACTCCTTCCACCTATGGTGGCGAAGGGTATAAAAATATGGTATTTTGGAGGTTAAATATCTTTCATTATAATTCAGTAGTCGATGGAAGCCAAAGTGCAAACACACATTTTTTTTATTTGCTATAATAATGTCGAATTTTGCGCCTTAAGAAAATATTTTGCGGTCAAGTCTAATTACGAGCTTACGTTCAATATAAAATCTTAAACGATATAAAAGTGGTGATTTCTGGGCATTATGCAGGAAGAGGCCTGGTCGGCCGAAAAAGCTTCACTCAAAGAAGATTATTGTCAAACGTAAGAAGAATTAGTATTTTTATTGGAAGTAGAACAACAACAAGACTTTTTCCTACGTTTAGAAATATTGGAATTCATTTAAAGGCAAGAAAACACAATGCTGATCTCTTAATGCGCTGGCTAATTCTTATACATGACGGTTGTCGCAGGATATTTTATATACCAGAAGCCTGGACCAGGTGCAACATCATCATTATGCTATTTTAGAAGTTTCTTTTGGGATGTCATCGGAGAAATCATTCAAACTTTAACATCACACAGTTGGCATCTTCCCCGAGGCATATCAGGAAAGATCTTCGCATGTCTTAGGATAGCATACGAAGATATGTACTTGACCCTTTAGATCATATCTAGTACATGGCAGCATTAAACAACATTCATAAAGACGCCACCAACTCCGCGATTTCAGGTTATCGCATGAATGTTGTATTAGGAGGTCGCAAACAGCAGAAGAAGAAAGAACCTGACGCGGAAAACAAGAGTCGTTCTGGCTCAACTGAGATCGGGATGGAGCAATAGATTAAATATCCTTCTTAGAGATAGAAGACGCCTTTAACTACATTAAACCAGAGTCGATTACGCGGCAATGGAGGACTTAGGTGTCGATAAATCTATTATCTAGTTTGTAGATAAGCTACTCACATACAGAGTCATCAGCTCAACTAAGGGCACTGCTACAATCTACAAGGTAGCATGTCGAGGGACTCCCCAAGGAGGTGTACTATCCCCTCTATTGTGGAGCCTTAATATAAATAAACTGCTTACTGAATAAGATTATCTGTGATTTAACAACATCGCATATGCGGACGATGTCGCTATAGCAGTGTCAGGGAAATTTCTTAACATCCTGCTCATGACATACTTTACGTTGGAGTGTCTCTAACGGCCTGGGATTCAATCCCACTAAACGGAACTTGTACTTTTCTCCACTTTTACACTTACGAAATTGAATAAGGTAGAACTTGTGCTCACTGGCCATGCCAAATATTTTGGAATCATTTTGGACTCAAAACTGTCCTGGAGCCTAAATACCCAATTCATGTAGGCGCTGTAGGCAAGACCTGGGCACTTAATCCTACCAATACTGCTTGGCTCTTCGACATGGTTGTCAAGCCTATACTAATGTATGTATGTAACGAGCTGACGAGACATTGCAATATCGAACTTTTCTGGGTACCCTGGCACAACAACATAATTGGTATGGTGGGATCAAAAGGTTATTTTGTATAATGAGTTGTTCAAAACGAATCAGATGATGACAAGAAACCAGTAATCGTCTGATCCGAAATCATAGAATCTTGTCAATAAAAAATACGATAACTCCAAGCGTAAAAAGTCATATGTAAAGCCCGCTAAAGTAATGCTTTGCAGTTGTTGGGATCAGAAGGTATTTTTTATAATAAGTTGATCAAATCGAAACAGACGTTCACTAAGGACTTACAATTGTCTGATCCCAAATCAACAAAGCTTGTCCACAAAAAACGAAAAGAATATTTGGTTAGACACAATTCTTTAGTCTTCTATTATGACAACGCAGGAGTGGTCAAAAACTACTTGAAAAAACAGAGGATGGAAAATTGTACCTTTTCCGCCTTATGGCCCAGACCTTGCCCCTTTTGACTATTTGTATCAGTCGTTTAAGCGCCGAAATGAGTTATATTAGCCAAGGGCTGTCAACTCAGCAACAACATATTTTTTAACATATTTACGTATCAATGGAGAACGTTCTTGCTTAGATCATCTATTTAACTGAACACTTAAGCGAAATTAAAAACGAAAACTGAAAACTTTTTTACTTTTTCACTTATGGCAATATGATCGATTTAGTTAAACGAACTTTAAGCAGATATTTTGGCGTAGAATCCATATGCTACCAGAAAGATGGGGAAACGTAGTGGCTAACTGTAGGCAATACTTTAAAAAATGTAACAACTAGTTTTATTATTATAATAATAAATTTTTTAAGCAAACACAACTTTTTATGTAAAGAAATATTAAAAAAGCTAAACCTTTTTTCGAAAAGTAATATTTAATAATACTTTTATATAAACACAAGATTATAAAAAACTAGTACGTGGTTGAAACAAAAACTTTATGAATGAAATTTTCTTTCATTCATAACATTTCTATTAAGAAAAACTAACATAAAATGTAAACATATTTTTAGTTTTACGTGTTTTTAGTTGGTTATTAAACTAAAAACACGTAAAAGTTTAAAATTACACTTTTTAAGACACTTTTTGTTATGCTAAACTGGATTTAGCTAAAATTAATGACTCAACGCATAGCCCTCAACTCGACAATCTGTTTAAGTACTATTGGCTACCCACTTCTCTATTTGACCGATCTTTAATAGTAAATAACTCGTGTAAGCCCCAATGGCTCTTAAAATGGCTTTCTAATAAGTCTGAGAAGGGATTGGCTTCTTTATCCCGCTGTAAGGAAACGGAATTAATTTAAAGTATTCAACAGGCCGAAACAACGGACATGCACAAGGCGACCAAATGGCTAAAATACTGAATATCATCTGCTTAATATGAAAACCTGCTAAGTCGAATTTTTAAGTAAATTGAGATTGTGATGCCAAGTGGTAGAGAAAGATACGCCCCGTCGTCTAGTATGTAAGTTTTGTTTTAGTTTGAATCTTGAAGAAGATTTGATAATAAAAACCGCTAAGTCCACCAAAAGAAAATCTGCTAAATCCAGTACATCGTATACTATAATTTTGTTTTTGAAATATGAAAAATATAAAATATAAAAATATTCTGAAAGTGATTTAGCAGATTTGTATATTAAGCCGACGATATAATAAAAAGATATCCTCTTTTGTTTTTAGTCATAAAATGTCTATTTAATGTCTTTACGACATCTATTCTAATTTGCAAATGCTGGGCATCTTTCAATGGGATAATAGTCATAACGTATAAATATATTTATCAGACCATCTAAACCACAGAAACCACATGTTAGTTTTAGCACACTGGCGCTTCGCAGACTTTATTGTAGTAGTCTACATATCATTATATGTTATTCTAAATGCTACCACAAAGGACCAGAGATAAGACCCAAGTGATCTTCGTTATCAGCCATCTTTTCATCCAAACCAAAGGATATAGAAGCAATTAATATTTTATATATTAACTTTTATCTTAGTCAACTTTGGAGCCTAGGGCAATGACAAAAAATGTGTCCTACCTATACGTATGCATCCCCCATCTACACATAGTTTTCATATTTGCGAGGAAATTCTATCCCACCTACTTATCGTAAAATTTAGAACACAATGACTGGCTAATATGCCTATGCAATTCCTTAGTTTGGTTCTACTCAAACCAAGAAAGATTTGCTCTAAAATGACCCTGACCCAAATCTTTATAGACCTATTTAATTTCTTTACAATGTTCTTACATATAGAAATTAGTGTCATCGCTTTGACCTCTTTGAATTGCTAAAGCTACTTTTTTTTAATTAAGAGCGAACACCCGTGTTTTATGTTTTTTATCCTGATATAATTAAACTTTAGTCTAAAACTTTGACTTTGTTGGTGTCTGCTAGACTACACGTCAGTTACAGATGGTTAAACTAAAGACGTAAAAAATCAACTGCAAGCTAAGGCCAAAAATTTGATTAGTAGAATAATGCTAAGGAGTGATATTTAATAAATAGTGCACGGACAAGTAACTATAACTTTTGAATAGAAAAATAGAATAGAAAAGTAGGTTTGTAATGGTTAATTTTGTGTAAATTAATGAAATATAAAAACTATTTGTTTTTTATAAATAATTAAATTTTTTCGAAATATTTTCCACTAGGGTTTTCATAGTGGTTTCAGCAACCTTCTAGCTGTTCATGGACCACTTCATTCTAAAATTTTAAATGTCTTTGATAAGTCCTTTTGTATTCTTCATTATTCTTTTTACGAAGGCCTAATTTTTCTCAATTGGTCTGAGATCTGGCCGATTTGCGTCTTTTGGCACTCAAACGACATTGTTTTGATACCACTCCATGACCGCTTTACTATAATGACAGGAAGCAAGATCGGGCCATTCAAAAGAAGACATCTAAATGGCACAATCTCTTTGCTTCCAATTTTTATTAAGAGACTGCTTTTTTGTCGCAAGTACAAATTGCTTGCCAAACCAAGCATTTAAAGCTTTACATATATATATAAAATATCTGTTCTTAGAATGATGCCACTACCAGAAAATGGCAAAAGGTGTTGTATAAGATTGAACATTATATAATTAATAATATAATTTATAGTCCAAACAACCCACGAAATGCTTTTTTTGAAAAATTTAAAATAAATTTTGTCCAAATTACGCTTATGAGAAGCTCGTGTCAAATCTGTACTCTTTTCAGGAAAATAAAGCAAAAAGAACTGCGGAAAATCTATCGAATCTTTTAAAATGTGTAAATCTGTGCAAAGTTTTGGCGTAAATTTTAAATTCATTAATTCCAAGAGGTCAAATTACCTTAAAAATTAATAACTGTAATTTGATTGAATATTTACATTAACAGTCAGGTCAGGTTTATAGAATAACGGACATCTATTATTGGAACCCCTTTTACAAAAGTTGTAAAAAAGAGTTTTTGAAGTAGTATTAATCTTTTTAATCAGTTACATCATTAACGATGATTAAAGGAAATGTTAAACTTTGAAACTTAGTTCAGAGACCCGTGGTGAACGATTAACTACATAATTAAAATAGGGTTTGAATTGCTCTTAAATACTACCTACATATGTAAATATTTGTAATCACAAAAAAGTAAAATATTCGCTTTAATCAAAACCTGAAATTTTCTTTTTTAAGCCTAATTTAAACTGCCCTAATTACAAATGTTAAGTAATTCTTTGAATTAAGAAAACAAACGTTATCTTCAAATTATCAAGAAAATATTGAAACAATTTTCTACAACAAATAAAAAGTAAAAGTCTTAGGTTACAAAAACGAAAATAAAAGATATTAAATAAATAAATTATCAACTTACCAATAGTGGTTTTGAGGTTTTTTAATGATATAGACGCCGATTTATAATAGATGTTGTTGTTATTGTAGATTTAGTACCAAATTTAAGTTTATTTTGATTTAAATTATGAGTATGGAACTTTATGTTGATTGTGTAAGATATTTAAACTATTGTCTTACGATTAAAATATGTAACTGAAGAGATAAACAATAACAGCAATAAGGAGTTAAGGCTGATCATCACAGGAAAACTAGCTGAACTGGCAACATGTTTATCCGTATTACCCACGGAACGGCAAATGGTTTCATTTTTAATAAAACGAAACATGGACTCGACAATATTGGCGGGCGTTATTTCTTCACAGGTCTCCAAACTCTTAACAATACAAGCTTCTAAACGTTCCATGTCGTTGCACTGCTTAGGTCCCATAACGAATTTGGGCAGGGTTTTGACATTTTCAATACCCTCTTCGGGTACATAGCCCGAGAAGGTGGAATTAATGCAGTTTTGAATATCTTCCTTGTGTGATTCCAAACATTCGGGACCTTTTTCGGCAATGAATAGAGCAATTTGATCACCACCCTTGTGGCAAATGAAGTTCAACAGACTTTTAATAATACGCATAAAGACATCTTGATTTTCACGTTCTTCAGCATCGAGACAGGGTGTTAGCTTAGAGTTGAAGGTTTCTATGCACTGCATAGCTTCAGGTCTTTTCAAGCAATACTTGTTGAATACCACATCCAATTCACCATTTGGAGAGGCTACGTTGATTTCTTCTTGTACGGCGGTATAGTTAACAATATTATTAACACATTCCGCCAGGGTCAAGGTGGAGGCCTCAATATCTTCATAGGCTTTTTGACCAGCCTCCTCACCGGCTACCTTAAGGCATTTGTCCTTAACCAATGTCTTGGCATTATCTAAAGTAAAATTAGTCTTGGGAAATTCATCGGGCAGTTGATTTTTGAAATCGTTAACATCTATATTGGAAAGATCGATTTCAGCCGCTTGGACTACCAGAATAAGACTAAATACTAAGGCCAAAGAACTTAAGGACTTCATATTTGTAGTTTTTTTTTGTAAGCTAGAGTGCCACTTGTGTTTATTAAAATAAAATCTTTATAAAACTTTTTAGTTTTTGTAGTTGCTCTTTCTTTTTATTAACCTAAGTGACCTTTTGAGTGTCTTTGCAAATGTTTTTTTTTTTTTGCTTTTTAATAGAACTTGTTTTAATTTCTATCACTTTATTTTATAATTTTTTTACGAATTTATTTTTACCGTAATATGACGCTGATTGCAATAGCTGCGTGTTCGCTGGACAACTGGCTATTGAGTAAATTATTTCCAACTGTTTTTGCCCTTATTTTAAATATATTTTTGTTTTCTTCTTTGTTTTGGTTTTTGTCTGTCTTCCGCTTTGTTTGCTTTTTTCTTTTGTTTTATAATTGTGCCGTTGCAAGTCTGTTTAATTGTTGTAATCTCTTGTTTCTTTTTGCTTAATTTAATTACTCGCATCGATATTTTACTTATTATTATCTTAAAAATATATTTTGTTTATTATTATTCACTTTATTCGTAAAATATAGCTGATAAAGACTTTTTCACAATTTTTCCTTTTGCTTGTGATTCGACAATTTTTACATCAATGGGTTAAGTGTTGCTAACGTCGAGTTTTTAAAGCTGATTACAGTGAGTTTTGAAAAGTTCTTTTTGTAGGGTATTATAGGGTATTCCATGAAATTTGAATACACTTAAACACTTCGACCACCAAATATTTTTGGCTGAAGCGTTTACAAAAAAATACCTTTTTTTAAACCCCTAGGCTCTAATCATGTTTTAGTTTTGATTGCAGAGATCGCAAATCTGTTTACTATTGAATTAATAGAGTCTACCTCAAGTAGCAGTGCCTTCGACAAATCTTTTCTAACTTGGAGGTTAAACGGTCATGTTTAGCCTTTCAATTTTTAATACATTCACACTTTTTTACTTTAAAAAATTGAAACCATCTTGCTTTCAAAATTTTTTACAAGAAAGTGTTTCAATTTCCGTTCAAGAAAACGGCTGATCACAATACGTTGAACTATTTTTTGTTTTTATTTCTACAAATATTTTGCCGCCATAAGTTTTTGTTTGGTCTTTTTACAACTTTAACCATTTAATTGGAAAATAAAAAATATTGCTGCTGATTTCTTGTTGTTGATTGCATCTTGAAAATATAATTGCTTCACAGCGTCACAGCTCTCAATTGGTGGCTGCAGGGTAAGGCAGCAGAGAAACATCTAAGTTTCAAAAACAAGTAAGAAAGTGCTATAGTCTGTCAAGCCCGACCATGTGACATTAAGTTATCATTATATTCGGATTTACGAGCTTTAAAATGATTCTCATTTAGTGAGTTTTGGCTATAGAGTTTGTATGGAAGCTATGGTGAAATATGGACCAATTTAACAAAATTTTGTGTAGTGATTTCCGTTTACATAAGCCGTATTTGTTTTTAAAAATTAATAATTAATTAAAATACCAATTCCGGAAAATGAGACCTAGTGGACGAATGGACGAATTTCAATGGCCACTACTAAAAGAATTGATTGTGCCAACTTTCATCAAATTATCTTTAGAATTGCGACCTGTACTTTGATTACAAGGTTTACATGGAGGCCGTCCAGACGGACTGGCATCTTTTAATCGACTTAGAAAGTTATTCTTAGTCTTTTGGTATACTAAAAGGTATACCAAAAAAGGGTCTAAGGCCAATATTTTTATGCGTTACATACATCAGCACAAACTTATAATACCCTTTTCACCTATGGTGGTGAAGGGTATACAAATGGAGGGGCTACCAGAGTCAGGCCAGTCTGACTCTCCTTCACAACAGAGGACAGAGGTCTCAAACTGGATCCCGCTTTATCTTGGTCCGCAGCCGAGATCGCGTTCTCCGAGACAGAGTCCAGCGAGATAGACGCTGAGGTCTGAGTGGCGTCGGTGTTATTGGTGGAGTTAGGCTGATCTGATTGAGGGGCTGCCGGAATCGAGTCGGTCTGGTACACCTTCCCCGTAGAAAGCAGAGATCCCACTTTCACTTGACCCGGAGTTGAGATCACATACTCACATACACGTAGTCCGTCAGTAAGTCTCTCCTGTTAAAGTATGTTGACATTTACGTCGCTAGGGGTCAGTTCGTTTAAATCGTCCCTCCCTGTTAGTTTAAAGTAACAACCCACTACTACCTGTTTGGTCCGCTAGGGATTTCTGATTTTTTCCTAACCACCCACTACTGAAAAGGAATTCCTAGCCACCTATTTATGTAGCTGGTTCCCCACCCATGAATTGGAGGCATTCCACTATCCGCCGCCTGGGTAAACAACATAGCAAAAGAACTTCAAGTTGCGGCTGAAAATCACCGCTTACGGGACGTTTAAAAAACTGGCGGCTTTTGACACACTCATCCAGTCTAGTGCTCAATGGAATGCAAAGGAGACCGCGAATAATTAACAAACCTAATAAAGTCACTGCACGAGAATGATACTTGCAGCATGTTGTTTTATCACCTCTTCTTTTTTACTATGTCCTAGATTTAGTGATGCAGAAAGAAACAAACCACCATAAAATAGGTATTACGTGGGGTTTACAAGACTGATTAGAAGACATTGACTAGACCGATGAAGTACAATCGACGCATCTAGTGGCTCTACAGCTGATACGCCCCATCGCATAAATAAAGTAAAACACGCATTAGCCCAGTTAAATTCTGAAGCAAAGCAGCAAATTAAAATATTCATGTCCTACATAAAATCTATTTTGTTTTATATAGCAAAGAATATGGCGCCACGTGATACACAATACCTTTCAGTGTTTGTTAATAACTGCCTCCATAAGATCTTGCCCATCTTCTGGTCTGTTACAATACCCAATAGTTAATTTTTGATTGAGGGCCATTAAAAATATCTAATTTTTTTAAAATATCTAATAAATTTATTTAATGCAATGTTTGAATAAATATTTATGCTAGTGAGTGTATTTTGCTACGTTTAGACGCTATGTAAATCACAGTGTCAATAAAACATTTTTCGCCGGCGGTTGTTTAGAATTCAACGACGGCTTTTATCAAAATTAACTGTTATTTTTTAAAAATTGTATACTTTCCATTTATAGATTAAAAAGTATAATGGGTAGTTTTTGAAATAAAATTATTAACTTGATGGGAATAAAAGGAAGCCCAGGAATATATTTTTCAATACAGAAGTTTTAAATAATGAATTTTAGTTAATGATACATAAACTTAACTGCGTTTAACCCCGATGAAACTGTAAATAATAAACAGTTTTATTTTAAACATTTTATTACACAAATTACTAAAAACAAATATATATAATTTTTGTTAATTTATACAATCTAAATTTGATATATGCATATATTTAATAAAATATGTTATGAAAAAATTGCAGTTTTAAATGAAATACAGCAAATGATTAAATACAATAATATAAATGACAATGTTTAGTTTAATAAAACATTAAAAAGTTAATACAATATTTGGAAGCATTTTTTGTTACTACATATATAAAATGAAAAAAAAAGAATTTGCTAAATTAATAAAAATAAAGTACATTGTAAACTTAGAATGTACGAGAGAAATAAGTCTTTAAGTTGATTTTGCAAAGTGATTAAAAGTTAAAATTTTTGATATAAAAATGAAAAGTTGCAAAATAAATTTTAGATGGTCGAGATTTTGTTGTTTTTCCGGCATTAGTTAACTAATGATTCTATGTACGCTAAGGTCAAATGTAGTAAGGCACATTAAGTCAAATGTTTCCCAGAAGTCTTTTTTGAAGCTTGTAGTTTTCGACTAAAATCCAATAACAGCATGAGTTTCTGTAGCAGAAGCCTGTTTAATGTCAACATGAATCAATAGTGAGGCCAATTCCAGTTCTTCACTAAATTTGTTGCATAAAATAACACTGCGATAACCGGTGCGTATAGAGTTCAAGGGATAACAGGCCTGAGCTATAAAATGTGTTTCCGCAAACATGTCCTCATCCTGTATTTCAAAGCGTAGTAAAGCAAAATATGGATTTCTTACCGAGAATTCACAAGATTCATTCCACACAGGATTAAAACCATTATCACAAACTTTGGTACGATGCTTGATGCCGCTATCAAATGTAGCACCCGCAATTTCTACCACTACTAAGGGATTGCTACATTTGCCGGCCCGGAATAAATGTCTAGCTGCTATAATGCGTATGGTCACAAGTTTTTCCTCTAACGGACTTATGGTTAAAGGATTATTGGGATCAAAACCCTCGACTAGCATAAATTTAGGCTTTATCAAATAGCCACATTGGGCATTATCACGAAATTTAGCCTGATTTAATTGCATAGCCTTGTCGCCGGTTTGATAGTTTAAGGCTATCATCTGAGAGCCCACATTCCAGAAGGGCACCGGATTAAAGTTAGATGAGTCCAAACGCTGACCTTTGGGATATACACGACTAATTTGATTGCGATGGTATGCCAAAAATAAAGCGGTGTTTTGTTGTAAAAACTGCTTCTCTGCCTTGGTTTCGGGAAAACTGGACATTTCATAAAATACCCATGAATGCTCACGGAAGGGAACACTACGAAAATAGATTATCAAGTCTGACATTTCTTTGGCTACTCGGGCAGAGCGTTCCTTTTTTCTTCTTTCGGTGGCCAATTGGTTGGCTATTAAAGCGGCATCTTGTATGGCCTTAAACCAGTCGTAGGCCTGTTCCTGATTATCAAAACCCACCACAAAAGAATTTTGCATCGTGGGGGTTTGGATTTGCAATTTTAAAAGTATTCCAGGTTCATTGGATTCGAATAAAGAGGCCACAGCTCCATGAATCTCAATGGAGTCGGTGCGTGAAAATTGCTCATTGTTAGTTTCATCCGTAAAACTGTTGTAATCATCCGAGGAGGATTCGATAACCTTTAAGTAACAAATTGTTTAGTTTAGCTTGATTGATGATTTATGAAATCCAAACCTACCTTAACATAATTCGCCGGCAGATGTCTCTGTTTCATACCACCATAATCACCCTTCCACCACATACTACTATTTCTTTGCACATTCGTTATTATGGCATGTTTGGGAAAAGATAATTCATCGGGTTTATCAGCCTTGTAGCTGTATAAAGCCTTACAAGTTACAGTATCCTCTAAACTAGGATCCATATAACTAGAGGCATCATTAAAATCACCGCCATTGCCATGATGATCTAATGAGGCCTGACAGGCCAATAGTTTTTGTTTCAACAATTCTTGCGAAACGGGATGTACTAATTTTACGGTACGATATAAGGGATTACGCATATAATGTTTGACTAATGATACCAAAGATTCAAATTGATTAGTATCAACTACAAAAAGTCGACCCTCCTGCATAATCCGACAATGTTTAATCTTACGATTAATGGTAAATGAGATAACAAAGGCGTTGGCATTTTGTACAGAAGGACGTACCAGAAATGAACCCACCTCAAGTTTAGCTAAAACCAATTCGGCTTGTTCTTTGGTTGTGTGCGGATGAAACCATTCTTGGGTTTCATGTTTTCTTGGTTGCGGAACGGGCTCCTTGAGCGTAATCGAAAATTCTGAACTACGCAACATGTTTTTGCGATAGTAGACAATTAGAGAATATAATGAATCAAATACAAAATTGTCTACTAGATAGTATTTAGTGGCACCATTCTCATGTTTTAATTTAATGCGACAGTGATTAGGGCGGTTGCGTCTCCAAAATGACAAACTATAGTCGCCCACAAAGGTGGCCGATTCACGTACCAAAAATGTACCATCACCAAGATGTTTGTAGGCTTCCAGAAGTTGATCAGCTTCATGGCGGCCTCCTATAAGGGTATATTTGAAATATTT
Source organism: Stomorhina lunata (assembly GCA_933228675.1). Taxonomy (NCBI): domain Eukaryota; kingdom Metazoa; phylum Arthropoda; class Insecta; order Diptera; family Rhiniidae; genus Stomorhina; species Stomorhina lunata. Next base: position 46,904,569 of record OW121743.1, on the reverse strand, counting down.
AATTAAAATCGAATATTAAAGAGTATTGTATTATTATCAGCTTTGCTGAATACTTCAAACTTTAAACAAATAATTATATAATTGCATTTATTATCTCCGATGCAGTGTTTAAATAATGTGATTTATCTGTCTTTGTTGAAAATTTCCAATGTATTTTACACTATTTCCAATTGTATTTCAGAGTTTTCCAATTACATTACAGACTTTTTCGTTTATACAACTTTAACATACTATATTTCGGAATTTTTCAATTATCAGCCATGACGCAGAACGGAGTTGGAATAAATTCTGCATCTTGCTTCTTTAGAAAAAGTTAAACGATTTTTTTTTTCGAAATGAAACAGTTTCTAATTTCAAAGTGGAATTAAACTCTAATGTTTTTCTTTGTTTATTCAATATTTGAACAATTTCTTCAACAAATCAGCGTAGTTTGTTTAAACTTAGAAAAAGTTACTGATTTCAATTGAAAAAATCGTGTTTTGTAATGTTTTAAAGCATTTAAAATTTTTTGGAATCCAGCGACCTGAAACCATTTCGATCGAGTTAAATTCGGAATGTTTTTAATTCCAAATGGTTTTTGAGACATGCAGATATTTTAGTTTTTTTTTACTTACATTTTAGAGTTACCAATAAAATTTTACAAATTTCTGAATTTTATTTTTTCCATTTGTTTCTGAAATACGTTAACAAAATTGAAAATGAAATTTAAAACACAAATGTTTGAAATAATCATAATAAGAAAGCTCCAAAATATATAGGCATGTCACAAATTCCGTTTTGAATTGGAAAATTCCGAAATATGAAAAGAATTTTAAATATTAATTGCATATTTTGATATATACAAGTTTGTAAGCCGCTTATTTTTAGTATTTTTTATCCATAGTATATAATCCTCTACAATAATATTTTCCTCGATAGTATAGTGATCAGTATAACCCACCCCAACAATGCACATAAAGACTTATATTTCAATTATTTCCTCGATAGTATAGTGATAAGTACCACCCAACTCAACATAAATTTAGGTAAGAAAAGCTAAAATTACCTTCCAATTTTCCATGAAACCAGTTTTCACCAAAATGCAACTCATCATTTATAATGCTATCCTTAACCTTGGGCATTAATGTATTCATAGATGACATCGAGGCTGCATTATCTTCATCATCGCCCGCCGTTGAATTAGTGTCCTCAGTTTCAGAAGAATATATTAACTCCTGTTGAGTCAAAACAAAATGATAAAGATTCCAAACTTTATCTACAGGGTCTTTGAAATATAGCAGTCCTTCTTTTAAAACATTACGTGTGCCATCAATATCATCACCACCAGGACCCGAGATAGAACTACGACTGCCCGTGGAAGATAATAAAGTAGATGTATTGGAAGAGTTATTAGTTACCATATTGGTGCTATCTTCATATTCTGGTAGTTTTTTATGTTTTAAGATAATCTTTCTTCTTAGCTGATAGGGAGAGGGTAGCTGAGTCTCTGAGCGATCACAACGTTGTGTTAAAAGCATATCACCAAAGACCTCTATTAAGGCCTGAGCCATATTGCGTTGCTGCTCTAGGGAGCAATTCTGTTCTATTGATAAAATCACCGGATATTCAGAGGTGACAAAGGCATGCTCCTTAATAGTTTTAATGACATCTTTAAACTTTATCTTAGAGGTCATGGTATGGCCATGAAATATATGTGGCTGATTGTCCGGGCCATTCCAACAATCCAATTCTATGCATCTACAGCCCATACGCAAGGCACGAGCGTAAGCCTCACAGGAAGATTCAGAGGAAAATTGATCACCCGTTAGATAGGTATTATGCGAAGAAGCTATCCAATAATTTGCCATCGGCTGTTTCATATCCATATACAAATGATCACTTTGCGTGTCCCAGAGGTCATTGTGTTTAGAAAATAGATAATCAAGAAACTCACTAATGGTGAAATAGGGTTCCTGAACCTCCCGCTCTATATCTTGTAGAAATTCACGCATAAAATTAGAAACAGCATTGTTATCTCTAGCTATGGCATCACGCTGTTCTTGTAAAAGAAACTTTTCAAATTCCCTTAAGGTAACAATTTCCCCATTGGCCGAATAGTCAAATTCTTTGCTTGGTAGAGTGTGAAAGAGCTCTTCTAGGAAATTACCGGGCTGTATGAGTTTCCTATACAAACGAGCAAAGTCATCAAAGCGCAAATCATTTTTCCGGCGCACATCTTCTTCGCTAAAACAATCCATCAGCTTGGAGGTGGTCATTTTGCAGCTGATGCTGGCGAGAAATGCTTTAAAATCTTTTACCGTAACTTGACCACCTTCTTTCGAGGATTGGGTGCTCGAATTTTCTATGGCATAATATTCCCTTCTTAGCCAACGTTCCACTTGCAGAGGGTAAGAGGCATTCACAGTGTCCTGCACCATATAACGTAAGCCTTTAACCCAATTTTCGGCCTCTTGTTCTGACAAAGCCACCACCGAGAAGGTTTTTAATTTAAAGGAATTGCCATGAAGTACCACAAAACATTTACCAGCTTCAAAACGTTTGGCTTCATCTGGACAATTACGAAATTCTTTAGAATTTTTACCTACACGAATTTCTTTTATTTCCCTTAACTCCAAGGAGCCTTCATGCTCCGTACGGGTATTGGCTGTTACGGGAGACCACAACAGTTGGCGAGTTTCTCTTACCAAGATGAGGCGTCTTTGTTCAGGTCTCCGTTGTTTGGTGTATAATTTGGTGACAATTGTTCCACGTTCAAGCATACAAATAATTTGTTCCATTTCCCCTAAAGTGGGAACACTTAAGGAACTGAAACAGTTCATCATTTTGAAATGATGGTTCTAACACTCTGAAAATAAAGAAATGTTTATTACAATAAATATATTTTATGGAACGCACTGTCCCGGCTAGACCTTCTTCTTACTTGTTGCTGTAACTGGGTTATTAATGTTAATATCTTTTTACTTTTTATTGTATTTTCCGTTTCTGGTTCTTTTGTTTTATCTCGAATCTCTTTATCAGTGTGTATTTTAAATATGTTAATAATTTGATTTCCTGTCCAATCTGTTGATCGTCGCCCTTATTGCTGTTGTTGTTCTTGTTATGTATACAAACTACAACAATTATCGTTGTTTTGGTTTGTTTTTTCTATGTTGTTGTTATTTTTGTCTATCTATTATGTTTTTGTTGTAGCTGATGTCTTAACGCCTTTTTGGTAGTCAACATATTTTTATGGCTTTTTGCACATTTTAACAATTTTCTTTTAATTATTTTGATAAATTCTTATTGTTTAATGATTTCTTAACAAATTAAAACATTTTTTGTGTAAAACTTTAAGGCACTTTTGGTAAAATAAATGAAAATAAAATAAACACAACAATTTTCTTGTAAAATTTCCTGTTGAATGTTAGTGGTGATGCCAGACCTCATGTTTTGTTAACATATTGACGATTTTAATTTACGGCTGCATTCACTGCAGAATGATAGCATACAAATGAATAGAGCAGCCAAGTCATTAATTACACAATATTTTTGAAATAAATATCATAAGATTTATTCAAGATTTATAAGAATTTAATTTAATAAAAAAAAATTGAGTAAAAACGCTTAAAAAATAAATTTTAATAACGTAAAAAGGTTGATATATTTTAAAAGCAAAAAATCTTTTAAATAAGAAATGTTTTATACAAGAAAAATTTTTATAGCAAAATATTTTGAAAAGAAAAAAATTGTATATTAAAAATTTTATAGTAGCCATTTTCTTAGAGAAATTTTTAAGAAATTTTTGAAAGTAAAAATATATTTGCAAACATTTTTTATAAACATGCAAAAAATAGCAAAGCATTTTTTACAAAGAATTTTTATAGTGACAAATTTTTCTATAAAAATTTTTTATGGCGATTTTTTTATTTTGTTTTCAGTGAAAAATTTTTTCTGAAAAAATTTTAACATCAAAAAATTTTCTTTACTAACATTAAAAAAAAAAAATCGAAAAAAAATTTATAACGAACAATTTTGTAGGAAAAAATTTTTTAGCGACAAATGTTCTAAAAATGGTTATAGCGAAAGTTTTCTAGTAAAAAATTTTATATTAAAATAAAATTATAGTGAACATTTTTCTAGATAAAAATTATTATATTAAAAAATTTTCTAGATTCAAATTTTCTACAAATCATTTTTATAGTGAAAATTATTCTTAGAATAATTTTTAAAACGAAACAGTTTTTTTAAAAAAAATTTAAATGACGACTTTTTTTTATTTTGTTTATAGTAGTTATAGCGAAAAATTTCTAGAGAAAAATTTTGTATAAAAACAAAATTATATTTTTCTAAATAAAAATTATTATCTCAAAAAATGTTCTGGATAAAATGTAAATTTTTTATAAAAAAGTTTTCTAGAAAAAATTTTATATAGCGACAATTTTTAAAGAAAACAATTTTTATAGTAAAAAGTGAAATGTATAAAAATTTTCCGTATAAAAATTTTATAACTTTATATATAAACAATTTAACATTTTTTTATAAAAAAATTTTTTATAAAAAAAATTTTTAAATCGAAAAATTTTCTATACAAAAAATTTTTAAAATAAAAATATAAAAATGTTTTTTTTTTTTAAATATAAAAAACATTCTATATAATAAAATTTCTATTTAAAAAAAATTAACGTGATTTTTCTCTTTAAAAAATTTTTAAAACGAAAACTTTTGTATATAGAAAATTTTTAAAATGAAAATTTTTCTATTAAAAAGTTTTTAAAACAAAAGATTTTCAAAAAAAAAATTTTAATACCGAAAAAAAGTCTAAATTAAAAATTTTTAAAGCGAAAAATTTTCTATATTAAAAATTTTTAAAGCGAAAAATTATCTATATAAAAAATTTCTAAAGTGAAAAATTTTCTATATAAATAATGTGTAAAGCGAAAAATTTTCTATACAAAAAATTTTTAAAGCGAAAAATTTTCTATACAAAAAATTTTTAAAGCGAAAAATTTTCTATACAAAAAAATTTCTATACAAAAAATTTTTAAAGCGAAAAATTTTCTATATAAAAAATGTTTAAAGTGAAAAATTTTCTATATAAAAAATTTTTAAAGCGAAAAATTTTCTAAATATTTTTATAGCGAAAAATTTTCTATATAACAAATTTTTAAAGCGAAAAATTTTCTATATAACAAATTTTTAAAGTGAAAAATTTTCTATATACACAATTTTTAAAGCGAAAAATTTTCTATATTAAAAATTTTTAAAGCGAAAAATTATCTATATAAAAAATTTCTAAAGTGAAAAATTTTCGTTGAAAGAAATTAATTTTTAGTTGAACCATGAATTTATGCTAAGAGGTTGTGGGTTCGAATCCGGGCTCAGGTTCATATCATAAATTTTTATTTTTTAATTTTAATAATTTTTATGATTTTTAAATTAGATTAATAATTTTTTTAAGAATACTGAAAAAACTATGTGACACTTAGCAGTGTGGAATGCTGCATTTTCTGTCCCGCTACGGACTTCATCAGCACACTGTGTCACCAACTGTTAGATGCCAGTAGTTAAGATCATCTATTTAACTGAATTCTTAAGCGAAATTGAAAACGAGAATTATATTAACACTCATTTCTATTTCACCTATGACCATATGATCGATTCAGTTAGACGAACTTATCCACCATAGTTTTTTCCTTTATGTTTTTGTATTCCTATCCTTTATTAATCTACATTTACTTTGTACTTTAACCAACTGTCAGCTGGTAATGAAGACAAAGATTTTTGTTTTGACAAGTTTCTGTTTTATTCTTTTTACGTTAATGCAAATTTGAATTTAGTATCAACTTGAAAGAGTTAGTGAAAACATGTAAATCGCGGTGCCCATGCAATTTAATTGAAAGAAATTAATTTTTAGTTGAACCATGAATTTATGCTAAGAGGTTGTGGGTTCGAATCCGGGCTCAGGTTCATATCATAAATTTTTATTTTTTAATTTTAATAATTTTTATGATTTTTAAATTAGATTAATAATTTTTTTTTTTTTTTTTTTTAAGAATACTGAAAAAACTATGTGACACTTAGCAGTGTGGAATGCTGCATTTTCTGTCCCGCTACGGACTTCATCAGCACACTGTGTCACCAACTGTTAGATGCCAGTAGTTAAGATCATCTATTTAACTGAATTCTTAAGCGAAATTGAAAACGAGAATTATATTAACACTCATTTCTATTTCACCTATGACCATATGATCGATTCAGTTAGACGAACTTATCCACCATAGTTTTTTCCTTTATGTTTTTGTATTCCTATCCTTTATTAATCTACATTTACTTTGTACTTTAACCAACTGTCAGCTGGTAATGAAGACAAAGATTTTTGTTTTGACAAGTTTCTGTTTTATTCTTTTTACGTTAATGCAAATTTGAATTTAGTATCAACTTGAAAGAGTTAGTGAAAACATGTAAATCGCGGTGCCCATGCAATTTAATTGAAAGAAATTAATTTTTAGTTGAACCATGAATTTATGCTAAGAGGTTGTGGGTTCGAATCCGGGCTCAGGTTCATATCATAAATTTTTATTTTTTAATTTTAATAATTTTTATGATTTTTAAATTAGATTAATAATTTTTTTTTTTAAGAATACTGAAAAAACTATGTGACACTTAGCAGTGTGGAATGCTGCATTTTCTGTCCCGCTACGGACTTCATCAGCACACTGTGTCACCAACTGTTAGATGCCAGTAGTTAAGATCATCTATTTAACTGAATTCTTAAGCGAAATTGAAAACGAGAATTATATTAACACTCATTTCTATTTCACCTATGACCATATGATCGATTCAGTTAGACGAACTTATCCACCATAGTTTTTTCCTTTATGTTTTTGTATTCCTATCCTTTATTAATCTACATTTACTTTGTACTTTAACCAACTGTCAGCTGGTAATGAAGACAAAGATTTTTGTTTTGACAAGTTTCTGTTTTATTCTTTTTACGTTAATGCAAATTTGAATTTAGTATCAACTTGAAAGAGTTAGTGAAAACATGTAAATCGCGGTGCCCATGCAATTTAATTGAAAGAAATTAATTTTTAGTTGAACCATGAATTTATGCTAAGAGGTTGTGGGTTCGAATCCGGGCTCAGGTTCATATCATAAATTTTTATTTTTTAATTTTAATAATTTTTATGATTTTTAAATTAGATTAATAATTTTTTTTAAGAATACTGAAAAAACTATGTGACACTTAGCAGTGTGGAATGCTGCATTTTCTGTCCCGCTACGGACTTCATCAGCACACTGTGTCACCAACTGTTAGATGCCAGTAGTTAAGATCATCTATTTAACTGAATTCTTAAGCGAAATTGAAAACGAGAATTATATTAACACTCATTTCTATTTCACCTATGACCATATGATCGATTCAGTTAGACGAACTTATCCACCATAGTTTTTTCCTTTATGTTTTTGTATTCCTATCCTTTATTAATCTACATTTACTTTGTACTTTAACCAACTGTCAGCTGGTAATGAAGACAAAGATTTTTGTTTTGACAAGTTTCTGTTTTATTCTTTTTACGTTAATGCAAATTTGAATTTAGTATCAACTTGAAAGAGTTAGTGAAAACATGTAAATCGCGGTGCCCATGCAATGTGCTGATGAAGTCCGTAGCGGGACAGAAAATGCAGCATTCCACACTGCTAAGTGTCACATAGTTTTTTCAGTATTCTTAAAAAAATTATTAATCTAATTTAAAAATCATAAAAATTATTAAAATTAAAAAATAAAAATTTATGATATGAACCTGAGCCCGGATTCGAACCCACAACCTCTTAGCATAAATTCATGGTTCAACTAAAAATTAATTTCTTTCAATTAAATTGCATGGGCACCGCGATTTACATGTTTTCACTAACTCTTTCAAGTTGATACTAAATTCAAATTTGCATTAACGTAAAAAGAATAAAACAGAAACTTGTCAAAACAAAAATCTTTGTCTTCATTACCAGCTGACAGTTGGTTAAAGTACAAAGTAAATGTAGATTAATAAAGGATAGGAATACAAAAACATAAAGGAAAAAACTATGGTGGATAAGTTCGTCTAACTGAATCGATCATATGGTCATAGGTGAAATAGAAATGAGTGTTAATATAATTCTCGTTTTCAATTTCGCTTAAGAATTCAGTTAAATAGATGATCTTAACTACTGGCATCTAACAGTTGGTGACACAGTGTGCTGATGAAGTCCGTAGCGGGACAGAAAATGCAGCATTCCACACTGCTAAGTGTCACATAGTTTTTTCAGTATTCTTAAAAAAATTATTAATCTAATTTAAAAATCATAAAAATTATTAAAATTAAAAAATAAAAATTTATGATATGAACCTGAGCCCGGATTCGAACCCACAACCTCTTAGCGTGAAAAATTTTCTATATAAATAATGTGTAAAGCGAAAAATTTTCTATACAAAAAATTTTTAAAGCAAAAAATTTTCTATACAGAAAATTTTTAAAGCGAAAAATTTTCTATATAAAAAATTTTTAAAGCGAAAAATTTTCTATTTAAAAAATTTTTAAAGCGAAAAATTTTCTATATAAAAAAGTTTAAAGCGAAAGGTTTTTTATGTAAAAAATTTATATATAAAAAATTTTTCGCTTAAAAAATTTTTTATATAGAAAATTTTTTGCTATAAATTTTTAATATAGAAAATTTTTTTATTTATAAATTTTTTTATTTAAAAAATTTTCACTATAAAAATTAATTTCTTTCAATATAAAAATTTTCTATATAAAAAATTTTTATAGCGAAAAATTTCGCTAGAAATTTTGCGAAAAATTTTTGCTGGACATACAGGTATAGGTTCCAAATAAAGATAATTTTATGAAATTTGCCAAAAATATTTGATGAGGTTTATTAGTTTAGTTACCTCCCATATGACTGATTTTGCCGGTGTTGAGATTTTGACTACTTGTAGCCATAAATTTCTATAGAAATTACTACACTAAATTTGGTTGGAATCGATCCATATATGACCATAGATCCCATAAAAGGAAAACGACGAAATTAAAAAAAAATATTTTCATTAGTAGTCCAGGGTATTATATGTTCTGCTTGACCGAATATAATACTGTTTACATATTTTATGTTATTTGCAAACCCAACAAACAAGTTTTAAGCGATTTTTGTGTTTTGATTTAAATATTTCTTTAATATATTTGTATAAATTGATTGTGTATAAAAAATCACTAAGTACATAAGTATGATAACAAATAAAAATATTTGTTTTATTTTAATTACTTCAAATTGACTCCACAACAACCTCTAAATGCCTAATCTACCTGATAATAACAGTCATGAGACAATTTTTCACAATTATCATAAGGCTTTACCATCACTTCCGTGGTTTCCAAGTCTTCCTGTCGCAAACAAGCGCATCTAAAGTCGGCACTACCAACTTGAAACAGTTTGCGAGGATAACCCACCCAATCACGTTGTTTGCCTCCACTATTTTGGGTACACCAAACATGGGAGCCTGTCTCCTTGGACCATTCTATATTGCAGTCGGGATATTTAACGCGCAACTGATCCATGGCCAATTTGGCATCTTCAGCCTGCTCTACCAAAGCCAAATACTTGTGATAGTACGGGGTAGGTACGCCTTGATTGTCATAGAAGCGTCCAATAAGTTTTCCTTTAAAGATATAATCACTTTCATAGAACTTTTGCCAGTTGGCTAAACTCAGGAGTTGGGAAGGTTTTAGCGTCAAGACATCATCTGCCTCTTCCTCGATAAAAGTTTCAAATTCTCCGCTTATAAATGAAACCGAAGCATCTCGTCCGGCAAAGTAGCTGTAACTGCAACCGGGACCATAATGTTTAATACCCTTGGAAACATCATAGACTCTGCCCACAATAGCCAGATATATGGGTGTGTCATTCTCACCATTAAAATGGGCCAGTTCTGCTTTGGTAAACAATTTGGAATCTTGCGGCTGAATTAGCTTTTCGGCACTTTCATAGTTCACGTCAACAGTTTTTCCCTCAAATTGTAGAAACTGTTGTCTTATCACCTGCATGATTTCCGGATAATAGACACCCGCCAAAATGGCCACAATGATGACCAGGAATTGTAGTTTAAATATAGATTTAATAAATGCAAGCATTTTTGCGAGTTTTTTTGTTATAAAAAAGGCACTTAAATAATATTTTTGTTTGGAAATTAGAAAAATAAATAAGATAAAACGTAAACAAATAGAAGAGATGACAGTTTTCTATGGAAACAATAACAAAATATACAGTGACAGCTGATTTGCTGTGTCATGTCAGCTGTTGGGTAATGACAACACAGGGTTGCTTTAAGAGAAAATACACAGAAAGAAAAAGGAGACACAAAATTAATGAAATAAATGAAAAGTTTTTTAATTTGAAAATTTTGACTGATTCGAGGTTAATAAAATTTTACTAGATTGTAAAAAATTGCTCGCGAAAATGTGTAAAGCAAAAAGTGTATGTTAACAATTTTTAAAACAAAACTTTGTCTTGAAAAAATTGAATAAAAAAATTTGTAATCGAAAAATGTCCATTATAAAATTATAAAAACTACAAGCAAACAAATTTTTAAGCAGAAAAGAATCATTATAAAATTATAATGCTAGCTCTTACATTTAAAAGAAACATAAAATTTTCGTCAAAAAAATATTCATGAAAAAATATAGAAGAGAAAAATTTGGGATCAAATGCAAATACACTTCTTTTTGAATAATATTTACATCCCGACTATTTTGTTATTTTTTGATAAAACTGCAAGCATTCAGCTTATTTTTAAAATAAACTCGTTTATTTTAAAACATCTTACCCCCCCTTCTTCACAGCATTCTGCATATAGTAGCCGACGGCTACAGCAAGAATGTGGGAAGTGAAGGTAGATGAAAACTGAAAAATGTTTGTTTTTGTTCAGTCGATAATCTACGCTTTTACTTTTGGTTTATGAACATAATTCTTAATAGTTATGTTTGTAAATTTAGTAATAATGCGAGGTTTTCGATCTGTCTAAATTGGGGATAATCCTCCTGAAGAGATGGCTTAACCAACCATCGAAACGCGTCGAGGAATTTGGTTTCTCCGCAAACATTTTTTGGCTTTTTATCAATAAATTGGTCTGTTACATTAATAAATAAATGTAACAGATTTGGGATCAAATGCAAATACACTTCTTTTTGAATAATATTTACATCCCGACTATTTTGTTATAAGAAAAATTTTCTCCAAAAAAAAATTTTATAAATCGAAAAAAAATCTATAAGAAAATTTTTATAAAGCGAAAAATTTTCTCTAAGAAAATTTTTATAAAGCGAAAAATTTTCTCTAAGAAAATTTTTATAAAGCAAAAAATTTTCTCTAAGATAATTTTTATAAAGCAAACAATTTCTCTAAAAAAAATGTTTATAAAGCGAAAAATTTTCTCTAAGAAAATTTTTATAAAGCGAACATTTTACTCTAAGAAAATTTTTATAAAGCGAAAAATTTTCTATTATAAATCTTTATAAAGCGAAATTTTTCTACAAGAAAATTTTTAATAAAAAATTTTCAAAATTATTTTAAAATTTTTTTCACTTTTTTGAAATTCACCTCTTTTTTTTAATATGCCATTATCCGACTTTTTAAAAGTCATATAAAAAAGATTTCTGAAAAATTTTCATTGCTTAAGATTTTGTTGTCAAAATTAATACAAATTTTCTAAAGACAATTTTCCGAATTTTGAACTGGATTTTTTACATAGGCGAAAAATAACGATATATTTTTTATAAAACAAGACCGCAAATTTTACAAAATGGAGAAAACTTCTAAGGTATGAAATTCGTAAAAGTTTACAAGTCAAAACATAATTCAATTTATAATTCTTTCTTTAGAGTAATGAAGAATCCTGCATTTCCACCACCGGCACCCCAGCCTCTCACAAATTTTCGGATTCGGATAACTTGAAATATATGAAGTAAGTGGTTGAGCTATCTTTTCTTTTTGGAAATATATTTTAATAATTTTATTACTTTAGTTTGAATTTTGTAGACAATTCGGAGTCCTCCAGTCAGGCGAAAGATGCGTTTATTGATAATCAAAAATCAGTGAATAATTGTGGGTATAATTAGCATAAGTTTGGAATGGTTAGAAATATTGGTATACCAATCGACTCAGTATTACTTCCTAAGTCGTTTTAACTGTATATTTTGGTCCGAATGGTTTTTATCTGCATTATCAAAGAACAGGTCATCAAAACTGATAATAAATTTAGGTAACATTTTTTTCTGGATCCATTACCATTGAAATGGGTTACCTGCTGACTTCCCAGATTTAAGATTTTGATGATAAATTCATGAATTAATTGCATACATTTTTCTTTCATACCGGTCGATATCGATAAATATAAAATATCGGTTTTACTATATTTTCATGAAATAAATTGAAAATTTTCTGGTACTGGCACCACTGTCATTAAAATGGGTTGAATTCGGTCTATTATTTTAAATACTTTCCATTAGACTAACTTAACGAGGAATTGGAGATTTTAAAATTAATATTTCTCTTATAAACAATAGTAAGTGTACAAAATATTGTTCTATATCTCCCAAATTAGAATATTTTATGGTATACTGATCGATCCAGTTTCACTTTCTCATTCCCAGAACCTGGAAATCTTTTTAATTCCTAGTTTCAGTTCAAAATAATTTCCTCTAAATATCCTCTTTCTCTATCTCTATTTTAAGGTCAAGATAAATCAAAATTTTTGAAACTTAAGCCCAACAAGATCCTACCCAACAATTTGCATTTGGATAATAAGAAAACTGAAGCAAATACGCTTCAGGTCCTAGAAAAATCTCTTTTCGAAATGGGCTATAAAACCAACGACATTCAGGGTTGGGAAAATATTGTTCAGCCACCCAAAGAAGATCTCTATAAATTACTAAAAAAGATGATTGACAATCACATTAAGCCGAGTGTCCAAATTCGAATAGGTGAGGTTACCTTCAACTGTCACATGATGGTCCTGCAGTGCTATTCCGATTTCTTTATGGAATGCGATAATGAGATCTTAATACAATTACCCGAGGAGAAAATCTCAGCCACGGCCTTTATGATGGTCTATGACTGGATGCTATCGCCCCAGCCTTTGGTCCAAAGGGAGGGCATTCTAGAACTTTTTACTGCTGCCAATTTTTTGCGTATTAAAGATTTAATTAATCAGTGTTGGCTATGTTTGGATGATGATGTACGATTTCGTGAAGATACAGCGTTTCTTTTGTATTTGGAGGCTCGAACTTATGGCCTGGAGAGTTTGCAGCAATTGATGTTGATGCGGATATGTAAATTCTTTTTGACCCTGGTGTCCTCAAAAGATTTTTTGGATATGAATACTAAAGAGATTTGTACACTGTTGAGTTCGAATACCATAGGGGTGAATTCCGAAATAGAGGTGAGTTTCTTTGTTGTAAACAGAAAAATTTTAAATGCAATTGATCTTTTCCCGATTTTTTCAGATCTTTATGTCTGTGGTTAGATGGCTGAGCTACAATTGGCTAGAACGTGAACGCTATCTCATAGATGTGGTAAAATGCGTTAGATTTAGTTTAATGCCTCCCTGGTTCTTGGTGGCCCTCAATAAAAATAATGAATGCATGGAGATTAATCGGATTATAGAACATCCCGAGATCAAAAAGATGATCAATGATGGTATAACGTAAGTCTTGTTTAAATTCATTACCCCTTCCTTGTCAAGTTTTAAAATCTCTTCCAAATTACTTCAGCTATACCACGACACAACTGTACTATGGTGAAAATCGTGAAGAATTTTTACACTTCCTCGAACGCTATCAACTCGTTGCGCCCATGCAACGTCAATGGGTCTACGATAAGGAGTGCAATTATCATTTGCGTTTGGAGTGCCCTAATATGCAAAATGTCACCTATAAATCTTTTTTGGAGTATTTGGAAATGATACGCACCATTGGCAAGGACTACTGGCGCTCTCTGGAAATGGACAAGAGCGGCGAGAAGTCGCTGCATTGTTTCTTATGCAACAATTGCCGCAAACCCACTGACCAAAATCTAGTATGTTGAATGTAAATTTATTTTTTTTGGATTAAATTTTGTCTTAAAATTCCAAAAGTATTTTTTATATTTTGGAAAATTTTCAATAATTGTCTTTTTTAATAAAATTTTTTAAAAGTGGTTTTATAAAGCGGTTGTTTTTTTTACATTTCAGCATTCAGTTATGATCAAAAAGGGCAAAGATCAAGCTATACAATGCGCAAGTAATTCAAAAACTCGCAAAGGTAAGAGCAAATTTGGATCTGAAAGTTTCTTTATAATACAGTACCTGGGCGACTCGGAGCTTTATGATAAGCATTTCGAGGCGAATATTTTTAATAACCGATTAAAAAAAGAATTACAGAAAAGACGGTACATAAACATCCAATTAATTTTGAATCATTTTATTCATTTTGTCCTATCAACACATGAGTATGAATAATTTTGGAAATTGTTCATATCGGGTGTTTTTTATTGAGGTATAGAACTTTAAGTTGGCATCACTTTTTTAACTGGCGCCATTTTGTCAGCTGTCAAGTGATTAATATTTAGTTTGGTTTGCCATTTCATCATGAACAGTTTGACAAAAGAACAACGCTTGCAAATCGTGCAAATTTATTTCGAAAATAAAGGTTCAGTTCGAGAAGTTTACCGCAAGCTCCGTCCATTTTATGGTCGACATAATCGTCCATCAGAGCAATTAATTCGGTTAACCATGGATCGTTTTCGCACTACGTTTACTCTATGTGATAATACGCATCCGCAGCGACGTCGAACAGTGCGCACCGAAGAAACAATTGCCGCTGTAGAGCAAAGTGTTGAAGAGGACCCGAATGAATCGATTCGCCACCGTGCACAGCAATTTGAGCTTTGTCCATCGACTTTATGAAAGATTTTGCGCAAAGATCTTGGCTTGCGACCTTACAAGATCCAGCTTGTGCAAGAATTAAAGCCGCGAGACCATGCAATGCGTCGTGATTTTGGTGTATGGGCCGAAAATGAGATTGATCTCGATGCTGATTTTCATCGCAAAATTTTGTTCAGTGATGATGGCTATGTCAACAAGCAAGATTGCCGCATTTGGAGTGAAGAGAATCCACATGAGACCCTTGAGACGCCATTACATCCACAAAAACTGACTGTTTGGTGTGCTCTATGGGCCGGTGGAGTCATTGGGCCATACTTCTTCCGAAATAATGCTGGAGAGTCAGTTACCATAAATGGAGACCGGTATAGAGCCATGATAACCGACTATTTTGTTCCCCAATTGGATGGCATGAATGTGGATGAGTTGTGGTTCCAACAAGACGGCGCTAAATGCCACACAGCGCACGTCACAATAGATTTATTGAAGGAAACATTCGATGAGCGCATAATTTCGCGGAATGGACCTGTCAATTGGCCACCAAGATCGTGCGATTTGACACCACTGGATTATTTTCTTTGGGGATATGTGAAGTCGCTCGTCTACGTCAACAAACCAGAAACGTTAGGGGACTTGGAAGCCAACATTCGTGGCGTTATTGCCAACATACGGCCCCATATGCTCGAAAAAGTAGTTGAAAATTGGACCTGTAGAATTGGCTTTATTCGAGCCAGCCGCGGCGGCCACATGCCCGAAATCATATTTAAACATTAATGGCATAAAATTATCCTTCCAATAAAGCCAAATTGATGGACATTAAAACGATTTTCTTGTGTTTTATTTCAATTCGAAGTTCTATACCTCTAAAAAAAACACCCATTACTTACAAACCTCCGTCGACTCACGCGCGAGAACTTTTCTAAAGATCATAGCCTGATAAAGTGCACAGTTTACGATATAAATTATTTTGAGTAGTTTTCAGTGGCGTCACCTATCGGTAATTGTTCATACCCCATTAAGAAATCTTCGTCGGCTCATGCGTAACAACTTTGCTAAAGATTATATCGTGATCAAATGCACAGTTTGCGATTTAATTTAATTTGAGTAATTATCAGTCGCACCACCTGTCGGAAATTGTTCATACCAATTAAAAAAAACCTTCGTCGGATCATTTGCAACAACTTCGCTAAAGATAATAGCATGATTAAATGGACAGTTTACGATTTAATTCATTTTGAGTATTTTTCAGTGGCGCCACCTGTCTGATAGTGATACAACTTAAAAACCTTCATCGTCTCATGCGCAATAGCTTTAGCTAAAGATCATTGCATGAGCATAACATGGTTAAATGCATAGTTTACTATTCTATAAAGGACATAAAGACATAAAAACATTCATTTGTTTAAAAGATATAACTTTACCAATTTTTTCCCCTTTTATCCCCTATTTTTTACAAAAGTTGCATGTGCATATTTGGTACTTGGTACCAATTTAATTCGGTACTTTTCATAAAAACACAGTTAACATATTGTTCCTATTCATATTACTTCATGAGGTGTTAAGTTATCATTTTATCCCTTTTATACCCATTTTGGCCCCCGAAATCAAAAAAGTACCAAATACGTATTCAATATTTTTCTTACATTTAATGATTGCATTACAACATTATTTTCTATATTGTTTCGTTCAAAAGAGAAGAGTGGCTTAAAAATTACTAATTACTTAAAAAAAACTATTTTTACCCTTTTTTACCCGCTATCGGGCACAGATTGAAAAAAGTACCAAACACCTGTCCGCTTATTTTAACAGCTCTTCAAAACATAATTTAAATTTTGTTTCTATGCCTATTACTTTAGTAGATATAGCAGTTCCAAAAGTCCCCTCTTACTCGACTGATTCATCAAAAAAGGTACCCACTGCCCAAATTTTATCAAAATTGTTAGAGCCGTTTTCGAGATAGCCATTCTCTCTCTATATATATATATATATATATATATATATATATATATATATACATACAATTGTTGCTCGTTTTTTAAGAATATAAGATTAGCTTAATACCAAAATTGTAGACTAGATTAGGGTGGCTGTCTGATAATCAGACTCACTTAAAGCGACTTTTTGACTTCGGGATCGGAGATTAACCCCTTGACGTATCAATCTGCGCAACGAAGTTCGCTTCCAACTGTTCGCACACAAGTTGCACTAAACAAACCGGTTTTGATGCTTAAGAACAGTCGCACAACGAGTCAGACTCGTGATAATCATGTTAGGCACATAAATAGTACCACGAGTCGGACTCGTGATAATCATGTTAGGCACAGAAATTGTAATATAATACGTCAAGGGGTTAAATTAATGTTAATTGCCAAATTTTGTTTTTGAGCGGTCGATTATCCTATTTTGTTCTCTAGTTTAAGCGGTCAATGTTGGTGGTTTAATTTTCAGTGAGAACTGTCAGAAATTTATAGGTATATTTTTGGAAGCGCAGACGAAGATTTTAGCGACTCCGAAATGTATGAAAATTTAAATAAAACAATTATAAGAAAGTCAAGAACTATTAGAACACGGCCAAATCATTTTAATTGTATAATAACTAAGAAATTCGCGCAATGTCTGCTTCTTCTACAAAAAAAGTTATGTTATTTTGACAACACATTTGACATTTGCAAAAAAGGGTTACCATTTCTTGTTGATCGATATGGCAACACCATGAAGTTTAAACCACCACCCAAAAAAATCAAATGCAAATAATATGCACTTTTAGATTAGTTAATTAGAGAATAAATTTAATTTTGATCTCAAACTCAAAAAGTGGCCTTAGACTATGACTTCCATTGTGTTACCTAGGACTTAGAGCATTAAATCACTAGAAACCCGCGATGAACCTTTTGATCTTTTTAATAAGTCTTAAGTTGATAAATATCTGGAAGATTTCTATTGTTTTCAAAAAATAAGAACCCTGAGAAATGATGCTATGATCCCAGTTGCCGCCATGCACATGTATAGGGCAACTCTACCTTTTTTTTATACCCACCATCAAAACTATTCTTTAAAGAATGGGGGGTATATTGAGATTGTCATTCCGTTTGTAATTTCCTTAATATTGGCCCAAAAATCAAAGACGATATACATATATTCTGAATTCTTATGAAATTCTAAGACGATTGAGCGATGTCCGTCTATCTGTCCGTCTGTCTGTTGAAATCACGATAACGCCTAAACGAAAGGAGCTAGCACACTGAAACTCTGATAAAATTTTGGTATTGAAATTGAGCAAAATCGGTTAACATTTGACCATAGCTCCCGTATAACCTCGCCTACGCTAATCGCTTATTTGCTAAAAAATATCAAACTATAATAGCTATGGTGATAAAATTTGGAATGTAGAAGTTTTGCATAAGCCCTAGACAGCATATAAAATTTCATCAAAATCGGTTTACATTTAGTCATAGCTCCCGTACAAAAAACTTACGGAAACAGCCAAAATTTCACCTAAAATACACTTAAATGCCAATAAATCTAAAACTATAACAGATATAACCACTAAATTTAGCACGATTAGGTCTTATGTCAATGCCAACCAGTGTGCAAAATCTTGTCACAATCGGTCACCATTTGACCATAGCTCCCATATAAAAAACTTACGGAAACACAAAAATACAAAAAGAAAAGGTGGTTTATGTCCGTCTGTCCGTCAGATAAAAGCGCGATAGCCCCTTAACGAAAAGGGCTACAGCAACAAAATTTTACAAAAGGAAGTTTTATGTAAATGCCAGCCAGTGTGCAAAATTTTGTTACAATCGGTTACTATTTGATCATAGCTCCCATATAAAAAACTTACGGAAACACAAAAATACAAAAATAAAAGACGGTTTATGACCGCCTTTCAGTCAGCAAAAAACGCGATAGCTCCTTAACTACAAGAGCTAGAGAGACAAAATTTAGCAAAAGTATTTTCGATATGTTATAGAATTTGTGTGCTGAAAATGGGTAAAATCGGTTCACATTTAGTTAGAGCTCCCATATAACTCTGCCCCGGGAATCACATTTATGCTGATAAATTGAATAAAATTGTAAAATCTAAATTTAGAACAGAGAAGTTTTATGCAACTTTCTGTCAGTTTTTAATAGAAAATGGTCCATTTTTGACTATAGCTTTCATATTAAAACCGCTCCCGGTAACCACTAAAATGCCACAAACGCCAGTTAAAAGCTATTAAATTATAAACTATGTCAGCTATGGCCACTAAATTTTGCACAAATAAACTTTATATTAATACCAGCCAGTATATTAAATTTTGTAACAATCGGTTAACATTTGACTATAGTTCTTATATATATAGCATTCCCTTTTTATAACCTTCACCACCATAGGTGGAAAGGGTATTATAAGTTTGTGCTGATGTATGTAACGCATAGAAATATTTGTCTTAGACCCATCTTTTAGTATACCAATAGGCTTAGAAACACTTTCTGAGTCGATTTAGCGATGTCCGTAGGTCCGTCCGTCCGTCTGGCTGGACGGCTGGCTGGACCCCCATGTAAACCTTGTAATCAAACTACAGGTCGCAATTCTAAAGATAATCTGATTAAATTTGGCACAAATCATTTTTCTGATAATAGGACCATGGCTATTGAAATTTGTCAAAATCGATCCATTATTTATGGTACCTCCCATAGGTCCCACTTCTCGGAATTGATATATTGGCCACAAAAATCAATATTTTTTCATGAAATTTTATTGGCCACAAAAATCAATATTTTTTCATGAAATTTAAAACAAGTACTGCCTATGTAAACTTTAATCACTATACCAAATTTCGTTGAAATTGGTCCACATTTAACCATAGCTCCCATACAAACTCTTTTTTCAAAACGCACAGAATGAGACAAAATTCACTAAAACGCTCGTAAATCCGAAGATAATGACAATTTTAAGTTTGTATAAGTTTTGAGAATATGTTTGTTTGATAACGAAATTAGCAAATATTTGTCTTTATACAGAAAAAGGAACACCTTTGACCTTAGCGGTGAAGGATATCGTATGGTCGGGCTTGACCGACTATAGCACTTTCTTACTTGTTATATCTACAATCAAAAAGATTTGGAGATACATTTAGTATATTAAGATTGCATCTACGAAATTAGATAGCTATCAATCAATGTTAGGTCCAGACTTTATATATGATGAATGCATTAGGAACTCCTAACGAAATATATGGACCTGCCATGTTGCTATCAATATGTTTATGGCACAACAAAACACATTACACTCTGATACAGTGAAAATACACTCGGAACGAAACCAAGCTCAACCAGTAGAAATCGGTTAGAAGATTATTTTACCATTTTTTAAATTTTCGATATACCCTCAAAATCGAAAGTAATCGATAAAAAACGATTTTTTTGGACTTAGCGGAGAAAAGAAGGCATAACTGAGTCATTTTTACATCGATTTTAAATTTTAAAATGTGTTTCGACAGAAGACAAAATAGGCTTTCACTTCGTAAAGACCTTTTTTTGACATGACCAATTTATCATAAAAATATTTTCCGCTGAAGTTAAAATATTATTTTTTTTTCGATTTTTTCAACTTCGGAAGCTTTTTTTTCCTAAAATTTATCAGAAGACCTAATATATTTTGACTTAAAAAAAATCATGGTTACCATTTTGTAAAACAAGAGTACTTTAATTAAAATCGGAAACATATTAACAGAGATAAAACAATTTTATTAAAAAAAGTGAATTCAGTATTATTTGTATTTTTATTAGAAAATTTTCTATACAATACTACGTTAGAGTGTTTTTTCAACTTTTTTCGAAAGTAGAGAAATGGCGGTCGGTTTATTATGGCATTCGGTGAGAAACTTCAAATAACAAAATTTAAGCCAAATCGGACTACGTTATCACGTGGCGCCCAGGCCATGAAGTTGAAAATTGCGTTTATAAGAAAAAATATGGCCAATTTTTTAGTTCTTGCAAAATTTAACTTTTTTAGTAAACATTTTAACAAAGTGTAAATATTAATTCATAATGTAGACTCAATTAGCTTTCTATCTACGTAAGTAGCGTATAAATCGGCTAAGAATTTTTTGAGTTATCGGAAATTTTCATAGAAATTTTGGGTCCTTGAAGACATCTATTTGATTTTATGATATTTGTTGATGGAAAGCAAATTGGGTCTAAATTACAAATTAACATTCAGATTTTGTCAAAAAGTTAAGCTTGTAGGTCAAAATTTGCAAAAACCGAAAAATTGCACATTTTTCTGGCCGGCACTAATTGAAATTCGAAAAAAGTGACTTAAGAAGTTAACTAAAAATGTTCTTCTTTTGTCTTTTACGGCTATATACACTGTCACTCGTTTCACGTTTGAGTGACCAGCAGTAATTTGCTAGCATTTTTATTGGGCTTTTCCCCTGGTAGCGTTTTTCAATAGTTAAAATTCCTTGGTGGAATCTTTCACCTTGCTCATCACTGAGTTTTCCAAGATTTTCTGGAAAAAAATCCAAATGGGATTTAAGATTCAAGGATTTAAGATTCAAGGAATTCATTTACCCTATGCAACTAGTTTCATAGTGTGAAAGCTGTATTACCGATCTCAACTAAAAACCGTAGGGCTTCGCAATACCAGAAAAGCGTTTGGTCGTGAAAGTTGGGATGATTTCAAGACAGTCAAACCGAGAACGGCAATAGAGGCATAAATAGAGCTTGGACATTATGTCGTACTTCTTTGTTTCTATCCTTTTTTTACTTCATTCATAAGTGCGTATAAATATAAGTACTTATACGTATATAGTATATATTTTTTTTAATTCGCTGTTAATTTAAATTTAAATAATCTAGGTTCACAAAATATTTAATGCACTATTCAAGTAAATATAAAAATGTTTGGCATTCCTAACAAAATACTGCGGAAAACGGCGTCCCAATGTGAAAAAATCGAAAAAA
Organism: Stomorhina lunata; assembly: GCA_933228675.1. Classification (NCBI taxonomy): domain Eukaryota; kingdom Metazoa; phylum Arthropoda; class Insecta; order Diptera; family Rhiniidae; genus Stomorhina; species Stomorhina lunata. Next base: position 46,882,686 of record OW121743.1, on the reverse strand, counting down.
AAAAAAAAATAAAAATTTAAATTTGTTTGAAAATATTTTTGTGATAATTTGATGAAATAAAAAATCTTTTTTAACAAGAAGAAAGCCTGATGTCTTGTCTGTCTCAAACCGTGTTAAAATTTCAAATCGATAAACAAATGACTTAGCTAGGCCTACTTTTGTTTGAGAAGACCAAAAAAATCGTTTTTTATCGATAACTTTCGATTTTGAGGGTATATCGAAATTTCTAAAAGTGATACACTCAATTAGGCCTATCGTTTGATATAGGTTTCCTTAAAAGTGTATTTCTTTTTCCTCAAAATGTATCAGTCAGTTATTATTGTAAAACTATATTCGGTTATGGAACAGCATTTTGTCCAAGGTAAATACTTGGGAAACCACTTAGATACTTTTAAATGTTGAACTATAGTATCTTTATCATTGCAACCGAATTTAGTCCAAATATATTAGCAACAATACCACATTTGGTCAAGATTTTGAATTAGCTGCACTCTCGTACAACTTGATGGTGGGTATACAAGATTCGGCACAGCCGAATATAACACTCTCTTACTTGTTAAATTATGTACTTTCTTTGTTAGAATTCAATAAAATATATTCAATTTCAACCATCACTGGAAGTGGTAAGAATTCAGTGATTTGTTCGCCTCGGGGACAGCCGAAGTATAAGCCAAAACCATCAACAAACACACAAACAATAAATTCTCTAAATGAGACGGCGACGGAAACGGAAGCAGCGGAAGATTTTAAATATCCCCGAGAAACAGATATTGGATTGAATTTACATGAAGTGAAGAGAAAATTGCAGAAACAACAACAACAGCAACCGGAAACTATTTTATATTATGATGATGGTGATGATGATGACAACAAACAACAGAAGCAACAACGACATCAACAACAAACGGATGTAAGTGAAAAGCAACAACAACGACACATTATCAATGATAGTCATCATCATCATCATCATACCTTAGAGCATTCATACTCCAATAAGATGAACATAAAAGATAAAATGAATAAAATACATCATCAAGAACTGTCCTCAAAGCCATATCAAATCCAACAAATAGAAAAGCAAAGAAAGAAAAGACTGCAACATAGCAAAGTCCAGTCCGAGACCAGTCGTCAATATACAATGATTTATAAATGTGCCGGTGATTTAATGGCTGATGCTAGTGTTGACTGTAGCATAGAACAGCAAAGCCAACACCAACACAACAGCCAGGAGCAGCATAAATTGCCTCAACAGAAACATTGTATTATTGGTGATAATCTGGATGTCGAACCGATAAAACATAATATTGGTCTAGTTACTGGGAGTCATGCTGTCGACTGCAATAATGATGATAAAGATTTAGTAATGAAATCTAGGCTAACAGAGCAAATAACTCCTTCATTTGCTGATGATTTGACAAGGTAAGTAACAGCGAAAGTGAATAGGTAGATATGTAGACATCTTTTTGCTCTAGCTATCACAGTTAACGAGAAAATCAAGTTTAAAGTTTTGCATATCAAAAATTCAAAAATATCAATTTTTGGTAAAAAATATGAGTGATCACAAAATTTCATTATTTTTGCTCTAGCTATTAGAGTTAACGAGAAAATCAGGTTTAAAGTTTTCATATCAAAAATTCAAAAATATCAATTTTTGCTGAAAAATTTAAGTGATCACAAAATTTCATTATTTTTGCTCTAGCTATTATAGTTAACGAGAAAATCAAGTTTAAAGTTTTGCATATCAAAAATTCAAAAATATCAATTTTTGGTGAAAAACATGAGTGATCACAAAATTTCTTTATTTTTGCTCTAGCTATCAAAGTTAACGAGAAAATCAAGCTTAAAGTTTTGCATATACAAAATTCAAAAATATCAATTTTTGGTGAAAAATATGAGTGATCACAAAATTTCATTATTTTTGCTCTAGCTATCAAAGTTAACGAGAAAATCGGGTTTAAAGTTTTGCATATCAAAAATTCAAAAATATCAATTTTTGGTGAAAAATATGAGTGATCACAAAATTTCATTATTTTTGCTCTAGCTATCATAGTTAACGAGAAAATCAATTTTAAAGTTTAGCATATAAAAAATTCAAAAATATAAATTTTTGGTGAAAAATATGAGTGATCACAAAATTTCATTATTTTTGCTCTAGCTATCAAAGTTAACGAGAAAATAAAGTTTAAAGTTTTGCATACCAAAAATTCAAAAATATCAATTTTTGGTGAAAAATATGAGTGATCACAAAATTTCATTATTTTTGCTCTAGCTATTAAAGTTAACGAGAAAATCAAGTTTAAAGTTTTGCATATAAAAAATTCAAAAATATAAATTTTTGGTGAAAAATATGAGTGATCACAAAATTTCATTATTTTTGCTCTAGCTATCAAAGTTAACGAGAAAATAAAGTTTAATGTTTTGCATACCAAAAATTCAAAAATATCAATTTTTGGTGAAAAATATGAGTGATCACAAAATTTCATTATTTTTGCTCTAGCTATTATAGTTAACGAGAAAATCAACTTTAAAGTTTTGCATATAAAAAATTCAAAAATATCAATTTTTGGTGAAAAATATGAGTGATCACAAAATTTCATTATTTTTGCTCTAGCTATTAAAGTTAACGAGAAAATCAAGTTTAAAGTTTTGCATATAAAAAATTCAAAAATATCAATTTTTGGTGAAAATTTGTGTGATCAAAAAATTTCATTATTTTTGCTCTAGCTATTAGAGTTAACGAGAAAATCAAGCTTAAAGTTTTGCATATACAAAATTCAAAAATATCAATTTTTGGTGAAAAATATGAGTGATCACAAAATTTCATTATTTTTGCTCTAGTCATTAGAGTTAACGAGAAAATCAAGTTTAAAGTTTTGCATATAAAAAATTCAAAAATTCAAAAATATAAATTTTTGGTGAAAAATATGAGTGATCACAAAATTTCATTATTTTTGCTCTAGCTATCAAAGTTAACGAGAAAATCAAGTTTAAAGTTTTGCATATAAAAAATTAAAAAATATCAATTTTTGATGAAAAATATGAGTGATCACAAAATTTCATTATTTTTGCTCTAGCTTTTATAGTTAACGAGAAAATCAAGTTTAAAGTTTTGCATATAAAAAATTCAAAAATATCAATTTTTGATGAAAAAAAAAGAGTGATCACAAAATTTCATTATTTTTGCTCTAGCTATCACAGTTAACGAGAAAATCAAGTTTAAACTTTAAACTTTAAAGTTTTGCAAATAAAAAATTCAAAAAAAATATTTTTTTGTATGAAATATGAGTGATAACAGAATTTCTTTATTTAGGCTCACAACATGTTTATATAAAACTTTTCTCCTTTCTCTAATTTTTCTTCCAACATCGAACCAAACTTGTACATGCTAAAAATATAAATGTTTGCCTTTGTTGAAAATTCAATTTTCTCGCGATGTTAAATTGACATCTTTTTTAATCACTTCAAAATTGTTCGCAATGTAGTTTTTTTTTGTCTATTTCCTAGATGTGTATCTACCAGATGCCTGTGCATTAAGGCCATTCTCAAATGAACATTTGAGAATGTTTACGGAGACGGAAACAAGAATTTTTTGCAATCGTTTTAAAAGATTTATTTACTTTTGTTCCTTAACCCACTTCTTTCGTTTCTCTGTTTGTAACTCGTATTCATCATTACTTTTCATTTTTCATTTCGTTTTCGTTGACAGAATTTCAAATTACAAAATCCTAGTGTTTGGTGGTATCGATCCCTATTGTTTGCAGAGTCAACATGTGCAACAGCCACATCCAAAGCAACAACAAAAATGGCAACAGCATCATTTACAACAACAACTACAACAGGAAGAACTACTACAACGGAAACGTGTACATTCAATTGATAGCATCATCATGAGTAGTCATCATCATCATCATTATCACTCCTTCCCGCAACATCCTTCACATTCCTACAACATCAACACCAACACTAACGCTTTTGTTGCCAATAAAGTTTTGGAAAATTTTGGCGACCATGTGTTGTCCTATGATGTTGAGGATATTGATGGCATGGAATGGCGACACTTATCCCATATACCCTTTGGTTCTCGTCATCATCATGCAGTTGTTGCATGCAACGGACTAATTTATGTTATTGGTGGCACGAGGACAGCATTGAGTGGCTCAAAAAAATTGGTTTGTATCTACGTGTTTGCTCTTGTTTGTTTTATAACATTTTCTTTTATTCAGTTTTTCCTTTTTATGTTATATCTAAGGAAATGCTTTTAGATTCGTTAAACGTACAATGAAATTTATAGATATTTGTTGGACTTAGAGAAAGTTTGTACAAAGTGTTTTAAAGAGTGAGTTATTTTTGGAAAGAATTTAGGATGAAGAAGAGTTCTTTAGCATTTTCTATTGGCTCAGGAAATCTATATAGATAGACCACCTAATCAGTTCTCAGTTCTCAGATAATATTTAGTCGAGATGTTGAAGCTCGTGAGTTCGATGATAAATTAGATGAATAAGTAGTAGATACTTACTATCTTACTTAAATGGGCCATATTTACAACCTGTAATAGTCAAAGGCCATGACCTTCGATCTTCTGCTCTATTTTCCAATTTCGTAGGCCAAGCTTTGAAAGTTTTTTTTCTACTTGGTCTTTCCATCGAAGGTTTGGACGTCCTCTTCTTACGTGTCCGTTTTTATTCTAATATTAACTTTTTTATAGTAATTGTTTTTTTCCAGGAGTAGGTTACTAGCCCGAAGTCCGAAAAATTAGTAGGAAAACTAAAAAAAAGTATCTAACACATAATAGTGTGGAAATGCTGCATTTTCTGTCCCGCTACAGTCTTCATCAGCACCCCGTTTCACCCATTGTTGAATGTCAGTAGTTATGATCATCCATTTAACTAAACACTTAAGCGAAATTGAAAACAAGAATTGAGTTGGCATTGAAAACTCATTTACTTTTTCACCTATGACCATATGATCGATTCAGTTAGACGAACCTATCCACGATAATTATTTCCTTTATGTTTTTGTATCCCTATTCTTTCATCTGGTAATAAAGATTTTTTGACAAGTTTTTATACCCACCATCAAAAGGAATTGGGGGTATATTGAGATTGTCATTCCGTTTGTAATTTCCTTAATATTGGCTCAAAAGACAATTTATAAAGATATATATTTTGAATCCTTATGAAATTCTCAGACGATTGAGCGATATCCGTCTGTCTGTTGAAATCACGATAACGCCTAAACGAAAGGAGCTAGCTCACTGATACTTAGTAAAAACATTATTCACATCTGAGAAAATTTTGGTATTGAAATTGGGCAAAATCGGTTAACATTTGACCATAGCTCCCGTATAACCTCGACTAATCTAATCGCTTATTTGCTAATAAATAACAAACTATAATAGCTGTGATGATAAAATTTGGTATGTAGAAGTTTTGCATAAGCCCTAGGCAGCATGAAAATCGGTTCACATTTAGTCATAGCTCCCATACAAAAAACTTACGGAAACAGCCAAAATTTCACCTAAAATACACTTAAATGCCAATAAATCTAAGACTCTAACATATATAACCACTAAATTTAGCATGATCAGGTCTTATGTCAATGCCAACCAGTGTGCAAATTTTTGTCATAATCGGTCACCATTTGACCATAGCTCCCATATAAAAAACTTACGGAAACACAAAAATACAAAAAGAAAAGGGGGTTTATGTCCGTCTGTCCGTCAGATAAAAGCGCGATAGCCCCTTAACGAAAAGGGCTACAGCAACAAAATTTTACAAAAGGAAGTTTTATGTAAATGCCAGCCAGTGTGCAAAATTTTGTTGCAAGCGGTTACTATTTGACCATAGCTCCCATATAAAAAACTTACGGAAACACAAAAATACCAAAAGAAAAGGGGGTTTATGTTCGTCTTTACGTCAGAAAAAAGCGCGATAGCGCCTTAACGAAAAGGGTTACAGCAAAAATTTTACAAAAGGAAGTTTTATGCGAATGCCAGCCAGTGTGCAAAATTTTGTCACAATCGGTTACCACTCGACCATAGCTCCCATATAAAAAACTCACGGAAACACAAAAATACAAAAAGAAAAGACGGTTTATGTCCGTCTTTCCGTCAGAGAAAAGCGCGATAGCTCCTTAACTGCAAGAGCTAGAGAGACAAAATTTAGAAATTGAATGCTGAAAATGGGTAAAATCGGTTCACATTTAGTTAGAGATCCCATATAACCCTGCCCCGGGAATCACATTTATGCTGATAATTTGAATAAAATTGTAAAATCTATGACTACTAAATTTAGAACAGAGAAGTTTTATGCAACTTTCAGCCAGTATGTCAAAATTTTATAGGAATCGGCCCATTTTTGACCATAGCTATGGCCACTAACAGCCTGTTTTTGAAACTACAATTTTTTCAAATTGTACGTCAACTTACGAAAAAATTGAACTTTTGGTTTTTGAATTTTTTTTTGAGTGAAACGAGAAAAAGCTTTTGAAATTTTGGTTCGTAAATGAAATGTATAGACGAAAGTAAATGTCAAATCAGGCAATTAAAAAATTCTAATCGTCTGGGAAACAAAAAACGGTTACTTAATTTTTTTTGTTTAGGACCTGAATACAATACAATGCATTGTGTTGAAACTAGGAAAAGGTTGTGGGAGAGGGAAAAGGTTGTGGGAGGGGGAAAAGGTTGTGGGAGGGGGAATAGGTACTGTTTGTGGATATTTGATTTAAACTTCCCTATATTGCAACTGGTTGGAAAAACTTCTGCGGGAAGGAAATTCTACATACGAACTGTACGACTAGCGTATCGTTTATCTGTAGAGTATCGACTGTCTACTGGTCAATCGACTACGAAAGGATGAGCTCTAACAGATAGACGTACATTGCGTAAGAAAGTTCATGTATCGAGAACGAGTTTCCTGATTTTGTTAGAGCACATTCCAAAGTAGTAGCAATAGAACAATAGAGTTGGATAACCTACTGTTACTGATGAGCACTTTTGCTCTCTCCTGTACTCGGTCAAGAAGTTCCAAAATAAACTTTGAAGCACCGGCCCATACATGAGAGTTGTATTTCACCGGTACGCAATACATGTTTCAGAATAGGGTCCATGTAAGAGTGCAAGAGAGGACGAAAGTGCTCATTGATTACAGCATGGTATCTAACTCTATTGAACCACTGGAGTGTCACACTTTTCTATTGTTTTTACTTTGGGATGTGCCCTAACGAAATTAGGGAACTCGTTCCCAAACTCAAATCTCTTATGCAATACATGTCTCAGAATAGAGTCTTTGCTACTCGACCGAGTGTAGGAAATGGTGGACGCCCTCGTCGGTATGCAACTCTATTGAGCCACTGGAGTGTCACAATGTTCTACCGCTCCTAGTTGCTTTGGAATCCGGTCTATCGAAATCTGGGAACTTGTTCCTAAAACTCGAACTTTTTTACTTAATACTTGTCTTTCTCATATCCAGAACATCATTGAAAAAATGTTTAATTTAATTTTGAAAAAAAAATGTTAAATTTTTTTATTTTTTGCTTTTATTTATTTTTGATTTTATTTAATTTTAGGGTCGACATAATTTTACAAAAGTCTTAAGTTTTATAGAAAAAGCTTTCAGAAAAGTAATAAAATACCTCATGGCAATACTATTATTTGATAATTCATTACGAAGCTTTCACTTCCAAACGAAAAAAGAAAATGAACTCAATTTAGAGCTTTATCGTTAGGCTAGTATTCGATTGCCTTCTAACGTATGACAGTTTTGTGAATAGGCTGTAAATTTTGCACAAATAAACTTTATATTAATACCAGCCAGTATGTAAAATTTTGTAGCAATCGGTCAACATTTGGCTATGTTCTTATATATGTGGGTGTGAGTTCCAAAACTCGCTCGTTCCAGAATTTAAAAAAAAATGAGATAACAATAGATTCTGATAGTTCTTTTGGTTCTTTATAAGGATACATATACAGACTGCATCAAGTCATATCCTTTTCTATGTTTTTGTATGTCCTAAAATTGCAGTTCGTAGCAAAACTCGTTCGTTCCACTTATTATTTATTTCCAAAACTGTCTCGTTCCATATTCTGTAGCAAAACTCGTTCGTTACTTGGTTGAAGTGAGACAAACCACCACAATGAGTTTTGACTTTCTCATTTTTATACCATAGGTTGAGAGGGTATTATAAGTTTGTGCTGATGTATGTAACGCACCGAAATATTTGTCTATAGTATACCGATCGACTTAGAATCACTTTCTGAGTCGATTTAACGACGTCCGTCCGTCCTGCTGGCTGTCCATGAAAAGCTTGTAATTAAAGTACAGGTCGCAATTTTGAAGATAAATTGATGAAATTTGGCACAGAGATATCTTTTTGTACTGGGACCATGCCTATTGAAATTGGTTGAAATCGATCCATTACTTCAGGTACATACGGCAGTACTCCCGGAATTGAAGTAACAAGAAATTTTTTTCAGATCAGTTCACATTCCAAGAAGAAAAGACACGATAATAACGCCAAATGAATACCGGGATATCTTTAGCGAATTCTGTACGGTACGAAAAGTTGGCAGCGAGGTTCCTATATGTGACTGGAAAACAGCTGTAGCTTCTGTAGTGAAAGCACCAGGTCAGCTGCATTTTCAATTTAAACTACAAAGCGAATAATCATAGAAAAGAAAAAAAATTTACTAACTTTGCAAGGGGATATTAATTATAAAGTGAATTCGTGTGATCCTAAAACATTCTTGAAACATGGAAAGAAAATCAAAGAAATCATTCCAAAACTACTTCCCATAAATGTAGGGATAAAACCTGAAAAGAAAAAAGATATTGGAACCCTTTTGTCCAACCACTTTGGAGAAAATTGGAGACAAAATAAAATCTTAGATTTTTATGTTTCGATTTTAGATGACAACAATGATGATCACGACGTGGAGGCAGTACGATGAGATTGAAGCATTTTCTTTGTCCGTTTAAGAACTCAATAATTTTCATTTTCACTTTTAACAAGTTTCCTTAATTTTAATAAATTAATTTACCTTTAAAAATATAGTGAAGTTAAATGATTTGTTTTACTGATGGGTTACTGTAAGTTGCAAAACTCGTTCGTTCCAATATGAAATGTAGCAAAACTGTTTCCTTTCGAAAATTGGTAGCAAAACTCGTTCGTTCCAAACTTCAAAACTTTATTTTTCCTTACTTAAGGAGTTTTGATTTTGTAAACTATATGCCTTTATAAAGAAATATCATAATGTTTTAGAATTAGTAGCTTTCAACTCATTTGGATCATTTATTAAGCTGTAGGAAGTTTTTTGCATTTTACCAAAATTTTGCAAACATGGAACGAGCGAGTTTTGCTTCTCACCCCTTCATATATAACATCCCCTTTTTATATCTACAATCAAAAAGATTTGGAGATACATTCAGTATATTAAGATTGCATCTACGAAATTAGGTAGCTATCAATCAATGTTAGGTCCAGACTTTATACACGGTAGATGCATTAGGAACTCCTAACAAAATATATGAACCTGCCGTGTTGCTACGAGTATCAACATGTTTATGGCGCAACAAAACAGATTATTAATGTAAAACTATATTCGGTTATGGAACAGCATTTTGTCCAAGTTAAATACTTGGGAAACCACTTAGATACTTTTAAATGTTGAACTATAGTAACTATATCATTGCAACTGAATTTAGTCCAAATTTATTACAAACCAGGGTAAGAAAATATTCACGAGTGTGAAGCTCATTTGTCTAAATTCAGCACTTTCTCAAGAGTTGTGAGTAATGTTTTTTTGTTTTGTTACACACAATTATGACTAAAGATTAACTTTTACAACTCTCGCGCGTGAAGAGTGAATAAAATTTAAAAATCATTTCCTCATGCGCACGACTAAACTAAACTTCAACATAAGCAGGCGCATGAGCATCCACATTTGTCATTCATTCATTTTTAATTTAGTTAATTATCATTATTAGTTAATTACAATTGAGTTTTTTTTTTTTTATTTCTCTGTTCTCTCGAACCATTTATTTTTTTGCAATAATTTGATTTTGTTCTTGTATTTTTTGTTTTTGTCTTTTCTTTAACAAAGCAGAAATTTAGTTAATATTTCTTCTAATGTGCCACTCACGGGCAAGTCGTGCGCTAATCGTGTAAAATATTTTTTGTGAGTTTTCATTTTTTAGTTGATCGTGACTTGTGTAGAAAAAGTTTACTCTTGTCAACACGAGTAAGAAATGAATGTACAAGAAAAATTTGTTAATACCCATGACTGTGTGCGAGATTTTTATAAAAAGGAATTTTTGCACATGAGTAAATGTGTGAAATGAGTGTTCAAATCCTTACCCTGTTACAAACATTACCACATTTGGTCAAGATTTTGAATTAGCTGCACTCTCGTACAACTTGATGGTGGGTATACAAGATTCGGCACAGCCGAATATAACACTCTTACTTATTTCTGTATAAAGATAAATATTTGCTAAATTTTGCCATTATACAAACATTTTCTCAAGACTTATACATTTAAGCTGTTTCCGTCATTTGGACTTAAATGAGAGCTAGGGTCAACGATTATCTCGAAATTTGGCAAATTGATTACAGTTTTTAAACAAATTATGTATGCAAAAAAAATGAACTTTCCACTTATGGTGGTCAATAGAGCGGTTCGGCTTCCATATAAAAAAAAGTTGTGTCAGTCACCCCCTAGGATCAAAGATAATATTAAAACAATTCCAAAAAAAAATTGTATTTTTTTACCACGCCTACAAATACCGGCCTTTTAGTATTTTGATCACTATGTCGCCATTTTAGGTCTGATCATAACATTTTATATATCGGTGTTCGCGGCTTTGTAAGGGCTACATTTCCCTCTTTGAAAGTTTTTTACTACCACGTCAATTTATAGTCATAATTTAAAAAAAAAAAAAAACAAGATTTGTACTTGATTCGATTAGGGTAGGTACGAATCGAATTTTGAAAAATTATGTCTAGAAATTGACGTGGTAGTAAAAAACTATCAACGTGAGAAATGTAGCCCTTATACAGCCGAGAACACCGATATATAAAATTTTATAATAGGACTAAAGATGGCGACACAATTAACAAAATACATAAAGGGCGGTATTTGTAGGCGTGGTAAAAACTAAAAAATTTTTTTAGAATTATTTTTACATTATCTTTAATCCTAGGAGGTGACTGACTCAACTTTTTTTTCGAACCACTCTAGTTTTCAAGGGTATAAATATTTCAGGTCAAAACCTTAAAGTACGGTAATAATTTTTCTTCATCATTTCATTTCTTAAAAGCTCTGCTTATCTATTGTATAAAATAGTATTAGCTAGTGCTTGTACGTTTTTGCCCATCCATGAAAGTAAGTTTCTAAGTACGTGGGGTACTATTTTAGTAACGGAAATAGCAAATAATAACAAACATTTTTAAATGAAAATGGCTTAATTGTTTTTAAAAATATTCCCTTTTATGATCAATACATTTTTATCAAAGAAAGTGACATGGCAGTATATTCATTGGCATTTTAGACAGTCCCCCAGAAATACAAGAAGTAAAGAACTCCATTAAAAGTATTAAAGATCTCTGTTCGCCAGTAGGAATAGGAGACAATTTCGAGCCCTAACCGCCAAAAAGACTTAAGAGCTAAAAAATTAAATTTACAGCAGAAGCATTTTTAAAATATCTTTGGACAGTGAATTGTACTTAAGTCTTTATTGTTTTTGCTGTAGCGGTAAATTCTACTGCCCTGATATTTTGTGAGATGATGCAGATGATCATGAATAATAAATTTTAATAATAAAATGAAAATCGTCCATCATGTCGCTTAAGCCCTTTTGGTGGTTATGGCTCGATTTGCTTTGATGTCATTTTTCCACGAACAAATTTTGGCTAATCCTGAAGTACCCACATGGTACTTACATAATACCCCTCGCATAACTGTTTGCATCTTTTATCCATAAGGACTAGTAGTTATACCCTTCACCACCGTAGGTGGAAAGGGTATTATAAGTTTGTGCTGATGTTTGTAACGCATAGAAATATTTGTCTTAGACCCACCTTTTAGTATACCAATAGACTTAGAATCACTTTCTGAGTCGATTTAGCGATGTCCGTCCGTCCGTCTGGCTGGCTGGACCCCCATGTAAACCTTGTAATCAAACTACAGGTCGCAATTCTAAAGACAATTTGATGAAATTTGGCATAAATCATTTTTTTTGATAATGGGACCATGGCTATGGAAATTGGTCAAAATCGGTTCATTATTTATGGTACCTCCCATAGGTCCCACTTCCCGGAATTGCTATATTGGCCACAAATATCAATATTTTTTCATGAAATTTAAAACAAATACAGCTTATGTAAACCTAAATCACTGTACGAAATTTCGTTGAAATCGGTCCACATTTGACCATAGCTCCCATACAAACTCTTCTTTAAAAACGACCTAAATGAGACAAAAAATCACTAAAACGCTCGTAAATCTAAAGATAATGAAAATTTATTTTTTGCATACATAATTTTTGTAACAACTGTAATCGACGTGCCAAATTTCGAAATAATCGGCCCACATTCGATCCTAGCTCTCATATAAGTCCAAATGGCGGAAACAGGGGGGTTACTGTGTATCTCGATTCGAAAATAAAACTGTTCGAATTTGTATACTTAAAGCATTGAGTTTCGAAAATGATTTCTTTCGAATCGAAATACGCAGTAACCCCCCAGCTTAAATATATAAGTTTTGAGGAAATGTTTGTATGATGGCAAAATTTAGCAAATATTTGTCTTTATACAGGAAAAAGAACACCTTTGACCATAATGGTGAAGGGTATCATATGGTCGGCTTGACCGACTAAAGCGCTTTCTTACTTGTTTTTGCCTTAGTTTGAGTCCTCTTACTTTCATCCGAACAAGTTGTTTGTTTCCATTTGAGAATATTATCATGTTTGGTTTTCTAAATTTTTGTTGTTTTTCTTCATTCATTTTGTTTTCCTATAATTTTTATTTCTATTATAGAATTTGTGTTCTCGTTATTTAAAAAGTTTTGTTTTTCGTTAAATTGTTTTTTGGTGGGTAATCATGTTATTTGAACTAACAATTGTGCAGTTTTAAATTGCTTCTATTTGGATCGTCAGTTGGTTGTAATGGCTTTTTTTAGATTTTTTTTGGGGTTTAGAAAAGTTATAACATAATATTTATATGAAATAAAAAATACGAGGGAGAGTCAATAAGTCCGTAAATTAACAAAAAGTTAATTTTTGTGAAACGATTTTTTCGTTAAAGTTAAACATTTATTCAAGTTTGAGAACAGGAAATAGTCACTCGGGGCTAAATGTGGAGAATATGGTGGATAAGGGAGCAATTTGTAGCCCAATTCATGTGCAAACCCACTATATGGGTGAAAAAGAACTTTATTCTTTGCCAAATATTGTGTTTTTTTTTTCTAAATTTCTAATTGAGTCGATACAATTAGTTAGTAGTACACTCAGGGAAAAAACGTGCTGATAATAAGATTTTCTGCTTGAAATCGAAACTTTTTCTGCTTGAAAGTAGAGTAAATACGAAAAATCTTATTTTGAGAATTAAATCTTAATTTTTTAAGATTCATTGTAAGATCGCAATCTTAAAAAAAATCTAAGCACAGGATCGATAACTAAGAATGTGTTCTTATTAATTAAGATTAAATTCTTAATTTTTAAGAATTCACTCTTAATTAATAAGAACATAATCTTAAAGTACCTGGTAGACCGAGCCTTGCTCGGAGCTTTATGATAAGCATTTTGAGGAAAATTTTAAAGTTTTTATATATTTTATATTATAAAGTGCTAAAATAAATGTAGAGGAAAGACATTGTAGAAATATTCAGTTAATTTTGAATTATTTGATTTATTTTGTCCGACCAACACATAGTTTGCATAGTTTACAGTTTAACTCATTTTGAATAATTTTGGAAATTATTCATATCAACAGAAACCTCTGTCGACTCATGCGCAACAACTTTGCTAAAGATTATAGTCTGATCAAATGCACAGTTTACGATTTAATTCATTTTGAGTAGTTTTCTGTGGCGCCACCTGTCGGACTTTGCTTATTCCAATTCATAAACCTTCTTCGGCTTATCCGTAACAACTTTGCTGAAGATTATAGCATGATTAAATGTACAGCATACGATTAAATTGACATTGAGTAAATTTCAATAGCGCCACCTGTCGAAATTTCTTCATACCAACTAAGAAACCTTCGTCGGCTCATGTGCAACAACTTTGCTAAAGATTGTAGCATGATTAAATGTACAGATTACGATTAAATTGACTTTGAGTAAGTTTCTGTAGCGTCACCAGTCGGAAATTATTCATACCAACTAAAAAGCCTTCGTCGGCTCATGCGCTACAACTTTGCTAAAGATCATAGAATGATCAAATGTACAGTTTACGATTTAATTAATTTTTAGTAATTTTCAGTGGCGCCATCTGTCGGAAATTAGTCTTATCAACTTTAAAACCTTCGCCGGCTTATCCGCAACATTTTCGCTAAAGAGCATAACATAATCAAATTCACAGTTTACTATTCTATACAGAACATACATACAGACAAACATTCATTTGTTTAAAATAATACTAATTTTTCCCCCTTTTTATTCCCTAATTTCTAAAAGTTCCATATGTATATTTGGTACTTTTTTGGTGCCAATTGAATTCGGTACATTTTTTTAAAGCGCATTTAACATAATGTATAATGTTCCTATTCATATTACTTTGGAGATGTTAAGTTATCATTTTATCCCTTTTTTACCCATTTTGGCTCCAAAATCAAAAAAGTACCAAATACGTGTTTCATGTTTTTTTTACATCTATTGATTGCAGTACCAAGTTTCTTTCTATATTCTTTAGTTTAAAATATAAGAGTGGGTTAAAAAGGTGCCAAAAAAACTATTTTCACCCTTTTTTATCCCCTATCGGACATAGTTTCAAAAAAGTACCAAACACCTGTCAGCTTATTTTCAAAGCTGTTTAAAACGTAATTTTAATTTTGTTTCTATACCTATTACTTTAGGAGACATAGCGTTTTCGATTTTTTCCCCTTTTTACCCGTTTTTACCCTCTTAGAGGTAAAAGTTCCAAAAGTCCCTTCTTCTTCGACCTATACATCAAAAAAGATACCCACTGTCCAAATTTTATCAAAATCGTTAGAGCCGTTTTCGAGATAGCCATTCTATATATATATATATATATATATATATATACAATTATTGCTCGTTTAATAATATAAGATAATAAGAACGCATTCTTAATTATCTATCTTGTTCTTAGAACTTTTTCAAGATTGCGATCTTACAAACAATCTTGAAAAATAAGATTTTATTCTTAAAATAAGATTTTTCGCATTTACTCTACTTTCAAGCAGAAAAAGTTTCGATTTCAAGCAGAAAATCTTATTATCAGTTTTTTCTTATTATAATATTCGTATTTAAAGATAAAATAAAACACATTTTTTATTATTTTTTCCCCTTTCGAGGAATGTAATAGTATTCCTATATTTTAAAATTTATTTTAGATTATAGGTAGTTAGTAAAAAATTTTATCCTAAAAATACCTTGACTTCATCTTCCGTTGGAAAAAATGTGCATATTTCTGTCAATATATCTTGGAAATCTTGAGGATGAAGTGCGAGATCCTTTTTTAGAATTTGATGTACTATAATCTGGATCAGCTCATCACGATAGTTATTGTTTAAATCTTTGTGTGAAGCATAAAATTCTAGGATGTTTTTGCCACTTACTGATTCATTCAATAATGAATCTAAATCCTATATAAATAAACGAAAATATTTTATGTTTTGTACACATTTTAATGTATTAAGTAATTATCTAATACTTTTACCATGTCAAACACTTTTTTGTTAACTTCCACATTTACAGAAGACGATGGAGTGGAAGTTACATCCGGACATTTTTTTAGCCACTGACCTACCTTCGACGGCATCGAAAGTGTATCTTCATCAATTTCAAACTAAAGGACAAAACTATTAGTGGTTTAATTTACTTTCTAAATAAAATATTAAAACCTGTTTCCTTTTTCCAGACAAATAATTTTTCACGAAACTCCATTCGAAGTCCTAAGGGTGGAATGGCTTCCTTTACATCATCTGCTTTCATATACTGCAGACTTCTAAAAGTTACATTTGAGCCTGAAACAAATTAAATCAATATAATTTTTTATAAAGAAATTTACATATTTATAAATATGAGGAAAAACTTACGCTGCAGGTACGGAAAAACGCATTCCAGATCGAATTCTTTCAAAAAAATGTTCAGCAACGCGTCATCGTCCGAGAAATCTGATGAAATTTCTTGTGAAGGGCAGTTCAATTCATACTCCCCATCCCATACCGGAACTAAATTGCCTTCTATTGGAATATTTAAAAGGATCACTTCATCCGGATTAAGGTTTTCCATTTATATTTTTTATTAAATTTATATTTTTTTTATCAACAAATTAGTTTTTCACTTTTTCGCAACTATTTTGGTCGGCGGATTACAATTTATGACAAAATACTGAGAAATTTCGCTTAAACAAGCACACAAATCTACAAAATCAAGAATACGATCTTAAGCTTAGAACTTACAATCTTCAAAATAAGAATAAAATCTTGAAATCAAGATCACAATCTTGAAATAAAGAATACGATCTAAAATTGAGCTTTAAAATCTTATAATAAGATTAAAATCTTAAAAGCAAACAAATTACATGTTTATTTTTAGATTGTATTCTCATAACCAAGAATTTATTCTTAAATTTAAGAATATAAATCTTACTGGCTATATTTTCAAGATTGAAAATTCAAGATTTCGCAATCTTATATTTTAGATTTTTTTTCTTGAAATCAGATCGTCATTTTTCTCTTAGTGTATGTAGTCTATGTGGATTATTTGGCTGATAGATCCAATCTAGCCTTATTTGGCACCGATTCACCTCGGAAAAATACTGTTTGGTCTTCAGTGTATTGTGGTTTATCCACATTTCGTTTACGTTTGCCAAACGGTGCAATAGCATGTCTATTGTCACGAATTTTTAAAGGTAGAAGGCCAATGCACGCGGCTAGCGGCTGCGGGCGGCAATCAGCTGTTTTTTGATTTGTCAAATTTCAAGCGGCAATGGAAAAAAGTAGAACTTTGTTCTACTTTTCCTCGCGGCAGATTTTTTCAGTGCTGCCAGATTTAATTATATCCTACTCAAATATTTTTTTATATGAACATTTTTGTAAACAAGCGCACATTTTATGTACTGGCAATACTACGACCTCCCGCAGCCGCGTGTATTGGCCCTGTACCTTAAGTTATCCGCCCAATTGTGCAAAGTTCACTAATACTTTAATTCTTCCCCTAGTTTTCTAGAATGTTTCTGTTGATGTTTCTCTTTTTTGCTGTAAAGAGTATAGCAACGTTTTTCTCTTTTATCTACATTCTCTCTCTGTTACTGTTAACTTCAGATAATCTTTTTGTACAATGTTTTTGTGAGAACGTATTGGAACATGCATGAACTTTCGTAAGCCACATTGTTAGTGTAATCAACGACAGCAGCTCTGTTAACGTCTGCAGATAATGCTAGAGACTCTCTTCTCCACTATATAAGGCCGATTAACGAATATTGTGGAAACAGTTTTAATTGAGACGCGTATAAGAGAACAGTGTGACTAAGAATATTTGTACAGCAGTTTTGTGAAGTTTGTTTACAGTTTTTGTGAAAGTATGTTTAAGTGATTAACTCTAAAGTTAATAACACTATAGCTTTGTAAAACTACATAAAGTGTTTTAATTTTGATTTCGGTTATTTGCAAAAAGAATTCCTTCCACGTTTTGAAAGGAAAAACGTAACACTATTTTGCTGTGAATAAAGACAAACATTTCTGCGAAATTGTCTTGCTAAAAGCTTTTTCATCCTCAAGTGATCATTGAAAATTTAAACCACTGATCCATTGCTCTTTCACTTTTAACATATAATCGGCTAAAACTATATCGTATTGAGTATTTTTAATTGTTTGGTATGTCGACCCTTAATTGGACAAACCTATCCTTTCTAGTAAAGCCACATCTAAATTAAGAAACCACTTTTTTCCTTTGGAAATGGATGGATAATTATCTAGCTTTCTGCGAAAATTATGCCTGATGATGATACGAAATTAACTTTTTTCTTTTCTTCTCAAAACGAAAGGTAGTCTATTATTAATGTCTGTCAAACATCTTATATTTGACTCTTGATAGAAGTATTTTAAATCGAATTTGAGGCTAAAAATTTAAAAGCTATGGACTTATTGAACTGCCCTCGTTGTTAAATGTATTCAAGTTAAAATAGTAACTTTTTTTCGAATTAAAGGTATTTTTAGAAACATTTGATGGTAAACCTTAAACTAACCCCTAAATAGAATTAATTACTGAAACTAGACTGTATCCAGAATCGAACAAAATTTAAACAAAGATTCGAGTAAAACTTTAACGGTAATTAAACTACGAACTGAACCTACTACTAAAAATATGGATGAGCATAGAACTGAAGCTTAAACTGAAAATGGAACTATTACTGGACCTAAAGAAACATCTGGAACTTTACATAACCTGGACGTAGAGCCCAACCTTGAATATGATCTACAACTAAAGCTAGAATTAAGAAGCTAATGCTGAGTCCAGAACTGAATGTATAACTGAACCTGAAACTAATCACATACCAAACCTGGTAAAGATCCTAAACTAAACCTGAAACTGATTATGAAACTGAATCTTTAAGTGAAGTGAACTGACTTAACCTGGAGCTGAACCTGAAGCTTTACCTAGAATCTAGAAGTGAACTAAGAACTTAACCTAAAGCTTCCTACAAGCGAAACTTTGGCTGATCCAGGATCCGCAGAGAAACTTTGCCGCAATTACTCTAAACTTAGCCAAATATTTAAGAATCCGCAGAAACTTTGCCGCTATTGCCCTAGATATAAATTATAAGTGGGTGATGTGGCTTAATTATAAATTTCTATTAAAATTATTAGTTACTACAGCATCCTCCATCGGTAAGCCTACAACAATAACACGCCGTCGATGTAAAACAAATAGAATTGACTGTAGAACAAAAATGTTAAAGAAATAGCAACAAATGACGCAACTTCACTATTTGAAACATAAATATGACGTGCAATTACTAACTACTTACTTAAATGGCCTTTATTTACCACCTTTTAAGGTCAAAGCCCGAGCATGTTTTAGAACTCCATGTGCTTCGATCTTAAGCGCATATTCTTCAATTTCGTAAGCCAAGCTTTGAAAGACTTTCCTCTAAATGGTCTTTCCATCGAATTTTTGGACGTTCCCTTCTAACATTAGGGAGGCTGTTTTTATTCTAATTTTAGCTTTTTTATAGTAATTGTTTTTTGTGGGTTACTAGCCCAACGTCCTAAAATAGGTGAAAAAATGGGGGTCCCAGCGAGGTACCCAAAGGAGTAGACGGATTTCAAAGTTTTTTTTTGAATCTTTCTTATTTATATAAAACTAAATAAGTGTGACAAATTTCATCGTTGTAGGATCACTCCTTCTATTTTTTGCAGTTAGAGGTATGAAGAAATATCACTGTGCAACGTCCGAATGCACCGGCACTCCTTACTACCAGGAGCCGACTACTTTCCATAATTTTTGTAACACAACACGATCGTTAAATACAATCGTCAAAATGAGTTTGAAAAACAAACAGACCAATCATATTCATGCAAGTTTACAACAAAACAGGTACAGTGAAAAGCGCACAGAGAGTTATAATTCCAGTCAGTCGAATGCACGCTTTCAGCAAAATAGACTCATGCCGCTTTATTTTTCAGAATTTTAGTTTTTTTTCTTATATCATTCAGTCTCATTTATTACTCTATGCTCTTTGTGCCGACCGCTGCTTATAGGTTATTAAAGAAAGAATTTATTTGTAGTATATATATAATTCCCCGACAACATTCCAATTGGAACAAGGGGTACTTCTCTCAGACAATGAGCTGCATCCGATTCTATTTTTAGACTCATTGAAAGGGACCTACGTTTTAACGCCGGCTCCGAACGGCAAATGCATTAGTTAGAGAAGTTTTTTTTACATAGCCTAATACTCAATAACCGTGAACCGCCGTGGTATAGCAGGTTAGTCATCCGCCTAGCATACCAGAGGCCCAAGTTCGATCCCTGGCCAGACTCACTTGAAAAAATAAATTTTCAAAAAAGCGGCGGTTCACCTCATAACTCAGCTTGCCACTGGTTATTGAGTATTAGGCTATGTAAAACTTCTCTAACTAATGCATTTGCCGTTCGGAGCCGGCGTTAAAACGTAGGTCCCTTTCAATGAGTATAAAAATAGAATCGGATGCAGCTCATTGTCTGAGAGAAGTACCCCTTGTTCCAATTGGAATGTTACCGGGGAATTATATATATATAATACTCAATAACCAGTGGCTAGCTGAGTTATGAGGTGAACCGCCGCTTTTTGAAAATTTATTTTTTCAAGTAAGTCTGACCAGGGATCGAACTTGGGCCTCTGGTATGCTAGCCGGATGACTAACCTGCTATACCACGGCGATTCACATTTGTAGTTCGAATTATAAATTTAACAATATTGCCCTGATTCGAATCCTATCAAGACCAGGTTATCTTTTTATACCCTTCACCAATAGGTGAAAGGGTATTATAAGTTTGTGATTCCGTTTGTAATTTTGTTATTAGTGATCGTAGACCCCATAAAAATTATACCGATCGACTCAGAATCGGGAGGAGAATCGATTAAGCGATGTCCGTCTGTCTGTCTGTCTGTCTGTCTGTCTGTCTGTCTGTCCGTCTGTCTGTCTGTTGAAATCAAGTTTCTGAAGCCCCTGGAGGATGGAATTACATAAATTATATATCAGATTTTAGGAAATTCTCCCGCAATGAACGCTATTAAATTTCATTAAAATCGGTTTATAAACACCGAAAATATCGAAAAAATACCAAAAATTAGACGAAAATTTTAAAATTTTTGATTGAAACACACTTTTAAATAACAAGAGAAAAAAGATACTCCTGGTGTACATGTGATAATATGTTATATATCAGATTGTAGGAAATATTTTCCTAAAGCACTCTGTAAAATTTTATCAAAATCGGTCCATAAACAACTGATATATCGCTAAAACACTGAATTTGATGTATCGCAAATTGCCCAAAGTACACATTAGAGAATGTTTGTTGAAAAAATTAAATGCAGAAATAGGAAAAACTATCCTCCTTTAGTACGGACCTACATAAATTTTATATCAGATTTTAGGAAATTCCCCCACCAAGCACGTTATTAAATTTTATCAAAAGCGGTCTATAAACAATTGAGATATCGCCATAACACTATATTTGATGTACAGCAAATTGCCCAAAGTAAGTGTCTAAGAAATTTTGTTTACATTTTGTAAGTATTGTTTCAGCGATATCTCAGGTGTTTATGGACCGATTGTGATGAAATTTGACATCGTTCTTTATGGGAGGATTTTCTAAAATCTAATATATATACTCCACAAATATGATTATGAATACCATTCAAATTGTACCGATCAACTCAGAATCGGCACAAGAATCGATTTCGCGACCTCCGTCCGTCTGTCCGTCCGTCTGTTTGTTTGCCCGTCCGTCCGTCTGTTTGTTTGTCCGTCCGTCTACATGTCCGTCCGTCTACCTGTCTGTCCTTTTTTCTGTTGTAGTCAAGTTTTTGGAGCTCCTGTTTTGTCGATATCTCAGATGTTTATTTTGATGAAGTTTAATAGCGTCCTTCGCAGGGGATTATCTAAATCCTGATGCATTCTGTAATTTGTGGTAGATATAATTTAGCGTTTAAGCGATGGTGTTTTGATCGACAATGTTGAAATTCAGGGTGCGACAATTCAGGAGCTCCACAAATCTGGTTTTAGCAGACAGACACACTGCATTTATCTTAATTTTGTGTCTGACTTTTGAACATTATGATAACATTTGAGAATGTATTATATATCAACTTATAGGTAATCTTCCTAGGAAGTACAAAAATGCAGCTAATTACATGATATCCGTTCAAAACCTACATATGTATGTAAGTATCTCACATATCAACAAAAATTTAAATTTTTTAATTGCAATTGGGAGAAATCCGTTCACGTTTGACAATTGATCCCGTATAAATTCGCCTAAGGCAATTTCTTAGTAGCTAATAAATGACAAATTATAATAGACACGATGATGACATTTAGTATAAAGACGTTGTACAATATTGATATTCAGGACAATAGCGCCTAAAATAAACTTTCGAGAGGGACAACATTTGACAAAAGTATTTCTGATCTCTTGAAAAGTTCGATATTGAAAATGGGCGAGCTCTATTCACATTTAGTGAAATCTCCCATATAAACCCGACCGGGAATCGATTTAATGCTGATAAATTAAATCACATTAAAATTGCACAAAGAACTAGAGCAAAACTTTCCAAACATCCATCGGACAGATCGAAAGAACTATACATCCCAAATATTATTGATGAAGTGTTCATTTTAATTAATTAACTAACTTCAAATTAATAAGTAAACTTTTCCGACAAAGCTGATAACCATCCATTCAAAAGCTATATATTTCACGTATGTATCTAAAACTAAGAGTGTATACCCTTTAATTTTAAGGCTTGTATACATTGACAATCATTGTTAAAGCTTTGACCTAAATCAGTCCGCTAACTTCAGAGTTTTACATAACTAATCAAGAACTTTTACTAGTTGGATAGTTCGTACGAATTAAAGTGCACAACCCTCACTGGGCACAGCGTTTTTGGGTTGCATGTCAGAATACTTAAACTTCATCAAATCGATGTGCTATTGCAAATCTAAGGGCATCTACATTTTGAAGCATCTTTTCTGCATGGTTTATCTGGTCTATCGAACTTTATTAAATGTTCGTAAAATATGTGTCTATTTTATTTCGAAGCTACTGGCTGGCTTAAATATGCATTCTCTACTTGTAGTCTAGTAATCATTATCTTTCTCAAAGGGACCACTTTAGAACCCAAGTGAAGCTTCCCTAGACATCAGCCACCTGCCCAACCTAACCTTTGGGTGCATAACTATTCTAGATGATGACGCCACCGAAAAGGTTTTCGTTTTCCGACTCTTAATTTTAAAGACTCTTTGCATATAATACTAGTATAACCAAATATTGCTACGAATTACATTAAGTACTTATGGAACACCATTGGTGAAGGGTATCCAAGATTCGGCAAAGCCGAATATACCACTCTTACTTGTTGTTCTTGTTTTTCCAATTACACACCCAAGTCCCTATATTTTTAATTGGTAAGTACTTACTTACCTTCAATGACATCACCATGTTAATGTCATGACCTGAAAATCTAATGAGTAAGTAGTTCATATTTAATATTTTGGCTTCTTATCTCATTATTTGGTAATGAAAACTTTAGCTGGGCTCCTTTTTTCTTTCTAGATTTTCGAAAAAACCATTTGGTGTTTTAACCTCGAAACCCATAAATGGACCTTGGAAACGAATATGCCAGAATCACGCAGAGACTTTGCCGCAATTGCTCTGGATAACAAAACAAATCATGATATTGGTTTCTATATTATCGGTGGACAAGGGGTTAATGCCAATGCTCTTAGCAGTGTTTGGTTTTACAATGTCAAACGTAAAATATGGATTAAGGTATGTATGTGTGAATGCAAAACCGTGTGGCCTTAATTAACCGTTAACAAAAATAAAACTCCATTTTTCAATTTGAACATTTAAACATTTTGAATAATTACCAAATAAATCTAACGAATATTTAACCAAAAACGAATGAATGAATGTATAAATGAATGATTTTGTATCCGTTGATAATGGCCAAAACAGAAACCTTCACTGAACGCGGGACGTTATGGCTTAGCGGCTGCTATGGTAAATGACGATGAGATTTGGGTAGCAGGCGGGATAATCAATACCAATACTAAAGGCAGCTGTGGCCAGGGTGAACAGCCAAATGCCAGAACCGAGGCAGCAGCAACTCATGTAATCACCGATACAATAGAGATTTACAATTTAAACTGTTCACATGATAAAATATTGGCCAACAATCAGACAAGAGAATCCATAAATATTGGAGCAACAAAGCAGGAGGGGAAGGAATGTGATAACATTGCAGAAAGTGATGGGGGTTGTGGTGAAGATTCCAATAAAAATTCTTTAAATATGAAATATATGAAAACTTTAACACGAATGGATGCTGTTGACTCAAATGTAGGCCAATGGATTAAATCTAAACTACATTTACGTATGCCCCGGTAAGAGGATTATTGATTATTCTTTGTTATGAGGTTTCGGTTTCTTACTTTATGTGGTACATATGTATTTCTTTTTGGGAATTCATAAAGCAAAGAGATTAGGGGAAACAGATTTTTTTTGGGTATCAACACATTTTTAAATACTTACTCGTTTAAGATAAAAAAGCCAAGAGGATTACTCATTCCTAGTTTATATATTCACACAAATAACCAAAGTCTTTAATAAAGGAAAACACATTTTAGATACAAAATTATTTTACAATTAAGAAGATTACAAAAAGTCATGTTGGTTATACTTTTGGCTTCAACATTTTTTATAAACAACTTGACCTCAGACTAAATCTGGGAATAGTTTTAAAGGGTGGTTAAATTGTTGTTGTTGTTGTTGTTGTAACTGCGATATTATTGGTAAGATCGCAGAAGTGGCAGTCCTTGGGCGGAATCGTAAGATTTCCGAGTCGTTCCGGTACGAAGAACCGACTACTTACTTACTTAAATGGCCAATTGTAACAACCTGTTTAGGTCAAAGGCCGAGCATATTTTAGAATTCCATGCGCTTCTATCTTGTGCGCATATTCTCCAATTTCTTATGCTAAGTTTTGAAAGATTTTCTTCTACTTGGTCTTTCCATCGAAGTTTTGGGCGCCCTCTTCTACGAGTTCCCTCAGGATCATTATCAAACACTTTTCTTGCCGGAGTATTTTCATCCATTCGCACAACATGTCCTAGCCAGCGCAGCCGTTGTTGCTTAATGCGTTTTACTGTGTCTGTGTCAGCGTATAACTCATACAGCTCATGATTCATTCGATGTCGATACTCATTGTTGACGCAGACTGGTCCAAATATTTTTCGTAGGATTTTCCTCTCAAACTCTCCAAGGATAGCTTCATCTGCCTGTGCAAGTACCCATGATTCTGCACCATACAGTAACACGGGTAGTATCTTATATTCTTAAACGAGCAATAATTGTATATATATATATATATATGTATATATATATATATATATATATATATATATATATATATATATATATATATATATATATATAGAATGGCTATCTCGAAAACGGCTCTAACGATTTTAATAAAATTTGGACAGTGGGTGTCTTTTTTGATGTATAGGTCGAAGAAGAAGGGACTTTTGGAACTTTTACCTCTAAGAGGGTAAAAACGGGTAAAAAGGGGAAAAAATCGAAAACGATATGTCTCCTAAAGTAATAGGTATAGAAACAAAATTAAAATTACGTTTTAAACAGCTTTGAAAATAAGCGGACAGGTGTTTGGTACTTTTTTGAAACTATGTCCGATAGGGGGTAAAAAAGGGTGAAAATAGTTTTTTTTGGCACCTTTTTAACCCACTCTTATATTTTCAACTAAAGAATATAGAAAGAAACTTGGTACTGCAATCAATAGATGTAAAAAAAACATGAAACACGTATTTGGTACTTTTTTGATTTTGGAGCCAAAATGGGTAAAAAAGGGATAAAATGATAACTTAACATCTCCAAAGTAATATGAATAGGAACATTATACATTATGTTAAATGCGTTTTAAAAAAATGTACCGAATTCAATTGGCACCAAAAAAGTACCAAATATACATATGGAACTTTTAGAAATTAGGGAATAAAAAGGGGGAAAAATTAGTATTATTTTAAACAAATGAATGTTTGTCTGTATGTATGTTCTTTATAGAATAGTAAACTGTGAATTTGATTGTGTTATGCTCTTTAGCGAAGATGTTGCGGATAAGCCGGCGAAGGTTTTAAAGTTGATAAGACTAATTTCCGACAGATGGCGCCACTGAAAATTACTAAAAATTAATTAAATCGTAAACTGTACATTTGATCATGCTATGATCTTTAGCAAAGTTGTAGCGCATGAGCCGACGAAGGCTTTTAGTTGGTATGAATAATTTCCGACAGGTGGCGCTACAGAAACTTACTCAAAGTCAATTTAATCGTAATCTGTACATTTAATCATGCTACAATCTTTAGCAAAGTTGTTGCACATGAGCCGACGAAGGTTTCTTAGTTGGTATGAAGAAATTTCGACAGGTGGCGCTACTGAAATTTACTCAAAGTCAATTTAATCGTATGCTGTACATTTAATCATGCTATAATCTTCAGCAAAGTTGTTACGGATAAGCCGAAGAAGGTTTATGAATTGGAATAAGCAAAGTCCGACAGGTGGCGCCACAGAAAACTACTCAAAATGAATTAAATCGTAAACTGTGCATTTGATCAGACTATAATCTTTAGCAAAGTTGTTGCGCATGAGTCGACAGAGGTTTCTGTTGATATGAATAATTTCCAAAATTATTCAAAATGAGTTAAACTGTAAACTATGCAAACTATGTGTTGGTCGGACAAAATAAATCAAATAATTCAAAATTAACTGAATATTTCTACAATGTCTTTCCTCTAAATTTATTTTAGCACTTTATAATATAAAATATATAAAAACTTTAAAATTTTCCTCAAAATGCTTATCATAAAGCTCCGATCAAGGCTCGGTCTACCAGGTACTAAGCGTTTTATAGAGCGTAATTTTAGTTCTTACGGAGAGGACTTTATTTCTTAGCTGTTTGCTTAGGCCAAAATAGCATCTATTGGCAAGTATTATTCTACGTTTAATTTCAAAGCTTATATCGTTGTTGATGTTCACAGCGGTACCAAGGTATACAAATTCTTTTACAACTTCAAAACTATAGTTTTCTACGGGCACATGTGATCCAATTCTAGTGGCCTGAAGAAACCATCAGTTTTGTTTTTGATTCATTTACAGCTAAACCCATTTTGTTTGATTCCTTCTCGATATTGGAAAAGGCGGCAGTTACCTCGCGTAAAGTGCGCCCCATAATATCAATGTCATCGGCATACGCGAGTAGCATATGTTTTCTATTGAAGATTGTACCACTTGTATTAACTGCTGCATCACGTAAGATTTTCTCTAGCACAATATTCAAGAGATCACATGATAGACTATCACCTTGTCTGAAACCCCGTTTAGTTATGAAAGACTCTGATAGGTTCTTACCTATCTTAACAGATGATATTGTATTAGTTAGTGTCATCCTGCATAACTTTATTAGCTTCGTGGGGATGCCGAACTCAGAAATTGCTTCAAACACCTTCTTCCGTATCGGGCTGTCAAAAGCTGCTTTGTAGTCAACAAAGAGATGATACGTGTCAATTTGTTTCTCTTGGGTCTTCTCCAGGATCTGACGTAGAGTAAAGATCTGGTCAGTGGTTGATTTACCTGGTCTAAAGCCACATTGGTACGTCCCAATTATTTCGTTAATTTTGGACTTAAGCCTTTCGCACAGTATGGTCGATAGAATCTTATATGCAATTGAGAGGAGACTTATCCCTCTGTAATTTGCACACACAGTTTTATCTCCTTTTTTGTGCACAGGACAAAGGACACTAAGATTCCAATCGTCTGACATGTATTCTTCTGACCATATTGCTTCTATAAGTTGGGACATAAGCCTTATCAACTCATCTCCTCCGGCCGAAGTGCCGACTGCCGTGGTTAAATTGTAAGGGCCGATGTTGAATGTGAACTACACCTAAACGCCAAGTCTTTTTTCTGAATTTTATTTGACATTTCTCTATTTCAGACTTACTCAATTTGAACCATGGAGAGATACACAATCCAACAACGTGTTAAAGTTATACAGACTTATTATGAAAATGGGCGTTCAAATCAAAATGCATATCGTGCACTTCGTGATTTTTTGGTCAATTTTATCGTCCAAATATGCGTACAATCGCAAAAATCGTGGAAAAATTCGAGCAAACCGCGTCTGTAGAAAATGTGAGAACACCAGTACATGCTCGTACAGCTCGTACTGCAGAAAATATTGCTGCTGTTCGCGATAGTGTGGCTGAAGAGCCGTCCACCTCAACTCGTCGTCGTGCCCAACAATTGCACCTCGTTGATGAACATTATGCATAAAGACTTGCATTTACACGCTTACAAGGTGCAATTGGCTCAAGAACTAAAGCCTCTTGACCATTCCAAATGTCGTGAATGGGCAGAATGGTGGCCAGAAATGGCAAAAGTGGATGATCAATTTTCGAAGAAAATCATGAGAATCCAAGAGTGATTGTCGAAGAACCAATGCACCCAGAAAGAATGCACCCACAAAGGTTTATGGGCTGGCGGCATCATCGGGCCGTATTTTTTCCAAAATGAGGCCGGTCAGGCCTCATGGCCATGTTATCTCATGTAATGGCGATGTCAATTGGCCGCCAAGATCATGTGATTTGACACCGTTGGACTTTTTTCTTTGGGGTTATTTGAAAGAAAAGATGTACGTCGATAAGCCAGCAACAATTCAAGAGCTAAAGGACGAGATAATTCGGCACATTAACGGCATAGAACCTCCATTATGCCTCAGGGTCATCGAAAATTTGGACCATCGGATGGACGTGTGCCGCCGTGGTCGCGGCGCCCATTTGGCCGATATTTTGTTCCATACATAATTGAGTAATACCAATATATCATAATAAAATAAAATTACAATAATTTCCTAAATAGTTTGTGTTTTATTCAAAATCAACATCGGCCCATGAAATTTAACCATCTAGACGTACTAGCGGATCTTGGTCTGTTATCATCGACAACGAAATATTCTCAGGGTAAAAAAGGAGGCGTTATTTTCTATGAACCGACGAAAGATTTGTTGAACGTCTTCCGAAGATATAACGAAAAATGTATTTTGGCGATCCCAATGTGCGGCAAAACGAAAATTGCTTGTTTTTAATAGTTCGGTTGGAATTATCGGAAAACTTCCTTAGTAAAAGTATAACGATTCTTTAAGAGCTTTAATTTTGTAATATCAGGGTGGTACACCGGGGTGGTGGGAGCTGAGGTCTGATTAATAAATACAACAACTGGATACTTGAGACCAATGACTATTAAAGCAAAATATTGGACTCTTCGAGACAAAAACATCGATATATCACACTTTAAGATCCGACTGTAAATGCCGAAGATATACCGAAAAACATATTTTGGCGACCCCAATGTGCGGCGAAAAAAATTAAAATTTTTTTTTTCGAAACTGTTTTATAAAAATACTTTATATTCTGTGGTGTACGGCGAACTTTTTTTTCTTTCATATAAGTTGAAAAATGTATTTTGGCGACCCCAATGTGCGGTAAAAACAAAAATTCCTTGTTTTCAATAGTTCGGTTAGAATTATCGAAAAACTTCCTTAGTAAAAGTATAACGATTTTTTAAGAGCTTTAACTTTGTGATATTAGGTTGGTACATTGGGGTGGTAGGAACTGAGGTCTGATTAATAAATACAACAACTGGATATTTGAGACCAATGACTATTAAAGCAAAATATTGGACTCCTCGAGACAAAAACATCGATATATCACACTTTAAGATCCGACTGTAAATGCCGAAGATATACCAAAAAAACGTATTTTGACGACCCTAATGTGCGGCAAAAAAAATTAAATTACTTCACAACATTTGCTTAAAAGTCTGAGTTTGCGATCGATATCGAATGCGGTAATTTGGCCTCAGTATTTTCTAACTTTTTAAAATAAGAACAGTTTTGTAAAGCTTTTTAATTTTTTTCAGACTTTATGGCAAATTTTGTATGATGCCAAATGGTTCCCTGTATTTGTTGGGTGGTATTGGCTTTAACAATAAACTAAAAGAACTAACGTCCCTGATGGATATAGATGTCTTTGATGTGAAGCAGCAAAAATGGGAACATGTAGGTGACCTAAATATGGCCAGGTGAGTGAAATGTAGGTCTGTGTGTGATTCCCCATTAACAAAAAAGAGGGAAAAAATGAAACCAATAGTTACCGGAAACAGAAACAAAAAAACATCGGAAAGAAAAACATTAAAAAGTCATTAATTACACATTTTTTTTGGGGGGGAAACAAAACTGTTTGTTGTTTGTTCTCTTACTTAAACAAATGTTGATGTTTTTTTTGTTGTTGTCATTGCATGTTGTTGCTGCTGCTGCCTCTGATGTTCGGTTTGAATGTTGTAGACATGGCCATGATGTTGCCAAACTTAATGACCATTGTATTTGTGTTATTGGCGGTGTGTCAACCTTTGAAAAATGTTCATTAAATAAAGTGGAAGTATTTTGTACAAAAACACGCAAGTCTCTTAAGGATCTACCGGATTTGCCCTGGCCTGTGTCCGGATGTGCGGCTGTAACAATAAATTGAATTCCGCAACAACAAAAATGGAAAAGAAATGAAATATTTTGTTGTTATTTATGATATATATTTTTTTGTTTGTTTTGTAGCAAAACTTTTTATTTTGTTATCTCAAACGAATATTTCAATTGTTATGAAACGTTTTATATTTTAAATTAAATTTTATATTTATGCCTTAATCATTTTCTAAATGTTAGTTTTTATTTATGTCTTTATTCTCTTCAGAAATAAATAATTTAGAATGTGAAAATGGGAAAAAAGGAAAAGTTTTAAATAAGTAATTGTAAGTATTAAAACTTAATATTAAATCATCAAAGTTTGGCTTAAGGCACAGTGGGGTCATGACAAAAGTTTTACTACAGAAAAATTGTTAGTATAACAGTTTTTTTTTTTTTATAGAAAAAGTGTTGGTATAAAATTTTTCTACAGGAAAAGTGTTAGTATTAAATTTTATCTATAGAAAATCTGTTTGTTTAACTGCTTTTCTATAGAAAAGTGTTGGTATAACAGTTTTTCTATAGAAAAAGTGTTGGTATAACAGTTTTTCTATAGAAAAAGTGTTGGTATAACAGTTTTTCTATAGAAAAAGTGTTGGTATAACAGTTTTTCTATAAAAAAAAACTGGGTTATAACAGTTTTTCTATAGAAAAAGTGTTGGTATAACAGTTTTTCTATAGAAAAAGTGTTGGTATAACAGTTTTTCTATAGAAAAAGTGTTGGTATAACAGTTTTTCTATAGAAAAAGTGTTGGTATAACAGTTTTTCTATAGAAAAAGTGCTGGTATAACAGTTTTTTCTATAGAAAAAGTGTTGGTATAACAGTTTTTCTATAGAAAAAGTGTTGGTATAACAGCTTTTCTATAGAAAAAGTGTTGGTATAACAGTTTTTCTATAGAAAAAGTGTTGGTATGACAGTTTTTCTATAGAAAAAGTGTTGGTATAACAGTTTTTCTATAGAAAAAGTGTTGGTATAACAGTTTTTCTATAGAAAAAGTGTTGGTATAACAGTTTTTCTATAGAAAAAGTGTTGGTATAACAGTTTTTCTATAGAAAAAGTGTTGGTATAACAGTTTTTCTATAGAAAAAGTGTTGGTATAAACAGTTTTTTCTATAGAAAAAGTGTTGGTATAACAGTTTTTCTATAGAAAAAGTGTTGGTATAACAGTTTTTCTATAGAAAAAGTGTTGGTATAACAGTTTTTCTATAGAAAAAGTGTTGGTATAACAGTTTTTCTATAGAAAAAGTGTTGATATAACAGTTTTTCTATAGAAAAAGTGCTGGTATAAAAGTTTTTCTATAGAAAAAGTGTTGCTATAACAGTTTTTCTATAGAAAAAGTGTTTGTATAACAGTTTTTCTATAGAAAAAGTGTTTGTATAACAGTTTTTCTATAGAAAAAGTGTTGGTATAACAGTTTTTCTATTGAAAAAGTGTTGGTATAACAGTTTTTGTATAGAAAAAGTGCTGGTATAACAGTTTTTTCTATAGAAAAAGTGTTGGTATAACAGTTTTTCTATAAAAAAAGTGTTGGTATAACAGTTTTTCTATAGAAAAAGTGTTGGTATAACAGTTTTTCTATAGAAAAAGTGTTGGTATAACAGTTTTTCTATAGAAAAAGTGTTGGTATAACAGTTTTTCTATAGAAAAAGTGTTGGTATAACAGTTTTTCTATAGAAAAAGTGTTGGTATAACAGTTTTTCTATAGAAAAAGTGTTGGTATAACAGTTTTTCTATAGAAAAAGTGTTGGTATAACAGTTTTTCTATAGAAAAAGTGTTGGTATAACAGTTTTTCTATAGAAAAAGTGTTGGTATAACAGTTTTTCTATAGAAAAAGTGTTGGTATAACAGTTTTTCTATAGAAAAAGTGTTGGTATAACAGTTTTTCTATAGAAAAAGTGTTGGTATAACAGTTTTTCTATAGAAAAAGTGTTAGTATAACAGTTTTTTTTTATAGAAAAAGTGTTGGAATAACAGTTTTTTCTATAGAAAAAGTGTTGGTATAACAGTTTTTCTATAGAAAAAGTGTTGGTATAACAGTTTTTCTATAGAAAAAGTGTTGGTATAACAGTTTTTCTATAGAAAAAGTGTTGGTATAACAGTTTTTCTATAGAAAAAGTGTTAGTATAACAGTTTTTTTTTATAGAAAAAGTGTTGGAATAACAGTTTTTCTATAAAAAAGTGTTGTTATAACAGTTTTTCTATAGAAAAAGTGTTGGTATAACAGTTTTTCTATAGAAAAAGTGTTGGTATAACAATTTTTCTATAGAAAAAGTGTTGGTATAACAGTTTTTCTATAGAAAAAGTGCTGGTATAACAGTTTTTCTATAGAAAAAGTGTTGGTATAACAGTTTTTCTATAGAAAAAGTGTTGGTATAACAGCTTTTCTATAGAAAAAGTGTTGGTATAACAGTTTTTCTATAGAAAAAGTGTTGGTATGACAGTTTTTCTATAGAAAAAGTGTTGGTATAACAGTTTTTCTATAGAAAAAGTGTTGGTATAACAGTTTTTCTATAGAAAAAGTGTTGGTATAACAGTTTTTCTATTGAAAAAGTGTTGGTATAACAGTTTTTGTATAGAAAAAGTGCTGGTATAACAGTTTTTCTATAGAAAAAGTGTTGGTATAACAGTTTTTCTATAGAAAAAGTGTTAGTATAACAGTTTTTCTATAGAAAAAGTGTTGGTATAACAGTTTTTCTATAGAAAAAGTGTTGGTATAACAGTTTTTCTATAGAAAAAGTGTTGGTATAACAGTTTTTCTATAGAAAAAGTGTTGGTATAACAGTTTTTCTATAGAAAAAGTGTTGGTATAACAGTTTTTCTATAGAAAAAGTGTTGGTATAACAGTTTTTCTATAGAAAAAGTGTTGGTATAACAGTTTTTTCTATAGAAAAAGTGTTGGTATAACAGTTTTTCTATAGAAAAAGTGTTGGTATAACAGTTTTTCTATAGAAAAAGTGTTGGTATAACAGTTTTTCTACAGAAAAAGTGTTGGTATAACAGTTTTTCTATAGAAAAAGTGTTGGTATAACAGTTTTTCTATAGAAAAAGTGTTGGTATAACAGTTTTTCTATAGAAAAAGTGTTGGTATAACAGTTTTTCTATAGAAAAAGTGTTAGTATACCAGTTTCTCTATAGAAAAAGCGTTAATATAATAGTTTTTCTATAGAAAAAGCGTTAGTATAAAAGTTTTTCTATAGAAATAGTATTAGTATAACAGTTTTTCTATAGAAATAGTATTAGTATAACAGTTTTTCTATAGAAAAAGTGTTAGTTTAACAGTTTTTTTATAGAAAACGTGTTAGTATAACAGTTTTTCTACAGAAACAGTGGTGGTATAACAGTTTTTCTATAGAAAAAGTGTTGGCATAACAGCTTTTCTATAGAAAAAGTGTTGGTATAACAGTTTTTCTATAGAAAAAGTCTTAGTTTAATAGTTTTTCTATAGAAAAAGTGTTAGTAGAACAGTTTTTTCTTAGAAAAAGTCTTAGTATAACAGTTTTTCTTTGTAGAAAGTGTTAGAATAACATTTACTCCTTTTTTAATTAGACCCCTATGTGCACCCTAAGATTGTGTATTTCAACTTAAGTTCATCTCCTTACAGTTGCAGGTGAATAATTTATTATCATAAACTTCCCACGTCAACTCCATTGCTCGCCCGTTTTTTTTAAACCAGCAAAAAATACGATTTTCATCATTAATCTTCTTTCTGTTTTTTTTTTTGTTATAAAAATTATTTTTCTCTTTTACCCCTTAAGCAATGGAGAGGATAAAAAGCTGCTGTAAATCCATTAAACAATTGACATTTAAAGTAGTCAAATAAAATATAAAAAAACTTGTAACTTTAATGCGATTAACGAAAAGGATAACGAAAGTTTTTCTAGAAAAGTTAAGAAATAAAAGGAAAACTTTTACTTTCTGTATTAGGAGATTACACGACAAATTTAAAATTTATTAAATAAGTTATTTTCTATTACAGTTTTGAAAATATCAATTTCATGGTAACAAACTGTTATACTAAGAATTTTTAAAATGATATCACTTCAAATTTAACACTTCGTCTATAGAAAACTGTTATAATAACGCTTTTTGTATAGAAAAACTGTTATACTAACACTTTTTCTATAGAAAAACTTTTTCTATAGAAAAACTGTTATACTAACACTTTTTCTATAGAAAAACTGTTATACTAACACTTTTTCTATAGAAAAACTGTTATACTAACACTTTTTCTATAGAAAAACTGTTATACTAACACTTTTTCTATAGAAAAACTGTTATACTAACACTTTTTCTATAGAAAACTGTTATACTAACACTTTTTCTATAGAAAAACTGTTATACTAACACTTTTTCTATAGAAAAACTGTTATACTAACACTTTTCTATAGAAAAACTGTTATACTAACACTTTTTCTATAGAAAAACTGTTATACTAACACTTTTTGTATAGAAAAACTGTTATACTAACCCTTTTTCTATAGAACAAGTAAGAGTGGTATATTCGGCTTTGCCGAATCTTGGATACCCTTCACCAATGGTGTTCCAAAAGTACTTAATGTAATTCGTAGCAATATTTGGTTATACTAGTATTATATGCAAAGAGTCTTTAAAATTAAGAGTCGGAAAACGAAAACCTTTTCGGTGGCGTCATCATCTAGAATAGTTATGCACCCAAAGGTTAGGTTGGACAGGTGGCTGATGTCTAGGGAAGCTTCACTTGGGTTCTAAAGTGGTCCCTTTGTGAAAGATAATGATTACTAGACTACAAGTAGAGAATGCATATTTAAGCCAGCCAGTAGCTTCGAAATAAAATAGACACATTTACTAAAGTTCGATAGACCAGATAAACCATGCAGAAAAGATGCTTCAAAATGTAGATGCCCTTAGATTTGCAATAGCACATCGATTTGATAAAGTTTAAGTATTCTGACATGCAACCCAAAAACGCTGTGCCCAGTGAGGGTTGTGCACTTCAATTCGTACGAATTATCCAACTAGTAAAAGTTCTTGATTAGTTATGTAAAACTCTGAAGTTAGCGGACTGATTTAGGTCAAAGCTTTAACAATGATTGTCAATGTATACAAGCCTTAAAATTAAAGGGTATACACTCTTAGTTTTAGATACATACGTGAAATATATAGCTTTTGAATGGATGGTTATCAGCTTTGTCGGAAAAGTTTACTTATTAATTTGAAGTTAGTTAATTAATTAAAATGAACACTTCATCAATAATATTTGGGATGTATAGTTCTTTCGATCTGTCCGATGGATGTTTGAAAAGTTTTGCTCTAGTTCTTTGTGCAATTTTAATGTGATTTAATTTATCAGCATTAAATCGATTCCCGGTCGGGTTTATATGGGAGATTTCACTAAATGTGAATAGAGCTCGCCCATTTTCAATATCGAACTTTTCAAGAGATCAGAAATACTTTTGTCAAATGTTGTCCCTCTAGAAAGTTTATTTTAGGCGCTATTGTCCTGAATATCAATATTGTACAACGTCTTTATACTAAATGTCATCATCGTATCTATTATAATTTGTCATTTATTAGCTACTAAGAGATTGCCTTAGGCGAAGTTATACGGGATCAATTGTCAAACGTGAACGGATTTCTCCCAATTGCAATTAAAAAATTTAAATTTTTGTTGATATGTGAGATACTCACATACATATGTAGGTTTTGAACGGATATCATGTAATTAGCTGCATTTTTGTACTTCCTAGGAAGATTACCTATAATTTGATATATAATACATTCTCAAATGTTATCATAATGTTCAAAAGTCAGACACAAAATTAAGATAAATGCAGTGTGTCTGTCTTCTAAAACCAGATTTGTGGAGCTCCTGAATTGTCGCACCCTGAATTTTAACATTGTCGATCAAAACACCATCGCTTAAACGCTAAATTATATCTACCACAAATTACAGAATGCAGGATTTAGATAATCCCCTGCGAAGGACGCTATTAAACTTCATCAAAATAAACATCTGAGATATCGACAAAACAGGAGCTCCAAAAACTTGACTACAACAGAAAAAAGGACAGACAGGTAGACGGACGGACATGTAGACGGACGGACAAACAAACAGA
The DNA here is from genome assembly GCA_933228675.1 of Stomorhina lunata. NCBI lineage: Eukaryota > Metazoa > Arthropoda > Insecta > Diptera > Rhiniidae > Stomorhina > Stomorhina lunata. Next base: position 46,846,042 of record OW121743.1, on the reverse strand, counting down.
CGGACGGACGGGCAAACAAACAGACGGACGGACAGACGGACGGAGGTCGCGAAATCGATTCTTGTGCCGATTCTGAGTTGATCGGTACAATTTGAATGGTATTCATAATCAGATTTGTGGAGTATATATATCAGATTTTAGAAAATCCTCCCATAAAGAACGATGTCAAATTTCATCACAATCGGTCCATAAACACCTGAGATATCGCTGAAACAATACTTACGAAATATAAACAAAATTTCTTAGACACGTGCTTTGGGCAATTTGCTGTACATCAAATGTAGCGTTATTGCGATATCTAAATTATTTATGGACCGCTTTTGATAAAATTTAATAACGTGCTTGGCGGGGGAATTTCCTAAAATCTGATATAAAATGTATGTAGGTCCGTGCTAAAGGATGATGGTTTTTCCTATTTCTGCATTTCATTTTTTCAACAAACATTCTCTAATGCGAACTTTGGGCAATTTGCGATACATCAAATTCAGTGTTTTGGCGATATCTCAGTTGTTTATGGACCGATTTTGATAAAATTTTACAGAGTGCTTTGGGAAACTATTTCCTACAATCTGATATATAACATATTATCACATGTACACCAGGAGTATCTTTTTTCTCTTGTTATTTAAAAGTGTGTTTCAATCAAAAATTTTAAAATTTTCGTCTAATTTTTGGTATTTTTTCGATATTTTCGGTCTCTATAAACCGATTTTAATGAAATTTAATAGCGTTCATTGCGGGAGAATTTCCTAAAATCTGATATATAATTTATGTAAGTCCATCCTCCAGGGGCTTCAGAAACTTGATTTCAACAGACAGACAGACAGACGGACGGACAGACAGACAGACAGACAGACAGACAGACAGACAGACAGACAGACGGACAATCGATTCTCCTCCCGATTCTGAGTCGATCGGTATAATTTTTATGGGGTCTACGATCACTAATAAAAAAATTACAAACGGAATCACAAACTTATAATACCCTTTCACCTATTGGTGAAGGGTATAAAAACTGCTATACTAACACTTTTTCTATAGAAAATCTGTTATACTTACATTTTTTCTATAGAAAAACTTTTATACTAACACTTTTTCTTTAGAAAAACTTTTATACTAACACTTTTTCTTTAGAAAAACTGTTATACTAACACTTTTTCTATAGAAAAACTGTTATACTAACACTTTTTCTATAGAAAAACTGTTATGCTAACACTTTTTCTATAGAAAAACTGTTATACTGACACTTTTTCTACAGAAAAAACTGTTATACTAACACTTCTTCTATAGAAAAACTGTTATACTAACACTTTTTCTATAGAAAAACTGTTATACTAACACTTTTTCTATAGAAAAACAGTCATACTAACACTTTTTCTATAGAAAAAACTGTTATACTAACACTTTTTCTATAGAAAAACTGTTATACTAACACTTTTTCTATAGAAAAACTGTTATACTAACACTTTTTCTATAGAAAAACTGTTATACTAACACTTTTTCTATAGAAAAACTGTTATACTAACACTTTTTCTATAGAAAAACTGTTATACTAACACTTTTTTATGGAAAAACTGTTATACTAACACTTCTTTCTATAGAAAAGCTATTATTCTAACACTTTTTCTATAGAAATACTGTTATACTAACACTTTTTCTATAGAAATACTGTTATACTAACACTTTTTCTATAGAAAAACTGTTATACTAACACTTTTTCTATAGAAAAACTGTTATACTAACACTTTTTCTATAGAAAACTGTTATACTAACACTTTTTCTATGGAAAAACTGTTATACTAACACTTTTTCTATGGAAAAACTGTTATACTAACACTTTTTCTATAGGAAAACTGTTATACTAACTCTTTTTCTATAGAAAAACTGTTAAACTAGCACTTTTTCTATGGAAAATATGTAATACTAACACCTTTTCTATAAAAAATCTGTTATATTAACACTTTTTCTATAGAAAAACTGTTATACTAATACATTTTTATGGAAAAACTGTTACACTAACATTTTATCTATAACATTTATTTTTCTTTAAATATTTCCACTTTATTTCTGGAGATTTGTTTAATCATTAGTCATGTTTTATTGACAGCTTTAAATAAGGTTGTGTTTGTACGAAGATCTTAATGTATGTTTTTGTATCTTTAAGGAAAGGTGAGATAATTGATTGTTAAACGTGATAACAGGTGTTAAATGCCAACATTTTTATTTGATCCTAATAAAAGATTTTAAGGAAATTTAAATATATATGACGAAGGTTTTGTAAATAAAATAGATATTAAGGGTTTATGTTCCACTTATTATTAGTTTGTAAACATTTTGCAAGAATTTATTTAACGAGATTTTTTGTAAATTATTAAAATGCAATTTGCTCTAACATTTTTTTTTCAAATCAAATTTCTTGTTATATTTTTTTACTACATAATTTAATGCTTTGAACACAATAACGACAGCAGGCTACAATAACACTGACTACAAAATACATTAGCTGCTTTAGAGCCACTTTTTGAGTTCGAGATCGGAGATTAAATTAATGTTAATCTCCAAATTTTGTTTTTGAGTGGTCGATTATCTTATTTCGTTCTCTAGTTTAAGCAGTCAATGTTGGTGGTTTAATCTTCAATGAGAGCTCTCAAAACACACATGCATAATAAACAGCTGTTAAAAATACGTAAACAAACAGAAATTTATAGGTATTTTTTGGAAGTGCAGATGAAGATTTTATCGACTCCGAAATTTATGAAAATTTAAATAAAACAATTATAAGAAAGTTAAGAACTATTAGAACACGGCCAAATCATTTTTATTTGTATAATAACTATGAAATTCGCGCAATGTCTTCTTCTACAAAAAAAGTTGTCATTTTGACAACACTTTGCAAAAAAAGGTTGCCATTTCTTGTTGATCGATATGGTAACACGATGAAATTTAAACCACCACCCAAAAAAATCAAATGCAAATAATATGCACTTTTAGATTAGTTAATTAGAGAATAAAAATAATTTTGATCTCAAACTCAAAAAATGGCTCTTAGTGTCATTTTAGTCTCCATGTATGTTTAGGGTTTATACATATTTTTTAATCAAAAGTCTTAATGCTAATAAAAATTAATATATTTTTGCATTTTAAACAAAATTTGGTAACAAATTCTTAATATTATGCCACTTTCCTATAGAAAATGAAAAAAACTCTAACTCCGGTGAAGAAAGAGTTAAACTTTTCCAATAAAAAAAAAAAAAAACAGCGCCGTGTACATTCTATATAATCTAAGGATGAATATTTCCTATTACTTTTAATAATTCTTATTATTAGTACACTTTAACAAGCATATACTCAAATTATTACAAAAAATTCACATTTTTGCGAAATTTTGCGATTTCAAATCTTAGGTATGGCAAAACGGTTTAAGACATCGATCTCGAGTTTTTTGTATTTTATTCTCCCATTTGTTTGTTTTTTGATACGGGAAAGCAAATATATTATTTGTAATATTTGTTGAACAAAATTTTCAAAAAATTAAAAAATGATTTTTGAAACCGGCCTGAGAAAAAAGTCTAATTTTCTAATATATAAAAAACTAAGTAAGTTTAATTATATTTTAACAAAACTTAAGTATTTAGTACTTACAGATCATAGAATTCTGAATCATGTCTTACTTTGAAGTTTACTTATCTTTAAGTAAATTTTTTGGCTGCATAACCTTAGGCGTTTCGTCAAGGACACGAATTTTCGGGGAAAAACTGCAAAAACTCCGAAACTACTTCATGGATTTTAAATGTTGATGGCTTAAAATAAAGCTACTTTAGTTTTCTTTTATATTCCGGTAAATAATTTTTAAATAATTTAATTTTAAGTGGTAAAAATTTGGATAAAAAATACTCCCAATTTTTCCAATACAAAAAAGTTTAAAAAAGTTTTGTGGGCGGATGTGGCACGTGTTCCCCTTATGCAATTTTGAAAAAAATGTACCATCTTACTTAATTGATAGGGGACTAATGTTAACATTAACCAATTTCCGAAAAAATATTGTTTGATAATACCGCCTGTTCACAAACCGCATCATATGAACACTTTTATTAAATGGCTGTAGCGGCTGCGTTTAAGAGATCGTATCCCGTCTATGGTGTAACTAATGTTGATCTTTAAATTATCAATTGTCATTGATTTGTTGGCATAATACTTGTCTTTAACGACGCCCTACACAAGATAGTCTAACGGCGTCAAATTAAAGCTTCTTGTCGGCCAATTGATATAAAAGACCATCAAACGTTTGACGAAATTAATCGATTCCTTAAGCTGAGATCGATTTATTTCATTCAGAGGAGATCATTTACTGAACTTTGTGGCAGAATAGAATCATTCAAGTATTGACAGATTTAAAGTAATCAAAAATAAAAAAGTAAGTGATACAACGGCTACAAGTTTTCGTTTACAACTTCGATTTCTGAAAATAAAATATTTGTACTGATATCTTCCTAGGCCTAGTCAATTAAAAACAAGTAAGAAAGTGCTATAGTCGGTCAAGACCGACCATACGATACCCTTCACCACTAACAAATATTTGCTAAATTTTGCCATGATACAAACATATTCTCAAAACTTGTACATTTAAGCTGTTTCCGCCATTTGGACTTATATGAGAGGTAGGGTCAAATGTATGCGAAAAATAAACTTAAAATTCTCATTATCTTGTGATTTACGAGCGTTTTAGTGAATTTTGTCCCATTTAGTGCATTTTGAGAAAAAAGTTTGTATGGGAGCTATGGTCAAATGTGGACCGATTTCAACGAAATTTGGTACAGTGATTTAAGTTTACATAAGCAGTATCTGTTTTAAATTTCATGAAAAAATATTGATTTTTGTGGCCAATATATCATATAATATAATTCCGGGAAGTGGGACCTATGGGAGGTACCATAAATAATGGACCGATTTTGACCAATTTCAATAGCCATGGTCCCATTATCAAAAAAATGATCTGTGCCAAATTTCATCAGATTATCTTTAGAATTGCGACCTGTAGTTTGATTAAAAGGTTTACATGGGGGTCCAGCCAGCCAGACGGACGGACGGACATCGCTAAAGCGACTCAGAAAGTGATTCTAAGCCTATTGGTATACTAAGAGATGGGTCTAAGACAAATATTTCTATGCGTTACATACATCAGCACAAACTTATAATACCCTTTTCACCTATGGTGGTGAAGGGTATAAAAATTACCCTTTTTATACCCCCCATCAAAAAGAATGGGGGCATATTGTCATTCCGTTTGTAATTTCCTTAATATTGGCTCAAAAACTAAAATTGAAGTATATTCTGAATCCTTATGAAATTCTAAGACGATTGAGCGATGTCCTTCTGTCTGTCCGTCCGTCTGTCTGTCTGTTGTCGGCACGATAAAACCTTAACGAAAGGATATAGGCCACTGAAATTTAGCATACATTTTCTTCATTTCTTGAAAAATTTTGGTATTGAAATGGGGCAAAATCGTTTCACATTTGACTATAGCTCCCGTATAACCTCGTCTAGGCTAAGTACCTATTTGCTAATAAATAACAAATTATAATAAATAACAATCCAAATCGGTTCACATTTAACCATAGTTCCCATACAAAAAACTTACGGAAACAGCCTAAATTCCACCTAAAATACTCTTAAATGTCAATAAATGATAAAATGTAATAGCATTGGCCACTTAATTTACCACAAGGAAGTCTTTTGTCAATGCCAGCCAGCGTGCAAAATTTTTTCACAAGCGGTCACCATTTGACCATAGCTCCCATATAAAAAACATACGGAAACACAAAAATACAAAAAGAAAAGGGGGTTTATGTCCGTCTGTCCGTCAGATAAAAGTGCGATAGCGAATTAAGGAAGAGAGCGAGAGACAAAATTTTACAAAAGTATTTTCGATGTCTTGTGAAAGTTGTGCATTGAATCGGTTCACATTTAGTTAGAGCTCCCATATAACCCCGATCCGGGAAACATATTAATGCTGATAAATTGAATACAATTGTAATAGCTATGACGACTAAATTTAGAATAGAGAAGTTTTATGCAACTATTGGTCAGTATATAAAATTTTATAGGAATCGGTCCATATTTGACTATAGCTTTCATGTAAAAAACACTCCCGGAAACCAAAAACAATGTATCAAAGGCCAGTTAAAAGCTATTTAATTAGAAACTATGATAGCTATGTCCACTAAATTTTGCAGGAATAAGATTTATATAAAAACCACATTTTGTTGGTCCACATTTTGAATTAGTTGCACCCTAGTAGATATATGAGATATATTTCTAAATTTAACACAACTTGATGGTAGATATATAAGATACGGCACAGCCGAATATAACACTCTTACTTGTTCGTATTTTAGTTTGTTTTTTGTATTTTTGGCTCGTGAAAATGACGATTTGTGCTCGGCCCTATGCCTATCATGGCTTTAAATGATCAATTGTCACTGATTTGTTGGCATAATATTTACTTGTCTTTAACGGCGCCCTACAAAAAATAGTCCAACGGCGTCAAGGCTGAAGCTTCTTGGCGGTCAATTGAGATAAAAGACGTTTGACGAAATTAATCGATTACTCAAGGTGAGATCGATTTATTTTATTCAGAGGTCATTATTTACTGAACTTTGTAGCAGAAAAGAATCATTAAAGTATTGACAGATTTGAAATAATCTAAAATAAAATTAGTTAGTAATACAACTGCTACAAGTTTTCGTTTATAACTTCGATTTCTTATATATAATTCCCCGACAACATTCCAATTGGAACAAGGGGTACTTCTCTCAGACAATGAGCTGCATCCGATTCTATTTTTAGACTCATTGAAAGGGACCTACCTTTTAACGCCGGCTCCGAACGGCAAATGCATTAGTTAGAGAAGTTTTACATAGCCTAATACTCAATAACCAGTGGCTAGCTTTCTTAACACAAAATATTTGTACTGATATCTTGGTAGTCCTAGTCAGTTTAGAAAAAATACCCATTTTTGGACCAGTTACCGCGTATTATTAACTCTAGTTCAGTTAATGTTCAAAAAGGACTAAATACTAAGTACACATTTTGTGTACTTTCCCCCCCAAAAAGTACCTTAAAATAGTCTTCTTTTTAAAAATTTCTGCTGTCCTTATTTAAAATAAAAAGTCGTGTCCCTATTGAAAAAATTTCAAACCTGTCCTTTATATAACAAACAAAAAAAAAAAAACTGACACATTGAAATTATTACATGCCAACAAATTTAACCTTAGACCTTTAACCAATTAAACCAAATAAAATCCTTCAATTTAAATATAAATTTACTCAAGTTTAATTTAACACAAAATGATACTTTACATAACCTCACTCTGTCAAAAAAAAAAAAATAAATAAATACAAATACAGATTTCAAAGACAGGCGTATTTTATTTTTTGTTGCTGTGCGGTTTGAAATGATTGTCAGGATAAAATCAAAATTTTTCATTAAAATTCCAACAAAAAAAGTCAAACAAATTTTATAATAAGGCAAAAAATAAAAAATGTTTAGTATAAGCTTTTATTCAAAATAATGATCATAAATTTAAATTGAAATCTTTCATTAGCATAAAAAGGACCTCTAAAAATTTTGACAGCATTTGATGTTTCTTTGTTAGAGCAATATTGACAGGATAATAACTAAATCATGAGTTTATAAAGGTGGAAGAAAATAATACAAATAAAAATAGTTAGAAAAGGCTAAAGCTAAAAAGGATTTTAGAAATGAGTTCCTGGTTGTGAGTTAGGAGGGACAGACAAGAAATCTTATTAAAAAATAAGTTAGAGTGTTATATTCGGCTGTGCCGAATCTTGTATACCTACCATCAAGTTGTGTTAAATTTAGAAACATATCCCATGTATCTACAAGGGTTTAGCTAATTCAAAAAGTGGACGAAATTCGAACAAATTTGATTACAGTTGTTACATAAATGATGTATGCAAAAAATAAACTTAAAATTTCCATTATTTGATATATTAACGAGCGTTAAAGTGATTTTTGTCTCATTGCCACGCCTACTACTGGCAATATTTTGACAACATTTTTCGGCTACCTTAGGTTTGATATGTTTCATTTCTGATGGCATTTACTTTTAAAGAATCTATGTCATGAAAAATATAGGTTTTAAGTGGAATTTAGGCTGTTTTTGTAACTGTTTTGTATGGGAGCTACGGTTAAATGTGAACCGATTTTGTATGAAATTGTATATGCTATATAACGATCTTGTAGAACTTCTTTGTACAAAGTTTTGCCTTTACATCTATTATAATTTGTCATCTATTTGCAAATAATTCGCCTATGTGTGGTTATATGCCCAATTTCAATACCAAAATTGACCCACTATTAAACATTTGTCTTTATAAAGACCCACGATTAAGCATTTGTCTATATAAGAACCCACGATTAAGAATTTTTCTGTATGAACCCACACGATTAAACATTTGTCTATATAAGGACCCACGATTAAACATTTGTCTATATAAGGACCCACAATTAAGAATTTGTCTGTATAAAGACCAACGATTAAACATTTGTCTATATAAAGACCCACGATTAAATATTTGTCTATATAAAGACCCACGATTGAATATTTGTCTATATAAAGACCCACGATTAAGCATTTGTCTATATAAAGACCCACGATTAAGCATTTGTCTATATAAAGACCCACGATTAAGCATTTGTCTATATAAAGACCCACGATTAAGCATTTGTCTATATAAAGACCCACGATTAAGCATTTGTCTATATAAAGACCCACGATTAAGCATTTGTCTATATAAAGACCCACGATTAAGCATTTGTCTATATAAGAACCCACGATTAAGAATTTTTCTGTATGAACCCCCACGATTAAGAATTTGTCTATATAAGGACCCACGATTAAGAATTTGTCTGTATAAAGACCAACGATTAAACATTTGTCTATATAAGGACCCACGATTAAGAATTTGTCTGTATAAGAACCCACGATTAAGAATTTTTCTGTATGAACCCCCACGATTAAGAATTTGTCTATATAAGGACCCACGATTAAGAATTTGTCTGTATAAAGACCAACGATTAAACATTTGTCTATATAAGGACCCACGATTAAGAATTTGTCTGTATAAAGGCCAACGATTAAACATTTGTCTATATAAAGACCCACGATTAAACATTTGTCTATATAAAGACCCACGATTAAGCATTTGTCTATATAAAGACCCACGATTAAGCATTTGTCTATATAAGAACCCACGATTAAGAATTTTTCTGTATGAACCCCCACGATTAAACATTTGTCTATATAAGGACCCACGATTAAGAATTTGTCTGTATAAAGACCAACGATTAAACATTTGTCTATATAAGGACCCACGATTAAGAATTTGTCTGTATAAAGGCCAACGATTAAACATTTGTCTATATAAAGACCCACGATTAAACATTTGTCTATATAAAGACCCACGATTAAACATTTGTCTGTATAAAGATCCACGATTAAACATTTGTCAATATAAAGACCCACGATTAAACGATTTGTCTGTATATAGACCCACGATTAAATATTTGACTGTATAAAAAAGACCCACGATTAAACGATTTGTCTATATAAAGACCCCACGATTAAACAGTTGTCTATATAAAGAAAAACGATTAAACATTTGTCTATATAAAGACCAACGATTAAACATTTGTCTATATAAAGACCCACGATTAAGCATTTGTCTATATAAGAACCCACTATAAAGAATTTTTCTGTATGAACCCCCACGATTAAACATTTGTCTATAGAAGAACCCACGATTAAGAATTTGTCTGTATAAAGACCAACGATTAATACATATTTAAGAAAACTATTTTGGTATCCATTTTTAATCACGAATAGTTTTATTGTCTCTTGAAGTATACGTAGTCAAGACCCATGATTGAATATTTGTCTTTTTAAAGACCCATGATTGAATATTTTCGACCCACAATTGAATATTTGTCTATATAAAGACCCACGATTGAATATTTTCGACCCATGATTGAATATTTGTCTATATAAAGACCCACGATTGAATATTTTCGACCCACGATTGAATATTTGTCTATATAAAGACCCACGATTGAATATTTTCTATATAAAGACCCATGATTGAATATTTGTCTATATAAAGACCCACGATTGAATATTTTCTATATAAAGACCTACGATTGAATATTTGTCTATATAGTGACCCACGACTGAATATTTGTGAATATTTGACTATATAAAGACCCACGATTAAATATTTGTCTATATAAAGATCCACGATTGAATATTTGTCTATATAAAGACCCACGATTGAATATTTGTCAATATAAATACCCACGATTGAATATTTTCTATATAAAGACTCGCGATTGAATATTTGTCTATATAAAGACCCACGATTGAATATTTGTATATATAAAGACCCACGATTGAATATTTGTCTATATAAAGACCCACGATTGAATATTTGTCTATAAAAAGATCCACGATTGAATACTTGTCTATATAAAGACCCACGATTGAATATTTGTCTATATAAAGATCCACGATTGAATATTTGTCTGTATAAAGACCCACGATTGAATATTTGTCTGTATAAAGACCCACGATTAAACATTTGTCTATATAAAGACCCACGATTAAACATTTGTCTATATAAAGACCCACGATTAACTATTTGTCTATATAAAGACCCACGATTGAATATTTGTCTATATAAAGATCCACGATTAAACATTTGTCTATACAAAGACCCACGATTAAACATTTGTCTATATAAAGACCCACGATTGAATATTTGCCTATATAAAGAACCACGATTGAATATTTGTCTGTATAAGGACCCACGATTAAACATTTGTCGATATAAAGACCCACGAATAAACATTTGTCTATATAAAGACCCACGATTAAACATTTGTCTATATAAAGACCCACGATTGAATATTTGTCTATATAAAGACCAACGATTGAATATTTGTCTATATGAAGACCCACGGTTGAATATTTGTCTATATAAAGACCCACGATTGAATATTTGTCTATATAAAGACCCACGATTGAATATTTGTCTATATAAAGACCCACGATTGAATATTTGTCTATATAAAGATCCACGATTGAATATTTGTCTATACAAAGACCAACGATTGAATATTTGTCTGTATAAAGACCCACGATTGAATATTTGTCTATATAAAGACCCACGATTGAATATTTGTCTATATAAAGACCGACGATTGAATATTTGTCTATATAAAGACCCACGATTGAATATTTGTCTATATAAAGACCCACGATTGAATATTTGTCTATATAAAGACCGACGATTGAATATTTGTCTATATAAAGACCCACGATTGAATATTTGTCTATATAAAGACCCACGATTGAATATTTGTCTATACAAAGACCCACGATTGAACATTTGTCTATATAAAGACCCACGATTGAATATTTGTCTATATAAAGACCGACGATTGAATATTTGTCTATATAAAGACCCACGATTGAATATTTGTCTATATAAAAACCCACGATTGAATATTTGTCTATACAAAGACCCACGATTAAACATTTGTCTATATAAAGACCCACGATTGAATATTTGCCTATATAAAGAACCACGATTGAATATTTGTCTGTATAAGGACCCACGATTGAATATTTGTCTGTATAAGGACCCACGATTAAACATTTGTCGATATAAAGACCCACGAATAAAAATTTGTCTATATAAAGACCGACGATTGAATATTTGTCTATATAAAGACCCACGATTGAATATTTGTCTATATAAAGACCCACGATTGAATATTTGTCTATATAAAGACCCACGATTGAATATTTGTCTATATAAAGACCAACGATTGAATATTTGTCTATATAAAGACCCACGATTGAATATTTGTCTATATAAAGACTTAGATTAAATATTTGTCTATATAAAGATCCACGATTAAACATTTGTCTATATAAAGACCCACGATTAAACATTTGTCTATATAAAGACCCACGATTGAATATTTGTCTATATCAAGACCCACGATTGAATATTTGTCTATATCAAGACCCACGATTGAATATTTGTCTATATAAAGATCCACGATTGAATATTTGTCTATATGAAGAAACACGATTGAATATTTGTCTATATAAAGACCCACGATTGATTATTTGTCTATATAAAGACCCACGATTAAATATTTGTTTATATAAAGACTTAGATTAAATATTTGTCTATATAAAGATCCACGATTAAACATTTGTCTATATAAAGACCCACGATTAAACATTTGTCTATATAAAGACCCACGATTGAATATTTGTCTACATAAAGACCCACGATTAAACATTTGTCTATATAAAGACCCACGATTGAATATTTGTCTGTATAAAGACCCACGATAGAATATTTGTCTGTATAAAGACCCACGATTAAACATTTGTCTATATAAAGACCCACGATTGAATATTTGTCTATATAAAGACCAACGATTGAATATTTGTCTGTATAAAGACCCACGATTAAACATTTGTCTATATAAAGACCCACGATTAAATATTTGTCTATATAAAGACCCACGATTGAATATTTGTCTATATAAAAACCCACGATTGAATATTTGTCTATATAAAGACCCACGATTGAATATTTGTCTATATAAAGACCAACGATTGAATATTTGTCTGTATAAAGACCCACGATTAAACATTTGTCTATATAAAGACCCACGATTAAATATTTGTCTATATAAAGACCCACGATTGAATATTTGTCTATATAAAAACCCACGATTGAATATTTGTCTATATAAAGACCCACGATTAAACATTTGTCTATATAAAGACCCACGATTAAATATTTGTCTATATAAAGACCCACGATTGAATATTTGTCTATATAAAAACCCACGATTGAATATTTGTCTATATAAAGACCCACGATTGAATATTTGTCTATATAAAGACCAACGATTGAATATTTGTCTGTATAAAGACCCACGATTAAACATTTGTCTATATAAAGACCCACGATTGAATATTTGTCTGTATAAAGACCCACGATAGAATATTTGTCTGTATAAAGACCCACGATTAAACATTTGTCTATATAAAGACCCACGATTAAACATTTGTCTATATAAAGACCCACGATTAACTATTTGTCTATATAAAGACCCACGATTGAATATTTGTCTATATAAAAACCCACGATTGAATATTTGTCTATATAAAGATCCACGATTAAACATTTGTCTATACAAAGACCCACGATTAAACATTTGTCTATATAAAGACCCACGATTGAATATTTGTCTATATAAAGAACCACGATTGAATATTTGTCTGTATAAAGACCCACGATTAAACATTTGTCGATATAAAGACCCACGAATAAACATTTGTCTATATAAAGACCCACGATTAAACATTTGTCTATATAAAGACCCACGATTGAATATTTGTCTATATAAAGACCAACGATTGAATATTTGTCTATATAAAGACCCACGGTTGAATATTTGTCTATATAAAGACCCACGATTGAATATTTGTCTATATAAAGACCGACGATTGAATATTTGTCTATATAAAGACCCACGATTGAATATTTGTCTATATAAAGACCCACGATTGAATATTTGTCTATATAAAGACCCACGATTGAATATTTGTCTATATAAAGACCAACGATTGAATATTTGTCTATATAAAGACCCACGATTGAATATTTGTCTATATAAAGACTTAGATTAAATATTTGTCTATATAAAGATCCACGATTAAACATTTGTCTATATAAAGACCCACGATTAAACATTTGTCTATATAAAGACCCACGATTGAATATTTGTCTATATCAAGACCCACGATTGAATATTTGTCTATATCAAGACCCACGATTGAATATTTGTCTATATAAAGATCCACGATTGAATATTTGTCTATATGAAGAAACACGATTGAATATTTGTCTATATAAAGACCCACGATTGATTATTTGTCTATATAAAGACCCACGATTAAATATTTGTTTATATAAAGACCCACGATTGAATATTTGTCTATATAAAGACTTAGATTAAATATTTGTCTATATAAAGATCCACGATTAAACATTTGTCTATATAAAGACCCACGATTAAACATTTGTCTATATAAAGACCCACGATTGAATATTTGTCTACATAAAGACCCACGATTGAATATTTGTCTATATAAAGACCCACGATTGAATATTTGTCTACATAAAGACCCACGATTGAATATTTGTCTATATAAAGACCCACGATTGAATATTTGTCTATATAAACACCCACGATTGAATATTTGTCTATATAAAAATCCACGATTGAATATTTGTCTATATAAAGACCCACGATTGAATATTTCTCTATATAAAGACCCACGATTGAATATTTGTCTATATAAAGAGCCACGATTGAATATTTGTCTATATAAAACCCACGATTGAATATTTGTCTATATAAAGACCCACGATTGAATATTTGTATATATAAAGACCCACGATTGAATATTTGTCTATATAAAACCCACGATTGAATATTTGTCTATATAAAGACCCACGATTGAATATTTGTATATATAAAGACCCACGATTGAATATTTGTATATATAAAGACCCACGATTGAATATTTGTCTATATAAAGACCCACGATTGAATATTGGTCTATATAAAGACCCACGATTGAATATTTGTCTATATAAAGACCCACGATTGAATATTGGTCTATATAAAGACCCACGATTGAATATTTGTCTATATAAAGACCCACGATTGAATATTTGTCTATACAAAGACCCACGATTGAACATTTGTCTATATAAAGACCCACGATTGAATATTTGTCTATATAAAGACCGACGATTGAATATTTGTCTATATAAAGACCCACGATTGAATATTTGTCTATATAAAAACCCACGATTGAATATTTGTCTATACAAAGACCCACGATTAAACATTTGTCTATATAAAGACCCACGATTGAATATTTGCCTATATAAAGAACCACGATTGAATATTTGTCTGTATAAGGACCCACGATTAAACATTTGTCGATATAAAGACCCACGAATAAACATTTGTCTATATAAAGACCCACGATTAAACATTTGTCTATATAAAGACCCACGATTGAATATTTGTCTATATAAAGACCAACGATTGAATATTTGTCTATATGAAGACCCACGATTGAATATTTGTCTATATAAAGACCCACGATTGAATATTTGTCTATATAAAGACCCACGATTGAATATTTGTCTATACAAAGACCAACGATTGAATATTTGTCTATATAAAGATCCACGATTAAACATTTGTCTATACAAAGACCCACGATTAAACATTTGTCTATATAAAGACCCACGATTGAATATTTGCCTATATAAAGAACCACGATTGAATATTTGTCTGTATAAGGACCCACGATTAAACATTTGTCGATATAAAGACCCACGAATAAACATTTGTCTATATAAAGACCCACGATTAAACATTTGTCTATATAAAGACCCACGATTGAATATTTGCCTATATAAAGAACCACGATTGAATATTTGTCTGTATAAGGACCCACGAATAAACATTTGTCTATATAAAGACCCACGATTAAACATTTGTCTATATAAAGACCCACGATTGAATATTTGCCTATATAAAGACCCACGAATAAACATTTGTCTATATAAAGACCCACGATTAAACATTTGTCTATATAAAGACCCACGATTGAATATTTGCCTATATAAAGACCCACGATTGAATATTTGTCTATATAAAGATCCACGATTAAACATTTGTCTATACAAAGACCCACGATTAAACATTTGTCTATATAAAGACCCACGATTGAATATTTGCCTATATAAAGAACCACTATTGAATATTTGTCTGTATAAGGACCCACGATTAAACATTTGTCGATATAAAGATCCACGAATAAACATTTGTCTATATAAAGACCCACGATTAAACATTTGTCTATATAAAGACCCACGATTGAATATTTGTCTATATAAAGACCGACGATTGAATATTTGTCTATATAAAGACCCACGATTGAATATTTGTCTATATAAAGACCCACTATTGAATATTTGTCTATATAAAGACCCACGGTTGAATATTTGTCTATATAAAGACCCACGATTGAATATTTGTCTATATAAAGACCCACGATTGAATATTTGTCTATATAAAGACCCATGATTGAATATTTGTCTATATAAAGAACAACGATTGAATATTTGTCTATATAAAGACCCACGATTGAATATTTGTCTATATAAAGACCCACGATTGAATATTTGTCTATATACAGACCCACGATTGAATATTTGTCTATATAAAGACCCACGATTGAATATTTGTCTATATAAAGAACAACGATTGAATATTTTCTACATAAAGACCCATGATTGAATATTTGTCTATATAAAGACCCACGATTGAATATTTTCTATATAAAGACCTACGATTGAATATTTGTCTATATAGAGACCCACGACTGAATATTTGTCTATATAAAGACCCACGATTGAATATTTGTCTATACAAAGACCCACGATTGAATATTTGTCTATATAAAGACCCACGATTGAATATTTGTCTATATAAAGACCCACGATTGAATATTTGTCTATACAAAGACCCACGATTGAATATTTGTCTATATAAAGACCCACGATTAAATATTTGTCTATAGAAAGACCCACGATTGAATATTTGTCTGTATAAAAACCCACGATTGAATATTTGTCTATATAAAGACCCACGATAAAACATTTGTCTATAGAAAGACCCACGATTAAACATTTGTTTGTATAGAGACCCACGATTAATTATTGGTGATATATTAAGGCCTCAGGATTCAGAATTCAGAATATACATCAACTTTGGCTTTAAAGCCAATATTAAGGAATTTACAAACGGAATGACAATCTCAATATACCGCCCATTCTTTTTGTTGGTGGGTATAAAAAGAAAAGGTTAAGGGATAATACTTAGTTTGTAATGAATGTCCATATCATGCCAAATCATTAGATTTGATGGCTGAATCCTTAAATGAAAGACAACATTGAAATTACCCTAAAAAGTGTTTTGGTTGCATGGAACCTGGTCAAACAAAAGACGACCACAAAAACCATACAAACACTATCTCCCAGTGTATGAACAACACTCAGAAAGTTCTTCTTTAACCACATTCAACAGCCGCAACAATGAAAACAAAAAATATCCTTAACAGACACATCCCTACATTCATACATATAAAAATTCACACATCCAAATACAAATATACACCTACATGCATATGTGTAAATAGATAAGTATGTATGTATCAACATCAAGGTAAAGTAAACTACAATGTGTCTTCGTCGTAGGACAATTTTGTTGAGAAAAGCACTTAGAAATTCTTAAATTGGCACTGAGAAAAAAGGACGTAGGTAGAATTTCTCTTAAATTCGTACATAGAGATTCACTTTTATTGGATACTCAAGTACATCTATACATTCAAATTGGAAAGGATAAAGGTATAACCAAGTGTATATACAAGTCTATGTAGGATAGACATTGACTGATACATTTAGTCAAAGTAATGGCTACAAATTTGTGTAAAAAGGCAAAAACTAAATCTAGAAATAAAATGAAAATGCTAACAATACCTTTTTTTATTTCTCATTTTTTTTCGAAAATCATGCCAAGTTGGCAGATATATACAACTACTGCATTATAGCCAGTTGAAGCATATGTTGGCTGGATGTATAATGTGGTCTATGGTGCACAGTGGCATGGACAACAACAAAATGTAAAACAATCTTAAAGCTTTCTAATGATACTAGTCTTCAAAATTTAAATTATGGTCTGCTGATTACAAAAACGATCGATTTTTTTTGGTTGATTTTCATAAAAATTTTTTTTGATATGATATTTTTGGAAAGGCTGTTCCATCAATTATATTATATCTTTGAAACGGTTTTTTCGATTTTCTTGAGAGTTGCAGAATGTTATGGTAAATAAAATTATTTTTAAATCGCTTTTAAACTTTTTTTTTATATGTTTTACGGATTCCGAGTTATTTGCACTTTAAAGTAAAAAAAAATATTTTTTTTTATGAAAAATTTAAATTTTTTATAAATGTCAAAAGCAAAGATGGTAAAACTATAGATTTTATCATAACTTTGAAACAGGTTGTTCGATTTTCTTTATAATAACGGAATTGAATAGTTAATAAAATTATTTTTAAGTCGGTTTAAAACAATTTTTTATATGTTTAATAAATTTTGAGTTATTTGCACTTTATATTAAAAAAAATATATTTTTTATGAAGAAATAGAAGATGACGAAAAGCATAGATTTTATCATATCTTTAGAACGCGTTGTTTGATTTGGTTAAAAAATACAGAATATAAAAGTAAATTAAATTGTCTTTAAATCATTTAAAAACATTTTTATTATATGATCGACAGTTTTCGAGTTATATGCACTTTAGGAAAAAAAATATGAAAAAGTATGAAAACTTAATTTTTTTTTTTAAATCTATAAAAAATAGTAGATGGCAAAAATCTACCTCTTTTATTACACTAACTCAAAACTGTGAATATTTCAAATAAAATAAGACATATTTCTTGAAAATCTACAAATAAATGGTTTAACATTAAAGTAACTACAGAAAAATACCTACTTTTGCATTGTAAGCGATTTCCGTCATTGGGGGCTATATAGGAGCTAGTATCAAATGTGGAACGATTTTCCCGAAATTTAGCAAATTGATTACAGTTGATACAAAAATAATGTGTGCCATAAATAAATAGTACCTGGTTGACCGAGCCTTGCTCGGAGCTTTATGATAAGCATTTTGAGGAAAACTTTAAAGTTTTTATATATTTTATATTATAAAG
The DNA here is from genome assembly GCA_933228675.1 of Stomorhina lunata. Taxonomy (NCBI): domain Eukaryota; kingdom Metazoa; phylum Arthropoda; class Insecta; order Diptera; family Rhiniidae; genus Stomorhina; species Stomorhina lunata. The sequence goes on along the minus strand of OW121743.1, from coordinate 46,827,070 downwards.
TGCTAAAATAAATTTAGAGGAAAGACATCGTAGAAATATTCAGTTAATTTTGAATTATTTGATTTATTTTGTCCGACCAACACATAGTTTGCATAGTTTACAGTTTAACTCATTTTGAATAATTTTGGAAATTATTCATATCAACAGAAACCTCTGTCGACTCATGCGCAACAACTTTGCTAAAGATTATAGTCTGATCAAATGCACAGTTTACGATTTAATTCATTTTGAGTAGTTTGCAGTGGAGCCACCTGAAGTTGTTCATACCATATAAGAAACCTTTGTCTGCTTATTCGTAACAACTTTGCTTATGATTATAACATGATCAAATGCACAGTTTACGATTTAATTCACTTTGAGTAATTTTCTGTGGCGCCACCTGTCGCACTTTGCTCATTCCAATTCATAAACCTTCTTCGGCTTATCCGTAACAACTTTGCTGAAGATTATAGCATGATTAAATGTACAGCATACGATTAAATTGACTTTGAGTAAATTTCAGTAGCGCCACCTGTCGAAATTTCTTCATACCAACTAAGAAACCTTCGTCGGTTCATGTGCAACAACTTTGCTAAAGATTGTAGCATGATTAAATGTACAGATTACGATTAAATTGACTTTGAGTAAGTTTCTGTAGCGCTACCTGTCGGAAATTATTCATACCAACTAAAAAGCCTTCGTCGGCTCATGCGCTACAACTTTGCTAAAGATCATAGCATGATCAAATGTACAGTTTACGATTTAATTAATTTTTAGTAATTTTCAGTGGCGCCATCTGTCGGAAATTAGTCTTATCAACTTTAAAACCTTCGCCGGCTTATCCGCAACATCTTCGCTAAAGAGCATAACATGATCAAATTCACAGTTTACTATTCTATAAAGAACATACATACAGACAAACATTCATTTGTTTAAAATAGTACTAATTTTTCCCCCTTTTTATTCCCTAATTTCTAAAAGTTCCATATGTATATTTGGTACTTTTTTGGTGCCAATTGAATTCGGTACATTTTTTTAAAACGCATTTAACATAATGTATAATGTTCCTATTCATATTACTTTGCAGATGTTAAGTTATCATTTTATCCCTTTTTTACCCATTTTGGCTCCAAAATCAAAAAAGTACCAAATACGTGTTTCATGTTTTTTTACATCTATTGATTGCAGTACCAAGTTTCTTTCTATATTCTTTAGTTTAAAATATAAGAGTGGGTTAAAAAGGTGCCAAAAAAACTATTTTCACCCTTTTTTACCCCCTATCGGACATAGTTTCAAAAAAGTACCAAACACCTGTCCGCTTATTTTCAAAGCTGTTTAAAACGTAATTTTAATTTTGTTTCTATACCTATTACTTTAGGAGACATAGCGTTTTCGATTTTTTCCCCTTTTTACCCGTTTTTACCCTCTTAGAGGTAAAAGTTCCAAAAGTCCCTTCTTCTTCGACCTATACATCAAAAAAGATACCCACTGTCCAAATTTTATCAAAATCGTTAGAGCCGTTTTCGAGATAGCCATTCTATATATATATATATATATATATATATATATATACAATTATTGCTCGTTTAAGAATATAAGATAAGATTATCTTCAGATTTAGGAGCGTTTTTTTAGCTTTTGTCAAAAGTTCTTGTATGTGAGCTATAGTCAAATATGATCCGATTTCTTGAAATTTTTTTATCAACAATTTTTCAATAGTTAATTTTTTTATCAAAAATTTTTTTTATAGAAAATTTTTTTATCAACAATTTTTCTATAGAAAATTTTGTTAACAAAAATTTTTCTCTCGAAAATTTTTTTATCAAAAATTTTTCTATAGAAAATTTCTTTATCAAAAATTTATCTATAGAAAATTTTTTTATCAAAAATTTATCTATAGAAAATTTTTTTATCAAAAATTTATCTATAGAAAATATTTTTATCAAAAATATTTTTATCAAACATTTTTCTATAGAAAATTTTTTTATCAAAAATTTTTCTTAAGAAAATTTTTTTATCAAAAATTTCTCTATAGAAAATTTTTCAATAGAAAATTTTCTTACAAAAATATTTCTATAGAATTTTTTTTTATCAAATTCTAAAATTTTTTATTAAAAATTTTTCTATGGAAAATTTCTGTATCAAAAATTTTTCTGTAGAAAATTTTTTCATCAAAAATTTTTTATAGAAAATTTCTTCATCAAAAATTTTTCTATAGAAAATTTCTTTATCAAAAATTTTTCTATGGAAAATTTTTTTATCAAAAATTTTTCTATAGAAAATTTTTTTATCAAAAATTTTTTGTAGAAAATTTCTTCATCAAAAATTTTTCTATAGAAAATTTCTTTATCAAAAATTTTTCTATGGAAAATTTTTTTATCAAAAATTTTTCTATAGAAAATTTTTTTATCAAAAATTTTTCAATAGGAAATTTTCTTACAAAAATATTTCTATAGAATTTTTTTTTATCAAATTCTAAAATTTTTTATTAAAAATTTTTCTATGGAAAATTTCTTTATCAAAAATTTTTCTGTAGAAAATTTCTTTATCAAAAAATTTTCTATAGAAGATTTCTTTATCAAAAATTTTTCTACAGGAAATTTTTTTATCAAAAATTTTTTTATAGAAAATTTTTTTATAGAAAATTTTTTTATAGAAAATTTTTTTATAGAAAATTTTTTTTCAAAAATTTTTTTATAGAAAATTTCTTTATCAAAGTTTTTCTAGAGAAAAGTTTTTTTATAAAAAATTTTTCTATAGAAAATTTTTTTTATCAAAAATTTTTCTATAGAAAATTTTTTCATCAACAATTTTTCTATAGAAAATTTTTTTATCAAAAATTTTTCTATAGAGAATTTTTTTATCAAAAATCTATTCATAGAAAATTTGTTTATCAAAAATTTTTCTTTAGAAAATTTTTCTATGGAAATTTTTTTTATCAAACATTTTTCTATAGAAAATTTTTAATAAAAAATTTTTCTTTAAAAAATTGTTTTAACAAAAATTTTTCTTTAAAAAATTGTTTTAACAAAAATTTTTCTTTAAAAAATTGTTTTAACAAAAATTTTTCTATGGTTCAACTAAAATTAATTTCTTTCAACGACAAATTTCTTTATGAAAAATTTTTCTATAGTAAATTTTTTTATCAAAAATTTTTCTATAGAAAAGTTTTTGATGAAGAAATTTTTCTATAGAAAATTTTTTTTTATCAAAAGTTTTTCTATAGAAAATTTTTTTATCAAAATTTTTTTATAGAAAATTTCTTCATCAAAAATTTTTGTATAGAAAATTTCTTTATCAAAAATTTTTGTATAGAAAATTTTTTTATCAAAAATTTTTCTATAGAAAATTTTTTTATCAAAAATTTTTTTATAGAAAATTTCTTTATCAAAAATTTTTCAATAGAAAACTTTCTTACAAAAATATTTCCATAGAAATTTTTTTTATCAAATTCTAAAATTTTCTTATTAAAAATTTTTCTATAGATAATTTTTTATCAAAAAATTTTCTATAGAAAATTTTTTCATCAATAATTTTTCTATAGAAAATTTTTTTATCAAAAATTTTTCTATAGAAAATTTTTTTATCAAAAATTTTTTTTATAGAAAATTTCTTTATCAAAAATTTTTCAATAGAAAACTTTCTTACAAAAATATTTCCATAGAAATTTTTTTTATCAAATTCTAAAATTTTCTTATTAAAAATTTTTCTATAGATAATTTTTTATCAAAAAATTTTCTATAGAAAAATTTTTCATCAACAATTTTTCTATAGAAAATTTTTTTATCAAAAATTTTTCTATAGAGAATTTTTTTATCAAAAATCTATTCATAGAAAATTTTTTTATCAAAAATTTTTCTTTAGAAAATTTTTCTATGGAAATTTTTTTTATCAAACATTTTTCTATAGAAAATTTTTAATCAAAAATTTTTCTTTAAAAAATTGTTTTAACAAAAATTTTTCTTTAAAAAATTGTTTTAACAAAAATTTTTCTATGGTTCAACTAAAATTAATTTCTTTCAACGACAAATTTCTTTATGAAAAATTTTTCTATAGTAAATTTTTTTATCAAAAATTTTTCTATAGAAAAGTTTTTGATGAAGAAATTTTTCTATAGAAAATTTTTTTTATCAAAAGTTTTTCTATAGAAAATTTTTTTATCAAAATTTTTTTATAGAAAATTTCTTCATCAAAAACTTTCTATAGAAAATTTCTTTATCAAAAATTTTTGTATAGAAAATTTTTTTATCAAAAATTTTTCTATAGAAAATTTTTTTATCAAAAATTTTTTAATAGAAAATTTTCTTACAAAAATATTTCTACCGAAATTTTTTTTTATCAAATTCTAAAATTTTTTTTATTGAAAATTTTTCTATGGAAAATTTTTTATCAAAAACTTTTCCATAGAAAATTTTTTTATCAAAAATTTTTATCAAACATTTTTTTATAGAAAATTTTGTTAACAAAAATTCTTCTCTAGAAAATTTTTTTATCAAAAATTTTTCTATAGAAAATTTTTTTATCAAAAGTTTTTCTATAGAAAATTTATTGTTATTTTTTGAAAATTTATTAATAAAAAATTTTTCTATAGAAAATTTTTTTATCAAAAATTTTTCAATAGAAAATTTTTTTATCAAAAATTTTTCTATAAAAAATTTTTTTATCAAAAATTTTTCTATAGAAAATTTTTTTATCAAAAATTTTTCTATAGAAAATTTTTTTATAGAAAAATTTTTCTATAGAAAATTTCTTATTTGGAAATTAATTATTCGAACTTTAAATTGAATTAATTGAAAAATTTCTTTATCAAAAATTTTTCTATATAAATTTTTGTTATAAAAAATTTTTCTATAGGAAATTTTTTTATCAAAAATTTCTTATTTGGAAATTAATTATTCGAACTTTAAATTGAATTAATTGAAAAATTTCTTTATCAAAAATTTTTCTATATAAATTTTTGTTATAAAAAATTTTTCTATAGGAAATTTTTTTATCAAAAATTTTTCTATAGAAAATTTTTTTATCAAAAATTTTTCTATAGAAAATTTTCTTACCAAACATTTTTCTATAGAAAACTTTTTATCAAAAATTTTTCTATACAAAATTTTTATCAAAAATTTGTCTATAGAAAATTATTTATCAAAATTTTTCTATAGAAAATTTCTTTATCAAAAATTTTTCTATAGAAAATTTCTTTATCAAAAATTTTTCTACAGGAAATTTTTTTATAGAAAATTTTTTTATCAAAAATTTTTTATCAAGAATTTTTTTATAGAAAATTTCTTTATCAAAAATGTTTCTAGAGAAAAGTTTTTTATAAAAAATTTTTCTATAGAAAATTTTTTTATCAAAAATTTTTCTATAGAAAATTTTTTTATCAAAAATTTTTTTATAGAAAATTTCTTTATCAAAAATTTTTCAATAGAAAACTTTCTTACAAAAATATTTCCATAGAAATTTTTTTTATCAAATTCTAAAATTTTTTATTAAAAATTTTTCTATAGAAAATTTTTTTTATCAAAAGTTTTTCTATAGAAAATTTTTTTATCAAAAATTTTTTATAGAAAATTTGTTCATCAAAAATTTTCTATAGAAAATTTCTTTATCAAAAATTTTTCTATAGAAAATTTTTTTATCAAAAATTTTTCTATAGTAAATTTTTTTATCAAAAATTTTTTAATAGAAAATTTTCTTACAAAAATATTTCTATAGAAAATTTTTTCATCAACAATTTTTCTGTAGATAGTTTTTTTTATCAACAATTTTTCTATAGAAAATTTTTTTTATCAAAAATCTTTCTATAGAAAATTTTTTTATCAAAAATTTTTCTTTTGAAAATTGTTTTAACAAAAATTTTTTATAGAAAATTTTGTTATCAACAATTTTTTTAAAAAAAAATTTTCTATTGAAATTTTTTTTATTAAAAATTTTTCTATAGAAAATTTTTTGATCAAAAATCTTTCTATAGAAAATTTTTTATAGAAAAGTTTTTTACCAAAAATTTTTCTATAGAAAATTTTTTACCAAACATTTCTCTATAGAAAAGTTTTTTATAAAAAATTTTTCTATTCAAAATTTTTTTATAAAAAATTTTTCTACAGAAAATTTCTTTATCAAAAATTTTTCTGAAGAAAATTTTTTTATCAATAATTTTTCTATAGAAAATTTTTTTATCAAAAAATTTCTATAGAAAATTTATTTATCAAAAATTTTTCTGTAGAAAATTTCTTTACCAAAAATTTTTCTCTAAAAAAATTTCTTTATCAAAAATTTTTCTATAGAAAATTTCTTTGTCGATGAAGTTGCCTTGCATTAATGAGATGTTGTTGATCTAATCCACGTTTTTAGAAAAGATCGTGTATGTGATCTATGGACCTAGTAAGTTATGCATATTAACGGGATGAAGAACAGGTTGTTTTAATATGATTCGTATTGCTTGATTCCACTGTAGATTATATATAAATCATTATAAATATTACTATATGTAAATGAGTATAAGTAAATGACTAAAGTAGGATCCATTTACTACAATCTTAAAAAAAAACTATTTTATATTTTAGTTTTTTTGTTATTTATTTCTTATATCCTTTAAAACATTTCAACACATGAGAAATACTCAAATAAATACACACATATATAAGAATATTAGTGAGGGAGCGTCGATTTTAAATCAAAATTCTAATTCTAACAATTTAATTTAAAATTCTAAGAAAACTGTTCCAAGAAACTATGGATTCGAAATCCTAACTAGGAAATGGGCTAACCTTTATATACATTTCATTACAAACCCAAACTAAGTGACCCACCCTAATTACAAATACCTTCTACATTTCAATAGAATTTTACATTGACATACTACATACCAACATCCATCCATACAATTCGACATACTTACGGACATACACACACACATTCATCCATATACATCATTTACTTACTAAGTACGAATGTAAATATGTTTGGATGTAAAAAAAATGTAAATATGCATGAGGGTATCTTTTAGTGTTGGCAAAATATTCAAGGTCATTTATAAATTAACAAAAGCAAAACATACAAATTTGCACAGATACACCAACGTTCACACCAATACTAAGGCAAACATTTTCCGTATAAAATAAAAAAAATAGTTTTCCCCCTTTTTCTAGCAATTTTTTAACTCAACGCTTAAACAGAATAGAAAAAAATATTTAAACTTATAAAAAATAGACAAATTTAACATAAGACTACAAAAGCAATCGATCCTTAACAGTTCTTTAAAACAGCGAACTATTCTATATAACAGCATAACGTTCGATCGTTAACTGTTCTAAGCTACACAAAACTGTTAACGATCGATTCTATAGAACAGATTGTTCAGTAAAACAGAGAAAATGGTAAAGATCGTTCGGTAAGTGATCTTTAAAACAAAGAGAACTTTTAAAGACTGATTCATTACTGCTCTATAGAAGAAATATAACTATTAATGGTCGATCGCTAACAGTTCCATGGTACTGAGATCGTAAACTGTTCTTTAGAATATAAAGAACTGTTGCCGATCCATCGCTAACTTTTGTTAACAATTTATTGTCAACTGTGCTATACTAAAGAGAACTATTAATGATCGATCGTTCTATAGAATACAGAACTGTTAAAGGTCAATCGTTTGAGGCCCTATGCTCCACTGGGAGTCAAGGATAACAGAAAGGTCAACCGTTTACTGATTTATAGAACAGAAAAAACTTTTAAAGACAGATCATCAAAAGAAAGATAACTATTAATGGTTAATCGCTACATACATTATTGGACTGAAAGAAATGTTAACAATCGAACGTTAGCTCTTCTATAGCCTCTGATGGCCTCTAGAAAAGGTAAGGTTAGGTTTGGTTTGGGACAGGCTGGAAAAAGGAAAACATAGAGTAATTAATTCCAGACCATCGGTGAGAGGCTTATTCAATCCACCCTGTAGCCTTGATAAAGGAGTTCTTACAAAACTTATGTATGCAAAAAACAAACTCAAAATTCTCATTATCTTTAGATTTGCGAGCGTTTTAAAGATTTTTGTCTCATTTAGTGCGTTTTTAAAGAAGAGTTTGTATGGGAGCTATGGTCAAATGAGGACCGATTTCAGCGAAATTTGGTATAGTGATTTTAGTTTACATAAGCAATATTTATTTTAAATTTCATGAAAAAATATTGATATTTGTGGCCAATATATCAATTCCGGGAAGTGGGACCTATGGGAGGTACCATAAATAATGGACCGATTTTGACCAATTTCAAAAGCCATGGTCTCATTATGTTAAGAATTGGCACCTGTAGTTTGATTACAAGGTTTACATGATGGTCCAGCCGTCCAGCCAGATGGACGGACGGACGGACGGACATCGCTAAATCGACTCAGAAAGTGATTCTAAGCCTATTGGTATACTAAAAGGTGGGTCTAAGACAAATATTTCTATGCGTTACATACATCAGCACAAACTTATAATACCCTTTCCACCTATGATGGTGAAGGGTATAAAAATAGAACAGACTATTAATGCTAAACTACACCAGGTTATGAGATTACATTTTGTGCAAAGTAAATACTAGGAAAACCACTTACATTATTTTAAATGTTGAACTATAAAGCTCCTGCAACCAAATTTAGTCCAAATATTATACTAACAATACCAACTAGCGTAACAACTTTTTTCGAATTTGGTCCACATTTTGAATTAGCTGCACCCTCGTAAATATATCGGAGATATTTCTAAATTTAACTCAACTTGATGGTGGGTATACAAGATTTGGCGCAGCCGAATATAACACTTTTACTTGTTAAAAACTGCAAATGTTATCATTGAGGCTTGTACTATTTAAATATTGGTCATGTCCCTTAGTAGGGCATCAGAGGCAGTAAATAAGGCGCAAAATGAAATATAAGCAAAAAAAAAAAAAGAAAAAACAAAGCAAAAATCGATAACCACTTGAAAGGATGAATAGTTGTACAAGTGAATAGATAAATGGATGGATGGATAGATTGGATGGTTGGGTGATTCAATACAAAGATGAATGAATGTTGAATAATAGCTTGAATCTCGAATAGTAGTTTAGGCTACCCACCAACACATTTCCCATCATTGTGAACATAAATTGGTGTCCTTTTTCCCTCCACTCCCTCGACACTTTCCAAGTGTTTTTTTGTTTGTATTTAAAATCTTGTTAAACAAATTTGCACCAATTGTGCAAAATGTAAAGGACATTGTTTGCTTGAATGTCTATTTTGTTTTATCACTCAATATGAGGGTAAAAAAAATTCTGAATATTTATTTTAAATAAAAAGAAAATCCTCTTAATTTGGTTTTTCATTTTTTTTATTTTTTTTGTTTTTCTTTTCTCTCACAAATACATCAATAAATGTCCTTCATAACAGTTTTATATATATTTATTTTTTTCGTCTATTTGGCTTGTACCTAAAATAAACCATTATGGAAAAAATTTCTGAATTTCAATATGTTTTTGCAGTAATTTGGTACTTAAATATATATAAACTAGAGTGGGAGAAACATTTCACTATCGGGTCCTTAACAAGCAGCAACAGCAACAACAACAAACAATGATGAAAGTAAAAAGTAGTTGATTGCTCTGCTTTTTCTTTCATTCATTTTTTATGTGGGTGTCCTTTTTTTTGCTTAGTTTGTCTGTGTATGCAAGAGTAATTTAGGTAAGTGTTTGTGTGGGCTTTTGCCAAAGTTGACAAACAGATCTAGAGGCTGTTCAAATAAGGGCCCAAAGTCAATTCGATATATGCAAATAACAAGGACATCTGATTGAAAGTGTTGCTTTCTATTGTATTAAAAATGTTAATGAAAAAGATGTCGATAATTGTTCTAGATTGGGGTTCCAATGGGTTAGTGATGCGACTTATATAGTCAAACTCATCTGCATGAGGCAAATTCTGCTGATAACTTAAGAGTCTCGGACGACCAATCGTGTTTGATGACCTCCTATACTTTAAAGTAAATACTCAATACAACCTTCCTTCCTTCCTGGAGGTGTTCTGGCTATACTAAACCAAGGATAGGGTGGGAAACCCTACCCACCTTAAATCCTCCGATTAACGAAACGAATGAGAACCAACCAATCAAACTGATGACGACCTTTAGCTTTATACAACGTACGCGATTTGGATTTTGGAATATTCGATTGCTATTGGAACCGGCCACACTGGGTCTAATTTGTACAGAAAGACCCAACTACAAACTGCTATTTATGGGAAGATAACCAAACGCTGCTAAATTAACAACTTCAAATGGATAGACTCTTATTGACTCAGAAAAGCTGTCAAACCAGCCCTGATCAAGCAAAATTGGATTTCTTTTCTCTAAAGACGCAGAAATATATCGGCGAAATTGGGCACAAAAGCCAGAAATACGCCAACTGATAACTCAGACCCAGAAGCTAAGAATGGTTTGTCTGAGGCAAATGATTATAATTATCTATGCGCAACTTTGCCCAAATACTTCAAACATAGAGTAAAGCATGAACACTAGGGCGTCTCGAAAAAATAAAGTTCGCCGTACACCATCGAATATAAAGCATTGCTATTCGTCGCACATTGGGGTCGCCAAAATACATTTTTCGTTATATCTTCGGCATTTACAGTCGGATCTTGAAGTGTGATATATCGGTGTTTTTGTCTCGAGTAGGCCAACATTCCTCTTTAATAGTCACTATTCTCAGGTATCCGGTTCTAGTAATTATCTATCAGACCTCTGTTCCTACCACCCTAATGCACCACCCTAATATCAGAAAATTAAAGCTCTTACAAAATCGTTAAACATTTACTAAGAAAGTTTTTTGATTTTTCAAACCGATCTGTCAAAAACAAGGAATTTCTTATTTTGCCGCACATAGGGATCGCCAAAATACATTTTTCGTTATATCTTCACCATTTTCAGTCGGATCTTAAAGTGTAATATATATCTTAACTCATACAACAAGAATTATAAAAATTTAAAATCTTTTAATGAATTATGTTTTGAAACGATCCAAGTTTGCTCTATTTTTGACGGCTCCCAAGTTCAGAAAAAATGTGGCCCATGCGTTGCTCACCAGTGACAGCCTTCGTAAGACAAAAAAACATTGATATATTACACTTTAAGATCCGACTGAAAATGGTGAAGATATAACGAAAAATGTATTTTGGCGATCCCTATGTGCGGCAAAATAAGAAATTCCTTGTTTTTGACAGATCGGTTAAAAAAATCGAAAAATTTCCTTAGTAAAAGTTTAACGATTTTTTAAGAGCTTTATTTTCTTATATTAGGGTGGAACATTAGGGTGGTATGAAAAGAGGTCTGATAGATAAATACTAGAACCGGAAAAATGTTGGCCTCCACGAGACAAAAACATCGATATATCACACTTCAATATCCGACTGTAAATGCCGAAGATATAACGAAAAATGTATTTTGGTGACCCCAATGTGCGACGAAAAAAATTAATTTTTTTTTTCGAAACTGTCTTATAGCAATGCTTTATATTCGATGGTGTACAGCGAACTTCATTTTTTCCCCATATAAGTCGAGACGCTCTAATGAGCACTCACGAGCTTGTAAGAATGTCCGAAAAAGAGAAGCGCAATGGATCAATACTAAACCACTTATAATGATTCATTCATTTTAGAGTATAAGTGACTACAAGTCATTGTTGATGATAATATCAGCAAAATGAGTCTTTTGGGATTCGTATAGATGATCAAAAACTGATTAAACAGCTTGGTGATCGAAAAGTGATTCCAAGAAGACTCATTAAAACGTTTAGAAAACGACTAGTTTACAAAAGCACAAACAATTCTTGCAGAATGTGTGCAGTCAAAATCTTATCGTGCAAACGATCCTAATACGGCTGTTTTTTATGTTATTTTAATCAGTTTGGTGATCAAAAAAGACCACAAAAAGACTCAGAAAATACCTTGAAAGCGACTATTTGAAAGCAAAATGTGTGCAATCAGTTTGGTGATCAAAAAAGTGTACAAAAAGACTCATAGACGCTTAGCAAGCGACTAATTAAAAATAGCACAAAAAGTCTTGTAAAATGTGCGAAATTCAACAATTTTTAGGTGATAAAAAAATGCCACAAAAAGACTCCTATCACATTATGGGTGATGTGGCTTAGTTGGTTAGCACGTCGACTACTAAGCATAAAACATCATATTTAGCAGCCTAGGTTCGATCCTCAGTCTCGGCAACATCAATTTCTGTAATTATTAACGCAACTCACTCTTTTAAAAACAGATACGACGTGTTGAGTAATAAAAAGCTTTTTTTTACAAATCTAGCAAAATCTGTGCAATTCATATTCTAATCAGCAAAACGAGTCATTTAAGACTCCTTTTAAAGAGTCGCCTGGAGGGTACCATTTTCTCACACAGAAATATTGTTTCTGACTCATAAGTGACATCATAAATGATTTTTTGATCAACAAATTTTGCTTTGAAATAGTCGCTTTCAAGGTATTTTCTGAGTCTTTTTGTGGTATTTTTTTGATCACCAAACTGATTAAAATAACATAAAAGAGAGTCGTATTAGGAACGTTTGCACGATAAGATTTTGACTGCACACATTCTGCAAGAATTGTTTGTGCTTTTGTAAATTAGTCGTTTTCTAAGGGTTTTAAGGAGTCTTTTTGGAATCTTTTTTAGATCACCAAGCTGATTAATCAGTTTTTGATCATCTATACGGATCCCAAAAGACTCATTTAGCTGATATTATCGTCAGCCACCATCAAATTGCTAGCTGAGTTATGAGGTGAAACGCTTTTTTTGAAAATGTATTTTTTTCAAGTGGATGTGGCCGAGAATCGAACTTGTGACCTCTGGTATGCTAGGCGGATAACTCACCTGCTATACCACGGCGGTTCAGATTTTCATACTTTTATAATCATACCAAGTTCTAAACTAAGAGAACCATTAGAAAACCTCAAACCTCAACCAGTTCGGAAGGATAAGTAGAGTATGGCGCAGAAAGTAGGTGTGGATGCCCTTTAGTTTCAGGAAGAAGTTCTCTATATTAAAATAAGAATAAGTAGGAAGTGGTCCTCTATATTAAAATAACCCTCGATTATGAGTTCGATTAAGGTTAGAAAAATTAATCTTCATTTTTCTTAGCCTGCTTTAGTAAGCATCTTTTTTTAAAATTAAAGACCGTGGGGACAAGCTTTCAGTGTTCCAAGAATTCTGCCCCAACATAGGATTTGTATTATCCAAAACACAGTTGTAAAAGGTAGAAATGACTTAGAAGACTATGCCAAAAACAACTAAATAATAAATTTTACAAAGCTCTGGCATCATTCCAAGAGTTTAGTTCCTTATTTGCAAAAAATTTGGAAAGTTTTAACTTTCCTCTAAAACAAAGGCCCTTCTAGTCCTTAGTTTTTGTCCTACGCTAACAAAATTCCTTTGAAGTTTGTTTTGCTCCTTTTGTGTATTTTGATAGCTCCTTCATTGTTTGCTCTATTGTATACACAATAGCTATTTTATCCATCCATCCCTCCATTATTCTTAACTATTCATAGAAAGTTGTTAAATTTCCATTTTTTCATATTTTTTTGTATGTCATTTTATTGCTGTATATTACTTGTATTGCTCGCATTGCATGTAAGGAATTTTTTTCTTCCTTCTCTCAGATATTATGACTTTATCGACTACTTATTGTATTTTTAAGTTATTATTATCTATTAAGGCTAGAAAAGAAAACTGTGGCATAGTTTGATGTTGAAATGTTTCCCGGCATTGTGATATTGACATAAACATTTTATATTGTGTCCCAACAAAAGCGATGAAACATATAGTATGTGCATATGAAATGTGTAGTAATGGGAAAGGAAGTATAGTCGGTGTAGCTACACTAAGAGAAAAATGACAATCTGATTTCAAGAAAAAAATCTACAATATAAGATTGCGAAATCTTGAATTTTCAATCTTGAAAATATAGCCAGTAAGATTTATATTCTTAAATTTAAGAATAAATTCTTAGTTATGAGAATACAATATAAAAATAAACATGTAATTTGTTTGCTTTTAAGATTTTAATCTTATTATAAGATTTTAAATCTTAATTTTAGATCGTATTCTTTATTTTAAGATTGTGATCTTGATTTCAAGATTTTATTCTTATTTTGAAGATTGTAAGTTATAATCTTAAGATCGTATTCTTGATTTTGTAGATTTGTGTGCTTGTTTAAGGGAAATTTCTCAGTATTTTGTCATAAATTGTAATCCGCCGACCAAAGTAGTTGCGAAAAAGTGAAAAACTAATTTTTTGAGAAAAAATATAAATTTAATAAGAAATATAAATGGAAAACCTTAATCCGGATGAATTGATCCTTTTAAATATTCCAATAGAAGGCAATTTAGTTCCGGTATGTGATGGGGAGTATGAATTGAACTGCCCTTCACAAGAAATTTCATCAGATTTCTCGGACGATGACGCGTTGATGAAAAATCTTTTGAAAGAATTCGATCTGGAATGCGTTTTCCGTACCTGCAGCGTAAGTTTTCATCATATTTATAAATACATAAGTAAATTTCTTTATAAAAAATTATATTGATTTAATTTGTTTCAGGCTCAAATGTAACTTTTAGAAGTCTGCAGTATATGAAAGCATTTTCTGTAAAGGAAGCCATTCCACATTTAGGACTTCGAATGGAGTTTTGTGAAAAATTATTTGTCTGGAAAAAGAAACAGGTTTTAATATTTTATTTAGAAAGTAAATTAAGCCACTAATAGTTTTGTCCTTTAGTTTGGAATTGATGAAGATACACTTTCGATGCCGTCGAAGGTAGGTCAGTGGCTACAAAAATGTCCGGATGTAACTTCCACTCCATTGTCTTCTGTAAATGTGGAAGTTAACAAAAAAGTGTTTGACAAGGTAAAAGTATTAGATAATTACTTAATACATTAAAATGTGTACAAAACATAAAATATTCTCATTTATTTATATAGGACTTAGCTTCATTATTGAATGAATCAGTAAGTGGCAAAAATATCCTAGAATTTTATGCTTCACACAAAGATTTAAACAATAACTATCGTGATGAGCTGATCTAGATTATAGCACATCAATTTCTAAAAAAGGATATCGCACTTCATCCTCACGATTTCCAAGATATATTGACAGAAGTATGCACACTTTTTCAACGGAAGATGAGGTCAAGGTATTTTTAGGATACAATTTTTTACTAACTACCTAAATAATCTAAAATAAATAAATCAAAATTTTAAAATATAGGAATACTATTACATTCCTCGAAAGGGGAAAAAATGTGTTTTATTTTATCACCAAATAGGAATATTATAATAAGAAAAAAACGTGCTGATAATAAGATTTTCTGCTTGAAATAGAAACTTTTTCTGCTTGAAAGTAGAGTAAATGCGAAAAATCTTATTTTAAGAATAAAATCTTATTTTTCAAGACTGTTTGTAAGATCGCAATCTTGAAAAAGTTCTAAGAACAAGATCGATAATTAAGAATGCGTTCTTATTATTTAAGATTATGTTCTTATTAATTAAGAGTGCATTCTTAAAAATTAAGCATTTAATCTTAATTAATAAGAACACATTCTTAGTTATCGATCCTGTGCTTAGATTTATTTTGAGATTGCGATCTTACAAAGAATCTTAAAAAATTAAGATTTTATTCTCAAAATAAGATTTTTCGTATTTACTCTACTTTCAAGCAGAAAAAGTTTCGATTTCAAGCAGAAAATCCTATTATCAGCACGTTTTTTCCCTGAGTGTAGAATTTTAAACGAGGATTCCAAATAGAATCTTTGGTACCCCCAAAATAATCGATTAAATGTTTGGTTTAGTACGAGAAAAGTTGAATGTTGAACGGAGGTTCTAAATTGGATCTGTGGTATCTTAAAGTCCGGATATTGGAAGAACAAACAATGTGCATCCAATTTTTACAACGGCATTCTCTGACCGACTGCTAGTGAGAGTATGCGAATTAGCAAATGATAAATGAACCTTTGGCCTAGGATGTATTTATTCCAGGTTTTACTTGGAAACGTTCTTACAAATTACTATCGATATCAAGATAGGATTTGTCCTTACTTTTGTCCATCATGTATGATTAAAAGCGAATGTCTTTCGCAAAAGCAATGGTAAAGACTAGGAAGAGTTTACAAATACAATAGACCAACTTTCAGCTCCTTTTTCTTTTGAGAACTGAAGAAGATATTCATAGATTTAAGTTCTTGTTAACGTAAATTGGATGGTTCAACCTGTTAAACCAATGATATATTTTTGCTAGCTTCCGTAGTAATACAATGAAGTCGGATTACCAAACTGCAGCACTAAATTTCCCTTCCAATAGCTAATATCAAATGGAGTATTTCAACTCTCAAATAACTTTAGCTTTTCTTTTTCAGATGGCAGTTGATATGCTTTGGATTACCCCAATAGAATTTGCAAGTAAGGTTTTCGAAATCGCGGAAATTTTGTATTTTTAAGAAGCAGGTCCGGCATATCTGATGTTTTGAATTATATACCATATCTTGTGTCGTAAGCGCGGTAGGAGATCTGTTCCTTATAGGCAAATAAAATCTTCGGAATATTTCTTGGGTAGTAAGCGATGTTTTAATGATTAAAAACTTTAATATTTTAACTGGATCATTAGAAATTTTGAGTACTAAAAGCAGAAAAATCTTTTTTTGAGTCTTTTAGGGGGAGACTTTGATAGCAAGAGAGATATATGATGAATATTTTGTTATCTCAGAAAGCCGGATATTTTTCATTGTTTATACGATACTCTCCAATAGATTCCCGATCCGAAAAAGTTTCAGTATTTTAAATGGATGATTCTGAATAAAAAGGCTGTAAGTCTAGACCTGTATATGATCTTTGCTAAGAGGCGATGTATTTATGATTAAAATAAACTTCAGGATTTTGCTTATTTTTGAATCTGTAGGAATATTGTGTATTGAAAGCATTAGACCATTACAATACGAATCTTTTTTATTTAGACTTCAACACCCTCTCATCGTAAAAAGAAAGCAACACATTTCGAAGTTGAAAAATCTTTAGATTTCCTTCGCATATGGCGAATACTCCGGTTTTGGTGAATTAGACTTAGTAGGATCAGTTTTTTTTAAGACCACGACGCTCTACAATCTTTGTTATCAAGAAAAAGATTCCCTGTATAAACAGGTTATTTCGGAATTGGGACGCTAACTCTCGACCTGCATAGGAACTATACTTTAGAGACTGAACAATAAAACATTTTCTCCTCAAATATATTCCAGATCTCTTGAAATTTCATGGTTTAAGAAACTTCAGATTTTTCCTATATATATAGGAATCTTCTGCATTTTTCGTAGAGACCTTGACACTCTTTCATCATAAATGCTAGAGACTTTCAAAACTTTGGAAATCTCAGATTTCTCCTTCTTATGATGATTTTTTTTTGATATTATAGCATTAAACTCTCCAATACTGGTTAAAAATGAACGGATTTCCTTTTAATCCTTTTAAATTACGGCTGTAGATCTATATTTGCCTAGGTTCTCTTCTATATAGACTAAATTTAGATTCACTTTCACTCCCTCATAAAGACACTCTCTAATTGTGACTAGAAAGAAAGGAATTTCTGTCCGTCATAATAACTCAAAAATTTCGCACCAATTTCTTTTGAACCTAATTCTATTTTAATTCGAAATTTCTCCACATCTATCTAACATTTTTCAGAAAAAAAAAAAAAAAATTACTGAAAGAAGCTCAACACTAGGTCCATGTAACTCAATATGTTGCCTAGATACAACTTAATTCGGCGCCAGGAATTTTGAAAATGTTTAGGAATTGTACTTCCTTTGGAACTAAGAGGTCATCATGTTGTTCACCTCGATGGAAAAATTTAACCCTTGCTATCGTAGATGTGAAGTAGAGGGTTTTTGATCTAAAGAATCTTCATATTTTCCGTTGCATCTGCTTATAGCAGATGTTTTGGTATTATTTGGCTAAATTGAAATCGGTTTGAACTCCTTCGTGGAAAACTGTCGTTTGTGCTATTGATTAACGAGATTAGCAGCATTTTTCACATGTCGCCTTTTAGACGCTACTTACTTTTGCGCAAGGGCTTGTTTATCCAAGTTTTTTGGGCTCTACTTCGTTTGGAGTAAGGAAATCACTGAGTTATTTAACTGGGTTGATATGTGTGAAACTTTGTAATCGTGAGTAGGAAACTAGCGATTATTGACTTATAAAACTTCACAATATTGCTGTAACTGTAATATTATTTGTTATATCGTAGAAGTAGCAGTCCTTAGTTGGAATCTTACAATTTTGGAGTCGTTCCCGTATGAAAAACCTACTGCCGTGTTAACATACTCCTTGATTTACTCTGGTTTTATCAGATGTCGAATCTTCTCAATGTAAGCCAAATAAAGCTTTGTCCTTTTCCTAATATTTCATATCCAGTAATAAGTCTTAAATTCTTGGTATTCTTTAGAGGTTTCAAGAAAACTCTTACTTAAGTCTTGCAAACTGAATCCCACCCTTGGTGAGGGATAAAAGCATTTGAAATATTTACCAACTTTCTGGAATGCTCCAACTGTGGCGCTAAAAATTGGTAATGTTGGAAAACCTTAGGAATTTGAAATAATGCTTGTAAATATTATCGAACCCACCTTTAGATCTGATTCCAGCCTATATCGGCAAATCTAGTTCACCATGAAAAAATCGCTTGTTACTTCAATCGAAATTGACCTCATCACCATCGGAATTGTTAGCAAGAAATTTCCAATATGAAAACCTGAATATTTGTTTATTTGTAAGCAGCAAAGATAATCATGTCAGATTCGTTTCTTCGTAACGGAACTGAACTCCCACTTTTGAGATTTTTCTTAAAATGTAGTGACAACAATAACTAGGTCAGACTTATCTGCAAGTGACTGGACTTAAACTCGCCTGCGCAGATGTCCAAAGAGCAACGTGGTGTTATCTGATCAACCTATATTGGAAAATTTAGTAGAAGTGCAGTGAAATTTTCACTTGTGGATGTACTCCGATAATGCTTTAGGATTGCCTTACTGCATCACCATACGAGTCCATATCGGCAGTTAATTGTTCGCTTATAACTTCGATAGAGATACGGAATTGCCCCACTGCTACAACACCAGGGTTGTTGGTAAGAATTTTGCAATTTGTGCCGAATCTTCCTTCATTTGAAAGCAACGATTTATATCAGATCCATTTCTACTTCTTTGTGTTGAGATATCGAACAATTACTATAACTGCGGAAAATTTTCTAAAAATGTCGCAGCAATTGGTTCAGATCAATCTTCAAGTGACTAGTTTCAAAACCGCCTGCGTTCGGTTAGGATAACTGAGCTATCCAAAGAACGAAAGGGGTGTCATCTGAGCATAACATATATCGGTAAATCTAGTAGAAGTCTAGTCAAATTTTCTCGCATGGAGTCACAATTATTAAGAAATGCGGATGGTCTTACTGAAACACTCTCGGGGTTATTAGTTTTAGATTTTGCAATTTGAAAATCCCAAATTTTGCAACCAACAGAGAGTACCCAGCCATACTAAACTGTAAGAAACTAGTGCCAATCTTATTTGCGGACAGTTAGGAACACTGATCTGTTCTGTTCACACAAAGTTCCTACAAACTCGATCAGGTTCAATCCGTTAAGTCACTCCAGACCTTTCCGTATTTTTTTCGACTTCAGTAATTGAAATGCTTGTTCTAGTTCTTTATCAATGCTTTTTCAACTCAGAAATTGATTCTGACTTGATCCTTCAAATTTGATTAGCTTCAATCCGAAAGGGTCCGGAAACTTTTGTAAAGACTTCGGGAATTTAAGAAGACTGATCGAGTTCTTAATCAGTGCTTTCTTAGCTCAGTAATTAATTTTAAATCGATATTTCAAACATGAGCCGGTTCAATTCGATTAGTTATGCCATTTTTTCTCTATACACGTAAGGAATTGCAAAAGCTTGTGTAAGTTCTTAATTAGTGCTTCCTCAACTCAAAAATTGATTTTAAATCGATCCTCCATACTCGAACTGGTTCAGTCTGATTAATCACTCTAATTAGTCACTCACTTGGGAAGCTTTTTAGAGTTGTTAATCAGAGCTTTTTCAGCTCCGAAATTGGTTCTAAAATGGATCCTCCAAAATTTAAGTGGTTCAATCTGATAAGTCATCCTTTTCTTCTCTAAAGACTTAGGGAATTGCAAAAGTCTGTTAGAGGTTTTAATCAGTGCTTTCTCAAATCAGACAGTGATTCCGAATCGATCCTACAAACTTCAACAGGTTCAATCTGATTAGTTATTCCAGTTTTTCGTTAAATACTTTAGGATTTGAAAAAGCTTGCTGAAATTCTCTATCAATGTTTTCTCAACTTAAAATTGATTCTAAATCGATACTCCAAACTAAAGCAGATTCAATCCGATAAATTCTCTGAAGACCTTCTCTAAAGACTTCGCGAATTCCAAAAGCTTGTTCAAGTTCTTAATCGGTGCTTTCTCAATACAGAACGTGATTCTGAATCGATCCTCCAATCCGATTAGTAAATCTGTTCCTTTTCAATGACTTCGGGAATTGCAAAAGCTTGTTTAAGTTTTCACCCAGCGCTTCCAGAATTTGATTCTGAATCGATTTCTGAGTCGTGTTAGTTTATGTTTGCAAATGTTATAAACTATAGCACAATCTTAAGTTATATTGTAGCAGAGTAGGGTATAAAATCCGGTCTTGTTAGAGATAACATCCGTATCTGTTTGAATTCTAAATCAGTGTTTTCATAATTCAGAGATTTATAAATCGATCTTAAAAGTGTGTATAAGATAATATTTACCAATGTTGCAAACATAAGCACAAACTCAGGCTATCGTTTAGTATTGTAGAGTATCAAAAACCATTTTGTGGTCTTAAATGTTTAAACGATCAATCAAAAAACAGAAACAAATCACATATAATTTGTAAGTGAGTTTGAATGTAATTGCTCTCAGCTCCATTCACAATTCACTGAAATGGAATGATGAGGCAACAAAAGAAAGAAAATAGTAAAATATAACCAAAAAATAGGGCAACAAAAGATGAAAAAAAAATCCAAACCAGGTCGAGAAAAATTATTGATTGGAAAATGATGAATTACTTGTTGTCAGTTTCAAATTGAAAATAGAAAGTTACGAGAGTTTGGGTTACTTTGAGTGCTTGAGAAGAAAATTTAAGGAAAAATAAATTCAATTTGGGGTTGAACTTTGAAAAATCAAGGGAGAAAAATAAATCTGAAAGGTAATATAAAAACAAAATTATTTAAAGAAAAGATTTTGTTTTTATTTTTCATCTCTAATATTAAAGATTTATTGATATGGATTATAAATTGTTTGAAATATTTCAATAGAAACTTTTAAGGAAATGGAAATATTTAATTTAAAATTTTGAGCTGGGATTTAAAAATTTGGGTATTCACAAGTTTAAGATATTATGTTATACTAATATTAAGTTTTACACTTGTGAATCCCCTAAATATCTTGATATTAGATTCATTTATCAAAAAACTTATTATGTTATATGTTTTATCCCTTAATTAAGTACTTCCCATATTCCTCTCTAACGGTCTTAGGTTTTTCATATATTTCCATAAAATTTACCTCAATAGATCCTTTTCATTTCCATCCTTCTAATAACCTTTTGCCTTGGCAAACCTGCAAACAACTCGTTAGAATGTCAAATAATTTTAGACTCAAATCCATTGAGTTCTGTAATATTTGTTTTAAGCGAATATGACATTTCCATTGAAAGGGTTTGGGTACAAATGTAAAGCGCAAAGTATCCACAAGTAATGGCTGGTTGCATCCTTACTTTGAGTGAAGGATGAAACAAATGTTGACACAGAACACCAGCTGCAAAGAACATGACTCGTTAGGGATTTGGAAAACAGAAAATGAAAGAAAAATATTCGACAAGAAAAAAGGAATTTTTGCAATCTAAATGTCAAATATGAATAAGAAGAAATTTTAATAAATACAAGATTAAAAGTTTGGCACATTTATTTGGCAAATAACTTAAGGAAATAGTGGGTGTATAAAAAGGTACCTGAACTCATCATTAAAGTAAATATTCTTTTAAGATTGGTAGGGATGTAGTGTGATTCTGTTTTGAAATTTGGAGATACCAAATCAATGTCCTTTTTTTTCTTGAATTTAGAAACAGCTGGATAACTCCTTCTTATGCAATGCATTGTGTTGGAACTAGGAATAGAGAGGGTGGATAGATGGAGTAGTGTTTATGGACATTTGATTTGAACTTTCCTATATTGCAACTGGCAGAACAAATTTCTGCGGGAAGTACCGCTAAAGAACTAATTTTCACTGTAATGTGTTGTTCTGTCTACTGGCCAATCGACTACGAAGGGATAAGCTCTAATAAAGAGTGCTCTAAATAAAATTTGTAGTTGGATTTTTTTAAATAAAAATCAAACCTTTTAATATAAAAACTCTACAAAATACGCAAATATAATGACATATTATACAAAATCATTTAGCATTAAAATGTTTACTTAGTACTCGGGTTTTGCAAAATTATCGACTTTTTTCGGAAACCCTCCCATTAAAGATTTTACAGTTGCTTCTGATACCTTTTTGGAGCATGTGTTCCACCTGCGCTTAAAATCGGACATGTTCTTGGAAATCTTTCCTGAGTACTACTCAAGTGCCTTTTTTCCATAATGGCATGATGCCAAATCGGGCCAAAAAAAATGTAGTCACTCTGTGCTCTCTTAAAAAGGGTAACAACCGTTTTTGTAGGCACTCCTTTATATAAATTTCTGTGTTTATTGTGCCAGATGCCACAAATACTTTACTTCTTTTGCCAAAACTGCAAATAGCTTGCCACACGAGAAACTTCTTAGGGAATTTTGTTTGTTTTTTTGTGCGAAACTCTTGCCGAACATTGCCCCGTTTATCAGCAACATAAAAATCTTGACCAGGAAGTTGAGAAGAGTCTGCCAGTACGTATGTTTCATCATCCATCACACAACAAGTGTATTTTTTTATAAAATCAGACTTCAATTTTTTCGCTAGTTTTTTTTTGTTTCTAAGTTCTTTATAGCATTGCGATCTGGACCTTTTGGACTTTGTATGTCTTCAGTCCTGCATAAGCTTTGACTCTATGTGCAAAATTCGTAGAACATTTCACCGTACGAGCTGCTTTTCTTAAAGAAGTGTTAGGCGCTCTTCGAAAGAGTCGCTCGACTTCTTTTGCCTTACCAATATCTGTAGGACCTTTTTTCCTCCCTGATCCAGGTTTTTTTTCAATGCTCAGGTTTTCCTTATACCGTCTGATGGCATTAGAAACCGTTCGAGGGTCAACTTTCAAATTTTTAGCTATTTATTTAAAAGTCCATGATGGATTTTTTTGAAAAGTTTTAATTATATTTTCACGAACTTTTTTTTCGCAGTCCATTTTGATTGAAATAACTATTGAAAATTAATAATTTCTAAAAACTTGATCAAAAAATAAATTATTTCTTGCACTATGGATAAATTTTGTCTAAAATAGTAAATGCATATTTTTTTTAGAACACTCTTTAGATAGACGTGTATTGCGTAAAAAACTCGAGTTTCGGGAACGAGTTCCTTGACTTCATTAGGGCACATTCCAAAGTAGTAACGATAGAACAGTGTGAAATAACCCACGTTGCGACGGTGCTCCAGTAAATCAATAGAGTTGGATACCCTACTGTCACCAATAAGCACCTTCGCTCTCTCCTGTACTCGGTCGAGAAGCTCCAAAATAGACTTTGAGGCACCGGTCCATACATGAGAGTTGTATTCCATTTTCAGTCGTATATAGTACACCACCTAGTAAGGATGAAGTGAAGTATCTCTTAGACCGTTTTAGAAAACCGAGTCACTTGAATGCTTGATTCATTGCTACATTGAATTCTCATGCCCAGAACATCAAAAGTGTATGCTTCCTCGATATTTTCACCACCTATTAATACAGATGGAGTAACATGATCCGCCGTGCGTTTATGCGTGAACATACAACATTGAGTTTTCCGCGCATTAAAATCGAATCTATTCGCACGACAACATTCTGAGATTGCTTCTAAATCGCGGTTTAATGCCACACTCTGTCAAACGCCTTGGAAATATCCAGAGCTACAACTTTACTTTCGCCAAAACGGTGTATAATGACACCATTTTTCCTAAATCCATACTAGCGGTCGCTTAGTAGGTTGTTAGATTCCAGATATTTAACAAGAAGGTTTACCATACTCTCCAAAACTTTGGAGAATGCAGAACAAATTGCTAGTGGGAGGTAATTTTCAGGGTTGGTAGCCTCACCCTTTTTAGAGATTGGCGTTATATTAGCAACCTTCCAACACCGAGGAAATGTACCAGCTTGGTACAAGGTGCTGAAAAGGTTGGCTAATGGAGGCGAAAGCGTCGAACAGCACTGCTTCAAGACCAGTGCTGGAATGCCGTCCGGTACTGAAGACTTGTTTACGTTAAGATCCGCTAAAACCCTTTTTACAGGACGGGAGGGAAAGAATTTCTTTGGCATAGTTTCAGACACTTTTTCGAGCTCGGGCGGAGCTTGAGTGCTTTCCGGCAAGCGAGAATTACTTGCAAATAATTCAGCTAAAAGGTTAGCTTAGTCAACCGGGTCAGTGAATGTTTAACCATTCTTTAAAAGAGAAGAAATTAAAGAACTAGCATTATTCTTAACTCTTATAACGAATGACCAGAAACCCTTGCTGCCCCGAGGAGCAGCAAGAATTTTAGTACGAAAACGCTGGTCGTACTGAGCTTTTTCACGTACTAATGCTTTGGTTAAAAGACTAGACCTTGTATGTCTCATCCCGCCGCCACAGTTGATTGTCATTTGAGCCCTTTTTATGGCATTTTCCATCATTTTGGCCAAAACTTCCGACGATAGGTCCTCACATTCTTGACGGATATTGTCTTTAAGAGCTGCAAGAGTCTGAGGCTTGTTGACATAAACCCGCGACTTCAAAAAGCCCCACAAAGGTCCGATGACTCCTCCAGTTAAAACGGCACACCATACAGTGACTTTGAGCGGGTGTAATTGCTCTTCGTGGGTTACACGCGGATTTTCAGTGCCCCAGAAGCGTAAATTTTGCTTATTTACGTACCCGCTAAGATGGAAATGGACCTCAACACTCATGATTATTTTTGATGAAAAATCATCTTCCTCTTGATGGTGATTAAGGATGGCTTGAGCGTATGTTAGACGCGATTGGCGGTCAGCAGCTAAAAGCTGATGCACCTTCTGGACTTTGTATGGAAACATCTTCAAAACTTTTACCAAAATTCGCTGTAAAGACCGTCGACTGATACCCATTTGGGTGGCACGTCGTCTGGTCGATGTCGACGGCGCTTCCATGACATCCTCGGCTACAGCAGCAATATTCTCTGCAGAACGGCTACACCGGGGTCTGCCACGCCTGACAGCATCTCGGGTTGTGCCAGTCTCTTCGAGGCGAGCGGCTAAACGTCGCAGTGTTTCACCAGTAGGCGTTGGACGGCCAGGAAATCTGCGACGAAATTCACGTTGTGCCAAAGTCACCGACCGATTATTGGTCAAAGAAATAGTCACCGATATTCCGCGTTCTGGAGCAGTGTAGCGTTACATTGTTTATTAACGTGTATTTCGCAAGTGTTTACTACACAAATGTCAAAACAGAATTGACATTAGGGGCCAATCGCAAAATTTTTAGCGTTTTCTGATAGGAGGATTACCTTTGCGCCACCTTATACAATCTTCCTTTCTGTTGGTCAAATCTTTTACGAATGATGTTATGATCAATAACCAAAGTAATGGGAATGAACACAAGCTGATAGAATTTTGTATACAATTGAAAGAAAGCTTACACCTCTATAATTGGCACATACAGTTTTATCTCCTTTTTGAGCACTGGACAAAGAACACTAAGACTCCAATCATAGGGTATACGTTCTTCTAACTATATGGTTTCTATAAGCTGGGACAAACACCTTATCAACTCATCACCTCCGGCATTGAAAAACTCTGCTAGCAAACCATCGGCACCCGCAGCTTTGTTATTTTTCAGTCGAGTTATTGGAATTCTAATTTAATTTTGGTTTGGTGGTGAACATATAATGCCGTTATCGTTTTACAATGCCGTCAGGCGTTTTATTTTGATCGCTTACATTTGATACCAGCAATTTGCAAAAGTGCTCCTTCCATATTTAGTTTTAGTACGCTTTCTGTACCTGTCACCAGATTTCCTTTGTCATCCCCACAGGGGAAGACACAATTGCCAAAACCATCTGTTTGGTATTTCACTTTTTGGTAGAATTTAGGCACTTCGTTTCGACTCTTACACATCACAATTTCTTCAAATACACGTCGCCCACCATCAAACAGAATGGGGGTATATTGAGATTGTCATTCCGTTTGTAATTTCCTTAATATTGGCTTTTTTTGTTATACCCTTTCTTCAATTGCTTCATATATAATTTATTTTTTGGTAATACGTAATTAGAGCTGGACACAAATTTAGCACAAATATTAAACATTTTACATTTCTGTTAGTTTTTGAATTTTTAAATAATTTTTGGTAAGTTTTTCATCATATCGTGTACAGTTGAAGGTTTTTCAGAAATAAAATATTTATTAGACATGGCCAAAAATATATGGTGCACAGATGCTCAACGACAGGTTATTTGTGAAATGAATTCGAGAGGATGTCCTGTAAGTGAAATAGCAAGTATTTTAAATTGCTCCAGAAAGATGGTATATAATGCTTTGAGCCATATAAAAGCACACGGAACAATTAAAAATGGTCCACGGGCACCTAGACCAAGAAAAACGACAACAAAAGAGGATTCTTTAATACATAGAATGTCAGTGGCCGACCCTTTTAAGAGACCCAGTGAAATAAATAGTGAAGTGTCATCAAAATACGGTATTGATGTCTCCGACAGAACGATACAAAGACGCCTTAATGAAAAAAACTTGCGTGGCTGTATCGTGCAACACAAGCCACATGTGTCAAAAAAGAATTTGAAGTCACGAATTTCTTTCGCCCGATAGCATTTGGAAAAGCTATTAGATGTTTGGAAAAACATACTTTGGTGCGACGAATCAAAGTTTTGCAGATTTGGATCTGATGGAAAGAGATATGTATGGTATCTTCCGAACATGCAGCACAACCCAAAGTATACGTCAAAGACTATAAAACATGGTGGAGAAAATGTGATGGTGTGGCTTGCATTCTCAGGGCATGGAGTTGGTCCAATACACAAAATTGACACACGTATGGATCAACACGTTTATAAAAATATCCTAGCCGATATCATTATACCATATGCAGAGGCAAAGATGCCACCTAGCTGGCGCTTCATGCATGACAATGACCCTAAACACACTTCACGTACTTTGAAGTGTTGCTTGGAGGAGAGTCAAATAGATGTTTTGAAATGGCCAGCTCAATCTCCGGATCTCAATTCTATTGAGAATCTTTGGAATGATATAGAGAACCATATAACAAGCGTAAAACCTAACAACTTAAATGATTTATGGACGGTAATCCTAAAAGTACGGCACGGTATCTTAAATGAGCGATACCTGGCTCTTGTGAAGAGTGTGCCTAAAAGATGTACGGCAGTTATACAAAATAAAGGATATCCTACAAAATATTAGGTTTTTTTCAAGAAATTGAAATGAATAACTTGTTTTTGATTTTTAATAAATATTGTTTTTAATTTGTGCTAAACATATGTCCAGTATTTTTTATGGGTTAGTTTTAAATAATTGCAAAAATAAATATAATTTTTAAAAAATATGTATATAAAAGGAATACGACTTCATCTTTGCATCACGTGTAATACATTACATCAAAAAAAGTAGTGAAAAGAATTTAATTAGGACTTAATATTACATCCCCTTTTTTATATCTACAATCAAAAAGATTCGGAGGTACAAGCAGCATATTAAGATCTCAAAATTTGGCAAATTGATTACAGTTGTTACAAAAATTAGGTTAGGTTAGGTTGAAAAGGTGATGCCAGGAGAGTGGCATCTTCACTCGGAGACCTTCGGTTCCATTGTGATCCTTTCTGAAAGTATATAAATGATAGCGGAAAGAGAAAGAGGGAAAAGAGTGAAGGGAGTAGTTCTAGAAAGTGTTAAAGATAGAGAAAGAAAATCGTAGAGAAGAGAAGTGTTGACCAAAAACGCTACCCTAGGGGCAAGAGACCCGTCTAACTAAGCCATCTGAGTCTCAAACCAACAACAGTAAGTTTGCACTGCTGTATGTCTCCCAGTTCCTCATGGAATCTATTGCCTAGAAATTTAAGTCTCTGGTTTTGAAGCATAGAACAGTGACAGAGGATATGCTCGACCGTTTCGGACGAGTCCGCGTCTAAGCATAGTCTGCAGATGTCCTGATACCACGAGCATCAGGTCCTGACTCGAGCCAAGTCTTGCGATTTCGTCAGCAATTTCGTTGCCTTCGATGTCGCAATGACCAGGAACCCAGCAAAGTCTTACCCTATAAGTATCAGCCAGGCTGATTATAGCTGATCTATATAACTTGACTAGTTTTGAGGTAATGCTACATCCTTCTAGGGCTTTAAGAGCAGCCTGACTATCAAAGTAGATTGTCACTTCGCTGTCCACAGGAATATTGTGTGAGATAAGTTCGGTGGCTTTCAGAATGGCGAAGATTTCTGCTTGAAAAACACTACACTCATCTCTAAGCATTCCCTAATATTCTGATTTCTTAAGAACACCCCAGCGCCGCACACAGGGCCGAATTGAATATTTAGTGCGACAAAAATATTTACTTCAAATGGATTCAACTAGTTTTAATAAAACTACGTATCTTATGGTTTTTAAGGTCGCTGATTACGAATCTGATGTCAGTTTTTAAAAATTTAAAATGGCGGATCCAATATGGTGGACAATTTTTAAAAAATTTAATGAATTCACTTAAAACTTATTTTTTACACGGGATTTTTTATTCCAGTTTTTAAAAATTAAAAATCCAAATTAAAAACATTAGTCCTGATGAAAAACATAAAACGAGAATACTTAAGAAGGATGAATTAATAATTTTATTTTTAAAAATTCTTTATTTTAATTTAATCAAATTGTATGATAAGTACTACTTAAAATAATAGGAATTATAATCAAATGTTTCACATTTTTTTTAATTACCAAGATGATTACTTTAATTTTATTCTATATTAACATCTTCATAGTCTTGGACGTCATCAAGCTCCTGTTCTTAATTTTCTTCTTCGTTGCCACAGAAAGTGGGCAGCCTTAGCATACCTAAAACAGTTTCATTAAATTTTGCTTTATTTTTTTTAGTTTTTTTTCGATTATCGGTCACAACAGGGTCCGAAGAAATCAGCATCCAGTTAAATATATCACTGTTGGTATCGGCTCTTGAAGTTTTTCTGGAATGATATTGTCTTAAATTTTTATACTCCTTATGACTTGCTTCAATTACATCTTCTGACAGTTGGCCTACTGGTAGAGGTAAAGATTTTATTATATCAGCTCCATGAAGTAAAATTTTGTGAACAGTCGCACTCATTTTGTACCAGCCATAATGTTTAATGGCCATTTCTGCTGTTTCAAAGCAATAGATTTTAAATACCTCTTCCTTGATATAATGCCCACAAGAAATTATTGACAGTATATTTGCAAATCTTTCTATTAAGTCTTTATTAATTCCAGTTATTTCTGAAACGAGCGAAGGATTCTTAAAAAATTTTCGTGCCGTATTACCATCATTGCTATTGCCTCCACCTTGTTTCGGCTGGTCAACAACAAGGCCCATTTGTTCATAAAACTTAGTTGCTATTTCATCCTTTTTTTCCTTTACTTGTTGTTTTGCACTGTCACCTCTTGTTTGCCATTTTTGTAGTTCCAATTTGTATGCTATATGTAGTAAATATTCGAAACATCTAATATAAGCATGTAGCACCGAAATCCCATACTTAAAAGTGTCTTCATTACAGACTCTATTCTTTAGATTTTCTAAATCGTTTAAAATTTTGGGAGTAGCTTTACAAACATTACACGCTTGTGAACTTGCAGTATCACTCAAAATGTTGACAGTCTTTCCATCCAGCATTGTACATATAGGTATATGTTTAAATTTTATTTCTTTACCGTGAAGTACGATTGATGTGGGCTCCAATTGCAATATTTGATTTTGAATTTCGTTATACTCTTCTTTCACATTTTGGACGTTTTCCTTTTTTATCTTGAATGAGATTGGTCGACAATGCTTAGTCGATGATGGTGACACGTTCTTCCAAAATATTTTGTCATTATTGCTATTAGATTCACACATTTGCAGTGGCACAATCGTACATAAAATTATATTAGAGTCCGCATACGCAGAATTATTCGCAAAATTTTGCTTATATATACTGTGTCCACCGCTGCCATCCAAGCCCCATTTATAATAAACTTCAATTGTATCACAGTCAGTGGAAATATACTGTAATATCACATCAGTCTGAACTTGAGCCAAACGTTGCACAGTATGTGCAAGAAGATCTTGAAGCGGCACCACGGCCTCATTTTCATTTATCTTAATATTTGCGGGATAACACTTTCTTTTGGCCTCTCCTATAACATGATATGAGGGATAAATATTAGCTCCTCTTTCTATTGCTCCAAATCGTAACGTTTTATAATCCTCTTTTGTTAATCCAAGGTCCACTATAAGAGCTAAAGCTTCTTCAGGACTGTAAGATTTTACAGAAGCAGAAGATGAAGTATCATGTGCCAATTTCATTCTTTTTAAAGATTTGGGTGAAGAATTGATAGCTAACTTCACAACTTCAGCTGCACTTCTGTTGCCTGATTTCACCAAACTTGTTTCTGCAGCCAAATATAATTTTTCTGAATTAAGTTCTGATACGAGACCTCTTATATGTCTTTGCTTACTGCGATGAGAACTTTCTTCAAATGATTTTCTGGGTCTGCCTCGCAAATTTTGTTCTGATAATGGAAGCAGTGGTGGTTGTATCTCCGGGAGTTTTAGGTTTTCGTTAAGCCAGTTTATGTGTTTCTTGTTAAAACGCTCATACGTATAATTACACTCACGCCACTTCGTAAATATCTTTGAAACAAACACTTTAACTTCCTGTTTTATTTGTTTTATTAAATCATCAGAAAGCTCACTAACACCAAGTTTGCCCAAAATATACTCTAGTAGTTTTTCATTACACTTTAATGATGATGAATTATAAAATTGTTGGTTTTTCAGTACATCAAATAACTCCTTTTTCTTCATTTTATTTAAAACACAGATCTCAGAACACCAAATGTATTTACGGAATTCCCCTTTCTAATATATTTTCTTGCAGACAATTATTTCGTGAGAAGACTGCACTGAATGAAAAATTTGGATATTGTGGTTCTGTTGGTTACAATTTAGTTAGGGATTTCCCCTTTTTATAGCTGTTTAACACGCAATTTACACGATAAGTTTTTTTCATAATTTTTTTTCGTATTCTCTTTTAAAAAGTGTTCAAAAAATCATTTACGTTTACACGATACCATTTTAAGTCATAACTTTTTTTTAAGAATTATCGGTTCGTCTTTTTGTTCTTCTCTTTCGTTTGTTTATTTGTGTCGAAATTGTATTGATATACAATATACACACAATTAACATAAAGTTTTTCTTTATTTAAAAAAAAAACACTTGAAATTTATGTAGGTTTTCTATGTGAATGGCGTGTAAGTAGACATCAGTGGTGCACACAGGTGGGAGCTATATATATATACCTAACAAAAATATGCTCTATTTATTGAAGGGGGAAAAGGGGGGATTAAAAATGGGCTTTTTTACAATTATTAGTAGTTGTATATTTTAACGTATAAGGAAAAGTCGTGGAACTATTTGGAACTTTTTTTATAGCCCTTGTTAAATTAAATTTTTCAATGCATTTATAATAAAAACAGAAAACTATATGTGCACTTTATATAACTGCTATTTTAATAATAACTGCAAATGAAATTAGATACCTGATGCTTAAAAGTATACTTACAAAACTTTAAACTGTAAGTTTGCAAGAAATTGTCAAGTGTAGCAACAATAAACATTATAGCTGCAGCTGACAAATATAAGTGCGTGTAACAGATAATAATACTTTGCATGCACGTACAGACTAATGTAACGTGTTAAAAAAATTAATACTTATAGGTTAAATGCGTACTATTATATAGAACATATTAAGTGCAATAGTTGTCACATTTAACAAAATAAAAAATTTCATTTTTGTCGTCGTAATCTGGTTACTTGGCCCTGTGTGCGCCGGTGCCGATTTCCATTTTAGAATCATCTGTGAAGATCGAGTTCGCGATTGACGATTATCCCAGCTAGTTCTATCAGGAATAACGACCTCTGGTACAGAACTGAACTGCAGTTGCTTGACTAGATAGTCAGATGCAGTAGAACCTGACTGGAACCAAGGGACATTCGTTCGGTTCAGTATGCTGGTATGTCCTGTCTGTCTGTGCCTAAGTATGCTTGACTCATGCAGCCTTAGAAGACATCTAGTTGCTGTTCCCTTTATGAATAGATCTAAAGGGAATAGAGACAGCATCACGTCTAAGGCCGCCTGAGGAGTGCTCCTTAGGGCCTATACTGTATATGCCTATACTGTATTTCCAGTATACTACCATTGGGTTTAATCCCCAGCTCTTGCCTACTGAGTTCCTGCAAAAGTAGTAGGCGTTAAGTCCCTTTTTCATCCTCTCAAGCGTGTTCTTCTTCCAAGATAGCTTCCTATATAGAATGATGCCTAGTAATTTGGCTTCTAACGATAGTCCTAACTCTACCCCATTAAGTATTGGAAGTTTGAAAGACTCAACCTTGTACCTCCTGGTGAATAAGATTAACTCTGTTTTTTCAGGGTTGACCCCCAGTCCATTGTCACCTAGTGCCGATTCCATGATTTCACTGATTGTATTCAGGTATTTACCCGATACCAGTATTACCACGTCATCAGCGTAGGCGACAATCAATCTTCCTACCTAAATAGTCAAATCTTTTAAGTATGACGTTAATCGCCAGTAACCAAAGTAAGGGTGACAACACCCCCCCTGTGATGTGCCTCTTGTAACTATTTTACGAGTGTTGTAGTCTCCTATACTAGAGTTGATTATCCTGCTGTTGAGCAAGGTTGTTACCCACTCTACCAGAAAACCCTGCACGCCCGTTTCTATAAGCCGTTCTTAATGGCGTCAATCGTGATGTTATTGAAAGCTCCTTCGATATCTAAGAAAGCTGCCAATGTGTATTCCTTGAAATCTAGCCCTTTTTCGATAAAACCAACCACATCATAGAGTGCACTCTCAACAGATTTTCCCTTAAGCATGTTGAGCGTTACTTATGATGCGTGTTTCTAACGAGTTCCTAAGATAGAGATCAATCAGTCGCTCTAGTGTCTTTAGAAGGAAAGACGATAGCCTGATTGGTCTAAAATCTTTTGGTTTAAAGTGACTAGCCTTTCCTGCCTTTGGTATAAAAATCACTCTAACCTCTCTCCATTCACTTGGAATAAAGCCTCCAAGTAGACAGCTAACGAAAATGGACCAAAGAATTGACAGACAATGGTGGGAGGAATTCTGAAGCATAGCAGGGATAATGCAGTCTGGACCGGCCGATTTGTACGGCAAAAATGACTTCACGGCCCATTTAATTCAAAAATTATAAACTTATAAACTTATAATTCTCTTTATCTTTAGATTAACGAGCGTTTTAGTGATTTTTGTCTCATTTAGTGCGTTTTTAAAGAAAAGTTTGTATGGAAGCTATGGTCAAATGTGGACCGATTTTAACGAAATTTGGTACAGAGATTTATGTTTACGTAAGCAGTATTTGTTGTAAATTTCACAAAAAAATATTGATATTTGAGGCCAATATATCAATTCCGGGAAGTGGGACCTATGGGAGGTACTATAAATAATAGAACGATTTCAATGAGTTTCAATAGCCATGGTCCCACTATCAAGGAAATGATCTGTGCCAAATTTCATCAAATTATCTTTAGAATTGCGACCGTTAGTTTGATTACAAGGTTTACATGGGGATCCAGCCAGCCAGACGGACGGACGGACATCGCTAAATCGACTCAGAAAGTGATTCTAAGCCTATTGGTATACTAAAAGATGGGTCTAAGACAAATATTTCTATGCGTTATATATATCAGCTCAAACTTATAATACCCTTTCCACCTATGATGGTGAAGGGTATAAAAGGGAAGTCAAAACTGTAGCTCTGAGGGTATTTTGAAACCGTAGGTCATTGTCGTAGGTTATTAGTTCTTTATATTTCCTGTTGATATCTCTGTAATTGTATTTATTAAAAATTGGCTGCCATCAACGCTCTCGGCTAGGGTTTTGCTGATGGAAGATCTTTGGGCGCCACCTTAACCATGTAAGGGTATACCCTCCATATTAAGATCCGATATATAATAGTACTATTTAATATTTATAATAAGAGTTGCTAGTATAAAATGCAAGAGCTTCTTAACTTGGCTGGCGTCACTGTATCCCAGATGATTTTTTTAAGAATCTTTTTCTTCTATAAATTACTTTCAGTTTTACTAGAAATTCCATCGTTTCCTCTTTATTGATAATTGTTTAGTAAAATGTCAGTAACTGTCTGTCTATTACATTCAAATTGATGCAATTTGCCTCCACAAGGTGTCCACTGAGAATTTGTGGTAAATCACATTTTCGTTTGTCACTAAATTCCAAAACAAAAAATTTGCAATTTATTTGTCAAAAAAAAAAAAGAAGAAAATTCCAAAGTTACTTTGTCAAAAAAAAAAGAGTAAAAAACGCAAAACTGAACATAGTTGGCAATAGAAGCTGTCGTCGTGGTTCTCGGGGCAAAAATAATATATTACGAATAGTTATTCAAGCATTTCCCTAGGATCCTAGAGATAAAAATGAATTGCACAGATACTTACACACTTACGCTAGTTTTTACTATATGAGTATATAAGTTTGTATGTATGTTATACTCTTACATATACAAAACATTTTCCATGACCTTTAAAAATTTTTCCATTTTCTCTTATATTTTTAAGTAACAATGTAACGAAAATAAACTTTTTTTCTCTTGGTTTCTCCGGAAAAAGGAAAGAAATAATGAAAATAGTTTTCCATATATTTTTTTGCTGGTTTTGTTTTTGCTTTTGTTGTTATTGTTTTTCTAGATGCACAAAATTTTAAGGTTTAATTCCTGCTGGGGATAGAAACGAAAGCGGAAGTGAAAGATATAATAAGTGGGTCTTAAGGGTACGAGGGAAAGAGGTCGAGAGCGAGTGAGAAGACAATGCCTTGCAATAACAGTAATATTGAAATTATACGTTATTTTTTCCGTTCAGATGGAAAAAAAATAATTGTGTGGTGCAACAGATTCATTGGGGAGTCTATGCTTTTGATTTCATTAGATGTCTTGGTCTTGCTGTTTGCACGAAAGCTGTCAGCAATTTATTCCCCTAAGTTTGAAATGTATACAATTTCTTGAAAAGCTTTATTTTATAATAAGGCGCTACACAATTGTGGTTCTCGGTGTTAAGACTTTGACTGTTCTTAATTTAGAATCTAAGGTCCCAGTAACCCTTTTCTTCACATAACCCTAATTTTTGATATAATTTTTGCTTGAAAATTTTATTATATAAAATTTGGGAGGTCTATACGGAATTCGTTAAGTTTTTTTTTTTACTTTCATTGGATGCTTTTATGTTTGTTATTACTCCAAGAAATTTTTATTGGGTTATTTAAGCTGCACATTGGGGCTACATATACAAAAAACTATAACAACAAATAATGTGTAAGTACGAGTTCCTTTAATAAATAGGTGTTTGTTTAAATGAAACCTAGATTTATGTGATATAGAGGGTGTTGGATGCCATGCAACGGTTCTTGGAAACTTGGAAAGACCAGACTTATTTTGGTCTATTCCACATTTCAACTATTGACACTAGGGTTTGCAGTTCGGTTTTAACCGAAACCGAAACCTCGGTTTTTTATGCTTCAAAACAGAAAACCGTAGAAAAAACCGAGGTTTTAGCTATTTATTTTTCATAATTTTTGTTGGTATTATTCAGAAATAACATAAATTTGCAAGTAATCTCTCTATGAAATGAAGCAGAAGAATAAAAAACAAAACAAAAGGTGCCTTACAATAGACGAATGGACAAGTATATGACAGTATATTTTATAACCTGGGACTCAGACGTATTTTTGGAACGTGTAATTAAAAGCAAACGCAAGAAACCATTAGGCAAAAGCTAATGGAGTTTTGTATTTCACTTGATACAAACATCGTAGCATGTACTATAGATGAAGCAGCAGTCAAAATCAAATTTAGATCTGAAAATCAAACACTGCTTCAGTAATGGTTGGCACACGGAATTCATCTTGCAGTCACTGATGTTTTTACGAAAAATTGTTAGAAATCCAGATGTGAATGATTTCAAACCGACGAAAGCGAAGACAATTTTGAAGATGGCAACGATGAAACTTTTGTCAACGACTCTTGAGGCGGACTCCGTGGATGACTGACTGGCAACGCTTGGCATGGTGACATTTACCTGGCTAAGCCGGTAGAGGGCGTGCGGTCCACCAAATCAGCCACCCACAAGTCATTAATCAAAAAGAGATTGATACACTCAGGGAAAAAACGTGCTGATAATAAGATTTTCTGCTTGAAATCGAAACTTTTTCTGCTTGAAAGTAGAGTAAATACGAAAAATCTTATTTTGAGAATAAAATCTTAATTTTTTAAGATTCGATAACTAAGAATGTGTTCTTATTAATTAAGATTAAATTCTTAATTTTTAAGAATGCACTCTTAATTAATAAGAACATAATCTTAAATAATAAGAACGCATTCTAAATTATCGATCTTGATCTTAGAACTTTTTGCGATCTTACAAACAATCTTGAAAAATAAGATTTTATTCTTAAAATAAGATTTTTCGCATTTACTCTACTTTCAAGCAGAAAAAGTTTCGATTTCAAGCAGAAAATCTTATTATCAGCACGTTTTTTCTTATTATAATATTAATATTTGGTGATAAAATAAAACACATTTTTTATTATTTTTTTCCCCTTTCGAGGAATGTAATAGTATAAATGAATAATAAATAAATTTTGATTTATTTATTTTAGATTATAGGTAGTTAGTAAAAAATTTCATCCTAAAAATACCTTGACTTCATCTTCCGTTGGAAAAAATGTGCATATTTCTGTCAATATATTTTGGAAATCGTGAGGAAGAAGTGCGAGATCGTTTTTTAGAATTTGATGTACTATAATCTGGATCAGCTCATCACGATAGTTATTGTTTAAATCTTTGTGTGAAGCATAAAATTCTGGGATGTTTTTGCCACTTAGTGATTCATTCAATAATGAACCTAAATCCTATATAAATAAACGAAAATATTGTATGTTTTGTACACATTTTAATGTATTAAGTAATTATCTAATACTTTTACCTTGTCAAACACTTTTTTGTTAACTTCCACATTTACAGAAGACGATGGAGTGGAAGTTACATCCGAACATTTTTGTAGCCACTGTGCTACCTTCGACGGCATCGAAAGTGTATCTTCATCAATTCCAAACTAAAGGACAAAACTATTAGTGGTTTAATTTACTTTCTAAATAAAATATTAAAACCTGTTTCTTTTTCCAGACAAATAATTTTTCACGAAACTCCATTCGAAGTCCTAAGGGTGGAATGGCTTCCTTTACATCTTCTGCTTTCATATACTGCAGACTTCTAAAAGTTACATTTGAGCCTGAAACAAATTAAATTAATATAATTTTTTATAAAGAAATTTACTTATGTATTTATAAATATGATGAAAAACTTACGCTGTAGGTACGGAAAAACGCATTCCAGATCGAATTCTTTCAAAAGATTTTTCAGCAACGCGTCATCATCCAAGAAATCTCATGAAATTTCTTGTGAAGGGCAGTTCATTTCATACTCCCCACCACACACCGGAACTAAATTGCCTTCTATTGGAATATTTAAAAGGATCACTTCATTCGGATTAAGGTTTTCCATTTATATTTCTTATTAAATTTATATTTTTTCTCAAAAAATTAGTTTTTCACTTTTTCGCAACTACTTTGGTCGGCGGATTACAATTTATGACAAAATACTGAGAAATTTCCCTAAAACAAGCACACAAATCTACAAAATCAAGAATACGATCTTAAGATTAGAACTTACAATCTTCAAAATAAGAATAAAATCTTAAAATCAAGATCACAATCTTAAAATAAAGAATACGATCTAAAATTAAGATTTAAAATCTTATAATAAGATTAAAATCTTAAAAGCAAACAAATTGCATGTTATTTTTAGATTGTATTCTCATAACTAAGAATTTATTCTTAAATTTAAGAATATAAATCTTACTGGCTATATTTTCAAGATTGAAAATTCAAGATTTCGCAATCTTATATTGTAGATTTTTTTTCTTGAAATCAGAATGTCATTTTTCTCTTAGTGTATGAGTTTGGTTGTGGTTTGATGGCAAGCAAATGATTGTAAAAACTCTTTTAAGGTTCTGTAACTTATATATATAATTGTCATTTCCCAACCGATTTGAAAAATCATACTATATAACAAATACAGTGGTGGTCACATATTTAGCACACTAGTTATGCGTTTTTTTCAAAACCGTATATTTTTCTGTTGGAGTAATAATTTTCTTTTTTTTTGCCACTCTGTTTGTTATTCCCTTTCTTCAATTGCTTCATATATAATTTATTTGTTGGTAATACGTAATTGGAGCTGGACACAAATTTAGCACAAATATTAAACATTTTACATTTCTGTTATTTTTAGAATTTTTAATTAATTTTTGGTAAGTTTTTCATCATATTGTGTACAGTTGAAGATTATTCAGAAATAAAATATTTATTAGACATGGCCAAAAATAAATGGTGCACAGATACGCAACGACAGGTGATTTGTGAAATAAATTCGAGAGGATGTCCTGTAAGTGAAATAGCAAGTATTTTAAATTGCTCCAGAAAGATGGTATATAATGCTTTGAGCCATATAAAAGCACTCGGAACAATAAAAAAGGGTTCACGGGCACCTAGACCAAGAAAAACGATAACAAAAGAGGATTATTTAATACATAGAATGTCAGTGGCCGACCCTTTTTAGAGCTCCAGTGAAATAAATAGTGAAGTATCATCAAAAAATTAGCGTGGCTGTATTGTGCAACACATGCCACATGTGTCAAAAAAGAATTTGAAATCACGAATTTCTTTCGCCCGATAGCATTTGGAAAAGCCATTAGATTTTTGGAAAAACATACTTTGGAGCGACGAATCAAAGTTTTGCAGATTTGGATCTGATGGAAAGAGATATGTATGGTATCTTCCGAACATGCAGCTTAACCCAAAGTATACGTCAAAGACTGTAAAACATGGTGGAGAAAATGTGATGGTGTGGCTTGCATTCTCAGGGCATGGAGTTGGTCCAATACACAAAATTGACACACGTATGGATCAACACGTTTATAAAAATATCCTAGCCGATATCATTATACCATATGCAGAGGCAAAGATGCCACCTAGCTGGCGCTTCATGCATGACAATGACCCTAAACACACTTTACATACTGTGAAGTGTTGCTTGGAGGAGAGTCAAATAGATGTTTTGAAATGGCCAGCTCAATCTCCTATTGAGAATCTTTGGAATGATATAGAGAAGCATATAACAAGCGTAAAACCTAACAACTTAAATGATTTATGGAGGGAAATCCACAAAAAATGTCACGCTATCCCAAATGAGCGATACCTGGCTCTTGTGAAGAGTGTGCCTAAAAGATGTGCGGCAGTTATACAAAATAAAGGATATCCTACAAAATATTAGGTTTTTTCAAGAAATTTTAATTAATAACTTGTTTTTGATTTTTAATAAATATTGTTTTTAATTTGTGCTAAAAATATGTCCAGTATTTTTTATGGGTTAGTTTTAAATAATTGCAAAGATAAATATAATTTTTAAAAAATATGTATATAAAAGGAATACGACTTCATCTTCGCATCACGTGTAATACATTACAAAAAAAAGTAGTGAAAAAAATTTAATTAGGACTTAATATTTCCTATAAAAGATAACAGATACCATTTGTGCTAAATACGTGACCACCACTGTATATAGGTCAGGATCTAAAAACATCGCTACATGCCTATACTATCTCTTACAGTTTAAAAGATATTCGACTTCAAAAAATAAAATTTCAATTTTTGTCCCACACTGTACCAATTTTTTACTAATATCTGATCTATATATAAACCGATTTTCTTGATTAAAAGTTTTCTAAAAAAAAAAACAAAATTTTAAATATTTTACGAGCAAGAACTGTATTAAAAGCTTTACTATGTAAAAAGTTATAAGTGCTTAAAGTTATTATTTAAAAATAAACCAATTTTCCTCGTTTTTTGGGTAAAAAGTATTTTTTGTGTTTTTTAGTGTCTTAAGGAATATATAACATATTTATAATTCTCTAAAAGAAAACTTCACAAAGTTTATAATATAGTTAAAAAATAAGTTCTTCTTTATTCGGTGTTAGTACCAAAATCTCTAAAATTAGACCTATTATTTACGGAAATTTCAACTTTGTCCCATAATTCCTCCGAACTCACGCGAGCTTTAAAAAATTTTTCACAAAATTTCTGTGAACCAAGGTGCTCTTAATCAGATTGCAAAAGTATTTTGTCGCCCTAAAAGTGGGCAAGCAACTAGAGCAAAAAAACTAAAAATACCCATTTTTGGAAATTTTTCAAATATTTTTAGGAATAAATTTTTTTAATTTTTGTATTTTTTCCCTTAAACAGTTTTCATCAAAATATATTTATAAATAATTTTTCTAATCCAAAATCTATTGTTGTTAATACAGATAAAACAAACATTTAGACTGTTTTTATGTTTTCTACCA
This sequence comes from Stomorhina lunata, assembly GCA_933228675.1. Taxonomy (NCBI): domain Eukaryota; kingdom Metazoa; phylum Arthropoda; class Insecta; order Diptera; family Rhiniidae; genus Stomorhina; species Stomorhina lunata. The sequence goes on along the minus strand of OW121743.1, from coordinate 46,786,095 downwards.
AAAGTGTTATTTGCTTTTTTAATTTTTCATCTTTTTATAATATTTTTGTACGGACAACATAATTCCTTTGAATTGATATATAATAAGTCTCTATTCCCACTGCTATATCCACATAAAATTTTGTTAAAATCCGTCCAACGGCTTAGAAGTTACAATTTTATTTTTAAACCATCCCACTGTGCAATGGCATGCGGCAAATTGCGTATGCTACAAAGATTTCGTTTGAGCATATGCCATTATAACAGCGATGGAACTGTGAAATGCATCCAATGAGTCAACAGAGTTGGCTACCCTTCTGTCACCGATAAGTACCTTCGCCCTCTCTTGTACTCGGTCGAGAAGCTGCAAAATAGACTTTGAAACACCCATAAGAGTTGTATTCCATTTCGGGTCGGATATTAGTGGTATAGATATTAAGGAGACCAGTTGGAGTGAAGTATATCTAACACTGCTTTTGAAAGCCGAGAATGCTTCTTTCGACACTTGAAAAACGCGTTTAGTACAACGGACATCACAATGAATTTTCATGCCTAGAATATCAAGAGTTTCTGATTCCTCAATATTTATATCACCCATAATTAGAAATTAAGCAATTTGGTCCGTAACGCGTTTGTGTTAACATACAACATTGGGTTTTTCAAACGTTCAAATCGACCCCAATTGAGTGTTGCAGATAGCTCGATATTTAGAGTATCATTCATAATTTGCCTCTTGTCATTGATCTTCAATATGCTTGGCCTGTAGCTGAATGAAGGCGAATGACAAATGTTGCTATCATCTGCAAAAGAGAAGATAGGATTGGAAGTTTGGCATAGAGGGTCATTTAGAAAAATAAGAAATAAAGTAGTAAAATGAACGGAGCCTTATGGTATCTCCGAATTAATCGAGCGATATCCCATCTATAACAACTCTTATTGTGCAATCTCTGGGAGAGCTCGATACAAACTGAGAAATAAACCGAGATAAATTATTTTCTACAACAAAAGCAATTGAATGTTCGATACATCAGGAAACTGTAGATCAAACATGTTAGCAAGAATTCTAGATAACCTAGAAACTGTTGTCATGTCTCTAGACACTTACAAGCTCCTGCTGCGAAAGAAAGCAAATGATGGGTCAAATGATGGGTGCTTTCCGAGTATGCATTTATTTCAATGAAATGTGACCGTGCGAAACGCTTTTAAAGAATACTATCGCTATCAAGACTCGATGTATTCTAACTTGCTTCATGCCAAGACAATCTTTGATTCAAAAACATGTGGGCCTTTGCAGATGCTGTAATAATGGTCAGTAGTCTATAAAATAACTCCGCTGTACTTGAAACAAACTGCCCAGTTAGCAAGACTTGACACTTTTTATACCCTTCACCACCATAGGTGGAAAGGTTATTATAAGTTTGTGCTGATGTATGTAACGCATAGAAATATTTGTCTTAGACCCACCTTTTAGTATACCAAAATCACTTTCTGAGTCGATTTAGCGATATCAGTCCGTCCGTCCGTCTGGACGGCAGGCTGGCTGGACCCCCATGTAAACCATGTAATCAAAGTACAGGTCGCAATTCTAAAGATAATTTGCTGAAATTTGGCACTGATAGGTTCCACTTCCCGGAATTAATATTTTGGCCACAAATATCAAAATTTTTTAATGGAATTTAGAACAAATAATGCTTATGTAAACCAAAATCACTGTACCAAATTTTTTTCTGTTAGCATGGCTCCTACTGCCTATGGGGAGCATATAATTTAGCAGGAAATAGGTGGGTGATGTAGAAGATGTTGGATACCAATCAACGGTTCTGATTGATCTTAACTTGGTAAGCCCAGAGTTATCTTGGTTATCCTTCATCTCAACTGTGGACACTGACCTACTCGTGGTATCACCCGGGTAACTACGTTCACACCCGTAAATGTAGTTAGCTAACATGTGCAACGCGTTCTCCAATAAGAATAATAAAAATATGGGGTAGGACGTCGGGCTAGTAACCCACTCCTGAAAATAAAACAAATGAAAAAGCTTAATTTTGAATAACAACGGTTCCCTCTAATATTAAAAGAGGACATCTGAAACTTCGATTTAAAGACCAAGTAGAGGAAAATCTTCTAAAGCTTGGACTACGCATTTGGGACAATATAAGCATGGATTTGTAAAATATGCTCGGCCTTTGACCTTAACAGGTTGTGAATATAGGCCATTTAAGTAAGTAAGTAATAAGTGGGTGGATGTATGTCAGAGAATGAATTCATTCCATGTGGTATCGCTTAGATAAAAACTTTCGTCATGTGACTTTTGCAGAAGCTGTGGGGACAATAAGTAGAACAATTACATTGAACATTTTGTCTTTGTTTTGTCCTGTGGGTTAGAAGGATGTAAATATGAGCTACTACCTTCGGGTAGTTTTTATATTTTCTGATATCTTATCCATATCAGCCTATATCCATGATATAGATCAGAATTCGGATGATTCGATCCTAGAAAACATCATGAGTCAGAGGAGCTGGATAAAGGAATACTTCCTTGTGATAAGACTATAAGATTTATAAGTTTTAATTAAACTCGTTGAATTCGTTTTGTAAATGTTACAACTTGCCCCACTGTTCTTTATGCCCTTTAAAGGGTGATTGCATTTCAGACAATGTAAGTAACTGTGAACTTTGACATTTAAAACTATTGAGCTTTGTTCTACTTTGTTTAAGTTGATGCAAGTTGCAGCATCAGTAAAATGTTATCAAAAAGTGTTGCCAGGGTGAAATTATTAAGAAATAATAAAAGATTTAAAAAATGTTAATTTTAGTCGAATCAGAATTCCTCTTTAAAGTTGATACTAAATTCAAAATTTGCATTAAGGTAGGAATAATAAAACTTTTCAAAACAAAAATCTTTGTCTTCATTACCAGCTGACAGTTGGTTAAAGTACAAAGTAAATGTAGATTAATAAAGGATAGGGATACAAAACACAAAGAAAAAAACTATGGTGGATAAGTTCATCTAACTGAATCGATCATATGGTCATAGGTGAAATAGAAATGAGTGTTAACATAATTCTAGCTTTCCATTTCGCTTAAGAATACAGTTAAATAGATGATCTTAACTACTGGCATCTAACAGTTGGTGACACAGTGTGCTGATGTAGTCCGTAGCGGGACAGAAAATGCAGCATTCTACACTGCTAAGTGTCACATAGTTTTTTCAGTATTCCTAAAAAAAACTTATTCATCTTATTTAAAAATCATAAATTAAAACAAGTAAGAGTGTTATATTCGGCTGTGCCGAATCTTATATACCCACCATCAAGTTGTGTTAAGTTCAGAAACAGGGTGCAGCTAATTCAAAATCTGAACCAAAACTGAAAAAATCGCTAAGCAAATTGGTATTGTTGGTAAGACCTTTGGACTAAATTCGGTTGCCGTAGCTTTATAGTTCAACATTTAAAAATATTTTAGTGGTTTCCCCAGTATTTACTTCGATCAAAATTCGGTCTCATAACCGGGTATAGTTTTACATTAATAAGTTGTTAAATACTTTTCGTTGTGCTTAATACACTCAACCAAAAAATGGCAGTAATATTAACAAAAAAATTTCGTAGACCCTTAACGAAAAAAAATTGTCGAATCAATAGATTTTTTTTTCCAATCCAATAAAAAATTATTCTGAACAACAATTTTTTTTCAAATCCACAGAAATTATTTCAGTTAAAATTTAACAAAAATAATTTTGTTCCATTTAATACATTTTCATTAATTAAATGCCTAAAATTCCTTTAAAACAACGAAATTTTGTTAAAAGGGTAGTAAAAAATCTACACATAAAATTATTCAAATAAATGTGCCTGTATAAGTTTGAATAAATAAATATTTTCGTTTATCTAACGAACATTTATTAAATTTTAATAATCAAGTATACGATAGATAACAAAAATTTTTTCAACTAAATAATTTTCTAATATTGAAGTAATTTTTTCAAATTTGTTAAATAAAAAAATAATGTGTATTTGAAAAGATAATTATAAAAAATAAAGATTGTTGATGGAGTGAAGGAATTGAGAATTAGGAGTCTGTGTGGAGAATTATAAATCGTCAGACCTCTGAGCCGAAAAAGTGAGTCAACAAAATAATTGCTTTATTTTGTTAACTCAGAATAAAAAGCTCAACAATCCCAGTGAACAATTGATATGAAAAAAGAATGAAATAAAACAAATGAATTAGTTTTATGAATCCAAGGAGTTTTATTGATAGGAATTATTACCTCTTCGAGTGGCTGCTAGAATAATAAGAGGCAGTAGAAAGTTAAGTCGAACAGGAAGCAGTATGGTGGACATTGGGTCCAAACTGACAGCCAGAATTAGGCATTATAAAGGAAAGAGATGGCATGATTTTGACAACTTGCAGCGTTGATAACGTTGCAAGAATAGTTGCAAACATGCCCACTACTATTTTAATGCAGGAGTCGGAAAAGTGACTTTTGGCATTAACATTGCCGCCCGCCTTGCAGGATTGCAATATTGAACAAAGGTCAGTTTGGACAGATCCACAATACCGCTTCTAGAACAAAGAAATAAGAAATTAAATTAGAAATTCATTGAAACTAAGAACTAAATTATCATAATATTAATTTTATATTCATATTTTTATATTGAAATTCAGGTTTATAATATAATATTAAGGACGTTATGTTTTTGGTACATGGTGCCTAAAGAAGTGCATTTTATAGAAATTTACAGAGTACATGGACCGTAAATGGTCCATCCAAACAATGTACTCTGAGCCGTAGGAAAACCGGTCTTAGAAATAATACCCTCGCATATAACCTTAGGGTATAGATCAACACCAATAATGATGTCAATGGAGCTAGACTCATAGAAGTTCGAGTCGGCGAGGAAAAGATCTCGGAAATTCTTCCTGTAGGAATCTGGAAGGGAATGTGATGGAGTCCGCAGGGTAAGTCTGTTGTCGACTCGGAACGTACCTTCTATTTTAGATGAGGAATCATAACGTGATTTCAGAACAAGTTGACATATAGTCTCATCGTTTAAGGAATAAGCGTCCAAGTCCAATTTATTGACCAAGGCTTTTGATACACGACTAACGAGAGAACCAGAATCCAACAAACAACGAGCATGTGCTGTTTTCGACCCCAGTTTAACCAAAACTGTCGGATGTAGGGTGACAGTGTTTTGTCGTATTATCGTTGACAGTGTTGTTTTAGATGTTGTTGGTGGTGAGGGTTCTCGTTTAGCCTTGGATGTGGATGAGTTGCGAGCTTTGGTGGACGTAGAAGGTCTCGGATTTGGAGACTGAGAACGTGATCTTGAACGCGATCTTTTGGGCGATGGTAGAAGGTCTTTCCTGAGTCTTGGATGTACATGGAGAAGCGTATGATGAAACTTATGACAGTGTTTGCATCCATGCTTCGAAAAACATGTTCCATGGGAATGATTATGAGCAAGGCAGTTAGTACAGTATTTGTGGTTGCGTACTGTACGAATGCGATCTGCCATGTTCATCGCTAGGAACTTCCGACAATTGCGAAGCGGATGTGGTCGTTTGCAGATACGACATGGATAAGCATTGTAATTTGCGGGAAGACCTCGTGATGACTTTTTGGAATTGGATTTCCTAGATGAAATAGATGGTTTTGGCATGATGTAGCTGAAAAATAAGAAATGTTTTTAAGAATTTTGTTGTTGCGAAGAGTCGATGGGAAGTAAAACAAGCTTTACAATCGGTCGAGTGATAACGCCGCGCTGAGTTAAAACGTCAGCAACTCGAACTCGATTGTCCGAACCAGAATAAATTTTGGAAATTCTGCCAAGTCTCCAAGCATTTGGTGGAAGATTTTCATCCCTGATCACTACCATAGCTCCTTCTTCAATATTAATTTCGGGTTTCTGCCATTTGTTTCTCTTATTCATTTCCTTCAGGTACTCGTTTTTCCATCGGGTGCAGAAATTTTGATGAATCAGTTTTAACCGTTGCCATCGGTTGGTTATTGAAGTCGATGTTTCGGTTACCTGAGGATCCACTGGAGCTAAGATTGGAGAACCGATTAGAAAATGGCCTGGAGTTAAGGCGCAAAGATCAGTTGAACTAGTTGAAATCGGAGAAATTGGTCTAGAATTAAGACATGATTCAATTTTGGAGAGTAATGTTGACAATTCTTCGAATGTATATTTGTGATTTGCAGCAATTTTTCGGAAATGCGTCTTGAAGCTTTTTACGCCAGCTTCCCACAGTCCTCCCATATGTGGAGCTCCTGCTGGAATAAAATGCCAGGAAATGTTCTGGTGCGCATAATTGGACAATGTGGCTTGCCTGGAAGTTTGAACGAATTCTTTTGCCAATATTCTCGAAGCGCCGACGAAAGTTGTACCATTGTCAGAATGAAGGTGAAGTGGACAGCCTCGTCGCGAAACAAATCGGCTAAAAGCCGCTAGAAATGTCGGTGTAGAAAGATCTGAAGTTGCTTCGAGATGTATTGCTTTTGTGGAAAAACAGACAAAGACGCAAATGTACCCTTTCGAAATACGGCAAGCTCGGCCAGAATAACTCTTTATGTCGAAAGGTCCAGCGAAATCTAGACCTGTGTGTGCAAATGGACGAGAGATTTCGGTCCTTTCCGGTGGTAGAGCTGCCATTAATTGTTTCTGGCATCGCTTTTTATAGATGACACAAATCTTGCATTTATTAATTGTGGTTTTGATGAGGTTCTTAGCCTTGGGTATCCAATATTGAGTCCTAAGTAATCGTAGAACCAGTTGGTTGCCTCCATGAAGGCTTATGTCATGAACGAATTTGACTAGAAGCCGAGAAAACTGACAATTATAAGGAAGTATAATTGGATGTTTTTCGTCATATGAAAGTCCCGGCGAAGACTCTAGTCTGCCGCAAGAACGGATTATGCCATCAGGATCTAAGAATGGATTTAAGTTCAGGATAGAACTAGATTTGGATACAATTTGCTTAGCGAAAAGAACTTTGTACTCATCTGGAAAACAAGCTTTTTGACATACGGAAATAAATTGATTTCGAACTGATGAAATCTCGAAACTTGACAATTCTAGGGAATCTTTGTAAAAACTAGATCGATATCGATGATGAGTTCGGTAGAAGAACCGATAGACATATGCCATCACACGCATTGCCTTGTTGAATGAAGAAAATCTTTCCAAAAGATCTTCGTAATTAGAAAAGTAAGAAAAATGTGCTCGGACAGATTTAATTTCCAGTTTAGTATTCGGAATATTAGAAAAATCAGTATTTGGCCATTTAGATTTGTCGTCTTTCAGCCAATTTGGTCCAAACCACCACAATTCGTTATTTTCCAGGTCCTGTGGATAAACTCCTCTACTAGCGAGATCGGCTGGATTCGCCTCCGAACTAACGTGATTCCATTGTGAATAGTTGATCACTTGGGATATTTTTGAAACCCTGTTTGCCACGAAAGTTAACCAATTACATGGTGGCTTTGCTAGCCAGGAAAGAACTATAGTCGAATCTGTCCAGCAGTGAATGGAATATTTCGGAATATCTAATCTCGGTAGCAATGTTTCTACCATTTCTGCTAGAAGAACTGCCCCACAAAGCTCTAGTCTTGGAATAGATAGAGTCTTTACAGGAGCCACCTTAGTTTTGGATGATATAAGGTGCGTAGAAATAGAATTGGAATCATCGATACGAATATATAAGACCGCTGCGTATGCCTTTTCAGAGGCATCGCAGAATCCATGGAATTGGACTTCGGTTTTTGGACAATAATCAATCCATCTTGGAATACGGATAGTATTGATATTGGAGAAGTTGGTTTGAAAAGTTTTCCATTGAAGAAGTGTCTCTGGAGTAAGAACTTCGTCCCAACCAGTCCCATCCATCCAAATCTTCTGCATTAAAATCTTGGCTAGCACAATACAGGGTGCTAACCATCCAGCAGGGTCGAACAATTTTGCTATCTGGGAAAGAACTTCCCTCTTCGTGAAATTTGAAGATTCTGGAAAAGAACAAGAAGTAAAGTAGAAATCATCCGAACACGCGTTCCATCGGATGCCTAAGGTTTTGGCGGAGCTGTTGTCTTCGAATTTAAGGAAGTCCTCGTGGAGCAGATGGTCTGGTGGGATATCGGCTAGAATGTGCTTTGAATTAGATGTCCATTTTCGAAGTAAAAATCCAGCAGACTCTAGAGCATGGATTAGCTCATTTTTTGCCTTTATCGAACTATTTATGGTATGCGATCCAGTCAGAACATCGTCGACGTACATGGAATTGCGAATAATTGTGCTCGCTGTTGGATGAGTAGATTGGACGTCTTCTGCTAACTGGAGAAGCGTCCGGATGGCAAGATACGGAGCACAATTAACGCCGAAAGTAACTGTTTGAAGTTCATAATCAGAAATTGGATCGCACGGACTATTTCGAAATAGAATTCTCTGATACGGTGTATGATCTGGATTCACCAAGATCTGTCTGTACATTTTTTGAATGTCCGCATTGAAAACATATCTGTAGAATCGCCATTTAAGAATTAGTAACACAAGATCGTTTTGAAGAACTGGGCCAATATGGAGCAATGAGTTTAAACTTTGCCCATTAGACGATGGAGCCGAAGCATTAAAAACTACCCGAACTTTCGTAGTTGTGCTGTCGGGCTTTATAACCGCGTGATGTGGCAAGTAATAAACTCTAGAACTATCAGAAATATTTGGCGGATTAACCTTGACCATATGGCCCAAGTCCTCATATTCTTGGACAACCTTATCATAATCAAGTTTGGAATTAGGATTTCGAACTAATCTGGCTTCATTCCGGAAAAATTGTGCCATTGCACTCGATCTTGAATGACCTAAACTAACAGATTCTGGAAAATTATCTTTGAACGGAAGAGAAACTACATATCTACCATCAGGATTTCGTTTGGTAGTTCGAATAAAGAGATCCTCACAGGATTGATCGGAGGGAGATAGATAGTTCTTCCGTGGAAGATTCTCCACCTCCCAAAAACGAGAAATTTCTTTGTCTAAAGAAATTTCACAGAAATGCGATGAAATTACTGGACTTAAACAAGAACTAAGAGATATTGGACCAGTAAGTATCCATCCAAAGACCGTTTCCTGAGCTATAAGGGAGTCGCAAACGTTACGTTTTATCCCAGAACGAATAATTGAAGGGAAAAGATCTCCTCCAATCAGGATATCAATCTTCCCACTACAGTGAAATTTGGGATCTGCCAATGGAATATTGGGAAGATTTGAAAATAAGGAATTTGGAACGGTTTTCGATGGAAGATTGTTGGAAAGTTGTGGTACCACAAGCGCTACAACTGGAATCTGAAAATTACTATTTAATGGAGATCCTAGAATGAACGAACACTGACGCTGGACCTTAGCAGTAACAGAATTATTTAATCCCGAAATTTGTGCATTGGTTCGTTGAGAAGGCAGTTGAAGTAGGTTAGACAATCGTTCAGAAATAAAACTTCCTTCCGATCCTGAATCTACCAATGCACGAGCTTGATATTCTACCCCTGAATGACAGATATTGACCCAAGCTGTACCTAGTAATACCCCTTTGGATTGAGTAGCAAAACATGATTGCACTCTGCCAGAATTAGAACTACTTGGGGCCTGATTGCTATTCGAATTCGGGTGTGTATATGCCGATGAGTTGGGATTTAGATTGGAACTTGAACTATTTGTGGACTGTATATTGTGTGAAGGTCGCGTGTATGGAGTTGAACTATGATTTGAATTTGAACTATTGTTGCCGCTAGTGCTAGGTGATTGGAAAGATGTATTGGAAATATCTACATCTTTGTGTAACAAAGTATTGTGTCTTTTCTGGCACTTAAAACAGCTATGTTTGCTGGCACAGTTTCGGACACTGTGAGTTTTTGAAAAACAATTTATACACAATGCAGCTTTTTTGATCTCATTAAGTCTTTGTTGGAAGCCCATTTTCAGAAACTTTGGGCATTTGCGAATAATATGATTTTCTTTTGGACAAATTTGGCATTGGGGACCAGAAACATTGACTTGGAAGCTGTGGATCTTGTTATTTGAATGTAAGTTTGAGTTAGAATGACCTTTTGGCTTGGACTCTTGAATCTTGGAATTATTTGACCCACGAATCTCAGAAACTGATTCGAGGGTCCTGTACCGGTTAGTCAGAAATTCATCTAACTCAGACCATCTCGGAATAGAGGTTTTGTCCTTCAGCTCCTGTTCCCACACTGTCAAAGTAGTTTCAGGAAGTTTACTAGTGCAGATAAAGACAAAGATAGGATCCCAGCTGGAAACACTTATATGGTATAAGTTCAAAGTGGAAATGCAGGAATTTATGTCTCGTTGCAATTGTTTGAGAGCCTTACCAGATTCTGAGTGAATGGTCTGAAGATTTAACAGAATTTTCAATTGACCATTCACCAAAACCCGGCGATTCTCAAACCGAAGACACAAATTCCTCCATGCAACTTCAAAACCAGCATTGGTGAGTGGAGCCTTTTGAACTATTTCCTTAGCCTCACCTCTAGTTTTTTGAATAAGGAAGAAAAGCTTCTCTATGTTACTAGACCTTGAATTTGAAATAATTGCCGTAAAAAGGTCTCGAAATGTGGGCCAAGAAGCATAGTTACCAGAGAAGATTTCAATTTCTATAGGAGGCAGGTTAATACGGGGAGAAATATTCGAAACAGTAGATTGAGTTCCAAGATCCCTGGAAGTACTCGGTTGTACTTGAATTTCCGATGGACGAGAGACTGTTTCTGTATGAGGAGTAGGCTGAGATCGTATGTTATCTGACAATTCATAGAGTTTTGTCAGGCAATTGCAATACGTGGTGTATGTGCTTTTATACTTAAGCTTTATCGGCTCAATATCGGTAGGTTTCTCGGGATCTTCAATCTCCTTTTCTATTTCGGCTAAGTATCGTTCGTAGGCTGCCTTTAAAAGTGACCAGTTAGACTTAAGTTCATACCGGTGAACATCCAAAGCATGAAGCGAAGTCACTGGAAACTGGTCATTATTTAGGTCAGCCTCGAATTCGACGATACTGTCAGCCAAACGGATAAATTGGTCTAAAGACATTTTGGCTTAGAGACTCAATTGAATTTGAAAAAATACGTAAGAAAATGAAAGAAAACGAATGAGAAAAATATACTATAATGCGAATGAAACTTCTTATTTTCAAACACTTATGATCAAAATGGACCTTAAAGTGTTGTATTGAAAAATGTGAAAGAAAGAACTGATTCTTTAGTCCAAAATGGGGCTAAAAATCTCTAATTAAATTGAAAAGTGTGCACAGTTGACACTAACGGTCGAAATGAACCTTAAATTGTTAATGCCAATGAAAAAGTAGCACACGATTGTAAATATTCAGAAATAAATCGATTTCTATAACAATGAAAAAACCGATTTCCTATATTATGAATATAAAGGTGTTATTGACCTTATATCACAAATTAAGCTCTTAAAAGAGGTAAAAAGAACAAAGCCCAATACAATTATTATGAAATTGCGTTAAATTTCATTAAACAAATTTTGAAGTGAAATGTGAAACAAAATGTTTGCTGGGAAATCAGACAGCTGTTCCTTATGTACTTTAGCAAAATTTTATTTACTTAAAGTTCATTGAACTTTATTTCACTGGAATGATAATATATTTAGGCAAATGATTTTGGTATTAGGTCTGTTCGTCGATATTGTCCGGTCAAAATTGAAAATAATTTATGAAATATAAAATTGCGAGAAAAATATTCAATCGTTTTACACAATATTTTGAAATTAAAGTAACAAATTTATTCTTCAATAATAGAAGAATTAACGAATGAAAATAGTTTGCGAATGAAAAATTCTTTTGATAAAAAAATCTCAGTAGATAAAGAAACTATTCCTTTTTTTGTTAATTAAAAACAAGTTTTGAAATTAATTTGTATACTCTTATTGTTTTATTTCCGTAGAATTGATATTTAGAAAATAATTAAAAACGTTGTATATAATTTAAGTTAATAATTTGAGTAATTAAACATTTTATCAATAGAATTAATTTTTAGAAAATAACTTTTTAGATAGTTTAAAATTTTTGTTGATTATTGTAATTTTAAATTGTAGTTAACTTTTGTTCATAGATGTAAAATAAGAGAAAGTAAAAATCGAAAACTTTTATTTAAAAAGCTTTGCATGCAAAATTTTAAATTTTTCCAAATTTTTGATGAACGAAGCTATTATTTGTAAATCAATGTATTTTCAAAAAAGTGTTGCCGTGAGGTACAATGGATTAGTACTTCTTATGTATGGAAATTCGTTGAAAAATTTTTTATAGTTGTATATTTATATTTTTGTTGTGATTTTTACTAGTTTTAGTACAGTTTAGAATTATTATTAATAAAGTATTAAATTCCGAAGATTTCAGGAAAAATATTTACTAAGTTTTATTTTTTTAATTTTTAGAAACTATTTTAACACTAATCATATGTGATTAATCGTTTACTTATTAATTTTTCTTTTAGTTATAGTTCTATTTCCTTTTAATTAAATTTCAGTTATTTTATAACGATGATAAAAAAATTCTATTCACAAAATATTATTTTTGTTTTTAAATTTGAAATAGTACCTATATGGTAACAAATATTTAAAAGAAAAACTATAAATCATTACCAAATAATTTATAACTTTTAGTGTTATTATTTTTATTTTAGTTGATTGTAACCAATTTCAGAAAAAAGTAAAATTATTTTTGTTGAAAAAACACATCGGCAATACTAATTAAATTATGTATTTATATAAATATAAATGTGTAACTTTGGAAAACAATTGGAAGAAAAATGAAATAAGCGGAGCTCGCAACTAGATAATTATTCTCTAATTGCAAGAGATTAAAAGCTCACAATCAAGAGAGCTAATGAATCGATGATGAGCAGTAATGATGCAAAGAGTAATTACAAAGAGACTATCACTATTAAGAACTGGTGAACAAAACGTAAGAGATCTATAATTTCTCAGTAAAAAGAGATTATAAATGTTATAAAGAGTGTGATGATTGACTGATGAGTACTGTTAACTATCACTCAAGAGCAAATGCGGTTAACAGTACTGTCTCTGTTAACACCCAGAATGAAAAAGAAATCAAGAATATATGTAAATTGCAAAATGTGTGAACAAAATGGTGACACGAAATTGACACCACAGTTGTAATTTTTAATGTAGCTAATGCGATGGAACAACACGAATTCAAATAAAATAGGACTTACGTAGTGATCGATAAGATGATGATTTTAAGTTATCCAAATATCCAATTTTATGAAAATATATCCAAACGTTTGTAAAATATATCCACCAATAATGCTTCTGAATTTCCAAATTTCCAAATTTCGTTTATTTGTATTTCTTTTTCTGATTCTTTTAGCTTTTCGTTTCACTTCTTCCACTTTGTAATTTTGCTTTTATTTAAAAGAGAATTTCTTAAAATTTTCCAATTTTGATGATTTTGTAAATTTGATGATTTTATTTCACATTCATGCATGCAATTTATGTAGTACAGAATTTTATTGTGTAAATTTTATCTCACTTTAATTGTAACTTTTTCGTATTTTTAGGTAATTTTTAGGTTTTTAGCGAAGGTATTTTATTATGTAAATGTAGACAATTTTAAACCAATTCTTGTAGTATGTAGTTAGAACAAATTTTTTAGCATTTAAGTATTATATATTAAGGTAGCGAATTTTTAGCATTTAAGTTTTATTTATTTAAGTAGGAGATTTTTAGTAAATTTTTAGCGATTAAGTTTTATTTATTAAAGTATGAAATTTTTAGCAATTAAGTTGAGATTTTTAGCAATTGAGTTTTATTTATTAAAGTATGAAACTTTTAACAAATTTAATTTGCTAAGTAAAATATGTATGTATGACATAAAAACGAGTTTCACAAAATGACCGTTCTTTTTGACTAATTTTACCTAAATGCACTTCGAAGACCAGAGAACAAAAACAAAACGTACCTTGGAATGTTAATAATATATGTAATAGATGATAATGGGGATGAGCGATCCAAAGAAATCTCAGAGAGCTTAAGTATTCTTCCAACGGTTTTATCCGAGTCGATCGGGCCAAATGATGGAGTGAAGGAATTGAGAATTAGGAGTCTGTGTGGAGAATTATAAATCGTCAGACCTCTGAGCCGAAAAAGTGAGTCAACAAAATAATTGCTTTATTTTGTTAACTCAGAATAAAAAGCTCAACAATCCCAGTGAACAATTGATATGAAAAAAGAATGAAATAAAACAAATGAATTAGTTTTATGAATCCAAGGAGTTTTATTGATAGGAATTATTACCTCTTCGAGTGGCTGCTAGAATAATAAGAGGCAGTAGAAAGTTAAGTCGAACAGGAAGCAGTATGGTGGACATTGGGTCCAAACTGACAGCCAGAATTAGGCATTATAAAGGAAAGAGATGGCATGATTTTGACAACTTGCAGCGTTGATAACGTTGCAAGAATAGTTGCAAACATGCCCACTACTATTTTAATGCAGGAGTCGGAAAAGTGACTTTTGGCATTAACAATTGTTTTAACAAATATATTTTCTTCCATTGATGAAATTTTGTTAATAAAGTAAGAAAACTAACGGATGTAATATTGAAGGAAAAAATTGTTATTTTAACTCATAAAATAACAAAAATTGTCAACAAAAAAATATAAGGAAGACAAGTTTAAAATTATAAGTGCGGTAAACAAAAAAAAACTAATTATAAAAAAATAAAAAATGAACAAAAAGGATTCAAAGGACAAAGGTGTGTATAAATAAATTAAAATTACTTGATAAGCCGGTTAAACATTAAAATCTTAGTGAAAATTTCTTATAGAAATAGAAATTTTTATAGAAAATTTTTAAAAAATTTCCTACACTCAACCAAAAAAAGTCAGTAATATTAACGAAAAAATTTCGTAGACCCTTAACGAATATAAATTGTTAAATCAGTAGATTTTTTTTCAAATCTAACAAAAAATTATTCAGAAGAACAATTTTTTTTCAAATCTACAGAAATTATTTGAGTTAAAATTTAACAAAAATAATTCGTTCCATTTAATACAATTTCGTTATAAAATGACTATAATTACTTTAAAACAACGAAATTTTGTTGAAAATATAGTAAATATTCGTAAAAAATCTACACATAAAATTCGTTGAATATACCTGCCTATATATGATTAAACAAATAAATATTTTCGTTCATCTAAAGAAAATTATTTAATTTAAATAATCAAGTGTATCAATAGATATTATAGATTTTTTCAACAAAATAATTTTGCAATATTAATAAAATTTTTTTAATTTTGCTATTAAAAAAAATTATGTGTATTCCAAAAGATAATTATAGAAAATATAGATTCTTTTAACAAAAATATTTGTATTACATTAATAATTTTTCGTTAATATTGTTAAAAAAATGGACAAGGCTCAAAAAAGCGTATTTAAAATATTTAGTGTTAAACATTTGATCAAATTTGCAAAAAAAATAAACGTGATTTATAAGAAAATAAATAAAGAAAATTCACTACAAAGGTAAGTAAAATTAAAATCTTAGTTAAAGAAAATTGTTTAAAGTTTTCCTTTAAAAATAAGAGACTTTTAAACAAATGCATTTAAATAAAGAAAATTATTAATTAAAAAAAAATATAATGAAAAAAACAATTGCTTAAAATAAACTTTTTGGAAAATTTGCTATAAAAATAAGAAATTTTAAAAAATTTTCCAAAAAAGGAATTTAAATTTTTTTTTTTTTTATTATAAAGACATTTCTTTTAAAAATAAGATATTTTGAAATTTTAAAAAAATATGAAATTTTTCCTATTTTTATAGGAAATTTTTCAAAATTTTTCTATTTTTACAAAAAATTTTTCATAAATTTCCTATTTTTATAGGAAATTTTTCAAAAACGTTTATTTTTATAGGAATTTTGTCAAAATTTTGTCAAAAATTTCCTATTTTTATAGGAAATTTTGTCAAAAATTTCCTATTTTTATAGGAAATTTTGTCAAAAATTTCCTATTTTTATAGGAAATTTTGTCAAAAATTTCCTATTTTTATAGGAAATTTTGTCAAAAATTTCCTATTTTTATAGGAAATTTTGTCAAAAATTTCCTATTTTTATAGGAAATTTTGTCAAAAATTTTCCTATTTTTATAGGAAATTTTGTCAAAAATTTCCTATTTTTATAGAAAATTTTGTCAAAAATTTCCTATTTTTATAGGAAATTTTGTCAAAAATTTCCTATTTTTATAGGGAATTTTGTCAAAAATTTCCTATTTTTATAGGAAATTTTGTCAAAAATTTCCTATTTTTATAGGAAATTTTGTCAAAAATTTCCTATTTTTATAGGAAATTTTGTCAAAAATTTCCTATTTTTATAGGAAATTTTGTCAAAAATTTCCTATTTTTATAGGAAATTTTGTCAAAAATTTCCTATTTTTATAGGAAATTTTGTCAAAAATTTCCTATTTTTATAGGAAATTTTGTCAAAAATTTCCTATTTTTATAGGAAATTTTGTCAAAAATTTCCTATTTTTATAGGAAATTTTGTCAAAAATTTCCTATTTTTATAGGAAATTTTGTCAAAAATTTCCTATTTTTATAGGAAATTTTGTCAAAAATTTCCTATTTTTATAGGAAATTTTGTCAAAAATTTCCTATTTTTATAGGCAATTTTGTCAAAAATTTCCTATTTTTATAGGAAATTTTGTCAAAAATTTCCTATTTTTATAGGAAATTTTGTCAAAAATTTCCTATTTTTATAGGAAATTTTGTCAAAAATTTCCTATTTTTATAGGAAATTTTGTCAAAAATTTCCTATTTTTATAGGAAATTTTGTCAAAAATTTCCTATTTTTATAGGAAATTTTGTCAAAAATTTCCTATTTTTATAGGAAATTTTGTCAAAAATTTCCTATTTTTATAGGAAATTTTGTCAAAAATTTCCTATTTTTATAGGAAATTTTGTCAAAAATTTCCTATTTTTATAGGAAATTTTGTCAAAAATTTCCTATTTTTATAGGAAATTTTGTCAAAAATTTCCTATTTTTATAGGAAATTTTGTCAAAAATTTCCTATTTTTATAGGAAATTTTGTCAAAAATTTCCTATTTTTATAGGAAATTTTGTCAAAAATTTCCTATTTTTATAGGAAATTTTGTCAAAAATTTCCTATTTTTATAGGAAATTTTGTCAAAAATTTCCTATTTTTATAGGAAATTTTGTCAAAAATTTCCTATTTTTATAGGAAATTTTGTCAAAAATTTCCTATTTTTATAGGAAATTTTGTCAAAAATTTCCTATTTTTATAGGAAATTTTGTCAAAAATTTCCTATTTTTATAGGAAATTTTGTCAAAAATTTCCTATTTTTATAGGAAATTTTGTCAAAAATTTCCTATTTTTATAGGAAATTTTGTCAAAAATTTCCTATTTTTATAGGAAATTTTGTCAAAAATTTCCTATTTTTATAGGAAATTTTGTCAAAAATTTCCTATTTTTATAGGAAATTTTGTCAAAAATTTCCTATTTTTATAGGAAATTTTGTCAAAAATTTCCTATTTTTATAGGAAATTTTGTCAAAAATTTCCTATTTTTATAGGAAATTTTGTCAAAAATTTCCTATTTTTATAGGAAATTTTGTCAAAAATTTCCTATTTTTATAGGAAATTTTGTCAAAAATTTCCTATTTTTATAGGAAATTTTGTCAAAAATTTCCTATTTTTATAGGAAATTTTGTCAAAAATTTCCTATTTTTTGACAAAATTTCCTATTTTTATAGGAAATTTTGTCAAAAATTTCCTATTTTTATAGGAAATTTTGTCAAAAATTTCCTATTTTTATAGGAAATTTTGTCAAAAATTTCCTATTTTTATAGGAAATTTTGTCAAAAATTTCCTATTTTTATAGGAAATTTTGTCAAAAATTTCCTATTTTTATAGGAAATTTTGTCAAAAATTTCCTATTTTTTGTCAAAAATTTCCTATTTTTATAGGAAATTTTGTCAAAAATTTCCTATTTTTTGACAAAATTTCCTATTTTTATAGGAAATTTTGTCAAAAATTTCCTATTTTTATAGGAAATTTTGTCAAAAATTTCCTATTTTTATAGGAAATTTGTCAAAAATTTCCTATTTTTATAGGAAATTTTGTCAAAAATTTCCTATTTTTATAGGAAATTTTGTCAAAAATTTCCTATTTTTATAGGAAATTTTGTCAAAAATTTCCTATTTTTATAGGAAATTTTGTCAAAAATTTCCTATTTTTATAGGAAATTTTGTCAAAAAATTTCCTATTTTTATAGGAAATTTTGTCAAAAATTTCCTATTTTTATAGGAAATTTTGTCAAAAATTTCCTATTTTTATAGGAAATTTTGTCAAAAATTTCCTATTTTTATAGGAAATTTTGTCAAAAATTTCCTATTTTTATAGGAAATTTTGTCAAAAATTTCCTATTTTTATAGGAAAAAATTTCCTATTTTTATAGGAAATTTTGTCAAAAATTTCCTATTTTGTCAAATTCCATTAGGAAATTTTGTCAAAAATTTCCTATTTTTTATAGGAAATTTTGTCAAAAAATTTCCTATTTTTAATAGGAAATTTTGTCAAAAATTTCCTATTTTTATAGGAAATTTTGGTCAAAAATTTCCTATTTTTATAGGAATTTTGTCAAATTTCCTATTTTTATAGGAAATTTTGTCAAAAAATTTCCTATTTTTATAGGAAATTTTTGTCAAAAAATTTCCTATTTATTTTATAGGAAATTTTGTCAAAAATTTCCTATTTTTATAGGAAATTTTGTCAAAAATTTCCTATTTTTATAGGAAATTTTGTCAAAAATTTCCTATTTTTATAGGAAATTTTGTCAAAAATTTCCTATTTTTATAGGAAATTTTGTCAAAAATTTCCTATTTTTATAAGGAAATTTTGTCAAAAATTTCCTATTTTTTATAGGAAATTTTGTCAAAAATTTCCTATTTTTTATAGGATATTTTGTCAAAAATTTCCTATTTTTATAGGAAATTTTGTCAAAAATTTCCTATTTTTATAGGAAATTTTGTCAAAAATTTCCTATTTTTATAGGAAATTTTGTCAAAAATTTCCTATTTTTATAGGAAATTTTGTCAAAAATTTCCTATTTTTATAGGAAATTTTGTCAAAAATTTCCTATTTTTATAGGAAATTTTGTCAAAAATTTCCTATTTTTATAGGAAATTTTGTCAAAAATTTCCTATTTTTATAGGAAATTTTGTCAAAAATTTCCTATTTTTATAGGAAATTTTGTCAAAAATTTCCTATTTTTATAGGAAATTTTGTCAAAAATTTCCTATTTTTATAGGAAATTTTGTCAAAAATTTCCTATTTTTATAGGAAATTTTGTCAAAAATTTCCTATTTTTATAGGAAATTTTGTCAAAAATTTCCTATTTTTATAGGAAATTTTGTCAAAAATTTCCTATTTTTATAGGGAAATTTTGTCAAAAATTTCCTATTTTTATAGGAAATTTTGTCAAAAATTTCCTATTTTTATAGGAAATTTTGTCAAAAATTTCCTATTTTTATAGGAAATTTTGTCAAAAATTTCCTATTTTTATAGGAAATTTTGTCAAAAATTTCCTATTTTTATAGGAAATTTTGTCAAAAATTTCCTATTTTTATAGGAAATTTTGTCAAAAATTTCCTATTTTTATAGGAAATTTTGTCAAAAATTTCCTATTTTTATAGGAAATTTTGTCAAAAATTTCCTATTTTTATAGGAAATTTTGTCAAAAATTTCCTATTTTTATAGGAAATTTTGTCAAAAATTTCCTATTTTTATAGGAAATTTTGTCAAAAATTTCCTATTTTTATAGGAAATTTTGTCAAAAATTTCCTATTTTTATAGGAAATTTTGTCAAAAATTTCCTATTTTTATAGGAAATTTTGTCAAAAATTTCCTATTTTTATAGGAAATTTTGTCAAAAATTTCCTATTTTTATAGGAAATTTTGTCAAAAATTTCCTATTTTTATAGGAAATTTTGTCAAAAATTTCCTATTTTTATAGGAAATTTTGTCAAAAATTTCCTATTTTTATAGGAAATTTTGTCAAAAATTTCCTATTTTTATAGGAAATTTTGTCAAAAATTTCCTATTTTTATAGGAAATTTTGTCAAAAATTTCCTATTTTTATAGGAAATTTTGTCAAAAATTTCCTATTTTTATAGGAAATTTTGTCAAAAATTTCCTATTTTTATAGGAAATTTTGTCAAAAATTTCCTATTTTTATAGGAAATTTTGTCAAAAATTTCCTATTTTTATAGGAAATTTTGTCAAAAATTTCCTATTTTTATAGGAAATTTTGTCAAAAATTTCCTATTTTTATAGGAAATTTTGTCAAAAATTTCCTATTTTTATAGGAAATTTTGTCAAAAATTTCCTATTTTTATAGGAAATTTTGTCAAAAATTTCCTATTTTTATAGGAAATTTTGTCAAAAATTTCCTATTTTTATAGGAAATTTTGTCAAAAATTTCCTATTTTTATAGGAAATTTTGTCAAAAATTTCCTATTTTTATAGGAAATTTTGTCAAAAATTTCCTATTTTTATAGGAAATTTTGTCAAAAATTTCCTATTTTTATAGGAAACTTACTATTTTTATATCAAATATTTCCTATTTTTATATCAAATATTTATTTTTTGGTTTTAGGTAGTAAATAAAGTCTATATGGGGGATACACAAGGACATCCCAACTGAATAAAGGGACCTCCCATGTGCAGAGAAGCGACTGTGATTAAGTGGCAACATACCAACTTTTACGATGATGACTCACTAATGTCGTATTTTATTTAATATCTAATTATGTATTTTATAAGATAATATTATTGTAATATAAATTAATTTTGGTTCCCTGTAATAATGAATAAAAAAATTTTAATAATTTGTTAAAATTGTTAGTTTATTTTAATAAAAATTCTTCAATATGAAATAAAAGTCGATTGCATTTTGTGGAAAGTTTGAAGAAAATTCTTTGATATAAGTGAAAATTTAATAAAAAATTTTTGTATATTCAACAATTTTTTTATTTAGCTTAACAAAATTTCATAAAAAATATCTAAGCAAAACAACAAATATGTTTAGTAGAAACAAAGAAAATTTATTTAAAACAACACATTTACTAAATTTAAAAAATAATCCATTAAATTTAATAAAGTTCTGTTAGCTGTATAATAACCTACTTTTCTTCATTATTACATGTCGTTTTACAGTATTTACGAAGTTTTTTGGTTGAGTGTATGTAGTTAGGCTAAACACGTTAATAGTAATACGTCAGGTCCATATATTTCGTTAGGAGATCCTAATGCATTCATCATATATAAAGTCTGGGCTGAACATTGATTGATGCCTATCTAATTTCATAGGTGCAATCTTAATATAACGAATGTACCTCCAAATCATTTTGATTGTAGATATAAATATTGGATGTTATATATATAAGAATTATAGCCATATGTTGACCGATTGTAACAAAATTTTACACACTGGCTGGTATATATATAGAGCTTATTCTTGCAGAATTTAGTGGCCATAGCTATCATAGTTTCTAATTTAATAGCTTTTAACTGGCCTTTGTTAAAATTTTTGGTTTCCGTGAGTGTTTTTTATATGAAAGCTAATGTCAAATATGGACTGATTACTATAGAATTTGATAAACTGGTAAAAAATTGCATTAAACTTCCCTATTTTAAATTTAATCGTCATAGCTAGTACAATTGCATTCAATTTATCAGCATTAATGTGTATCGCGGGGCGGGGTTATATGGGAGCTCTAACTAAATTTGAACCGATTTTGTCCATTTTCAACACACATCTTTTTCAAGATATTCAAAATACTTTTGTAAAATTTTGTCCCTCTAGCTCTTTTCGTTAAGGCCCTGTCGTGCTTTTATCTAACGGACAGACGGACATAAACAACCTTTTCTTTATATATTTTTGTATTTCCATAAGTTTTTTATATGGGAGCTATAGTGAAATGGTGACCGATTGTGACGAAATTTTGCACACTGGCTGACATTTTATGTCAATGTGCTTGTGCTTAATTTAGTCTTACTAGTTAAGGAGCTATCACGATTTGATCTGACGGACCGACGGACATAAATCCCCTTTTCTTTTTGAATTTTTGTGTTTTCGTAAGTTTTTCATATGGGAGCTAGGTCAAATCGTGACCGATTGCAACAAAATTTTGCACACTGGCTGGCATTGACATAAGACTTTCTTGTGCCAAATTTAGTGGTTATATCTGTTAGATTTATTGGCATTTAAGTGTATTTTAGGTGAAATTTAGGCTGTTTTCGTAAGTTTTTTGTATGGGAGCTATGGCTAAATGTGAACCGATTTTGATGAAATTTTACACGCTGCCTTGGGCTAATGTAAAACTTCTATATACCAAATTATTATCATCATAGCTGCTATAATTTGTCATTTATTAACAAATAAGCGATTTGCCTAGACGAGGTTATACGGGAGCTATGGTCAAATGTGAACCGATTTTGCCCAATTCCAATACCAAAATTTTCAGAGATGAAGAATATTTTTACTAAGTTTCAGTGATCTAGCTCCTTTCGTTTAGGCGTTATCGTGATTTAAACAGACAGACAGACGGACAGACAGACAGACAGACAGACAGACAGACGGACAGACAGACGGACATCGCTCAATCGTCTTAGAATTTCATAAGGATTCAGTATATATATCGTTTTTGAGCCAATATTAAGGAAATTACAAACGGAATGACAATCTCAATATACCCCCCATTCTTTTTGATGGTGGGTATAAAAATAATTTATGACATGAACCTAAGCCCGACTCGAATGTCGTGAGCATCGATTTAAAAAATTTTTAAACAAAATTTCTTGTAAAAGAAAAGAATATACAATTTTTAAATTAAAAAAAAAATATGATGTAATTTTAAATTTCTCTAAAATCTGGCAACTCTTTCTCTAATTCTCTGCAGCCTAGAAAGTGTTGACGTCGTTGAGCAATTACTAGAGAGTGATATGTGGGTGGGCATATGTGCAAATATGTGGGTGGGTGGTCCTTTCAATAAAATCCTTGTATTTAAAACAAAAGATGATGCAAGTATAAAAGCACACGCACACACTTATATATATTGCAAGATGCATTACATTGTAACAATGAAACCCGTTAACATTTTCAAACCAATACCAATACAAACTAACGATTATATAGAGTATAAATGCTTGTGCATGTAAAGTGATTATCTTAGCAAACTTTTAGGGTTTAAGGCCTGCACTATGGAGATTCTCTTGTTTCCTTATTTGGCAACGTTGTGAAAAAATAACGTTAAACTTGGCCGTATTCCTGCAGCTGCATCAGGCAGCTCTAGTGTTCTTTTATTTTTTGCTTTAGTGTTGGTTACGAGTATAATAAAATGTCAGCGGTTTTTTTTTTGTAAAATATTATTTTTTGCTCTTTCAGGAATTAATTAAAATGCTTATGAAACTATATCGGAAAGATATTTACTTACTTACTCGCGTACATATACCCATTTAAGTACTCAGATCGTACGCGGGGAAATTACTTATTTAGTTGCTTGTAAATGACAATTTTCTTTGAGTTGGCGTTTTTTAATTTGTTAAAATAAATAACTCTTAGCGAAATTGTTTGTATGTGATATGACATTTTAAGTAGCAGCTGTAACCCGCCAAAAACAGAAGAATAACTGCATGATATGGCAGTGATGCAATTTCATTAGTGGTTTTTGCATATTAGTTATGATTTTATAACAGGGGAAGCTTCAAATGAGATGTGTAGGATAAAGATGTGAAAGGAAATGTATCTAGAAAATGGTACTTTCAAAGAAAATTGGGGTTTCAGAAGATCTCGGAGAAAATTATGGGTATGCCCGACTTCTGAAAAATACAGGTCAATAACAATTACTTAGATATATCGGATAATTTTTAAGGATTTAAATTTTTTAATTCGATTATTTCAAAAAGTAAAAAGCTTTGCAGAGGAAGTGTGGCACCTTTGGAATTATCGTTTGTGCGTATTTGTTAGTCACGATGTCGCAGTGTTTGAGTAAGTATCTCGCGTTTGTGTGAAGACATTTTTTAAGAGTCACGATTCTTACGTAATTGCTCGTCGACAATTTTGTTCAAAGTTCGGTATGCGGTAAAAACGTGGACCGAGATGGACCGAGTGTAAATTGAACTGCTTCGATTAAGAGCTATAAGAATATGGGTTAGGACGTCGAGCTAGTAACCCACTTCTGGAAAAAACAAATACATATGGAAAATCTTAAACTAGAATAAAAACGGACCCACTTATGTTAGAAGAGGACGTTCGAAACTTCGATGAAAAGACCAAGTGGAGGAAATTCCTTCAAAGCTAGGCCCATAAAATTGGAGAATATGTGCACAAGAACGATAAGCATAGAATTGTAAGCCTTAAGAGTTTGTAAATATAGGCCATTTAAGTTAAGTAAGTTCAGGCTAAGAATGTCCCACGGCCGGAGCCCGATACTTAAGGGCTCCCAAAAACATTGAACTAATTGAAAGTAGTGTAACTTCCAAGAGCGATTATTCATAAAATTAATAAAAAGTTTTTAAAGTTCCAATATTTTAATATTCAAATCGTTCAAGAACTGAAAGAAACTGACTTTGATTTACGCAAGCAATTTTGCGAACGATGGTGGAACGTTTTCGCACTATAAATCCAATTTTTTGGAGCGCTGAGGCTCATTTCATTTATACGGCCACATTAACAAGCAAAACTCTCGATACTGGTCTCCAAGAATCCTCAATCTTCGACTGTAGCATCAAAAACCATTGCATTCCCCAGGATAATTGAACCATTTTTATACCCTTCACCAATAGGTGAAAGGGTATTATAAGTTTGTGATTCCGTTTGTAATTTTTTTATTAGTGATCGTAGACCCCATAAAAATTATACCGATCGACTCAGAATCGGGAGGAGAATCGATTAAGCGATGTCCGTCTGTCGGTCTGTCTGTCTGTCTGTCCGTCCGTCTGTCTGTTGAAATCAAGTTTCTGAAGCCCCTGGAGGATGTTCTTACATAAATTATATATCAGATTTTAGGAAATTCTCCCGCAATGAACGCTATTAAATTTCATTAAAATCGGTTTATAAACACCGAAAATATCGAAAAAAATACCAAAAATTAGACGAAAATTTTAAAATTTTTGATTGAAACACACTTTTAAATAACAAGAGAAAATAGATACTCCTGGTGTACATGTGATAATATGTTATATATCAGATTGTAGGAAATAGTTTCCCAAAGCACTCTGTAAAATTTTATCAAAATCGGTCCATAAACAACAGAGATATCGCCACTGAATTTGATGTATCGCAAATTGCCCAAAGTTCGCATTAGAGAACGTTTGTTGAAAAAATGAAATGCAGAAATAGGAAAAACCATCCTCCTTTAGCACGGACCTACATAAATTTTATATCAGATTTTAGGAAATTCCCCCACCAAGCACGTTATTAAATTTTATCAAAAGCGGTCTATAAACAATTGAGATATCGCCATAACACTACATTTGATGTACAGCAAATTGCCCAAAGTACGTGTCTAAGACATTTTGTTTACATTTTGTAAGTATTGTTTCAGCGATATCTCAGGTGTTTATGGACCGATTGTGATGAAATTTGACATCGTTCTTTATGGGAGGATTTTCTAAAATCTGATATATATACTCCACAAATCTGATTATGAATACCATTCAAATTGTACCGATCAACTCAGAATCGGCACAAGAATCGATTTCGCGACCTCCGTCCGTCTGTCCGTCCGTCTGTTTGTTTTCCCGTCCGTCCGTCTGTTTGTTTGTCCGTCCGTCTACATGTCCGTCCGTCTACCTGTCTGTCCTTTTTTCTGTTGTAGTCAAGTTTTTGGAGCTCCTGTTTTGTCGATATCTCAGATGTTTATTTTGATGAAGTTTAATAGCGTCCTTCGCAGGGGATTATCTAAATCCTGATGCATTCTGTAATTTATGGTAGATATAATTTAGCGTTTAAGCGATGGTGTTTTGATCGACAATGTTGAAATTCAGGGTGCGACAATTCAGGAGCTCCTCAAATCTGGTTTTAGCAGACAGATACACTGCATTTATCTTAATTTTGTGTCTGACTTTTGAACATTATGATAACATTTGAGAATGTATTATATATCAAATTATAGGTAATCTTCCTAGGAAGTACAAAAATGCAGCTAATTACATGATATCCGTTCAAAACCTACATATGTATGTGAGTATCTCACATATCAACAAAAATTTAAATTTTTTAATTGCAATTGGGAGAAATCCGTTCACGTTTGACAATTGATCCCGTATAACTTCGCCTAAGGCAATCTCTTAGTAGCTAATAAATGACAAATTATAATAGATACGATGATGACATTTAGTATAAAGACGTTGTACAATATTGATATTCAGGACAATAGCGCCTAAAATAAATTTTCTAGAGGGACAACATTTGACAAAAGTATTTCTGATCTCTTGAAAAGTTCGATATTGAAAATGGGCGAGCTCTATTCACATTAAGTGAAATCTCCCATATAAACCCGACCGGGAATCGATTTAATGCTGATAAATTAAATCACATTAAAATTGCACAAAGAACTAGAGCAAAACTTTCCAAACATCCATCGGACAGATCGAAAGAACTATACATCCCAAATATTATTGATGAAGTGTTCATTTTAATTAATTAACTAACTTCAAATTAATAAGTAAACTTTTCCGACAAAGCTGATAACCATCCATTCAAAAGCTATATATTTCACGTATGTATCTAAAACTAAGAGTGTATACCCTTTAATTTTAAGGCTTGTATACATTGACAATCATTGTTAAAGCTTTGACCTAAATCAGTCCGCTAACTTCAGAGTTTTACATAACTAATCAAGAACTTTTACTAGTTGGATAGTTCGTACGAATTAAAGTGCACAACCCTCACTGGGCACAGCGTTTTTGGGTTGCATGTCAGAATACTTAAACTTTATCAAATCGATGTGCTATTGCAAATCTAAGGTCATCTACATTTTGAAGCATCTTTTCTGCATGGTTTATCTGGTCTATCGAACTTTATTAAATGTTCGTAAAATATGTGTCTATTTTATTTCGAAGCTACTGGCTGGCTTAAATATGCATTCTCTACTTGTAGTCTAGTAATCATTATCTTTCACAAAGGGACCACTTTAGAACCCAAGTGAAGCTTCCCTAGACATCAGCCACCTGCCCAACCTAACCTTTGGGTGCATAACTATTCTAGATGATGACGCCACCGAAAAGGTTTTCGTTTTCCGACTCTTAATTTTAAAGACTCTTTGCATATAATACTAGTATAACCAAATATTGCTACGAATTACATTAAGTACTTTTGGAACACCATTGGTGAAGGGTATCCAAGATTCGGCAAAGCCGAATATACCACTCTTACTTGTTCTTTGAAAATTCTCGAGTCCAGGCGAAAACTATGGTGAAAATTATCTACGCATGGTTACAGAATTCTTTTCTCCCTACCTGCTAGCTCATCCATCACACTCTTCACGCATTTTTTCAACAGTAGGGCGACTGCACACACAGCTTTAGCTTCGATGAATTCCATGTTCCTAACTGGACTAAGAAGCTGTCTCATGTGTAGCTTGGAGGCTGCTAGCACCTTATGTTTGGCAGAGATTTTGCCGAGATTTCCAAATAGCTCGGATAATACCGAATACAGATTTTACCTTTTTAATACGCGATTCAATATCCTCGTCGGCGCCACCTTTTGTAGATACCAAACTTCTAAGATATTTAAAGGTACTTACACATCCAATAACCTCGCCATCCACATTGAAGTGTATTGATGGGTTTGCGCCATAGCCTCCAGGCATTATCATTGTCTTGGAAATATTGCTTTCCAGCCGAGCTGCTGGAGATGCGACAATTATAGCGTTAGTATTTTCTTGAAGATCCAAGTTCTCGAGTTGTTAACCGTGGATACCGTGTGTACCATTCAGAGCCTTTGCCTATTATCGCATTGTCGATGACGAGAATAAAAAGTATTGGTGACAAGATACATCCTTGTCTTACTCCAGTAGTAACTTCGAACGGATTTGACAATTTACCTTTGTGAACTACTCGACGTTTAAAATCCACGTACATTGCCCGAATTAAGTTAAGAATTTTCATTGGCATGTTACGATTTTCTTAAATTCTCCATAGACAACTCCTGTTGATACTGTCGAAGGCCTTTTTAAAGTCGATAAACGCTAGATAACCCCTACTAGGTTGAGCCTTAAATCATATTTCTTGAGCTACTTCCTCGCTTAAGGGTTAAGCAGCGTTGGATCTCTGTTGGTCATCTTTTTAATATAAGCCAATGAGCTTCTCATGCCGCTTATCTCTTTTTTTGAATTTAGTTTGTCAAGTTTTAGTTGGGACTTCCGTGACTAGATTTACCTTCACAAATTCAAAGATTTTGTGGGTGACACAGCTTTTTTCAAGCAAGGAATTGGAATTTCAATTATCGAGTCAAAATCAGGAGGGACCCCCGCGACGATGGTGGTGCCAAAAGAGTCAGGCTGATCTGGTGAAGGAGGTGGACCCCACTTGGGTCTAGACGGAAGTTAAGATCACTGTAATCTCATGTTCCATTCCAGAATTTTCGAACTTGATGTCTTCAGGATCTGGGTGGCCCCAGTTGAGTGGAAGGAGTCTAAGACCGTAAGTATTTGTCTCTTCTGTTGTAGTATGACCAAGTTATTGTCGCTAAAGGTGTGTTTTTCTAGATCGTTCCTCTTTAGTGTGTCCCGTCTGGCCGTGAAACCGTCCTCCAAGGAAGTTCCATCCTCGTCCATTTTGTTAAGAGACACATTTGAACTAAGTTTTTATATCACAGCTACATTTGCTCGAGATTTTAATATATTATTGTTATATCCGACAGCGGATTTGAAGTATGTTTATATATGGGCCGATTTTCGAGAAATTTAACTTATAGACAAAACAAAATTTTAACCAAATACAACAATTATCTTTATAAGATAATTTAACTAAAATTTACAGGAAAAGTATTTTTTTAAATATCTTTGGACAGTGAATTGTACTTAAGTCTTTATTGTTTTTGCTGTAAAATCATAACGATAAATTCTACTGCCCTGATATTTTGTGAGATGATCATGAATAATAAATTTTAATAATAAAATAAAAATCGTCCATCATGTCGCTTAAGCCCTTTTGGCGGTTATGGTTCGATATGATGATTTCGGCTACTATTGGAGGTACGAGCATTTCTATGGTAAGTACTTAAAAACCCTTTAGAATCAAAAAATATATAAAAAATTTTATTCAAAAGAAAAAAATATTCGCACTTAATCCCAGTGCGATTAATGTAAAAGACAATTTATTTATAAAAAAATTTTTAATGGGACAACCAATTTCTCGACGCGTTTCGAAAAGAAAAATTATTCAAACCTTAGCCCAATTTATTACATTTATTTATTAATCTAGTAGATAATTTATTGATAAAAACCATAAACTGTTTGTGGAGACAACTAATTCCTCGACGCGTTTCGAGGGTTGGTTAGGTCATCATCGTCAGGAGAAGTATCCCTGCTTTTAGACAGATCGAAAACCTCGCCTATTATACAAACACAATCATTACGAATTATGTTTGTAATCTGAGCTTTTACCTTAGCTTTGCAAGCATAATTCGCAATGATTGTGTTTGTAAAATAGGTAATAATGCGAGGTTTTTAATTTGTCTTAAAGAAGGGATACTCCCCTATAGAAACGCTTCGATGAATTGGTTGTCTCCACAAACAGCTTTTGGCTTTTATCAATAAATTGTCTACCACATTAATAAATAAATGTAATAAAAAAATGTTTAATGGGACAACCAATTTCTCGACGCGTTTCGAAAAGAAAAATTATTCAAACCTTTGCCCAATTTATTACATTTATTTATTAATCTAGTAGATAATTTATTGATAAAAGCCAAAAACTGTTTGTGGAGACAACTAATTCCTCGACGCGTTTCGAGGGTTGGTTAGGTCATCATCGTCAGGAGAAGTATCCCTGCTTTTAGACAGATCGAAAACCTCGCCTATTATACAAACACAATCATTACGAATTATTTTTGTAATCTGAGCTTTTACCTTAGCTTTGCAAGCATAATTCGCAATGATTGTGTTTGTAAAATAGGTAATAATGCGAGGTATTTAATTTGTCTTAAAGAAACAGCTTTTGGCTTTTATCAATAAATTGTCTACCACATTAATAAATAGACTGGGATTAAGTGCGAATAACGTTTCATTTGAATAGATCTTTAAGAGGGTTTGTGTCAAATTTCATAAACTTATCTTTAAAATTGCGACCTTAACTCTAATAAATGTTTCAAATATCTCTGTTTCCTACTTAACACTTCCCCTTAGAACACCATTTTTGTGTGAATTTTCTAAAAAATTATTCTATCAAAATCTTTTAAGGTAGAAACATAATTGGGACGAACGACTATTTTCGTCCAGCACGACGAATTCGGTTTTAAAAATTCGTCTTGTACATTCATCTATTGATCACATTTGGGACGAATAAACGTTGTTGACGCCATTTTTTTGAATTTTTATTTTGCGAATTTTAATCAAGCTTTCGTACATATCGCGCACTTACACCACTTGCATTTTTTCACATTTTATTCTTTGATTATTTCACAAGATAAATATTTTTAATTAATTTAATTTCAAATAAATATTTTTTGTTTACAAATTTAAAGGTGACCATATTTAACGAACGACCAATTTTTCGGAACGAATATTCGTCGTTAGAACTACAACATATGGGTTAATATGAAAGTGCTCACAATTGATGCGTACGACGAAATTCGTAGTGTGTATCGAACAGTGCGATTGGTTTATTTCTATTTCATACGCAGACGAACGACGACTAAACTGGTTTAGAGTGGCTGTATTTCTATTTCTGTTGTAAAATATTAGAAATTATATGTGCTCTTGTAAAATATGGTCACCTTATAAAAAGTAAATAAAAAAAAAAAAATATTTTAAATAAAATGAATTAAATAAAATAATCTTGTGAAATAATAAAAGAATTATATACAAAAAAATTGCAAATGTTGTGAGTGCGCGATATGTAAGTAATTTGTGCAAATAAAAAAATCAACAAAAATGGCGTCAACAACGTTTATTCGTCCCAACTGTGTTCAATGGACGAATGTACAAGACGAATTTTTAAAGCCGAATTCGTCGAGCTGGACGAAATTAGTCATTCTTCCCAATTGTGTTTCTACCTTGAAACACTACTGTTCCATACGCACGACGAATTTCGTCGTACGCATCTATTGTGAGCACTTTCATATAAACCCATATGTTCTATTTCTGACGACGAATATTCGTTCCGAAAAATTGGTCGTTCGTTCCAATTGTGTTTCATACTTTAGATATAAAAAACATGATATTTTTGTGCGTTTTTCATTTTCTATTTTTTCTTTCGCATGACCTTGTTGAAAATGTGGAAAAAATTGCAATTAATTTCCGTTTCCGCTTTCGTTCACTTACCATATTTTTTTTTTTATTTGCATGTTTCCTTTTCACTTGCATTAATTTAGTTACAATTTTGTTTTTCTTTTTTTATTATTGTTTCTCATAACAATTTTACAATTCGTTTCTTTTTATTGCATTTCTTTTAATATATCCTTTAGTGGTGCATAACTATACTAACAAAGAAATTTTCTAAAGGAAATTTTAAAATGTTTATTGATGTCATGAGTGAAACGATAAATTTATGATACGTTTGTTAATGTTCACTTTTAATTTAGGAAGAAAATTATTCAACTGATATAAATTTTTTGGAATATTCACGTCAAGTGACCGAACTTTTTAAATCGATGACTTCTGTTTTGGATGAAATTTATACCCAGGTTAGTCCTATTGAATAGTAGTTTAAGAAGGAACATCTGTTTGGCCAAAATGGCAAATTTTGGACCTCTCTAACTCAGAAATTTTGTTACCTATCTTACTGTTTTAAAAATTGGTGTGAATTTTATTTAAATCGGAAAAACTACTAATATCTTGTCTTGACGATATCTATATTGTAGCAGAATTGTCATGAGATGTATTTTATGTGAGTTCTGGAAAAATTACCTAGAATTTTATACTTAGAACATCATTAAATACCATTAAACAGTCGTCAGTCAATCATTGTTAACAAAACTTAAACAATCTTCAGTCAATCGCCATCAATTGTCAAACAATCATCAAAGAGTCACCAGAAATAAAAAAAAAAAACAGAAAATCGTCAAAGAAATAATCATCAAACTATCGTCAAAAATTTCTCAAAGGTCTTTATACAATCTTCACACAATTGTCAAGCAATCATAAAACAATCGTCAAACAAACGCTTATCAATTGTCAAGCAATTATCGAACAATCATCAAAAATTATCAACAGTCGTCGGTCAATCAATCTTTAAAAAACTATCAAACAATCATGAAACAATCGTCAAACAATCATCAAACAAACGTCAAACAGTAATCAAATAACCGTCAAACAATCTCCAGTAAATCGTGAAACGATTATCGATCAATCATTAAAAAATTCAATCATTAAAAAATTCATAAAAAATTCATTTAACAGACGTCAGTCAATCATCAAACAATCGCTTATCAATTGTCAAGCGATTATCGAACAATCATCAACAGTCGTCGGTCAGTCAATTATCAAAAAACTATCAAACAATCATAAAACAATCGTCCAACAACCATTGAGCAATCGTCACAAAGTGATCAAATAACCGTCAAACACCGCCAGTCAATCATGAAACAATTATGGATCCATCATTAAAAAATCCATTGAAAAGGCGTCAGCCAACCATCAAAAAACGTCAAAAAATCAAAAAATCAAAAAAAAAAAAAAAAAAAATTTGATAAACAAATCTATAGACAAATTTTTGATAAAAAAAATTTAAAAAAATTTCTATAGAAAAATTTTTGATAAAAAAATTTTCTATAGAAAATTTTTTGTTAGAACAATTTTCTATAGAAAAATTTTTGATAAAAAAATTTTCTATAGAAAAATTTTTGATAAAAAAATTTTCTATAGAAAATTTTTTGTTAAAAAAATTTTCTATAGAAAAATTTTTGATAAAAAAAAATTTCCATAGAAAAATTTTTGATAAAAAAATTTTCTATAGAAAAATTTTGGATAAAAAAAATCTCTATAGAATAATTAAAAAAAAAAATTAGAAATAAAAAAAAGAAAAGAAAAATATATAGAAAAAATAATTTTTCTATATAAAAATTGTTGATAAAAAAATTTTTTTTTGAAGAAAATTTTATATAAAAAAATTTTTGATAACAAAATTTTCTATAGAATAATTTTTGATAAAAAAAATTTCTATAGAAAAATTTTTGATAAAAAAATTTTCTATAGAAAAATTTTTGATAAAAAAAATTTTTTGATAAGAAATTTTCTATAGAAAATTTTTTGATAAGAAATTTTCTATAGAAAATTTTTTGATAAAAAAATTGATAAAAAAATTTTCTATAGAAAAATTTTTGATAAAAAAATTTTCTATAGAAAAATTTTTGATAAAAAAATTTTCTATAGAAAAATTTTTGATAAAAAAATTTTCTATAGAAAAATTTTTGATAAAAAAATTTTCTATAGAAAAATTTTTGATAAAAAAATTTTCTATAGAAAAATTTTTGATAAAAAAATTTTCTATAGAAAAATTTTTGATAAAAAAATTTTCTATAGAAAAATTTTTGATAAAAAAATTTTCTATAGAAATATTTTTGATGACAAAATTTTCTATAGAAATATTTTTGATGACAAAATTTTCTATAGAATAATTTTTGATAAAAAAAATTCTATAGAAAAATTTTTAATAAAAAAATTTTCTATAGAAAAATTTTTGATAAAAAAATTTTCTATAGAAAAATTTTTGATAAAAAAATTTTCTATAGAAAAATTTTTGATAAAAAAATTTTCTATAGAAAAATTTTTGATAAAAAAATTTTTTATAGAAAAATTTTTGATAAAAAAATTTTCTATAGAAAAATTTTTGATAAAAAAATTTTCTATAGAAAAATTTTTGATAAAAAAATTTTCTATAGAAAAATTTTTGATAAAAAAATTTTCTATAGAAAAATTTTTGATAAAAAAATTTTCTATAGAAAAATTTTTGATAAAAAAATTTTCTATAGAAAAATTTTTGATAAAAAAATTTTCTATAGAAAAATTTTTGATAAAAAAATTTTCTATAGAAAAATTTTTGATAAAAAAATTTTCTATAGAATAATTTTTGATAAAAAAAATTCTATAGAAAAATTTTTGATAAAAAAATTTTCTATAGAAAAATTTTTGATAAAAAAATTTTCTCAAAAAATAACAAAATAGTCGGGATGTAAATATTATTCAAAAAGAAGTGTATTTGCATTTGATCCCAAACCTGTTACATTTATTTATTAATGTAACAGATCAATTTATTGATAAAAAGCCAAAAAATGTTTGCGGAGAAACCAAATTCCTCGACGCGTTTCGATGGTTGGTTAAGCCATCTCTTCAGGAGGATTATCCCCAATTTAGACAGATCGAAAACCTCGCTTTATTACTAAATTTACAAACATAACTATTAAGAATTATGTTTATAAACCAAAAGTAAAAGCTTTTTATCAATAAATTGATCTGTTACATTAATAAATAAATGTAACAGGTTTGGGATCAAATGCAAATACACTTCTTTTTGAATAATATTTACATCCCGACTATTTTGTTATTTTTTGATAAAACTGCATGCATTCAGCTTATTTTTTAAAATAAACTTGTTTATTTTAAAACATCTTACCCCCCCCTTCTTCACAGCATTCTGCACATAGTAGCCGACGGCTACAGCAAGAATGTGGGAAGTGAAGGTAGATGAAAACTGAAAAATGTTTGTTTTTGTTCAGGCGATAATCTACGCTTTTACTTTTGGTTTATAAACATAATTCTTAATAGTTATGTTTGTAAATTTAGTAATAATGCGAGGTTTTCGATCTGTCTAAATTGGGGATAATCCTCCAGAAGAGATGGCTTAACCAACCATCGAAACGCGTCGAGGAATTTGGTTTCTCCGCAAACATTTTTTGGCTTTTTATCAATAAATTGATCTGTTACATTAATAAATAAATGTAACAGGTTTGGGATCAAATGCAAATACACTTCTTTTTGAAAAAAATTTTCTATAGAAAAATTTTTGATAAAAAAATTTTCTACAGAAAAATTTTTGATAAAAAAATTTTCTATACAAAAATTTTTGATAAAAAAATTTTCTATACAAAAATTTTTGATAAAAAAATTTTCTATCGAAAAATTTTTGATAAAAAAATTTTCTATAGAAAAATTTTTGATGAAAAAATTTTGTATAGAAAAATTTTTCATAAAAAATTTTTCTATAGAAAAATTTTTGATAAAAAAATTTTCTATAGAAATCAAAATCAAAAATTTTTCTACAGAAAATTTTTTTATCAAAAATTTTTCTATAGAATTTTTTTTATCAAAAATTATTCTATAGAAAATTTTGTCATCAAAAATATTTCTATAGAAAATTTTGTCATCAAAAATATTTCTATAGAAAATTTTTTTATCAAAAATTTTTCTATAGAAAATTTTTTTATCAAAAATTTTTCTATAGAAGATTTTTTTAACAAAAAATTTTCTATAGAAAATTTTTTTATCAAAAATTTTTCTATAGAAAATTTTTTTATCAATGTTTTTATAAAAAATTTTCTATAGAAAATTTCTTATCAAAAAATTTTCTATAGAAAATTTCTTATCAAAAAATTTTTTTTATCAAAAATTTTTTTATCAAAAATTTTTCTGTAGAAATTTTTTTAATCAAAAATTATTATTTTTGATTTTTTTTATTTCTATTTTTTTTTTAAATTATTCTATAGAAAATTTTTTTTATCCAAAATTTTTCTATAGAAAATTTTTTTATCAAAAATTTTTGATAAAAAAATTTTCTATAGAAAAATTTTTGATAAAAAAATTTTCTATAGGAAAATTTTGGATAAAAAAATTTTGTATAGAAAAATTTTTGATAAAAAAATTTTCTATAGAAAAATTTTGGATAAACAAATTTTCTATAGAAAAATTTTTGATAAAAAAATTTTCTATAGAAAAATTTTTGATAAAAAAATTTTCTATAGAAAAATTTTTGATAAAAAAATTTTGTATAGAAAAATTTTTGATAAAAAAATTTTCTATAGAAAAATTTTTGATAAAAAAAATTTCTATAGAAAAATTTTTGATAAAAAAATTTTCTATAGAAAAATTTTTGATGAAAAAATTTTGTATAGAAAAATTTTTGATAAAAAAATTTTGTATAGAAAAATTTTTGATAAAAAAATTTTCTATAGAAAAATTTTTGATAAAAAAATTTTCTATAGAAAAATTTTTGATAAAAAAATTTTCTATAGAAAAATTTTTGATAAAAAAATTTTCTATAGAAAAATTTTTGATAAAAAAATTTTCTATAGAAAAATTTTTGATAAAAAAATTTTATATAGAAACATTTTTGATAACAAAATTTTCTATAGAATAATTTTTGATAAAAAAATTTCTATAGAAAAATTTTTGATACAAAAATTTTCTATAGAAAAATTTTTGATAAAAAAAATTTTCTATAGAAAAATTTTTGATAAAAAAAATTTTCTATAGAAAAATTTTTGATAAAAAAATTTTCTATAGAAAAATTTTTGATAAAAAAATTTTCTATAGAAAAATTTTTGATAAAAAAATTTTCTATAGAAAAATTTTTGATAAAAAAATTTTCTATAGAAATATTTTTGATGACAAAATTTTCTATAGAATAATTTTTGATAAAAAAAATTCTATAGAAAAATTTTTGATAAAAAAATTTTCTATAGAAAAATTTTTGATAAAAAAATTTCTATAGAAAAATTTTTAATAAAAAAATTTTTTATAGAAAAATTTTTGATAAAAAAATTTTCTATAGAAAAATTTTTGATAAAAAATTTTTCTATAGAAAAATTTTTGATAAAAAAATTTTCTATAGAAAAATTTTTGATAAAAAAATTTTTTATAGAAAAATTTTTGATAAAAAAATGTTCTATAGAAAAATTTTTGATAAAAAAATTTTCTACAGAAAAATTTTTGATAAAAAAATTTTCTATAGAAATATTTTTGATGACAAAATTTTCTATAGAAATATTTTTGATGAAAAATTTTCTATAGAATAATTTTTGATAAAAAAAATTCTATAGAAATATTTTTGATAAAAAAATTTTCTATAGAAAAATTTTTGATAAAAAATTTTTATATAGAAAAATTTTTGATAACAAAATTTTCTATAGAAAAATTTTTGATAAAAAAAATTTTCTATAGAATAATTTAAAAAAAAAAATTAGTAATAAAAAAAAGAAAAGAAAAATATATAGAAACAAAATTTTCTATATAAAAATTGTTGATAAAAAAAATTTTTTGTAAAAAATTTTATATAGAAAAATTTTCGATAACAAAATTTTCTATAGAATAATTTTTGATAAAAAAAAATTCTATAGAAAAATTTTTGATAAAAAAAATTTTCTATAGAAAAATTTTTGATAAAAAAATTTTCTATAGAAAAATTTTTGATAAAAAAATTTTTTATCAAAAATTTTTCTATAGAAATATTTTTGATGACAAAATTTTCTATAGAATAATTTTTGATAAAAAAAATTCTATAGAAAAATTTTTGATAAAAAATTTTCTATAGAAAAATTTTTGATAAAAAAAATTTTCAATAGAAAAATTTTTGATAAAAAATTTTCCAAAGAAAAATTTTTGATAAAAAGTTTTCTATAGAAAAATTTTTGATGAAAAAATAAATTTTTGATAAAAAAATTTTCTATAGAAAAATTATTGTTGAAAATAATTTTCTATGGAAAAATTTTCAATAGAAAAATTTTTGATAAAAAATTTTCCAAAGAAAAATTTTTGGTAAAAAATTTTCTATAGAAAAATTTTTGATGAAAAAATAAATTTTTGATAAAAAAATTTTCTATAGAAAAATTATTGTTGAAAATAATTTTCTATGGAAAAATTTTTTTATCAAAAATTTTTCTATAGAATTTGTTTTTATTATAAATTTTTCAATAGAAAAATTTTTGATAAAAAAAATTTTCTATGGAAAAATTTGTGGTAAAAATATTTGAAAAAATGGAGTAGAAAACTCTTTCTTTTTAAAACGTTAGAACTACACATTGAAAAAAATACCTATTTTAGTAAAAAGTATAAAAAACGGCAACTCTGCCGACTATTTTTTTGTTCTGTTCTCTTAACGCCGACCCGTGCACTTAATACATATATAATTTATGTAGGACCATCGTCAGGAAGGATAGTTTTTCGTTTTTTTAAGATAAAGCTAAACAAGCTAATATTTATCAAGTATTTGCAACAACATCGCTTGAATTATGGTTGTTTCGAATAAATATAGGGAATTTCCCGAATTTTCAATAATAAAATACACATAATAACACATTTTTTGCCTTATCATCGAGGTCGAACTAGTTTTACTTGTTTACTTATTCACGACTGTAAAGCACCCTATAAAGGGCACCCTTATAAGATTTAAAAGATTAAAGTTCAAAAACGTTAAATTTTAGTAAAAGTGTAGAATCATTGAAAAAATATGCTTTGCGATCGATAGCTTATCTTTTTCGATGTGCTTTTCCAATAAGAAGAATTCTTTAAGGGGCAAAAAGGGGAATCAAACCTTTTGGTAATTTTTTGATTTATATATGTTTTTTTTTTAATTTGTTTAGAGACAATTTATATCATCATCGTAAAACACAGCTTTGGTACTTTTGTGATTAATGGGGTAGAAAAGGCAAAAACGGGAAACAACATTTTAAAGCAATGAAGTCAGAAATAAGATTATCTCTATAAGAAACAAAACAAAATTTAAATTGCTTTTGGATCTGAGACGAAATTAAGAGCAAACGAATTTAATGCTTTTTCGAAAATTTTAAAAGTAGGGATCAAAAAAGGTAAACAAGCTTTTTGGTACCTTTTTTGAATTCATATGTTTTTTTTAAAACAAATTTATACACTGATAATTTATATCATAATCGATAAACAGTTTTGGTACAAAATAATATAAATGGGGTAGAAAAGCGCAAAAACGGGAAACAAAATTTCAAAGCAATGAAGTCAGCAATAAGATTTATAGAGATGTCCATGGTACTTTTATTTAATTTGGGGGTAGAAAGTGAAAAAATCGGTAACATTATGTATTTCTGATAAGAACAGGTCTTTAGAAGTTCGGGCACTAAGAGGGTGAAAAGGGGTAAAATAGGAAAATCGAAAACGCTTTATCTTTGAATCTAAAGAGTGCAAGTTAAAATTTAAACTGTTTTTGGATCAGAGACGAAAATAGGAGGAAAAAGATTTATGCTATAGTGTTTTTAAAATGGGAAAAAAATAGTGGGCAAAAAAGGGTAAATAAACTTTTTGGTACCTTTTTTGAATTTACATGTATTTTTTAAACAAATTCTTACAGACACAATTTATATCATCATCGATAAACATAAAATAAAGTTTTGGTAACTTTTTGATTAATGGGGTAGAAAAAGGCAAAAACGGGAAAGAAAATTTTAAAGCAATGAAGTCAGAAATAAGATTTATAGAGATCTCCATGGTACTTTTATTTAATTTAGGGACATAAATTTTTGGTACCTTTTTTGAATTTACATGTATTTTTTAAACAAATTCTTACAGAGACAATTTATATCATCATCGATAAACATAAAATAAAGTTTTGGTAACTTTTTGATTAATGGGGTAGAAAAGGGCAAAAACGGGAAACAAAATTTTAAAGCATTGAAGTCAGAAATAAGATTTATAGAGATCTCCATGGTACTTTTATTTAATTTAGGGGTAGAAATTGAAAAATTGGTAATATTATGTGTTTCTGATAAGAAGAATATTTTGAAGTTCGGCCACTAAAAGAGTAAGAAGGGGTAAAAAGGGAACAATCTGAAATGCTTTATCTTCTAAACTAAAGAGGTCAAAACAAAATTTAAATTGGTTTTGGATCAAAAACGAAAATAAGAGGAAACGGATTTATGTAATAGTTTTTTTGAATATGGGAAAAAAAATAGTGGGCAAAAAAGGGTAAACAAACTTTCTGGTACCTTTTTTGAATTCATATGTTTTTTTTTTAACAAATTCATACAAGGACAATTTACACCATAATCGATAAACATAAAACATAGTTTGGTACTTTTTTGATTAAAGGGGTAAAAAAGGGCAAAAACGGGGAAAAAAAAAAAATTTAAAGCTATGAAGTCAGAAATAAACTTAATAGAGATGTCGATTATCAGATTATTATATCAAAAACTTATTTGGTACTTTTGTTTAATTTAGGGGTAAAAGGTGAGAAATCGGTAACTTTATGTCTAATAAACCGAAAGG
Source organism: Stomorhina lunata (assembly GCA_933228675.1). Lineage (NCBI taxonomy): Eukaryota > Metazoa > Arthropoda > Insecta > Diptera > Rhiniidae > Stomorhina > Stomorhina lunata. The sequence continues at coordinate 46,745,606 of OW121743.1, read as the reverse complement.
AATAAAAACAAAATTGAAACTGCATTAAAAGCAGTAATTAAAATTGATGGAATGTATTCTGTATTTTTTTTTTAAATTCGACGGTTTTGTAATATGAAACACGTTTTTGACACTATTTAAAATTTAGGGGGGTAAAAAGGGGAAATTGGGTAACATTATTATCTCCTAAACCAAAGGGCATAGGAACAAAAATGAAATTTAATTGAGATCAGAAATAAAAATTATAGGCTACGTATTCGCTACTTTTTTAACATTAGTTCGTTTAGAAGCCGAAGGGTAAAAACGGGAAAATTAGTAACGTTACAAATAAGAAACAATTACGAATCGACTGATTTTTCGAAAATGAGATAAATTGGGGATGGAAAAGGGGAAACAACTACTTTTTGGTACATTTTTATAGAGCAATAATAAAATTATTAAACAAGTCTTCGGTACTATTTTTGATATAAATGACACGGAAAAATTGTAAGGTTTGAGTAAAAAAGGGAAAATTTAGTTTCTATGAATTTAGAAACCAAAATCAATAGAAATTTATTGGCTTTGTACTAACTACGAAAATAAGAGGAAAAGTATGTGGTACTCTTTGAAAATGAAATAATTAGGGACAGAAAAGGGAAAAAACTAATTTTTGGTACTTTTTTTATTCAAATATAAATTGTTAAGAGGTCAGCTTGAAAGAAAATTCCCATTTTTTCTGTGTAGCTCTCAGTAAATCTATAAAAGTGGAAATGCAAATTAAAAGTATTCAATTGTATATATTATATAACAACGATAACGCGAATATCTTAAAAGCGCTATAAAGCAAAAAAATACTAATTACAAAATTGAAATCGTAAAATGTCCTATCAAACAATATTATCTCACAATTATTACGAGTACATCGGCAATGATGACGAAAAGGTAATCAGTTCCATTTTAGACCCACACAGCATACGTCAACAGGACTTTCTGGGTCGTACTCCTACACATTTGGCCATAATTCTAAAGGATCATAAAACACTACAAAAACTCGAATATATTTTGGAAAATATTTTAAATGAAAATCGATATTTTGAGTCAATTGAAGACTTTAAAAAACTTTTTAAAATCTATGATCATGAAGGCGATACGGTACTGCACAAGGCCGTTAAATACGATATGATTAAAATTGTGGTTTTAATGTTGGACTTTATGAAAAAGTATCAGATAAATGTTATCGACTACGAAGTATTGGGTTCGGGTTATAGTATCTTACATTTGGCGGTGAGACATAATCTTTTGGAAATGACTCGAGTAATTCTGGAAAAGGTACCCGCTTTGAGAAATGTTGAAAGTTATGGTGGCTATTTGCCGCAAGATGAACCTGATATATCATTGGAGATAAGAGTTTTACTAATGAATATCGGGGAGGTTAACAAGCTAAAGGAGGGAAGTATGAAAGTGTTTAATATATACAATAATTAAAGAATTTATAAATAATAAAGTTGTTTTGAAATAATTGAATGAATAAATGAAATACTAAAACTTATTTTTGCAATAACCAAAGATTTTTCGTTTAGAAAAATTTTCTACTATAGAAAATTTTTCGTTTAGAAAAATTTTCTACTATAGAAAATTTTTCGTTTAGAAAAATTTTTTACTATAGAAAATTTTTCTTTTAGAAAAACTTTCTTCTAAAGGAAATTTTTCGGTTAGAAAAATTTTCTTCTATAGGAAATTATTCGGTTAGAAAAATTTTCTTCTATAGGAAATTTTTCGGTTAGAAAAATTTTCTTCCATACACAAATTTTCTCCATTTAGAAAAATTTTCTTTTGTAAAAAATTTTTTTCTATAGAAAATTTTTCGTTTAGAAAAATTTTTCTTTAATAGTTTTTAAAATTTTTCTGGACGAAAAATTGGTATAAAAGTTTTTCTATAGAAAAAGTGTTGAAATAACAGTTTTTTTTATACAAAAGTTGTAAGTGTAACATTTTTTGATAGAAAAAGTGTTAGTGTAATAGATTTTCTATAGAAAAAGTGTAAGTATAACAGTTTTTCTATAGAGAAAGTGTTAGTATAACAGTTTTTCTATAGAAAAAGTGTTAGTATAACAGTTTTTCTAAAGAAAAAGTGTTAGTAATAGATTTTCTATAGAAAAAGTGTAAGTATAACAGTTTTTCTATAGAGAAAGTGTTAGTATAACAGTTTTTCTATAGAAAAAGTGTTAGTATAACAGTTTTTCTAAAGAAAAAGTTTTTTTTATAGAAAAGGTGTTAGTATAACAGTTTTTCTATAAAAAAAAATTGTAAGTATAACAGTTTTTCTATAGAAAAAGTGTTAGTATAACAGTTTTTCTAAAGAAAAAATGTTAATATAATAGTTTTTCTATAGAAAAAGTGTTAGTATAAAAGTTTTTTATAGAAAAAGTGTTAGTATAATAGTTTTTCTATGGAAAAATTGTTAGTACTACAGTTTTTCTACAGAAAAAGTGTTAGTATAACAGTTTTTCTATAGAAAAAGTGTTGGAATAACAGTTTTTTTTTTATACAAAAGTTGTTAGTGTAACATTTTTTGATAGAAAAAGTGTTAGTGTAATCGATTTTCTATAGAAAAACTGTATACCAGTTTTCTATAGAGAAAGTGTTAGTATAACAGTTTTTCTATAGAAAAAGTGTTAATATAACAGTTTTTCTAAAGAAAAAATGTTAGTATAATAGTTTTTCTATAGAAAAAGTGTTAGTATAAAAGTTTTTTTTAGAAAAAGTGTTAGTATAACAGTTTTTCTATGGAAAAACTGTATACAGGTTTCTATAGAGAAAGTGTTAGTATAACAGTTTTTCTATAAAAAAAGTGTTAGTATAACAGTTTTTCTAAAGAAAAAATGTTAGTATAATAGTTTTTCTATAGAAAAAGTGTTAGTATAAAAGTTTTTTATAGAAAAAGTGTTAGTATAACAGTTTTTCTATGGAAAAAGTGTTAGTACTACAGTTTTTCTACAGAAAAAGTGTTAGTATAACAGTTTTTCTATAGAAAAAGTGTTAGTATAACAGTTTTTCTAAAGAAAAAATGTTAATATAATAGTTTTTCTATAGAAAAAGTGTTAGTATACAAGTTTTTTATAGAAAAAGTGTTAGTATAATAGTTTTTCTATGAAAAAATTGTTAGTACTACAGTTTTTCTACAGAAAAAGTGTTAGTATAACAGTTTTTCTATAGAAAAAGTGTTGGAATAACAGTTTTTTTTATACAAAAGTTGTTAGTGTAACATTTTTTGATAGAAAAAGTGTTAGTGTAATCGATTTTCTATAGAAAAAGTGTTAGTATAACAGTTTTTCTATAGAGAAAGTGTTAGTATAACAGTTTTTCTATAGAAAATGTGTTAGTATAACAGTTTTCTAAAGAAAAAATCTTTTAAAAAAAGTGTTAGTATAACAGTTTTTCTATAGAAAATGTGTTGGTATAAAAGTTTTTCTGTAGAAAAAGTGTTAGTATAACAGTTTTTCTATAGAAAAAGTGTTGTATAACAGTTTTTTTTATAGAAAAAGTGTTAGTATAACAGTTTTTCTATAGAAAAAGTGTTAGTATAACAGTTTTTCTATAGAAAAAGTGTTAGTATAACAGTTTTTCTATAGAAAAAGTGTTAGTATAACAGTTTTTCTATAGAAAAAGTGTTAGTATAACAGTTTTTCTTTAGAAAAAGTGTTAGTATAACAGTTTTTCTATAGAAAAATTGTTTGTAACAGTTTTTCTTTAGAAAAGTGTTAGTATAACAGTTTTTCTGTTGAAAAGGTGTTATTATAACAGTTTTTCTTTAGAAAAGTCTTAGTATAACATTTTTTCTATAGGAAAATTGTTAGTATAACAGTTTTTCTATAGAAAAAGTGTTAGTATAACAGTTTTTTATAGAAAAAATGTTAGTTTAGCAGTTTTTCTATTAAAAAAGTGTTAGTATAACAGATTTTCTGTTGAATAAGTGTTATTATAACAGTTTTTCTTTAGAAAAGTGTTAGTATAACAGTTTTTCTATAGAAAAAGTTTTAACAATTTTGCTATAGAAACATTGTTAGTACAACAGGTTTGCTATTTAGTGTAACAGGTTTGCTATTGAAAAAGGTTTAGAGTAACAGTTTTTCTAACAGTTTTTCTATTGAAAAAGTGTTAGTATAAAAGTTTTTCTACAGAAAAAAGTGTTAGTATAATAGTTTTTCTATTGAAAAAGGTTTAGTATAACAGTTTTTCTATATAAAAAGTGTTAGTCTAACAGTTTTTCTATAGAAAAATTGTTAGTATAACAGTTTTTCTCTAGAAAAGTGTTAGCATAGGAAGACTGGGTTAGGGCTAGCACTCAATCAAATGTGTCCTTAAATATTGTCTGCTAAGAAGGACTTAATTTTATTTTATAGTTTTTCTGTTCCAATAAAAGGAGCCTCTTGGTGGCAAAAGTGAGCTCATATGTGGTTACATTTGAGTATAAAATAAATAAGATTTGACATAGAGAAAAACTAGAGAAAATATAATATTACAAATAATAATGAATTGTTGATCTAGAAGAAATATAATAGAAGTAATAAAAATGCTAATGCATAATACCCTTTATATATGAACGTATATACTTTAGTGCATATGAGGTCGGTGTCAAAAGTGTTTGAATGAAAATTTTCCCAATACAAAATGTTAAAACCCTTATAAGGGAAAATACTGTTTAGAATTGGAAGTTTTCAAAAAGTATAATTTTAACGTTTATAGGTTTAACGATAACTTTTGAAACAACTCTCGTATTATTATTTGCAGCAATTATTCATGGTTATAGTTTTCTTTTCTACATATGAATTTCTCGGTTTTCATTGCTGTTGGAAAACAGAATGTAGTTGGGCAACAACATTGAATAAATTAAACTTGACACACACTTTTGGATCCACTCAGAAATATATACATTAGGTTGGATTCATATTGAGGAACATATCTACTTTGTTTTAATTCATTTTAATATAATTCCTATCTCATTAAAATGTGGCTCTTATTCGTTGTGGTTTTTGCAAGAAGATGGGAATATAGTTTGGAAATCGCGATAACTTCCTCTTTAATTTAATATAATATATTTAATATATTTAATATAATTCATATTTACTCTGTTTTTACACTAGGAAATAATAAGATTTTGATTTGTCTAAGATTATGAAAACTCCTTTTTTGACTCCTGACAAGAAAATCCAAAAAAAATGATTTAATATTTTTGAACTCCCCTAATTCTTTTCATTTTCTATAGTTTAAAGCTGAAATATTCTTAGGAATATGTGAATATAAAAATCATATACCTCATCTATCTCTTTATAGAATTTTTGTACTTGTAACCTAACACGAGTACTTTTTTACTTACGTCTGTATTTATTTATGTCCTTAGGCTTTCAGTTTATGACTAACACGAGTAAACTATTGTACCCATATACATAGACAGATATTAGAACATAGTCGCACTCTTAAACCTTTCTGAGATTCTTGTCCTCCCCTTTTCCCTTGGAAAACAATTCACAACTTTTACTTTTATTTAAGAAAATAAAATAAAATTCACAAAAGTCCCTCTTGTTAAAAAGTGTCTACTACGATATTTTCTATGCACACAATAAATACATAAATTCATTGTCTTGTCAACTTTTCATCAATTGTTTGGAATTTTTCATAAAAAAGGATTTAGAGAAAGAGAAGAATAAAGAAAGAAGAAACAAAACACAGAAAAAAAATATATAGCAAATTCTGGACCAAAAGGTACAGTTGTGACATCCTAATGCTCAAAGAGGTAAAGTATTATCCCTATTAAAATGTACTAAAAAGAGAAGCATATTTTTTTTGTCACAAGGTTTGTAACATGATGAATATATTTGAAAAAACTGTTATAATAATATATTTTTATATTCTCACAAAAATAATCTGTAGTAAAAAACCTTTGGTCAGGAAAAACTGTTATATTCAAAGCTTTTCTGTTATACTAACACTTTTTCTGGAGAAAAACTGTTATACTAAAAATATTTCTAAAGAAAAACTGTAAAACTAAAACTTTTTCTGGAGAAAAACTGTTATACTAACACTTTTTCTATAGAAAAACTGTTATACTAACACTTTTTTATAGAAAAACTATTATACTAACACTTTTTCTATGGAAAAATAGTTATACTAACACTTTTTCTATAGAAAACAGTTATACTAACACATTTTCTATAGAAAAACTGTAACACTAACACTTTTTCTATAGAAGAACTGTTACACTAACACTTTTCCTATAGAAAAACTGTTATACTAACACTTTTTCTATAGAAAAACTGTTATACTAACACTTTTTCTATAGAAAAACTGTTATACTAACACTTTTTCTATAGAAAAACTGTTACACTAACACTTTTTCTATAGAAAAACTGTTATACTTACACGTTTTCTATAGAAAAACTGTTATACTAAAACTTTTTCTATAGGTAAAATGTTATACTAACAATTTTTCTATAGAAAAACTGTTATACTAACACTAAATAGTTATACTAACACTTTTTATATAGAAAACTGTTATACTAGCACTTTTTCTATAGAAAAACTGTTACACGAACACTTTTTCTATAGAAAAACTGTTATACTAACACTTTTTCTATAGAAAAACAGTTATACTAACACTTTTTCTATAGAAAAACTGTTATACTAACACGTTTTCTATAGAAAAACTGTTATACTTACACTTTTTCTATAGAAAAACTGTTATACTAACACTTTTTCTATAGAAAAACTGTTATACTAACACTTTTTCTATAGAAAAACTGTTATACTAACACTTTTTCTATAGAAAAACTGTTATACTAAAACTTTTTCTATAGGTAAAATGTTATACTAACAATTTTTCTATAGAAAAACTGTTATATTTACACTTTTTCTATAGAAAAACTGTTATACTAACACTTTTTCTATAGAAAAACTGTTATACTAACACTTTTTATATAGAAAAACTGTTATACTAACACTTTTTATATAGAAAAACTGTTATACTAAAACTTTTTCTATAGGTAAAATGTTATACTAACAATTTTTCTATAGAAAAACTGTTATACTTACACTTTTTCTATAGAAAAACTGTTATACTAACACTTTTTCTATAGAAAAACTTTTATACTTACATTTTTTCTATTCAAAAACTGTTATACTAACAGTTTTTCTATAGAAAAAATGTTATGCTAACTTTTTTCTAGAGAAAAACTGTTATAATAACACTTTTTCTAAAGAAAAACTGTTATACTAACACTTTTTCTATAGAAAAACTGTTATACTAAAGCCTTTTCTATGGAAAAACTGTTATACTTACACTTTTTCTACAGAAAAACTGTTATACTAACAGTTTTTCTACAGAAAAACTGTTATACTTATACTTTTTCTATAGAAAAACTGTTATACTAACACTTTTTCTATAGAAAAACTGTTATACTAACAATTTTTCTATAGAAAAACTCTTACACTAACACTTTTTCTATACAAAAACTGTTATACTAACACTTTTTCTATAGAAAAACTGTTATACTAACACTTTTTCTATAGAAAAACTGTTGTACTAACACTTTTTCTATAGAAAAACTGTTATGCTAACACTGTATCTAGTGAAAAACTGTTATAGTAACACTTTTTCTAGGAAAAAACTGTTATAATAACGCTGTTTCTTTGGAAAAACTATCACATTTTCACTTTTTCTTTAAAAAAGCTGTAATTATAACACTTTTTCTACAGAAAATCTGTTATATTAATGCCATATTTTTTAAATTATTCCAAATACTTTTAGGTTGTATCTAAGTCGTTAATGCTCTTTTAAAGAGCGTGATTGTCAAGCAATTTAAATTTTAGAATTTTTTAATTTCAAACATAGAAACAAACAAGGGTAGAATTTGATTTTGTTATTGGAAATGAAATTCCGTTTTCTGATATTTATTTTGTCTCTATTATTAAAGGGAAAACAATAAAACGGAAATGAAAAACAAATTTAAGTATTTTTTGATTGAAAAATCTCCATCAAATTACTTCGCTTCAATGAATGATAAATTTATAAGAAATTTAAAGTAACTAAAATTGAAAGTATTAATAGGATTTAAGTAAATTAAAAGAACATATTTTCTTTCTTATTTTTCTTAACGACAAAAAACTTAGTACTTCTAGAATTTAAAGGAAATTAAAAAAACTGAATCCTTGCAAATAAAATATTTTTGAAAAAAAAAAATAATTTTCCCGGAAATTATTTCAATTTAACTTAATAAAACTTATGATAAAAGATTTTTCTTTGTCCTAAAAAAAGTATTTTTCTTATAATCTTGTAACTCTATATTTTTATTTCCCAGAAAATCGTAATTGAAAATAATTTGAAACTGTTATTTATGTTGGCCAAATAATGTGGCACAAGCGTCACGTGCGTCCTGCTTGTTGCAGCTGTGAGGAGAGATGGGTTAGAGATTCTTGTAAATACAGTAGCATGTTTTTCTTCTGCTTCTTTAAATATTTTTCTTGCTTCTTTTTTGGGTCAAATTAAATTATTACGCCAAGGTGACCTACAACAACAATAACAAAAGCAGGAATATATGTCAGCAGATATATACACATAAGCTCACACATACATACACTTATACATAAGTAGAACTAGGGCGACAGCTTCACAACGAATCCTTTTGAAAGGATAATTCATGGTTTTAAGTTTAATATACGAAAACAGGATGTTTGGAAAGTATTAGAATTATTTAAGATTTCAAAATGCAGAAAATGCACAGTGGGTCTAAAAGTTTTAGTATAACAGGGTTTTTAATTAATTACCAATACAAGAATTAAGAAAAAGCTTTTTCTATATAGAAAAACTGTTATACCAACACTTTTTCTATATAGAAAAACTGTTATACCAACACTTTTTCTATATAGAAAAACTGTTATACCAACACTTTTTCTATATAGAAAAACTGTTATACCAACACTTTTTCTATATAGAAAAACTGTTATACCAACACTTTTTCTATATAGAAAAACTGTTATACCAACACTTTTTCTATATAGAAAAACTGTTATACCAACACTTTTTCTATATAGAAAAACTGTTATAATAACACTTTTTCTATATAGAAAAACTGTTATACCAACACTTTTTCTATATAGAAAAACTGTTATACCAACACTTTTTCTATATAGAAAAACTGTTATACCAACACTTTTTCTATATAGAAAAACTGTTATACCAACACTTTTTCTATATAGAAAAACTGTTATACCAACACTTTTTCTATATAGAAAAACTGTTATACCAACACTTTTTCTATATAGAAAAACTGTTATACCAACACTTTTTCTATATAGAAAAACTGTTATACCAACACTTTTTCTATATAGAAAAACTGTTATACCAACACTTTTTCTATATAGAAAAACTGTTATACCAACACTTTTTCTATATAGAAAAACTGTTATACCAACACTTTTTCTATATAGAAAAACTGTTATACCAACACTTTTTCTATATAGAAAAACTGTTATACCAACACTTTTTCTATATAGAAAAACTGTTATACCAACACTTTTTCTATATAGAAAAACTGTTATACCAACACTTTTTCTATATAGAAAAACTGTTATACCAACACTTTTTCTATATAGAAAAACTGTTATACCAACACTTTTTCTATATAGAAAAACTGTTATACCAACACTTTTTCTATATAGAAAAACTGTTATACCAACACTTTTTCTATATAGAAAAACTGTTATACCAACACTTTTTCTATATAGAAAAACTGTTATACCAACACTTTTTCTATATAGAAAAACTGTTATACCAACACTTTTTCTATATAGAAAAACTGTTATACCAACACTTTTTCTATATAGAAAAACTGTTATACCAACACTTTTTCTATATAGAAAAACTGTTATACCAACACTTTTTCTATATAGAAAAACTGTTATACCAACACTTTTTCTATATAGAAAAACTGTTATACCAACACTTTTTCTATATAGAAAAACTGTTATACCAACACTTTTTCTATATAGAAAAACTGTTATACTAACACTTTTTCTATATAGAAAAACTGTTATACCAACACTTTTTCTATATAGAAAAACTGTTATGCCAACACTTTTTCTATATAGAAAAACTGTTATACCAACACTTTTTCTATATAGAAAAACTGTTATACCAACACTTTTTCTATATAGAAAAACTGTTATACCAACACTTTTTCTATATAGAAAAACTGTTATACCAACACTTTTTCTATATAGAAAAACTGTTATACCAACACTTTTTCTATATAGAAAAACTGTTATACCAACACTTTTTCTATATAGAAAAACTGTTATACCAACACTTTTTCTATATAGAAAAACTGTTATACCAACACTTTTTCTATATAGAAAAACTGTTATACCAACACTTTTTCTATATAGAAAAACTGTTATACCAACACTTTTTCTATATAGAAAAACTGTTATACCAACACTTTTTCTATATAGAAAAACTGTTATACCAACACTTTTTCTATATAGAAAAACTGTTATACCAACACTTTTTCTATATAGAAAAACTGTTATACCAACACTTTTTCTATATAGAAAAACTGTTATACCAACACTTTTTCTATATAGAAAAACTGTTATACCAACACTTTTTCTATATAGAAAAACTGTTATGCCAACACTTTTTCTATATAGAAAAACTGTTATACCAACACTTTTTCTATATAGAAAAACTGTTATACCAACACTTTTTCTATATAGAAAAACTGTTATACCAACACTTTTTCTATATAGAAAAACTGTTATACCAACACTTTTTCTATATAGAAAAACTGTTATACCAACACTTTTTCTATATAGAAAAACTGTTATACCAACACTTTTTCTATATAGAAAAACTGTTATACCAACACTTTTTCTATATAGAAAAACTGTTATACCAACACTTTTTCTATATAGAAAAACTGTTATACCAACACATTTTCTATATAGAAAAACTGTTATACCAACACTTTTTCTATATAGAAAAACTGTTATACCAAAAATTATTTCTAAGGAAAAACTGTTATACGATAAATTTCTATGTAGAAAACTGTTAATTTTGATATCCCACTGTGCCTTATAAGGCTGCCTTGTATATATGGTTTAGCAAATTATTCACAGTTTAGGTAAATTTTCATATTTCCTTTTTTTCCCAAACAGTTATAAATCTTTTTCTTTTTCTCCCCTGCTGAAGGTCTAAGCAGATAAAAAGGAAAGCAATGCAAATTTCATATTTTTTATTAAAAAAAATCTTATTCCAAAAGAGCCAAGAACGAAAAAAAACTAATAACACTAGAAATAAACATTAACAAATAATTTATTTTTATGAAACCCCAAATAAAAGTTATGACCAACATTGAAACGTCATTAAGAAGGAAATTTGCAGAAATATTTATTCTTGAACAATCTGCACCCAAAATCAATGAGAAATAGTAATTCATACGTTACGATAAAACCAGGCCAGGGCACATGAATTTGTGGATCCATAAACCAAATTGTTGTGTAGTTTCATTTCCAGTATCAGGGCAAGAATTAGAATTGTTGTTCATATTCCACGTATTTATATGGTTGACCATAAAATCCTACTTTCGAAATGAAATTTGATATTTTTGATACTAAAGCCAAAGCATCACACTCAGTCTCATAATAGACTTTAATTTAGTGCCTGTGATCGAAAATGAAAGGGATTGGGAATGGAGAATTAGAAGAGGAAGGAGGAAACTTGAAGGGTGGCTTCAAATATTCTTTTGAGGGCACATGTGAATTTGAGTGGTTTTTCCCTTCATTAAAAACATAAATTTTGAGGTGTAATTGTTTTTTTTAATATACCCGAGAAGTTATTTAAATGATTAAATGTTAAACACGTAAAATAGATTTTATGGTTTTAATTTCTTTTTCATTTCAAAAGGTAACTTAATATTTTAAATATTATTTTTATACCAAGATATAAAGTTTAAGAGCTCTATATAAACAACATAATTGGATTTTTTAAACAACATGTACAAAGATAAGGCAACAATGGACAAAGCACCTGGTGATTTATTTAAATATGTAACAAAATACAAAAGAAGAGTTTGGCATAATATTGATATTTTCTATAGAAAATTTTTCATATTTTCTATAGAAAATTTTTCTCATTTTCTATAGAAAATTTTTCATATTTTCTATAGAAAATTTTTCATATTTTCTATAGAAAATTTTTCATATTTTCTATAGAAAATTTTTCATATTTTCTATAGAAAATTTTTCATATTTTCTATAGAAAATTTTTCATATTTTCTATAGAAAATTTTTCATATTTTCTATAGAAAATTTTTCATATTTTCTATAGAAAATTTTTCATATTTTCTATAGAAAATTTTTCATATTTTCTATAGAAAATTTTTCATATTTTCTATAGAAAATTTTTCATATTTTCTATAGAAAATTTTTCATATTTTCTATAGAAAATTTTTCATATTTTCTATAGAAAATTTTTCATATTTTCTATAGAAAATTTTTCATATTTTCTATAGAAAATTTTTCATATTTTCTATAGAAAATTTTTCATATTTTCTATAGAAAATTTTTCATATTTTCTATAGAAAATTTTTCATATTTTCTATAGAAAATTTTTCATATTTTCTATAGAAAATTTTTCATATTTTCTATAGAAAATTTTTCTCATTTTCTATAGAAAATTTTTCATATTTTCTATAGAAAATTTTTCATATTTTCTATAGAAAATTTTTCATATTTTCTATAGAAAATTTTTCATATTTTCTATAGAAAATTTTTCATATTTTCTATAGAAAATTTTTCATATTTTCTATAGAAAATTTTTCATATTTTCTATAGAAAATTTTTCATATTTTCTATAGAAAATTTTTCATATTTTCTATAGAAAATTTTTCATATTTTCTATAGAAAATTTTTCATATTTTCTATAGAAAATTTTTCATATTTTCTACAGAAAATTTTTCATATTTTCTATAGAAAATTTTTCATATTTTCTATAGAAAATTTTTCATATTTTCTATAGAAAATTTTTCATATTTTCTATAGAAAATTTTTCATATTTTCTATAGAAAATTTTTCATATTTTCTATAGAAAATTTTTCATATTTTCTATAGAAAATTTTTCATATTTTCTATAGAAAATTTTTCATATTTTCTACAGAAAATTTTTCATATTTTCTATAGAAAATTTTTCATATTTTCTATAGAAAATTTTTCATATTTTCTATAGAAAATTTTTCATATTTTCTATAGAAAATTTTTCATATTTTCTATAGAAAATTTTTCATATTTTCTATAGAAAATTTTTCATATTTTCTATAGAAAATTTTTCATATTTTCTATAGAAAATTTTTCATATTTTCTATAGAAAATTTTTCATATTTTCTATAGAAAATTTTTCTTATTTTCTATAGAAAATTGTTCATATTTTCTATAGAAAATTGTTCATATTTTCTATAGAAAATTTTTCATATTTTCTATAGAAAATTTTTCATATTTTCTATAGAAAATTTTTCATATTTTCTATAGAAAATTTTTCATATTTTCTATAGAAAATTTTTCATATTTTCTATAGAAAATTTTTCATATTTTCTATAGAAAATTTTTCATATTTTCTATAGAAAATTTTTTCATATTTTCTATAGAAAATTTTTCATATTTTCTATAGAAAATTTTTCATATTTTCTATAGAAAATTTTTCATATTTTCTATAGAAAATTTTTCATATTTTCTATAGAAAATTTTTCATATTTTCTATAGAAAATTTTTCATATTTTCTATAGAAAATTTTTCATATTTTCTATAGAAAATTTTTCATATTTTCTATAGAAAATTTTTCATATTTTCTATAGAAAATTTTTCATATTTTCTATAGAAAATTTTTCATATTTTCTATAGAAAATTTTTCATATTTTCTATAGAAAATTTTTCATATTTTCTATAGAAAATTTTTCATATTTTCTATAGAAAATTTTTCATATTTTCTATAGAAAATTTTTCATATTTTCTATAGAAAATTTTTCATATTTTCTATAGAAAATTTTTCATATTTTCTATAGAAAATTTTTCATATTTTCTATAGAAAATTTTTCATATTTTCTATAGAAAATTTTTCATATTTTCTATAGAAAATTTTTCATATTTTCTATAGAAAATTTTTCATATTTTCTATAGAAAATTTTTCATATTTTCTATAGAAAATTTTTCATATTTTCTATAGAAAATTTTTCATATTTTCTATAGAAAATTTTTCATATTTTCTATAGAAAATTTTTCATATTTTCTATAGAAAATTTTTCATATTTTCTATAGAAAATTTTTCATATTTTCTATAGAAAATTTTTCATATTTTCTATAGAAAATTTTTCATATTTTCTATAGAAAATTTTTCATATTTTCTATAGAAAATTTTTCATATTTTCTATAGAAAATTTTTCATATTTTCTATAGAAAATTTTTCATATTTTCTATAGAAAATTTTTCATATTTTCTATAGAAAATTTTTCATATTTTCTATAGAAAATTTTTCATATTTTCTATAGAAAATTTTTCATATTTTCTATAGAAAATTTTTCATATTTTCTATAGAAAATTTTTCATATTTTCTATAGAAAATTTTTCATATTTTCTATAGAAAATTTTTCATATTTTCTATAGAAAATTTTTCATATTTTCTATAGAAAATTTTTCATATTTTCTATAGAAAATTTTTCATATTTTCTATAGAAATTTTTTCATATTTTGTTTAGAAAATTTTTCATATTTTCTATAGAAAATTTTTCATATTTTCTATAGAAAATTTTTCATATTTTCTATAGAAAATTTTTCATATTTTCTATAGAAAATTTTTCATATTTTCTATAGAAAATTTTTCATATTTTCTATAGAAAATTTTTCATATTTTCTATAGAAAATTTTTCATATTTTCTATAGAAAATTTTTCATATTTTCTATAGAAAATTTTTCATATTTTCTATAGAAAATTTTTCATATTTTCTATAGAAAATTTTTCATATTTTCTATAGAAAATTTTTCATATTTTCTATAGAAAATTTTTCATATTTTCTATAGAAAATTTTTCATATTTTCTATAGAAAATTTTTCATATTTTCTATAGAAAATTTTTCATATTTTCTATAGAAAATTTTTCATATTTTCTATAGAAAATTTTTCATATTTTCTATAAAAAATTTTTCATATTTTCTATAGAAATTTTTTCATATTTTGTTTAGAAAATTTTTCATATTTTCTATAGAAAATTTTTCATATTTTCTATAGAAAATTTTGCATATTTTCTATAGAAAATTTTGCATATTTTCTATAGAAAATTTTATATATTATATATTTTCTATAGAAAATTTTTCATATTTTCTATAGAAAATTTTTCATAGAAAAAGTGTTGGTATAACACTTTTTCTATATAGAAAAAATTTTCAATAGAAAATTTTTGTTATATAGAAAAAGTGTTGGTATAACACTTTTTCTATATAGAAAAAATGTGTGATATAAAAATGTTTCTAAAGTAACATTTTTGGTTTGCATAAAATTATTAATTTTTGTGAGCCTCTCTAATAAAATTTTTGCTAATGTACACATTACTTTTACTTTTAAGTGAAAAACTTTTTTATTTAACTTTTCAAAGCTTAGAATAACAATTGAATAGACAAACAGAAATATTTACTTTTGTTAGTTTTCTTATTCGTCTTAGAAAGTTTTTACATAGAAAGAGGAGGAAAAACTTAGATATTTGTACTCTTTTGGCCGAAAAGTGGGCTTTCTTTTATTCGTTATAGAAAGATTTTTAATTGTATACAAAAAACTTTGTCTTTCGTCATTTATCCTTTATAGAAACTTTGCCTATTGTCATATTTTTTCTATATAGAAATCTTTATCTATCTTTGCTTTTCCATAGAGAAGTCTCCATAACTGAGACTGTAGTCTGATAACAGAACTACAGTCCTATTAAAGAACTAAAGTCTGGGTTTAAAAGAATTGTGTGAATCTAATACTGAAGACTGGTTTAAGATCTCTGGTCTAATAATGAAAGAATACAAATATGGGTATAGGGGCCCAGTAAAATTACATTATTTTTTACTTGGCAAAACTTTCAAGTGTTAAAACAACGATAAAAACTACAATAAAAATAGGTAGAAACCAAATGTAACACAAAAGGGGGAAAATAAATACAGGGTGCTTGAAACTTAACAAACCAGAAACTACAACCTGCAATTGTTATAATAAAGGTAAACGTTGGTACATTGGCACATTTCTAGGACTTAAGCAATTGGTATATGATAGACACCTGACACCCCTAAATTAACTCAACTCACACAATAGCCAAAGTCATCATCATGATAAAGTGAAAGGGGGGGGGGGGGGGGGGCAGATAAAATGAAATATCATGAGAACTGTAAAGGTAAGGGTAAGAATCAAAATAAATTTACATATTTTAAGTGCTGAGGAAAATTGCTACTTAACAATTTTCCTTTTCCTTTCCAAGTTTCAAGGGTGTCTTGGCATTTTGTACGAAGAAAAACTAAATTTGAAGTAAAAATATAAAATAAATTGTTTCAACTTGCAAGTAGTTAATGTTTTAATATGAATGAATAATTTTGTATTTATAAAGCACTTATAGACATGCACACGCATGTCGGGCTGGAAGCCAGAAGTAATGCATGACTGGTAGTTAATATGAAATGACTTACGGACTGATGGATGAATGAATGGACGAAGGGACTATTTGGTTTATACTAACTCCCTTTGCAGGAAATACTTGTTTGTAGTTTGTTTGGAGGCGGGGGTAGTATTTTTAGAAGGAGGTTTAACTAAAATTGTTAGTTTTGGTTTAAGCTGAACAATTTGGACAAGTAGTTATTATGTTTTAGGGCCCTGAAGTTGCGTTATTATTGAAGTTATTAAGGAAATGTTTCTTATTATTTAGGAATTTGACCATTAGGGGTTACTTTTATGTTCTAGATCTTTAGCTAATAGTATTTATACCCTTCACCACCATAGGTGGAAAGGGTATTATAAGTTTGTGCTGATGTTTGTAACGCATAGAAATATTTGTCTTAGACCCACCTTTTAGTATACCAATAGGCTTAGAATCACTTTCTGAGTCGATTTAGCGATGTCCGTCCGTCCGTCTGGCTGGCTGGCTGGACCCCCATGTAAACATTGTAATCAAACTACAGGTCGCAATTCTAAAGATAATTTTATGAAATTCGGCACAGAATTTTTTTGATAATGGGACCATGGCTATTGAAATTGGTACCTCCCATAGGTCCCACTTCCCGGAATTGCTATATTGGCCACAAATATCAATATTTTTTCATGAAATTTAAAACAAATACTGCTTATGTAAACTTAAATCACTGTACCAAATTTCGTTGAAATCGGTCCACATTTGACCATAGCTCCCATACAAATTCTTCTTTAAAAACGCACTAAATGAGACAAAAAATCACTAAAACGCTCGTAAATCTAAAGATAATGGAAATTTTGAGTCTATTTCTTGCATACATAATTTTTGTAACAACTGTAATCAATCTGCCAAATTTCGAGATAATCGGTCCACATTTGACCCTAGCTCTCATATAAGTCCAAATGACGGAAACAGGTTGAATATATAAGTTTTGAGAAGATGTTTGTATGATGGCAAAATTTAGCAAATATTTGTCTTTACACAGGAAAAATAACACTTTTGATCTTAGTGGTGAAGGGTATCGTATGGTCGGCTTGACCGACTATAGCGCTTTCTTACTTGTTTTTATATTCTACTTGGAGTAGAAATAGATTTATGGACTTTATTGATGTATGTGATATCCTTAATTACACATGAAATTATAATTTTAGTTTCAATAGAAAATAACAAATACAAATAACAATTACAATCAATTAAAGGGAATTCAGATACAAATGTTTTCTAAAACTGTGTACTTTCCGTGCATTTTTTGTTGTAATCTATAAGTACTTTATGTAATTAATATATACAATTTTGTATCTTTTCTATAGAATTTTTTTATATTTTCTAAAGAAAATTTTTTATATTTCTTTATATTTTTTATTATTTAGTATTATTATTATTAGTATTAGTATTAGAACTATTAGAACTACTAGTATTAGTATTAGAACTTTTGCTAACATCAATAGGTGTAGGTTTAGCATAGTTTTGTGAGAAAAACATATCTTTTTAGTAAATATTTACTATAATTAAACATTTTTAAATATAAAATTTTTTATTTTATCATGAAAACAGTTTTTAGTTTGCTTAACTTTTTGCTTTAGAGTATATCAACATCAGCAGAAAAATAAGTAATTTACATATTTAAAAGTTAAAAATCCTTGACATAATAAATAAAATAACTACAACAAAAATCTTTGTTTTAAAAAACAACTTTTTTTTTCATTATTTAAAATTTTCATATGAAAAAGTTTGATGCTGAAAAGGTTATTTTTTATGAAGGATTTAATATTAATTACTTAAGTCTTTAACTGAGGAACTTTAGCCTTACTGGATTTTATTTTGAAAAATATAAAGCCTTTTGGCGTGTTATTCTGAAAATTTAAATTATGGTTTTTATTTGCTTTTCTGATATTTAATCTTTATCTCTAAGCAATAATATTAAACTTTATCAATTTGTTTCGATAAACAATATTTAGCAAACTTTAAGGTTATAATCATTTGTCCTTTAGCCCTGGGCTAAGAAACCCTCAGATAACAAAAGGATAATCAAAGTCATTAAACCAACTCCCTTTTTATAGCCCTTAACATTTCGCCTTCCCCTTTTTCCTATTTTATATTGATCTCAAGTCTATGAATTTGTTACTTTGCCTGCTTTTGTGGGCAACAACTAAAAGTATGCATCACTAAATATTATTTTATGAGTTTTAAGCAGAAATTGGTAAATAGTAAAGAAACAAGTAAATAAAAAATAGTTCGAGCTAAATAAACATTATAAAATAATAAAAATGCAAATAAAACAATAAAATAATATTTGCATGTCATTTTGCTACTAAGACAATTTTGTCACCCACCCCCGCAATGGAACACGCCAGAGTGACTCGTGGCAGTTTTGTTCGTCTGTCTCTCTGCTAGCCAATATGACCGACTGTCTGTCTGCCTGTTTGAGGTGTTAATTTTCTTGTCATTTGTTATAATTTTCGAGATAACGATAAAAATGACTATAAATTTTTTTTTTAAATAAAAAAACTCTATGAAAATGCAAACAATAAAATAAACTATAAAAAACTGAACAACAATTAAAGGAAAAAAGGACAAAGGAATAAGGAAAAACGAAGGGGGAAAATGAAATGACAAAAACTACTGCGTATTTACAAAAATACAACAAAAAAATCTGTAACAATGGGGCACTTTTAGTCGAGTGTTTTTACTTATAAGTGGTTTTGTACTCTTGAGTTTTGTTTCATTTCAGGGACTTTTAAAAGTACCTTTTTAAGGTGATGATAATTGACAAATAGTTAACTTTGAAAAGGAAAAAAGTCCCAAATTAATCGTACAACACTATATTTTCTGACGATAGATCAAGTTTTTTATAGAAAAGTTAACGACAGGCCAAGATTTCTATAGAAATGTTTAGGAAAGCCAAAGTTTTCTGTAGAAAAGATGACGAAAAATAAGGTTTGATAGAAAAAATGACGAAAGGCAAAGCTTTCTATAGAAAAAATAATGAAAGGCAAAGTTTTCTATAGGAAAAATGACGAAAGGCAAAGTTTTACATAAGAAAAATGACCAAAGGCAAAGTTTTCTATAGAAAAAATGACGAAAGGCAATGTTTTCTATAGAAAAAATTACTCTATAGAAAAGTTGGCCAAGTTTTCTATAGAAAAGTGGACGATAGGCCAAGTTTTCTAGAGAAAAGTGGACGATAGGCCAAGTTTTCTATAGAAAAGTGGACGATAGGACAAGTTTTCTATAGAAAAGTAGACGATAGGACAAGTTTTCTATAGAAAAGTGGACGATAGGCCAAGTCTTCTATAGAAAAGTGGTTAAAAGGCCTAGTTTTCTATAGAAAAGTGATCGATAGGCCAAGTTTTCTATAGAAAAGTGGACGATAGGCCAAGTTTTCAATAGAAAAGTGGACTATGTGCCAAATTTTTTATAGAAAAGTGGACGATAGGCCACTTTTTCTATAGAAAAGTGGACGATAGGCCAAGTTTTCTATAGAAAAGTGGACGACAGGCCAAGTTTTCTATAGAAAAGTGGACTACAAGCCAAGTTTTCTATAGAAAAGTGGACGATAGGCCAAGTTTTCTATAAAAAAGTTGACGATAGGCCAAGTTTTCTATAGAAAAGTGGACGATAGGCCAAGTTTTCTATAGAAAAGTGGACGATAGGCCAAGTTTTCTATAGAAAAGTGGACGATAGGCCAAGTTTTCTATAGAAAAGTGGACGATAGGCCAAGTTTTCTATAGAAAAGTGGACTATAGGCCAAGTTTTCTATATAAAAGCGGACGATAGGCCAAGTTTTTTAAAGAAAAGTGGACGATAGGCCAAGTTTTCTATTGAAAAGTGGACGATAGGCCAGGTTTACAATATGAGCAGTTACATAAGAATATTTAAAAGTCTTCCCATTTTAATTTGGATTAAAAATCCTTATTTAGTAATCCTCTATCATGTCTTTATGTCGCCAATCTGATGGAAGGAAAATAGTCCAAAAATTCCTTATTTCTTTAATCCCCTTTAACTTTTAAACGTTAAAAGCGTTAGCTGGAATGAAAATAAAACAAATTTAACTATTTTTACGCTGTTGTGGTCTGCAATTGAATTCCTTTAACATTTTTTTCCTTCATCCTTTAAAAACTTCCCAGTAGCTAAAAAACATGTACACACAGATTCATGGTGGAAATTTCTGTAAATGTATGTATATCTCGGCGCTTTTAAATTTAAATTTTCACATTAAAACGTTGAAAAGGGCAACAAACAGAAGAACAAAAATTTTTTAAATAAAATAAATGGAAAATAGAGAAATGTATACTTTTCTAATGGAATAAGGGGAACCAAGTGTAATATATATTGTACACAGTGGAAAATTAGTGGAGGTTTCGGTAAGGATTTGTGTGAAATTTTATATATATATTTATATTTAAACGAGTATCTAAATAGGATGCATTATTAAAAGTTGACTATGGTTTATATTTTCTATAGAAAAGTTGACGTTAGTTGAAATTTTCTATAGAAAAGTTGACGATAGGAAGACTTTTCTATAGAAAAGTTGACGATAGGAAGACTTTTCTATAGAAAAGTTGACGATAGGAAGACTTTTCTATAGAAAAGTTGACGATAGGAAGACTTTTCTATAGAAAAGTTGACGATAGGAAGACTTTTCTATAGAAAAGTTGACGATAGGAAGACTTTTCTATAGAAAAGTTGACGATAGGAAGACTTTTCTATAGAAAAGTTGACGATAGGAAGACTTTTCTATAGAAAAGTTGACGATAGGAAGACTTTTCTATAGAAAAGTTGACGATAGGAAGACTTTTCTATAGAAAAGTTGACGATAGGAAGACGTTTCTATAGAAAAGTTGACGATAGGAAGACTTTTCTATAGAAAAGTTGACGATAGGAAGACTTTTCTATAGAAAAGTTGACGATAGGAAGACTTTTCTATAGAAAAGTTGACGATAGGAAGACTTTTCTATAGAAAAGTTGACGATAGGAAGACTTTTCTATAGAAAAGTTGACGATAGGAAGACTTTTCTATAGAAAAGTTGACGATAGGAAGACTTTTCTATAGAAAAGTTGACGATAGGAAGACTTTTCTATAGAAAAGTTGACGATAGGAAGACTTTTCTATAGAAAAGTTGACGATAGGAAGACTTTTCTATAGAAAAGTTGACGATAAGAAGACTTTGCTATAGAAAAGTTGACGATAGGAAGACTTTTCTATAGAAAAGTTGACGATAGGAAGACTTTTCTATAGAAAAGTTGACGATAGGAAGACTTTTCTATAGAAAAGTTGACGATAGGAAGACTTTTCTATAGAAAAGTTGACGATAGGAAGACTTTTCTATAGAAAAGTTGACGATAGGAAGACTTTTCTATAGAAAAGTTGACGATAGGAAGACTTTTCTATAGAAAAGTTGACGATAGGAAGACTTTTCTATAGAAAAGTTGACGATAGGAAGACTTTTCTATAGAAAAGTTGACGATAGGAAGACTTTTCTATAGAAAAGTTGACGATAGGAAGACTTTTCTATAGAAAAGTTGACGATAGGAAGACTTTTCTATAGAAAAGTTGACGATAGGAAGACTTTTCTATAGAAAAGTTGACGATAGGAAGACTTTTCTATAGAAAAGTTGACGATAGGAAGACTTTTCGATAGAAAAGTTGACGATAGGAAGACTTTTCTATAGAAAAGTTGGCGATAGCAAGACTTTTTTGACGATGGGAAAACTTTTCTATAGAAAAGTTGATAATAGGAAAAAATTGACCGATATAAAGACTTTTCTGCAAAAAAATACATTGGGGAGACACTGTATATAACATTGTTATTTTATTATATAGAATTCCTTTCATATTCCCGTTTTCTTTGTGATAAAATGGTTTGAAGTTGGTTCTATATATGGTAGTAGAATTACTTAAATGGATATTCTATAGCCAGTACATATTTTTGACCTATTTTTCTCTCTACTTAATACATATGCACGTCAGCTTTCACATAAAAATTGAACACATGCACTTTATGTACTCCATTTACAATTGAGTACATAACGAAAGTATATAACAGAATTGCAACTTGTGCTGGTGATTATAATGATGGCGATAATGATGGTGTGAAGAATAATGATCATTATTTAAATTATGATTGTGGTCAACAGGAGGATTTTATAAAACCGATTGAATCGTTTTTTTCTCTGTCTTTTTGGATTTGTTATAATTATCAACGCATTACCCTTTCTGGTCTTGGGTTCGCTTCAGTGTTTCTATTTTTCCTCGGAAAATTAATTATCAGTAGAAAACATCTTGATATATTTTATATAGAATTCCTTAAGTTCTTAAACATTTTCCATTCAACCAGAGTATGAGTAATGGAAATTAGGTTAATATTAAAACATTTAAGAAAACTCGAAAAAAGCGGAAACTAAAAATATTTTCTTCTACGCCGTATTTAGAACTATTTAAGTCATTCAGTTGCTACTTTAGTCCTGATGAATTTGGAAACAATTTCATTAGCACGCACAGGCACGTAAACTATTAGGAAATGTTTAAATATTCGTATTTAGAAGAAACAAAACTGAATATTTTATTTGAAAATTTCGTGAAAAGGGTGACGACGGGGTTGGGGAAGTAAAAACAACTCAGCAAGGCCAAATCCATTTGTAACTAAAAGTTACAAATTAGAAACAAAAACCATAAAAATATTGGTCTAATGTTGACTTTAACACTTATACAGAAATAAAATAGTATAAATAATAAAATCATAACTAAGAATCATACAAATAGAAGACAATAGAAAACGAAATAGTGAAAGATTGAAGATATTGATAAATAATAGTAAAAATAACTAATGCGCCAAATATGGAAATAGGATTAAATTTTCTTTAGAAAATTTGTTATATTTTCTATAGAAAATTTTTTAATATTTTCTATAGATAATTTTTTAATATTTTTATAGACAATTTTTTAATATTTTCTATAGAAAATTTTTTAATATTTGCTATAGAAAATTTTTTAATATTTTCTATAGAAAATTTTTTAATATTTTCTATAGAAATTTTTTTAATATTTTCTATAGAAAATTTTTTAATATTTTCTATAGAAAATTTTTTAATATTTTCTATAGAAAATCGTTTAATATTTTCTATAGAAAATCGTTTAATATTTTCTATAGAAAATCGTTTAATATTTTCTATAGAAAATCGTTTAATATTTTCTATAGAAAATCGTTTAATATTTTCTATAGAAAATCGTTTAATATTTTCTATAGAAAATCGTTTAATATTTTCTATAGAAAATCGTTTAATATTTTCTATAGAAAATCGTTTAATATTTTCTATAGAAAATCGTTTAATATTTTCTATAGAAAATCGTTTAATATTTTCTATAGAAAATCGTTTAATATTTTCTATAGAAAATCGTTTAATATTTTCTATAGAAAATCGTTTAATATTTTCTATAGAAAATCGTTTAATATTTTCTATAGAAAATCGTTTAATATTTTCTATAGAAAATCGTTTAATATTTTCTATAGAAAATCGTTTAATATTTTCTATAGAAAATCGTTTAATATTTTCTATAGAAAATCGTTTAATATTTTCTATAGAAAATCGTTTAATATTTTCTATAGAAAATCGTTAAATATTTTCTATAGAAAATCGTTTAATATTTTCTATAGAAAATCGTTTAATATTTTCTATAGAAAATCGTTTAATATTTTCTATAGAAAATCGTTTAATATTTTCTATAGAAAATCGTTTAATATTTTCTATAGAAAATCGTTTAATATTTTCTATAGAAAATCGTTTAATATTTTCTATAGAAAATCGTTTAATATTTTCTATAGAAAATCGTTTAATATTTTCTATAGAAAATCGTTTAATATTTTCTATAGAAAATCGTTTAATATTTTCTATAGAAAATCGTTTAATATTTTCTATAGAAAATCGTTTAATATTTTCTATAGAAAAATCTATTGGTAGTGGTAAAAAATATCCCCTTTTTTGTGCCGAAACCAAACGAGTAAATCATATCCATTTTCATTTGACGTCATATGTATTTTCATATTTTTTGACGTCATAATGTCTAGGAGCTCTAGTTTCGAAATATAAAGAATGAGAGCGTGAATTATGTTTTTACATTTTACTACATGCTCTTATTTTCTAGAAGAGAGCGAAGTGAACTAGTCAACCATTTGTGGTAAGGAGACTGACGTAGTTTCAATATTAAGGAAAACCGGAAAGAGCTCTCTCAGTATTTATGGAAAATGAGAAGAATTATAAAAGAGCAGAAGAAAGAATGAGAATGTTTACTAGTTCATGTCAAAAGTAACTGTTAGGGCCATGCAAAAGTGTGGGTGCGGGAGTTAAATGTGTAAAAGTTTGTCTATGGAAATGTGAGTTATTGTTTTTGTTGTTATTGTACTGTTGTTTAAAAATATTTTACAACATATTTATTTAAAACTAAAATTAGGTTAAAAGCTTTGCAGAGCCTAAAAGTGGGCAATAGAAAAGAGGTTTAACAATGTCATACAATTTAGCAAGTAAAAATTCACATTTAAACGTTACAAACCAAAAATTTTACACAAAGTAAATTTAACAATATATGTACAATATACATATTTTGTATAAGTTAAACATAATATAAACATTAGTACATATTTTTGCCAACCGAAAGTATAATAAATTTTCTATAGAAAATATAAGAAATTTTGTATAGCAAATATTAAGAATTTTGTACAGAAAATATTAAGAATTTTGAACAGAAAATATAACAAATTTTCTATAGAAAATATAAGAAATTTTCTTTAGAAAATATAAGAAATTTTCTATAGAAAATATAAGAAATTTTCTATAGAAAATATAAGAAATTTTCTATAGAAAATATAAGAAATTTTCTATAGATAATATAAGAAATTTTCTATAGAAAATATAAGAAATTTTCTATAGAAAATATAAGAAATTTTCTGTAGAAAATATAAGAAATTTTCTATAGAAAATATAAGAAATTTTCTATAGAAAATATAAGAAATTTTCTATAGAAAATAAAAGAAATTTTCTATAGAAAATATAAGAAATTTTCTATAGAAAATACAAGAAATTTTCTATAGAAAATATAAAAAATTTTCTATAGAAAATATAAGAAAATTTTCTATAGAAAATATAAGAAATTTTTCATAGAAAATATTAAAAATTTTCTACAGGAAATATTGCAAAATTTTCTATAGAAAATATTTCAAAGTTTTCTATAGAAAATATTACAAAATTTTCTATAGAAAATATTAAAACATTTTCTATAGAAAATATTATAAAATTTTCTATAGAAAATATTACAAAATTTTCTATAGAAAATATTACAAAATTTTCTATAGAAAATATTACAAAATTTTCTATAGAAAATATTACAAAGTTTTCTATAGAAAATAAAAAAAAATTTTCTGTAGAAAATATTCAAAAATTTTCTATAGAAAATATTCAAAAATTTTCTATAGAAAATATTCAAAAATTTTCTATAGAAAATATTCAAAAATTTTCTATAGCAAATACTAAAAAATTTTCTATAGAAAATACTAAAAGATTTTCTATAGAAAATACTAAAAAAATTTCTATAGAAAATACTAAAAAAATTTCTATAGAAAATATCAAAAAATTTTCTATAGAAAATATCAAAAATTTTCTATAGAAAATATTAAAAATTTTCTATAGAAAATATTAAAAATTTTCTATAGAAAATATTAAAAATTTTCTATAGAAAGTATTAAAAATTTTCTATAGAAAATATTAAAAATTTACTATAGAAAATATTAAAAATTTTCTATAGAAAATATTAAAAATTTTCTATAGAAAATATTAAAAATTTTCTATTGAAAATATTAAAAATTTTCTATAGAAAATATTAAAAATTTTCTATAGAAAATATTAAAAATTTTCTATAGAAAATATTAAAAATTTTCTATAGAAAATATTAAAAATTTTCTATAGAAAATATTTAAAGTTGTCTATAGAAAATATTAAAACTTTTCTATAGAAAATATTAAAAATTTTCTATAGAAAATACTCAAAAATCTTCTATAGAAAATATTCAAAAATTTTCTATAGAAAATATTCAAAAATTTTCTATCGAAAATATTCAAAAATCTTCTATAGAAAATATTAAAAAATTTTCTATAGAAAATATTCAAAAATTTTCTATAGAAAATTTTTTAATATTTAAAAAAATATAAAAAAATTTTCTATAGAAAATATTTAAAAATTTTCTATAGAAAATATTCAAAAATTTTCTTTAGAAAATATTAAAAAATTTTCTATAGAAAATATTCAAAAATTTTCTATAGAAAATATTACAAAACTTTCTATAGAAAATATTACAAAATTTTCTATAGAAAATATTACAAAATTTTCTATAGAAAATATTAAAAATTTTCTATAGAAAATATTAAAAATTCTCCATAGAAAATATTAAAAATTTTTAATAGAAAATATTATAAATTTTCCATAGAAAATATTAAAAATTTTTTATAGAGAATATTAAAAATTTTCTATAGAAAATATTAAAATTTTTTTATGGAAAATTTTACAAAATTTTCTGTAGAAAATATAAGAAATTTTCTTTAGAAAATATTAAAAATTTCTTATAGAAAATATTAAAAAATTTTCTTTAGAAAATATTAAAAATTTTCTTTAGAAAATATTAAAAATTTTCTTTAGAAAATATTAAAAATTTTCTATAGAAAATTTTAAAGATTTTTTTTTTGTTTGTTTTTCTACACATTTTTGCTATGATTGGTGGAAAACGTGTACTCGTTGTGTTTGCTTCCTTTACCGCTGACGTTTCTTGTGTTAAGTTTTGCGTTATTTTTTTTTAACGCAAATTACATTTTATTGCGGCCATTATTTGGTACACGACAGGGGACCACTATTCAAATTTGTTCGAAATTACGATAATATTTTTGTAAAACCACCGATGGGGTTTTGCGAATTAGCTACCGAGAAGGATCATAAGAAACAACAAAAACATGGAAGCAAGTGCATTGTTGTAATTAACTGAATTTTATTTTTATTTTCTTTTGTTTGTATCTGTCTAGTTGCAAGTGTGTGTGGGACTTTTTTGTGGGTTTATAATTCTTGAGATTATTTATTATCATGAACGCGTATTAAGAATAATAAATTATGTTATAATTTTAATATATTTGTGGAGGGGCTTTTAAAGGTTAAATTGGATAATAAGAGATAGTTTCAGTAATTGCTTGAAACTAGTATAGAAAGAAAAAGAATTAGTACAATAATTTGTCTAAAATTAGAATATAAATTTGTCATTAATTTCCGTCAACTTAATATTAAACATTTTATATATTACTCATACGTAACTTTATGAGGACAATATCGAAATTTCAAAATTATTTTTATTAATTTTATATAACTAAAGTTTACTTCTCTGAAGTTTGAAAAATTTTAATTAGTTCAGGTAAGCAACAAAGTATTAAAAACCAACAATGATTATATTTACAACCTGATGATGGAGTTAAAAACAATATTATATAAACTACACTCCGGAAACTCTGTACAATCTAAAAACCATTTAAAATTTCAAATGTGAAACAGTTTCACGCATCCATATATAAATACATTAGGGTGACCATTGCTTGGTATAAAATCCAAATATTAAAAAAAAAAATCTATAGAATTTCTATAGAAAATAAAAAAAAAATTTTCTATAGAAAATATTAAAAATTTTCTATAGAAAATATTAAAAATTTTCTATAGAAAATATTAAAAATTTTCTATAGAAAATATTAAAAATTTTCTATAGAAAATATTAAAAATTTTCTATAGAAAATATTAACAATTTTCTATAGAAAATATTAAAAATTTTCTATGGAAAATATTTAAAATTTTCTATGGAAAATATTAAAAATTTTCTATAGAAAATATTAAAAATTTTCTATAGAAAATATTAAAAATTTTCTATAGAAAATATTAAAAATTTTCTATAGAAAATATTAAAAATTTTCTATAGAAAATATTAAAAATTTTCTATAGAAAATATTAAAAATTTTCTATAGAAAATATTAAAAATTTTCTATAGAAAATATTAAAAATTTTCTATAGAAAATATTAAAAATTTTCTATAGAAAATATTAAAAATTTTCTATAGAAAATATTAAAAATTTTCTATAGAAAATATTAAAAATTTTCTATAGAAAATATTAAAAATTTTCTATAGAAAATATTAAAACTTTTCTATAAAAAATATTAAAAATTTTCTATAGAAAATATTAAAAATTTTCTATAGAAAATATTAAAAATTTTCTATAGAAAATATTAAAAATTTTCTATAGAAAATATTAAAAATTTTCTATAGAAAATATTAAAAATTTTCTATAGAAAATATTAAAAATTTTCTATAGAAAATATAAAATTTTTCTATAGAAAATATTAAAAATTTTCTATAGAAAATATTAAAAATTTTCTATAGAAAATATTAAAAATTTTCTATAGAAAATATTAAAAATTTTCTATAGAAAATATTAAAAATTTTCTATAGAAAATATTAAAAATTTTCTATAGAAAATATTAAAAATTTTCTATAGAAAATATTAAAAATTTTCTATAGAAAATATTAAAAATTTTCTATAGAAAATATTAAAGATTTTCTATAGAAAATATTAAAAATTTTCTATAGAAAATATTAAAGATTTTCTATAGAAAATATTAAAAATTTTCTATAGAAAATATTAAAAATTTTCTATAGAAAATATTAAAAATTTTCTATAGAAAATATTAAAAATTTTCTATAGAAAATATTAAAAATTTTCTATAGAAAATATTAAAAATTTTCTATAGAAAATATTAAAAATTTTCTATAGAAAATATTAAAAATTTTCTAAAGAAATATTAAAAATTTTCTAAAGAAATATTAAAAATTTTGTATAGAAAATATTAAAAATTTTCTATAGAAAATATTAAAAATTTTCTATAGAAAATATTAAAAATTTTCTATAGAAAATATTAAAAATTTTCTATAGAAAATATTAAAAATTTTCTATAGAAAATATTAAAAATTTTCTATAGAAAATATTAAAAATTTTCTATAGAAAATATTAAAAATTTTCTATAGAAAATATTAAAAATTTTCTATAGAAAATATTAAAAATTTTCTATAGAAAATATTAAAAATTTTCTATAGAAAATATAAAAATTTTCTATAGAAAATATTAAAAATTTTCTATAGAAAATATTAAAAATTTTCTATAGA
This sequence comes from Stomorhina lunata, assembly GCA_933228675.1. Classification (NCBI taxonomy): domain Eukaryota; kingdom Metazoa; phylum Arthropoda; class Insecta; order Diptera; family Rhiniidae; genus Stomorhina; species Stomorhina lunata. Next base: position 46,715,664 of record OW121743.1, on the reverse strand, counting down.
AAATATTAAAAATTTTCTATAGAAAATCTGAGATATATTTAGCGATAAAAACAGCTTGTAATTAAAAACACAGAAATAAATAATTCTCAGAATTTTGTAATTAATTCTGGTACATTTTGACATTTAAACATTCTAGAGCTTTTAGGAAAGCAAAAGTTTAAAGGTCAGTATAAATGTGAAACTTAAGAAGGGAAAATAAACATAACATGAGTTTATTATTGGAGAATATTTAAAGTTCAAACTATATTCAAGTGAAATTTGAAACTTTAGTTTTTATTTTAAATATTTTCAAAGTAATTTTTGTTATATGAAACATTTTTCTAAGCAGATGTATTTTTTCTTTTGAAAAATGAACTGACTACATTGCGTATACTTAATTTATGAAATTAATTCTAGCTCATACGCCTCAATATTGCTCATACGCTATAATAAAATTTCAAATACTTTTGCATAATTTTTCATTGTCTTTAATCTTAAATTCCATTTAATTACCTTTAAGTAAGAAAATTTTTCGTTTCAAACATTTTTTATTTCTGGCATTTAATATTTCCACAAACATATTTTCCTCGAATTTAAGTTTCAAATAAAACATGTAATCTATTTTAACTAAATGCTTTTCATTTATTCTTCTTCACTTCGCTTTTAATTAGAAATCTCTGTGTTCACCTTTAAAAGGTGTTGACATTTAATAACTTTTGACCTTTGTCTTTTTTCCCATGTGCATCTTTCAATAACCAGGGATTATTTATTTGCAGAAAAACTTTCATTTGGTATTTTATTATGTATGTTTTTGTCAGAGTGAAAGTGCAGCTGCATATTTGAAAGCATCAGGCTTAAAGTCTGAATATATAATAGGAATAAAAAAAGTTTTTGGTTTCACACTAATTAATTAAATTGGCCACAAATATAAGTGACAATATGTGGCATGTAGGAATTTTTAATAAAATCTTAAGTTATGATTTATTTCGAAATTATATAAGTAGACAAAAAAAAGTTCTTTTGATATTTTCTATTGAAAATTTTGTAATATTTTCTATAGATAATTTTGTAATATTTTCTATAGAAAATTTTGTAATATTTTCTATAGAAAATTTTGTAATATTTTCTATAGAAAATTTTGTAATATTTTCTATAGAAAATTTTGTAATATTTTCTATAGAAAATTTTGTAATATTTTCTATAGAAAATTTTGTAATATTTTCCATAGAAAATTTTGTAATATTTTCTATAGAAAATTTTGTAATATTTTCTATAGAAAATTTTGTAATATTTTCTATAGAAAATTTTGTAATATTTTCTATAGAAAATTTTGTAATATTTTCTATAGAAAATTTTGTAATATTTTCTATAGAAAATTTTGTAATATTTTCTATAGAAAATTTTGTAATATTTTCTATAGAAAATTTTGTAATATTTTCTATAGAAAATTTTGTAATATTTTCTATAGAAAATTTTGTAATATTTTCTATAGAAAATTTTGTAATATTTTCTATAGAAAATTTTGTAATATTTTCTATAGAAAATTTTGTAATATTTTCTATAGAAAATTTTGTAATATTTTCTATAGAAAATTTTGTAATATTTTCTATAGAAAATTTTGTAATATTTTCTATAGAAAATTTTGTAATATTTTCTATAGAAAATTTTGTAATATTTTCTATAGAAAATTTTGTAATATTTTCTATAGAAAATTTTGTAATATTTTCTATAGAAAATTTTGTAATATTTTCTATAGAAAATTTTGTAATATTTTCTATAGAAAATTTTGTAATATTTTCTATAGAAAATTTTGTAATATTTTCTATAGAAAATTTTGTAATATTTTCTATAGAAAATTTTGTAATATTTTCTATAGAAAATTTTGTAATATTTTCTATAGAAAATTTTGTAATATTTTCTATAGAAAATTTTGTAATATTTTCTATAGAAAATTTTGTAATATTTTTCATAGAAAATTTTGTAATATTTTCTATAGAAAATTTTTTAATATTTTCTATAGAAAATTTTGTGATATTTTCTATAGAAAATTTTGTAATATTTTCTATAGAAAATTTTGTAATATTTTCTATAGAAAATTTTGTAATATTTTCTATAGAAAATTTTGTAATATTTTCTATAGAAAATTTTGTAATATTTTCTATAGAAAATTTTGTAATATTTTCTATAGAAAATTTTGTAATATTTTCTATAGAAAATTTTGTAATATTTTCTATAGAAAATTTTGTAATATTTTCCATAGAAAATTTTGTAATATTTTCTATAGAAAATTTTGTAATATTTTCTATAGAAAATTTTGTAATATTTTCTATAGAAAATTTTGTAATATTTTCTATAGAAAATTTTGTAATATTTTCCATAGAAAATTTTGTAATATTTTCTATAGAAAATTTTGTAATATTTTCTATAGAAAATTTTGTAATATTTTCTATAGAAAATTTTGTAATATTTTCTATAGAAAATTTTGTAATATTTTCTATAGAAAATTTTGTAATATTTTCTATAGAAAATTTTGTAATATTTTCTATAGAAAATTTTGTAATATTTTCTATAGAAAATTTTGTAATATTTTCTATAGAAAATTTTGTAATATTTTCTATAGAAAATTTTGTAATATTTTCTATAGAAAATTTTGTAATATTTTCTATAGAAAATTTTGTAATATTTTCTATAGAAAATTTTGTAATATTTTCTATAGAAAACTTTGTAATATTTTCCATAGAAAATTTTGTAATATTTTCTATAGAAAATTTTGTAATATTTTCTATAGAAAATTTTGTGATATTTTCTATAGAAAATTTTGTAATATTTTCTATAGAAAATTTTGTAATATTTTCTATAGAAAATTTTGTAATATTTTCTATAGAAAATTTTGTAATATTTTCTATAGAAAATTTTGTAATATTTTCTATAGAAAATTTTGTAATATTTTCTATAGAAAATTTTGTAATATTTTCTATAGAAAATTTTGTAATATTTTCTATAGAAAATTTTGTAATATTTTCTATAGAAAATTTTGTAATATTTTCTATAGAAAATTTTGTAATATTTTCTATAGAAAATTTTGTAATATTTTTAATAGAAAATTTTGTAATATTTTCTATAGAAAATTTTGTAATATTTTCTATAGAAAATTTTGTAATATTTTCTATAGAAAATTTTGTAATATTTTCTATAGAAAATTTTTCATATTTTCTATAGAAAATTTTTCATATTTTCTATAGAAAATTTTTCATATTTTCTATAGAAAATTTCCTTAGCTACTCGCACAAATATTTTCAATATATATTAACTTCTTATTATAATTTCAAGGATTTTGTTGTTTGATAATAGAAAAGGTTTTTGTAACTGCTTCCTTATAATTCTTACGGTTTCCTAACATCCCCTTTAATTCACTCTAATACCATAAATCTCGGAATGAGAATTAAGAAACTCGATGTGTGAGTGTTTCTACTAATTCACAAACATGTTTGCTAATTAATTCTGAAATTATCTTAATTTTATGTTGATGTTGTTTTTGTTGTGGTTGATAACAAGTCGTATCAAGGACAATATATCCTGACTGAGCAAAGGATATAAGTACTTGTATGAATGAATTTTCTAGAAATTTAATAAAACTTATTTAATTTAAATATTTGAAAGAATTTAATTTTACACTTTCTTAACAAAAATTATTTAAATATTTTGTTTGTAATATTCGATAGAAATTTTGGAATATTATAGAATTTCTATTATTTTATTTATAAGTATCATTTTCAGTTGAAAAGTAATTTTTAACCATAATCTGTCGAAATCTAAATATAAATTTGTTTTACTTTTTTTCCATTAACATTTTTTCCTTAATTTGCCCTAATTTCTTTAGAAATTCAAAATCTTTTCCCAAAGTGATAAGGGATGACATTTGTCTGCAATTAGAAATAAATTTGAAAACAAGGGTAATACTATTTATACCCTTCACCACCATAGGTGGAATTAGCACTATAAGTTTGTGCTGATGTTTGTTACGCACAGTAATATATGTATACCCATAGTCTTAGAATCACTTTCTGAGTCGATTTAGCGATATCCCTTCGTCCGTCTGGCTGGACGGCTGGCTGACTGGCTGAACCCCCATGTAAACGATATAATCAAAGTACAGGTCGCAGTTCTAGAGATAATAGTTTGATAGTGGGACCATGGCGAAACTTCGATGGAAAGATAGAAAGATAGTGGGACCATGCCGAAACTTCGATGGAAAGACCAAGTAGAAGAAAATTTAACCAAGCTTGGCTTACGAAATTGGAGAATATGCGCACAAGATCGAAGCGCATGGAATTCTAAAATATGCTCGGCCTTTGACCTTAACAGGTTGTAATATAGGCCATTTAAGTAAGTAAGTGGGACCATGGCTATTGAAATTCGTCAAAATCGGTCCATTATTTATGGTACCTCCCATAGGTCCCACTTCCCGGAATTGATAATATTTTTTCATAAAATTTAAAACAAACACTTCTTATGTTATCCTAAATGACTGTACCAAATTTTGAAATCGGTCCACATTTGACCATAGCTCCCATACAAACTTTTATCTCAAAATGCATTAAATGTGACAAAATGTTCGTAAATCCGAAGATAATAAGAATTTATAGTTTATTTTTTGCATACATAATTTTTGTAACAACTGTAATCAATTTCGAGATAATCGGTCCACATTAGACACTAGCTCTCATTATGACCTAATGACGATAACAGCTTAAATGTAAAAGTTTTGAGAAAATATTTGTATGATAGCAAAATTTAGTATATACCCAGCAAAACTTTGGTAATGGCAAGTACTCTGATAACTGGTTACCTTGTAACGACTACAACATACCATCCGAATAAATAATAAGTTATTACAGAAGTACTTATTTGTAATTAAGATGGTAATTTAAACTGAATGGCCCATTTCAAATCCCACCAAGGGCAACAATTTTTTTTAGCTTTTTTTTATTAAAAGAGTCTTTTTAAATGATTTTTGAATTTTAAGAACTTAAATATTATCTTCTGTAAAAAAAAATTTTAAAACTAACTCACGTTAATGAAAAAATACCATCATGAGTCAATTTTGATTATGTATCCCCTAATGCCAAACACGATTCAAATTGGTCTTAACTTGGTAAGCCCATCTTATCTGGGTCATCCTTCATCTCAACTGTGGACACACACCTCCTCATGGTATCACCCGGGGAGCTAGTTTAACACCCATTAATATTGTGAGTTAACATGTTTCGAGAGTTGTCCCATAAGATCGATAAAAATGGGTTAGGATTACGGGCTAGTAACCCTCTCTTGAAAAAAATACAATGAAGAGGATAAAATTAGAATTGAAATGTCCCACTACCTAATGTTAGAGGAGGATGTCCGAAACTTCGATAGAAAGACCAAGTAGAGGAACATTTTTCAAAGCTTGGCCTATAAAATTGGAGAATATTCGCACAAGATCGAAATCCAAGAAATTCTAAAATATGTTAATAATAAGTGAGAGTCAATCTTATGTAAAAACTTATACAAAAAAGAAGATTTAAATTGTTTAAGTTTTAAAATAATTTTAAAAAAGTTTTAAAATAATTACAAAAAATTGTATAAAAATATTTTTCCAAAAATTACAACAAAGCAAAAAAAAGCAGGGAAAAACAAAGTTATTTTCACATGATTTTGGATCTAAAAATAAAAATTGTTTATATTAATTATAAGCTGCTAAGTTTTCAACATATGAAGTAGCTCAGTGGAAGAGTCTCTGACTAGCAGTCGGAGGGTCTGGGTTCGAGCCCCCATGGGATCATAAAAAAAATTTTGTATTTCGTTTAAAAATATATGTTTTTAATAAAACAACAACAAAAAAGTTGTTGCTGTTGTTGTTGTTGCTTTCAAATTGCTTACCCAAGTCATTACTTTTCTGCAATTGGTAAGTACTTGCCTCCAATGACATCCCCATGTTAATGTAATGACTTAAACAGCGAATGAGTAAGTAGTTCGTGTTCAATAGTTTAACTGTTTAACTCATTATTTGGTAATGAAAAGTTTTACTGGGTATTTGCCTTTATACAGGAAAAATAACACCTTTGATCTCAGTGTTTAAGGGTATCGTGTGGTCGGGCTTGACCGACTATATCACTTTCTTACTTGTTTTGAATTATCTTCAGCTAAAGTTCAAATGTGAAGGGATAATTTTGTTTTCCTTATACATGACTTTAACAAAAAATTATTTAAAATTTATTTAGTTCATTTACAATTAAATTTCCAGAAGATCTTATTTAAAGGGATTAAAAAACTACTTTAACGCTAAATTAATTCAGTTTAAGTTTTTTGAGTTAAAACCTTTTAGATAAACATCATAATTGCCTAAACTTTGTATAAACATTCGTATGTATAAACAATTAATTATTTAAGAGATGTTTCCTTATGGTTAATTGCCATAAACATGCAGAATTTATATACACTTCTGGCACAGTGGGTGCCACTATTATACTATTGTCATAGAAATTTTGTTCTAAAGAAAAATTTTCAATAGAAATATTTTTCTAGAGAAATATTTTCCGTAGAAATATTTTTCTGTATAGAAAAATTTTCGATAGAAATATTTTTCTATATAGAAAAATTTTCGATAGAAATATTTTTCTATATTGAAAAATTTTCGATAGAAATATTTTTTTCTATATAGAAAAATTTTCGATAGAAATATTTTTCTATATAGAAAAATTTTCGATAGAAATATTTTTCTATATAGAAAAATTTTCGATAGAAATATTTTTCTATATAGAAAAATTTTCGATAGAAATATTTTTCTATATAGAAAAATTTTCGATAGAAATATTTTTCTATATAGAAAAATTTTCGATAGAAATATTTTTCTATATAGAAAAATTTTCGATAGAAATATTTTTCTATATAGAAAAATTTTCGATAGAAATATTTTTCTATATAGAAAAATTTTCGATAGAAATATTTTTCTATATAGAAAAATTTTCGATAGAAATATTTTTCTATATAGAAAAATTTTCGATAGAAATATTTTTCTATATAGAAAAATTTTCGATAGAAATATTTTTCTATATAGAAAAATTTTCGATAGAAATATTTTTCTATATAGAAAAATTTTCGATAGAAATATTTTTCTATATAGAAAAATTTTCGATAGAAATATTTTTCTATATAGAAAAATTTTCGATAGAAATATTTTTCTATATAGAAAAATTTTCGATAGAAATATTTTTCTATATAGAAAAATTTTCGATAGAAATATTTTTCTATATAGAAAAATTTTCGATAGAAATATTTTTCTATATAGAAAAATTTTCGATAGAAATATTTTTCTATATAGAAAAATTTTCGATAGAAATATTTTTCTATATAGAAAAATTTTCGATAGAAATATTTTTCTATATAGAAAAATTTTCGATAGAAATATTTTTCTATATAGAAAAATTTTCGATAGAAATATTTTTCTATATAGAAAAATTTTCGATAGAAATATTTTTCTATATAGAAAAATTTTCGATAGAAATATTTTTCTATATAGAAAAATTTTCGATAGAAATATTTTTCTATAGAAAAATTTTCTTTAGAAATATTTTTCTATAGAAAAATTTTCTTTAGAAATATTTTTCTATAGAAAAATTTTCTTTAGAAATATTTTTCTATAGAAAAATTTTCTTTAGAAATATTTTTCTATAGAAAAATTTTCTTTAGAAATATTTTTCTATAGAAAAATTTTCTTTAGAAATATTTTTCTATAGAAAAATTTTCTTTAGAAATATTTTTCTATAGAAAAATTTTCTTTAGAAATATTTTTCTATAGAAAAATTTTCTTTAGAAATATTTTTCTATAGAAAAATTTTCTTTAGAAATATTTTTCTATAGAAAAATTTTCTTTAGAAATATTTTTCTATAGAAAAATTTTCTTTAGAAATATTTTTCTATAGAAAAATTTTCTTTAGAAATTTTTTTCTATAGAAAAATTTTCTTTAGAAATTTTTTTCTATAGAAAAATTTTCTTTAGAAATATTTTTCTATAGAAAAATTTTCTATTAGAAATATTTTTCTATAGAAAAATTTTCTTTTAGAAATATGTTTTTATAGAAAAATTTTCTTTTAGAAATATTTTTTTATAGAAAAATTTTCTTTAGAAATATTTTTCTATAGAAAAATTTTCTTTAGAAATATTTTTCTATAGAAAAATTTTCTTTAGAAATATTTTTCTATAGAAAAATTTTCTGTAGAAATATTTTTCTGTAGAAAAATTTTCTGTAGAAATATTTTTCTATAGAAAAATTTTCTGTAGAAATATTTTTCTATAGAAAAATTTTCTTTAGAAATATTTTTCTATAGAAAAATTTTCTTTAGAAATACTTTTCTATAGAAAAATTTTCTTTAGAAATATTTTTCTATAGAAAAATTTTCTTTAGAACTATTTTTCTATAGAAAAATTTTCTTTAGAACTATTTTTCTATAGAAAAATTTTCCTTAGAAATATTTTTCTATAGAAAAATTTTCTTTAGAAATATTTTTCTATAGAAAAATTTTCTTTAGAAATACTTTTCTATAGCAAAATTTTCTTTAGAAATATTTTTCTATAGAAAAATTTTCTTTAGAAATATTTTTCTATAGAAAAATTTTCTTTAGAAATATTTTTCTATAGAAAAATTTTCTTTAGAAATATTTTTCTATAGAAAAATTTTCTTTAGAAATATTTTTCTATAGAAAAATTTTCTTTTAGAAATATTTTTTTATAGAAAAATTTTCTTTAGAAATATTTTTCTATAGAAAAATTTTCTTTTAGAAATATTTTTTTATAGAAAAATTTTCTTTAGAAATACTTTTCTATAGAAAAATTTTCTTTAGAAATATTTTTCTATAGAAAAATTTTCTTTAGAAATATTTTTCTATAGAAAAATTTTCTTTAGAAATAATTTTCTATAGAAAAATTTTCTTTAGAAATATTTTTCTATAGAAAAATTTTCTTTAGAAATATTTTTCTATAGAAAAATTTTCTTTAGAAATATTTTTCTATAGAAAAATTTTCTTTAGAAATATTTTTCTATAGAAAAATTTTCTTTAGAAATATTTTTCTATAGAAAAATTTTCTTTAGAAATATTTTTCTATAGAAAAATTTTCTTTAGAAATATTTTTCTATAGAAAAATTTTCTTTAGAAATATTTTTCTATAGAAAAATTTTCTTTAGAAATATTTTTCTATAGAAAATTTTCTGTAGAAATATTTTTCTATAGAAAAATTTTCTTTAGAAATATTTTTCTATAGAAAAATTTTCTTTAGAAATACTTTTCTATAGAAAAATTTTCTTTAGAAATATTTTTCTATAGAAAAATTTTCTTTAGAAATATTTTTCTATAGAAAAATTTTCTTTAGAAATATTTTTCTATAGAAAAATTTTCGTTAGAACTATTTTTCTATAGAAAAATTTTCTTTAGAACTATTTTTCTATAGAAAAATTTCTTTAGAAATATTTTTCTATAGAAAAATTTTCTTTAGAAATATTTTTCTATAGAAAAATTTTCTTTAGAAATATTTTTCTATAGAAAAATTTTCTTTAGAAATATTTTTCTATAGAAAAATTTTCTTTAGAAATATTTTTCTATAGAAAAATTTTCTTTAGAAATATTTTTCTATAGAAAAATTTTCTTTAGAGTTATTTTTCTATAGAAAAATATTTCTAACGAAAATAATATTTCTAAAGAAAATAAATTTTCTTTAGAAATATTTTTCTATAGAAAAATTTTCTTTAGAAATATTTTTCTATAGAAATTTTTTCAATAGAATAACTTTCGAAAGAAATATTTTTCTATAGAAAAATTGTCTATAAAAAAAATTTCGATAGAAATATTTTAAATGTTTGAGTAGAGTGGGATTTAAAGACTTGACTGTGTAGTTTTGTCTTCAACTCTTTTTTGTAAGCCACTGTTTCTTGTTCCAAAATTATTCTCTACATCCTTCCTTTACCCCACAAAATCCTTCCTGATGTGAATGTTTGTGTTTGTACTCTTTTGCATAATCACTCAAGGAAATATCATTTGGTTTTAACACATGCCCTGAATGTTTTTTTTTTTTTAGACGAAAACACATTAAATATAATTTATCTAAAACTTAAAACTAAATAATTTGAAGACTTTATGTTGGCATTTAGGTTTAACCTTTAAGGTATACTTCCGAAGTATATGAGTATAAAGTGTTATATTGTAGTTTCATAAGGGGGTGATTTTAAATTAGAAATTTTGACTTTTTTTGTATAACTACTCACATACAATAGAAGACATTAACGGAAATGAAAGCAGTAGAAATCACATTTTTTTCTTCTTATATTAAAGGTCATAAAATTAAATGGGAAACTGTTTTAATTATTAATGTATGAGTTAGATATGTAATTTCTTTTGTCCTACCCCAGCTAGCATTTGTGGAAAATTTTAATCAAATACGAGTCTTTTTTTACTTCACTGCACGATCAAAATGATCATTTATGATGTCACTTATGAGAATGTGAGAAAATGGTACCCTTCATGCGACTCTTCACGATTAAAATGATCATTTATGATGTCACTTATGAGAATGTGAGAAAATGGTACCCTTCACGCGACTCTTCAAAACGAGTCTTTAATGGCTCGTTTTGCTGATTAGAATATGACTGCACACATTTTGATTACTCAAAAATAATTACAATAATTACAGAAATTGATATTGCCGATACCGAGAATCGAACCTAGGCTGCTGAATATGATATGTTATGTTTAATAGTCGACATGCTAACCAACTAAGCCACATCACCCATAATGAGATACGAGTCTTTTTGTGTCATTTTTTTAACACCTAAAAATAGTTATATTACGCTCATTTTACAAGATATTTTGTGCTATTTGTAACTAGTCGCCTGCAACATCTATGAGTCTTTTTGTACACTTTTTTGACCACCAAACTAATTGCACACATTCGGCTTTCCAGTAGTCGCTTTCAATCTATTATTTGAGTCTTTTTGTGGTCTTTTTTGATCACCAAACTGATTAAAATAACATAAAAAACAGTCGTATTAGGATCGTTTGCATGATAAGATTTTTACAGCACACATTCTGAAAGAATTACTTGTACTCTTGTAAACTAGTCTAAGCGTTTTAAGGAGTTTCTTGGAATCTTTTTTAGATCAGCAAGCTGATTAATCAGTTTTTGATCATCTATGCGAATCCCAAAAGACTCATTTTGCTGATATTATCGTCAACAATCACCAAATTTCTAGCTAGGACTTAAAGAAAGTCTTATTTGTATGAGATTAAATAATAAACAGACATGATTTCGTAACACCCTTTTTCCATTCAACCAGAGGGCGCAAAATTTCAAGGTTTCGAGTTTACTTAAAACCTTCTATTTTCGTTTTATTTTCGCCAAAAAAAAAAAAAACACAAAAGAGTTCAAGTATTTGGCTTTACATTAAATCCAATTCACTGTGTAAATTTATTTCTAAGAATGAAAGACAAAAATATTGAAATTAAAATGAAAAAATTTCATTGTGTGGCTAAATATATTTACCTTGTAAGAGCTCACACATACATCGAAAGATATGCAAAGTAACAGTGTAACGTAAATAATGTGAAGTGAAGAAAACTGACTATAGTAAGATTATAAAATTGAAGTCATCCAAATTTAATTCCCTTTTCAAAACTGGCTCAAGCATTTAAATCGGTTCTTTCATTCTATTTTTATAGAACTTTTTATAATAGTATTACGTTACAAGTGAACCTCCACGGTCCATCGAATCTTTAGTTATTTCTTTATTTTAAGCCTGTTTTCATATTCTGTTAACATTACTTATGTGTACTAAAAAAATTGATTTTGTCGTACTGTGTTATAACCCTATTATTAGAGTATAACACTTTAATAAAGACTATATTTACAGTACAGAACCATATTATGAGTATAAGACTATGGTCAGAATATAAAACAATAGTCACAAAATAATTTTATAGTCAGATTAGAAGGCCATATTCAGAGTATTAGGCAGAAGTACCTGGTTGACCGAGCCTTGCTCGAAGCTTTATGATAAGCATTTTGAGGCAAATTTGAAAGTTTTTATATATTTTATTTTATAAAGTTAATTTTGAATTATTTTATTTATTTGGTCCGACCAACACATAGTTTGCATAGTTTACAGTTTAACTGATTTTAATAATTTTGGAAATTGGTCATACCAACAGAAACCTCCGTCGATTCATGCGCAACAACTTTGCTAAAGATTATAGTCTGATCAAATGCACAGTTTATGATTTATTTCATTTTAAGTAGTTTTCAGTGGCGCCACCTGAAGTTTTTCGTACCAACTAAGAAACCTTCGTTTGCTTATGCGTAACAACTTTACTTATGATTATAACATGATCAAATGCACAGTTTACGATTTAATTCACTTTGAGTAATTGTCTGTGGCGCCACCTGTCGGACGTTGCTCATTCCAATTCATAAACCTTCGTCGGCTTATCCGCAACAATTTTGCTGAAGATTATAGCGTGATTAAATGTACAGCTTACGATTAAATTGACTTTGAGTAAATTTCAGTAGCGCTACCTGTCGAAATTTTTTCATACCAATTAAGAAACCTTCGTCGGCTCATGTGCAACAACTTTGCTAAAGATGTACAAATGTACAGTTTACGATTTAATTAATTTTTAGTAATTTTCAGTGACGCCATCTATCGGAAATTAGTCTTATCAACTTTAAAACCTTCGCCGGCTTATCCGCAATATCTCCGCTAAAGAGCATAACATGATCAAATGCACAGTTTACTATTCTATAAAGAACATACATACAGACAAACATTCATTTGATTAAATAAAAGGTATAACATTACTAATTTTTTCCCCTTTTTATCCCCTTTCAAAAAAGTTCCATATGCATATTTGGTACTTCTTTGGTACCAATTGAATTCGGTACATTTTATTAAAATGCAGTTAACATAATGTTTCTATTCATATTACTTTTTGAGATGTTAGGTTATCATTTTATCCCTTTTTTACCCATTTTGGTCCCAAAATCAAAAAAGCAGCAAATACGTGTTTAAAGTTTCTTTCACGTCTATTGATTGCAGTACAAAGTTTCTTTCTATATTCCTTAGTTTAAAATATAAGAGTGGGTTAAAAAGGTACCAAAAAAACTATTTTCACCCTTTTTTACCCCTTATCGGACATAGTTTCAAAAAAGTACCAAACACCTGTCCGCTTATTTTCATAGCTGTTTAAAACGTGAACGTAAGGAGGTATAGCGTTTTCGATTTTTTCCCCTTTTTACCAGTTTTTACCCTCTTAGAGGCAAAGGTTCCAAAAGTCCCTTCTTCTTCGACCTATACATCAAAAAAGATACCCACTGTCCAAATTTTATCAAAATCGTTAAAGCCGTTTTCGAGATAGTCATTCTATATATATATATATATATATATAAATACATACAATTATTGCTCGTTTAAGAATATAAGATATGACAACATCCCTATAGTTAGGGTATAAGATTACAGCCAGAGCATAAGACTATAGTCAGAAAGTAGACTATGTCAGAAAGTAAGACTGTAGTCAGAATATAAGAACATATTACTCTGACTATGACTAACTTCAAATTTAGTACAAGAAGGACGTAGTAGGAGAATGCAACTACGTATAGTCAGAAAATAATCCTAAGATTATAGAAGACTATATTCAGAAATTTAAGTAATTATTCAGAATTTAAAGCTTTTTTCAGAGTATTACTCTACATATAATTCAAATATAAGACCGAAGTCGTATTTTATGATCACAGTCATAGTATAAGGCCACAGTCGGCGTAAATGACTGTCATCAAAGAATAACCCTATAGTTAGGTTATAAGCAGAAGTAGGCAGCCCACACCACCAGAAGCCGATGATCTTTTTTAAATTTTCGTAAATACCGCGATCATTAATAAAACTAGTGAAAATGAGTATTAAAATCATTCAGTTCGAATTTAGATGTTAACAGAGTTGGTTGGTGCCGCTTTGTTAAATAAAAGACAAAAAATGTATACCAATAAAATACATGGTTCGAGAGAACAAAGAAATATAATCTCGAACATTGTTGCCACGACACTATTATTTTTGTACACATTGGGAATATTTTTGTAAATATTGGGTATAATTTTTAAAACAGAAATAAAATTTAATATTAAACAATCTTGGTTTTTTATATTTTTTTTAGATATTTTCGATCCGAAATTTTTTTATAGAAAAATTTTCAATAAAAATATTTATTTACAAATTTTTCTTTGGAAAATTGTTCGATAAAAATTATTTTTTATAGAAAATTTTTCGATAAGAATATTTTTCTGCAAAAATTTTCGATAATAGTATTTTTATATTAAAAATTTTTAAATCTTGTATAGAAAAATTTTTGATAAAAAAATTTTTAATAAAATATTTTCCATAGAAAAATTTTTGATAAAAAATTTTCTATAGAAAACCTTTTGATAAAAAAATTTTCTATAGAAAAATTTTTGATAAAAAAAATTTCCTTTCAAAAAGAAGTGTATTTGCATTTGATCCCAAATCTGTTACATTTATTTATTAATGTAACAGACCAATTTATTGATAAAAAGCCAAAAAATGTTTGCGGAGAAACCAAATTCCTCGACGCGTTTCGATGGTGGGTTAAGCCATCTCTTCAGGAGGATTATCCCCAATTTAGACAGATCGAAATCCTCGCATTATTACTAAATTTACAAACATAACTTTTAAGAATTATGTTCATAAACCAAAAGTAAAAGCTTAGATTATCGACTGAACAAAAACAAACATTTTTCAGTTTTCATCTACCTTCACTTCCCACATTCTTTTATTTATTTTAAAAATAAGCTGAATGCATGCAGTTTTATCAAAAAATAACAAAATAGTCGGAAAAATTTTTGATGAAAAATTTCTTAAAATTAATTTCTTTTACTCTAAAAAAAATTTCTATTGAAAAATTTGTGATAACAAAATTTTCCATAGAAAAATTTTTGATAAAAAAATTTTCTATAGAAAAATTTTTAATAAAAATATTAAAAAAAATAAGTAAGAAAGTGCTATAGTCGGTCAAGCCCGACTATACGATACCCTTCACAACTAAGGTTAAAGGTGTTATTTTTAGTGTATAAAGAAAAATATTTCGCTGGCTTAACATGCAAAGGCACTGAATCCACTTTTTCTAGAAATGTAGATTTTGATGTAAAAATGTACAATAAATACAAATACATATATTACAATGATAAAATTACAGTATCTCGTTTTTTGTGTTGTTGTTTTGTAGTGATGAGCAAAATCACTAAGTCCATTTTTTACAAGAAAAAGAAACAAGGCCCTAGAAAAATTACATTTCAATTGCATTGCCTTTGCACGTTAAGCCAGCGATTTGCTAAATTTTGCCATCATACAAACATTTTCTCTAATTTGTATATTTAAGCTGTTTCCGTCTTTTAGACTTATAAAAGAGCTATGGTCGAATGTGGAACGTTTATTTCGAAATTTGGCAAATTGATTACAGTTTTTACAAGAAGAATAAACTCAAAATTGTCATTATCTTCAGATTTACGAGCATTTTAGTGATTTTTGTCTAATAAAGTGCGTTCTGACGGTAGAGTTTGTGTGGGTGCTATGGTAAAATGTGAACCGATTTCAACAAATTTTTTCACCAATTTTTCTTTTCAATGTACAAGTCGCAATTCTTAACAGAATTTTGAAATTCAACACACTCAAAAAAGAGCTCTGCCAATTTTGGCTGAAATCCATCGACTCCTACGGGTCTAACAATTAACTTAAATTTGATAAAAAAAAGTTACGCCTAAACGACTGCAACACTTTTTGCTTAAATTATGCGTAACAATTTATATGACTTTTTTCAGAAAATTTTGAACTTTGTTCTACGATCGATAAATTTTGATGAATTTTTTCGCCCAATCTAAAGAAAAGACTTTCGCCTTTCACTTGGTTATGGTGGGAGTACTGAATAAAATCGAGTTGGCTAAGTTTTTGTTCAAAGAAAAACGAAAACAATGAATTTTGTAGAGCTTTTTTGATTTCCTGATATCTCCTTAACCATATACGAGATTAAGTTATTTTTTTCTGCAGACATAAGCCAAGGTTCTGTTTCTAAATTAAATCGACATCAGGATTAAAGCGGTGAAACTATATTCGATGCATGAGCTACTGAGTTTGATGGAAATTTTCATCACTTTTCCTTTTAGAACATTAAATAGATTTCAATAAGTTTTTTATAACACATTATACAACTTTTTCTTGAAAACAATAATTGATCCTTAATATCTAGACTCTTCTCTACAGAACTACATCATTAGATTTTTCAAAAGCGGTGGTCAAAAAATGGCTTTTTGCGGCAGAAATTCCATAGTGCGTCGTGTTAGTGCACCTGCTAGAATGTGGAGAAGGTCAATTGATGCGGAACTGCAAGCAGCAAACTATTCATGGATTGCCTGAGACCCTATGCCTAACTCCCTATGATCCACTAGCAGTCAAGAATAACAAAAAAAGAAGACAGACCTAGGTTTCAAAATAACCCTATGTATATGTTAAAAAATTTGCAATTAAGAAATAATCTTTCAAACTACTGTCTCCCACATAACCACCAATTTTAGTAATTGAACCGACAAAAACAAACATCTGTTTCTTATCTCTCTGGTTTTCTGGTAGGGCCAGCATTTAGTTGCACAAATTTTATCACTTTTTACTTTCAAAACATATGAGAAACTTCTGCTACTTTAAACTAAAAAAATACTTCAATAAATTACAAGTATTTTGTTACATACTCTTAGGTGCAATACAAAAGAACAATGTTACAATGTTCGTGTATGGATACAAGCACTCGAACTTACATATCAATAGGAAAAACTTAAAAATCTCATTATATTTTCTTAAGAATATTTTCTTTTTGTGGATTTTCTTTAAATTTTCTAGAAATGAGACTTGTAGAGTTTTCGTATATGAGCAGTTGGATGCAAGGTATTTACATTTACCTTTTCACAGCTTTTTGACTAACCCCCTTTTGATTCTCTTCTATTATAAGAAGAAATAATAAAATGTTAAACAAAAAGAAATCTTTGCTATAAATTAAGTGAACTTCAACATATTTTTTTCAAAGTAGAAGTTTAACAAGCCACATTACACATTTTACTAGAACAGCCATTTTATTTGCAATCGCATGTTTGTAGATTAGGGTGGCACTCATTTTGCAAAAATACAAAATGTCTAACTTTCATGCCTCAAATCGTTGATAGTTAAAACAAAAATGTGGTCAATCTAAAAAGACTAATGCGTGTGGGGACCTCTCCGAACCCAAAAAACTATTTATTACAATAATAAATAATTGTAATAAATTTGGATCTTAGTGCAATACACTACAGTAAAACTTTTAAATTAAATGTTTGATGTCCCAAAATGTTGATAAACCTTTTTAAAAATAACATATTGAAGCTAAAAGTTCAGACAGTTCCCCAAATGAAACACGGGGCACTGTGCAAAAAAGACTTTCTTTGGACAAAAACTAAGCTTGCTCAGTTTTGCTCGATGCTCCCACCATAACCACGTGAAAGACAAAAGTCTCTTCTTTAGATTGAGGGGAAAAAATTTAACGAAATTTAGCGATTGTAGAACAAAGTTCAAAATTTTCTGAAAAAAGCCGTATAAATTATTAAGCATAATTTAAGCAAAAAGTGTTGCAGTCGTTTAGGCGTAACTTTTTAATCAAATTGAATTTAAGTGTAAGTCCAAGACAGGTATCCCTTAGAGTAGACGGATTTCAACCAAAATTAGTAGAGCTCTTTTTTGGGTCAACTAATAGACAATTGCCGAATTTAATCAAATTTTGTTGAGATTTGCGGCTTATATATGGAGAAGAAAAATAAGTGAAAAATGGGGGTCCTCAACAGGTACCCCAAGGAGTGGACGGATTTCAACTAAAATTAATAGAACTCTTTGCTGGATAAACCTATAGATGTATGCCGAATTTCATCAAATTTTGTTAACAATTCCGACTTATACATTGAGTACAAACATAAGTGAAAAATGAGGGTTCAAAGCAGGTACCTCAAATAGTCAAGGGATCTCAACCAAAGATAGCATCTGTCTTTCTTAGATCAATTAATAGACATGTGCCTATTTTTCAAATTCTGTTGAGAATGGCGTCTTATACATTGACAAAAAAATTAGTAAAAAATGGGGATCCAAGTCAGGTATCCAAGGAGTCAACTGATTTCAACCAAAATTAGTTAACCTCTTTTCCAGATCAACTTATAGACTTGTTTCGAATTTCATCAAATTCTGTTGAGAATTTCCGATGGAACATTAAGAAGAAAAATAAGTGAAAAATGGGGTCCAAGACAGGTACCCCAAGGCGCCGACTAATATCAACAAAAGTTAACAAAGCACTTTCTTCAATAAATTAACATACGAGCGTTGAATTTCATCAAAGTCTGTGGAGAATTGCGAGTTGTATATTGAAACAAGTAAGAGTGGTATATTCGGCTTTACAGAATCTTAGATACCCTTCACCAATGGTGTTCCAAAAGTAAAGTACAAAATCGTAAGAATATATATATAATTATATAGTTTCTGATTACTGACTTAGTTGAGCTCCACACAAATGCTCGATATCTATATTAATTTTCTTTTGTTCATACTAAATGTAATTCCTAGCAATATTTGGTTATTATATTATTATATTATAATATATGCAAGGAGTCTTTAAAATTAAGAGTCGGAAAACAAAAAGCTTTTCGGTGGCGGTATCATCTGAAATAGTTATGGACCCAAAGGTTAAGTTGGACAGGTGGCTGATGTCTAGGGCAGCGTCACTTGGGTTCAAAAGTGGTCCCTTTGTGAAAGATAATGATTACTAGACTATAAGTAGAGAATGCTTATTAAAGCCAGCCAGTAGCTTCGAAATAAAATAGACACATATTTTACGAACATTTAATAAAGTTCGATAGACCAGATAAACCATGCAGAAAAGATTCTTCAAAATGTAGATGCCCTTAGATTTGCAAAAGCACATCGATTTGATGAAGATGCAACCCAAAAACACAGTGCCCAGTGAGGGTTGTGTACTTTAATTCGTACGGATTATCCAACTAGTAAAAGTTCTTGATTAGTTATGTAAAACTCTGAAGTTAGCGGACTGATTCAGGTCAAAGCTTTAACAATGATTGTCAATGTAAAGCCTTAGAATTATAGGGTATACACTCTTAGTTTTGGATCCATACGTAAAATATATAGCTTTTGAATGGATGGATTAATAACAGCTTTGTCGGAAAAGTTATTGAAGATTTACTTATTTATCTGAAGTAAGTTAACTAATTAAGATGAATGAAATACTTTTGTCAAATGTTGTCCACCTAGAAAGTTTATTTTAGGCGCTATCGCCCTGAATACGAAATTGTACAACATCTTTATACTAAATGTCATCATCGTATCTATTTTAATTTGTCATTTATCAGCTAATAAGAGATTGCCTTAGGCAAAGTTATACGGGAGCAAACCACCTGAAATATCGCTTAAACACTAAGAGCCACTTTTTGAGTTTGAGATCAAAATTAAATTTATTCTCTAATTAACTAATCTAAAAGTGCATTTGATTTTTTTGGGTGCTGGTTTAAACTTCATGGTATTACCATATCGATCAACAAGAAATGGTAACCCTTTTTTGCAAATGTCAAATGTGTTGTCAAAATTACATAACTTTTTTGTAGAAGAAGAAGACATTGCGCGAATTTCATAGTTATTATACAAATAAAAATGATTTGGCCGTGTTCTAATAGTTCTTAACATTCTTATAATTGTTTTATTTAAATTTTCATAAATTTCGGAGTCGCTAAAATCTTCATCTGAACCTCCAAAAAAATAACTATAAATTTCTGTTTGTTGACGTATTTTTAACAGCTGTTTATTATGCATGTGTGTTTTGAGAGTTCTCACTGAAGATTAAACCACCAACATTGACCGGTTAAACTAGAGAACGAAATAAGATAATCGACCACTCAAAAACAAAATTTGGAGATTAACATCTCGAAGTCAAAAAGTGGCTCTAAATAATATCTACCACAAATTACCGAATGCATCAGAATTTAGGTAATCCCCTGCGAAGTGCGATATCAAATTTCAGGAGCTCCAAAAACTTGACTACAACTGAAAAAAGGAAAATCAGGTAGACCAGGACAGACAGGTAGACGGACGAACGGACAGACAAGTAGACAGACGGACACACGTCGCGAAATCTATTCTCCTGCCAATTCTGAGTCGATCGGTACAATTTTAATGGTATTCATAATCAAATTTGTGGAGTTTATGGGATATCTCAGTTGTTTATGGACCGATTTTGATTTGGGGAACCATTTCCTACAATCTGATATATAATATAATATCACATATACACCAGGATTATCTTTTTGCTTTTGTTATTTAAAAGTGTGTTTCAATCAAAAATTTTTAAATTTTTGTCTAATTTTTCGTATTTTTTCGATATTTTCGGTGTTTATAAACCGATTTAATTTAACTGCGTTCATTGCAGGAGAATTTCCTAAAATCTGATATATAATTTATGTAGGTCCATCCCCCAGGGGCTTCAGAAACTTGATTTCAACAGACAGACAGACAGACAGACGGACATCGCCTCCTGATTCTGAGTCGATCGGTATAATTTTTATGGGGTCTACGATCACTAATAAAAAAATTACAAACGGAATCACAAACTTATAATACCCTTTCACCTATTGGTGAAGGGTATAAAAAAGGGGCGTCCAAGGCAGGTAAACCAAAGAGACAACGAATTTTGACCAAAATTGGTAGACCTCCTTTCTGAATTAATTAATAGCCGTATGTTGAATATTATATAATTCTGTTTAGAATTGCGACTTGTACATCGAGAAGAAAAATAGGTAAAAAATGAGGGTCCAAATCAGGTACTCGATTTTTTTAAATTATTCTTATCTATATAAAACTGAACAAGTGTGCAAAATTTCAACGTTGTATGATTTTCTGCACTTCGATGTATGAAGAAATACCACTGGGGGTCGAGTTATTTCTTTTTTGACTCAAAATTTTATCGATAGACCTAAATTAATTACAGAGATTAATGTTACCGGGACCGGGGATCAAACCCAGGCTGATTATGTTATGCTTAGTAATCAACGTGCTAACCAAGTAAGCTAAAGCATAATATAACTTGAAAAGGTTACTTAAATGGTTTTTTTAGTGTATTGCACTAAAATCCCAATCTATTACAATTATTTACTGTTATATTAAATAGTTTTTTGATAAAACCAATAAAATGTTGGTGCGGACTACTTTTTCTCGACGCATTTCGATGGTTGGTTAATGACCTACATCATCAGTAGTGATTTTGGAAAATGAGACCAAAACATTGTAAACTCTTAGTCGTTAAGTGCCACCCTAATTAACATACATATGAACTTTATATTTTGTATGCATTTCTTGGTTTTTCAAGCTGTTTATACTGTTGGCACCTGCCACTGACGTTTCGTAAAATTAATCGTGAAAATATGGAGGTGCTTTTGGTCTTTTTTGGAAAATATTTAGGTAAATACTACATAACATATGGGTGAAAAATATACACCGAAAAAAGTTATGGTAAAACAATGCAAATAAAGTATTTGAAAAGTTCAAAAGTCATATAGTAATAGTAAATTTTGGAATGTTTAAGATATGTCATAAAATTTAAGATATCAGTAAAGAAATTTATATATTTGTATTGAAAATTATAGTAATTTAAACAGGTCAAAAAGTTGTACTAAATTAGGTTATTAAAACTCGTATCCGTAAGGCAATTTGCATGTTATTTCCCAAGATAATGGCCCTATTAAAGTCAAAACTAATGGAGCATGTCCTTTTGACAAGCATAGTTCATTCACCATCGTCTTAAAACAAAACCTCTTGCTAGATATATCGGGTGTTTTTTATTGAGGTATAGAACTTTAAGCTGGCATCGCTTTTTTAACTGGCGGCCATTTTGTCAGCTGTCAAGTGATTAATATTTAGTTTGGTTTGCCATTTCATCATGAACAGGTTGACAAAAGAACAACGCTTGCAAATCGTGCAAATTTATTTCGAAAATAATGGTTCAGTTCGCGATGTTTACCGCAAGCTCCGTCCATTTTATGGTCGACATAATCGTCCATCAGAGCAATTAATTCGGTTAACCATGGATCGTTTTCGCACTACGTTTACTCTATGTGATAATACGCATCCGCAGCGACGTCGAACAGTGCGCACCGAAGAAACAATTGCCGCTGTAGAGCAAAATGTTGAAGAGGACCCGAATGAATCGATTCGCCACCGTGCACAGCAATTGGAGCTTTGTCCATCAACTTTATGGAAGATTTTGCGCAAAGATCTTGGCTTGCGACCTTACAAGATCCAGCTTGTGCAAGAATTAAGGCCGCGAGACCATGCAATGCGTCGTGATTTTGGTGTATGGGCCGAAAATGAGATTGATCTCGATGCTGATTTTCATCGCAAAATTTTGTTCAGTGATGAGGCTCATTTTTGGTTGAATGGCTACGTCAACAAGCAAAATTGCCGCATTTGGAGTGAAGAGAATCCACATGAGACCCTTGAGACGCCATTACATCCACAAAAACTGACTGTTTGGTGTGCCCTATGGGCTGGTGGAGTCATTGGGCCATACTTCTTCCGAAATAATGCTGGAGAGTCAGTTACCATAAATGGAGACCGGTATAGAGCCATGATAACCGACTATTTTGTTCCCCAATTGGATGGCATGAATGTGGATGAGTTGTGGTTCCAACAAGACGGCGCTACATGCCACACAGCGCACGTCACAATTGATTTATTGAAGGAAACATTCGATGAGCGCATAATTTCGCGGAATGGACCTGTCAATTGGCCACCAAGATCGTGCGATTTGACACCACTGGATTATTTTCTTTGGGGATATGTGAAGTCGCTCGAAAAAGTAGTTGTACTAATAAAATTAGTATTTCGTCGTTCATACCCAGTAAAACTTTTCATTACCAAATAATGAGTTAAACAGTTAAACTATTGAACACGAACTACTTTCTCATTCGCTGTTTAAGTCATTACATTAACATGGGGATGTCATTAGAGGCAAGTACTTACCAATTGCAGAAAAGTAATGACTTGGGTAAGCAATTTGAAAGCAACAACAACAACAGCAACAACTTTTTTGTTGTTGTTTTATTAAAAACATATATTTTTAACCGAAATACAAATTTTTTTTTATGATCCCATGGGGGGGAGTCTCTGCTAGGCAGAGACTCTTCCACTGAGCTACTTCATATGTTGAAAACTTAGCAGCTTATAATTAATATAAACAATTTTTATTTTTAGATCCAAAATCATGTGAAAATAACTTTGGTTTTCCCTGCTTTTTTTTTGCTTTGTTGTAATTTTTGGAAAAATATTTTTATACGATTTTTTGTAATTATTTTAAAACTTTTTTAAAATTATTTTAAAACTTAAACAATTTAAATCTTCTTTTTTGTATAAGTTTTTACATAAGATTGACTCTTACTTACTTTAATGTTACAACCTGTTAAGGTCAAAGTCCGAGCATATTTTAGAATTAGATGGATTTCGATCTTGTGCGAATATTCTCCAATTTTTTTTGGTCTTTCTATCGAAGTTTCGGACATTCTCCTCTAACATTAGGTAGTGGGACATTTCAATTCTAATTTTATCCTCTTCATTGTATTTTTTTTTCAAGAGAGGATTACTAGCCCGTAATCCTAACCCATTTTTATCGATCTTATGGGACAACTCTCAGAACATGTTAACTCACAATATTAATGGTTGTTAAACTAGCTCCCCGGGTGATACCATGAGGAAGTGTGTGTCCACAGTTGAGATGAAGGATGACCCAGATAAGTTGGGCTTACCAAGTTAAGACCAATTAGAATCGTGTTTGGTATTCAATATCCCCTAGATAATCAAAATTGACTCATCATGGTATTTTTTCATTAACGTGACTTAGTTTTACAAATTTTTTTTACAGAAGATAATATTTAAGTTCTTAAAATTCAAAAATCATTTAAAAAGACTCTTTTAATAAAAAAAAAACTAAAAAAAAATTGTTGCCCTTGGTGGGATTTGAACCGGGGCCATTCAGTTTAAATTACCATATTAATTACAAATAAGTACTTCTGTAATAACTTATTATTTATTCGGATGGTATGTTGTAGTCGTTACAAGGTAACCAGTTATCAGAGTACTTGCCATTACCAAAGTTTTGCTGGGTATTTATATTTATAAAATTTATTTCAAATTTTACATTTTTATTTTCCACTTGTATTTTATTTTTTTATTTGTTTGATTTGTTTATATTAAACAGCTGATATTATTGTGTTGTCAATAATAAGAGGCATTTAAGATGGGTGATTTAAAAGTTCAAAATTAAAAATTCTATAAAACAAGACTTTAAAATTTCGCCAAAAAAAACTTTATTGGTTAGAAGTAGAATATTAGTTTATTCATATTTATGACACGGCGGGCCTTATGTCATCCAATCGAATGTATGTGGTAGTATCTCAGCAATAAAATCACGAATTTCGTGAATACCCAAAGGTGCTCTTTTTCCTACATAAAGACAATTTTTTGCTAAATTTTGTCATCATACAAACATATTCTAAAAACTTATACATTTAGGCTGTTTCCGCCATTTGGACTTATATGAGAGCTAGGGTCAAATGTGGACCGATTATTATGAAATTTGGCAAATTGATTACAGTTGCTACAAAAATTATGTATGCAAAAAATAAACTTAAAATTGTCATTATCATCGGATTTACGAGCATTTTAGTGAATTTTGTCTCATTTAGTGCGTTTTGAGAAAAGAATTTGTATGCTCAAATGTGGATCGGTTTTAACGAAATTTGGTACACTGATTTAGGTTAACATAAGCAGTATTCGTTTTAAATTTCATGAAAAATATTGATTTTTGTGGCCAATATATCAATTCCGGGAAGTGGGACCTATGGGAGGTACTATAAATAAAGGACCGATTTTGACGAATTTCAATAGCCATGGTCCTATTATCTAAAAAATGATCTGTGCCAAATTTCATCAGATTATCTTTAGAATTGCGACCTGTAGTTCCGACCGTCCAGCCAGCCAGACGGACGGACGGACATCGCTAAATCGACTTAGAAAGTGATTTTAAGCCTATTGGTATACTAAAAGATGTAAATTCTGCTATGATTTCAGTATAATTATAGAACTAATGGGTGTTTTTTTTAGAGGTATAGAACTTCGAATTGAAATAAAACACAAGAAAATCGTTTTAATGTCCATCAATTTGGCTTTATTGGAAGGATAATTTTATGCCATTAATGTTTAAATATGATTTTGGGCATGTGGCCGCCGCGGCTGGCTCGAATAAAGCCAATTCTACAGGTCCAATTTTCAACTACTTTTTCGAGCATATGGGGCCGTATGTTGGCAATAACGCCACGAATGTTGGCTTCCAAGTCCCCTAACGTTTCTGGTTTGTTGGCGTAGACGAGCGACTTCACATATCCCCAAAGAAAATAATCCAGTGGTGTCAAATCGCACGATCTTGGTAGCCAATTGACAGGTCCATTCCGCGAAATTATGCGCTCATCGAATGTTTCCTTCAATAAATCAATAATGACGTGCGCTGTGTGGCATGTAGCGCCGTCTTGTTGGAACCACAACTCATCCACATTCATGCCATCCAATTGAGGAACAAAATAGTCGGTTATCACGGCTCTATACCGGTCTCCATTTATGGTAACTGACTCTCCAGCATTATTTCGGAAGAAGTATGGCCCAATGACTCCACCGGCCCATAGAGCACACCAAACAGTCAGTTTTTGTGGATGTAATGGCGTCTCAAGGGTCTCATGTGGATTCTCTTCACTCCAAATGCGGCAATCTTGCTTGTTGACGTAGCCATCATCACTGAACAAAATTTTGCGATGAAAATCAGCATCGAGATCAATCTCATTTTCGGCCCATACACCAAAATCACGACGCATTGCATGGTCTCGCGGCTTTAATTCTTGCACCAGCTGGATCCTGTAAGGTCGCAAGCCAAGATCTTTGCGCAAAATCTTCCATAAAGTTGATGGACAAAGCTCCAATTGCTGTGCGCGGTGGCGAATCGATTCATTCGGGTCCTCTTCAACACTTTGCTCTACAGCGGCAATTGTTTCTTCGGTTCGCACTGTTCGACGTCGCTACATAGAGTAAACGTAGTGCGAAAACGATCCATGGTTAACCGAATTAATTGCTCTGATGGACGATTATGTCGACCATAAAATGGACGGAGCTTGCGGTAAACTTCGCGAACTGAACCATTATTTTCGAAATAAATTTGCCCGATTTGCAAGCGTTGTTCTTTTGTCAACCTGTTCATGATGAAATGGCAAACCAAACTAAATATTAATCACTTGACAGCTGACAAAATGGCCGCCAGTTAAAAAAGTGATGCCAACTTAAAGTTCTATACCTCAATAAAAAACACCCTATATAAATATTTTGAGTTTTTACAATGAATTTTTCATTTAAGCGTCTTTCCATATCAACATATTGACAACACTCTTGATTAATGTCACTTAGGAACTTAAGGATTTCCTATTTTCAACAGATTCAGACGTTAAGGTAAAGTGACAGCAGAATTCACTAACTGTTCTAAATGCCTTACACACAATAGAAACGATCAGCTGTGGCGTTCCGTAAAGGCGACCTTACGCTAAGTTAAACTAATCCATGCTTTACTCTTCATTAATGGTTTCCAAATTGATCGAATTTGTCAGTAATTGTTAGTTATATCCTTTGGTTTTATTTTCATATTAAATAGAACAGAAAACTTTTTAATATATCATATGGATAAGAGTATCATTTGATAATCTCTGTCGATCCGATATAAGGGGTTTAGGTACCCAAATGGTTGTCACCGATTTTAAATTAAAAGTATTTTAAGTATTTTAAATATAAAGTATTTTAAGATCCCATCTAGTGATGACGAAATGATTAAAAGTGATCTTAATTAAAAAAAAAAAAATAGTCGGAAGAATAAAGATGTCGAAATATAAGAAAGAAGTTAGGTCGATTTCGGAAGTTATTGAACTTGTTCATAAACAACAATGGCTACAAAGTACGTCATTAAAAAAACCCAAGCTCTATAGATCGTCAGAACCACACTATTGAATTTCATCAAAACCGCTAGATTAATAACTGAGATATCGCCAAAGCAAAAGTTATCGATGTACGCAAATTAACAAATTTTAAAAAATTTTCTTAAAAAAACAGTATTTAAAAAAAAATATTTGAATTATATATCAGATTTTAGAAAATACTCCAATGCAACATTCTTTTAAATTTTATCAAAATCGGTCTTTAAACACCAGAGATATCGTCAAAATTCAAAATTCGATGAGAATTTAATTTTTTTTAAATTGTATTTTTTTAAACAATTTTTTAAAGTTCGTCATCGAAGTTTAGTATTTTAGCAATATCTCGGGTGTTTATGGACCGATTTTAATGAAATTTCCTAAAATCTGGTGTATAATTCGTCTGGGTACACCCACCAGGAGCTTCACAAACTTGAACAGACAGACAGACGGACAGACAGACAGACAGACAGACAGACAGACAGACAGACAGACAGACGGACAGACAGACAGACGGACATGGCTCTCCTTGCGATTCTGAGTCGACCGGTATAATTTTTATGGGGTCTAAGACGAATAATAAAAAAAAATACAAACTGAATGACAAACTTATAATACCCTTTCACCTATTGGTGAAGGGTATAAAAATGTAGCGATAATTAAAATTAAGTGGAATGATTTTGTTGCAGCCCTATATTCCTTTCAAAAACGAAGAACTGTGTTCGTTCTTCTTCTTCTTCTGTTATCCTTGACTCCCATTGGAGCATATGGCCTCAACCATCCTTTTATATCGAACTCTATTGCGAGATGTTAGGCATACATCATTCCATAAATAGTTTACTGCTTGTAACTCCGCTTCAATTGACCTTCTCCACGTTCTAGCAGGTGCACCAACACGACGGCCGCTTCCTTGTGGTTTCCAACGAAGCGCTTGTCGAGCAATGTTGGTATTTGGCCTTCGAAGTGTGTGGCCTATCCACCGCCATTTCCGTTGACATACCTCTATAGAAGAAGGCATTTGGTTTGTAGCGTTTAGTAGATCTTCATTTCTTATGCGATTTGGCTACCATATATTAAGGATTTGCCGCAAGCATTTGTTTGCAAAGGTTTGTAGGCGCTTATCGATGGCATTTGTGCGTTTCCAAGTTTCGCAGCCGTAATACAAGATGGACTTGACATTCGAGTTATATATTCGTAACTTAGTTGTTGTTGATATTTGACGAGATTTTCAAATAGCTCGTAGAATGCCGAATGCTGATTTTGCCTTATTTATACGCGATTCAATATCCTCGTCGGCGCCACCTTTTGTAGATACCAAACTACCAAGATAATTAAAGGTACCTACACATCCAATAACCTCGTTATCAACATTGATGTGTGGCGACGGGTTTGCGCCATAGCCTCCAGGCATAATCTTTGCCTTGGAGATATTGATTTCCAGCCCAGCTGCCCGAGATTCAACAGTAATAGCGCTAGTGTTTTCTTGAAGGTGACCTAGGCTTTGGCTTAGAAGGCATACGTCATCGGCGTATTCCAAGTCCTCAAGTTGTTTAAAGGGTGTCCATTGGATACCACGTCTACCATTCAGTGCCATGCGCATTATATTGTCGATGACGAGGATAAAAAGTATGGCTGATAAGATACATCCTTGTCTTATTCCAGTAGTAACTTCGAACGGATTAGACAATTAACCTTTATGTAAAAGCCGGCATTTAAAGTCCACGTACATTGCCCGAATTAAGTTCAGAATTTTCGTTGGCATGTTACGGTTTTATAAAATTCTCCATAGATAGCTCCTGTTGACACTGTCGAAGGCCTTCATAAAGTCGATAAACGCTAGGTAAATGGGGGTGCGGAATTCATTACATTGCTCCAATACTATTCTTACTGTGTTGATTAGATCAACACAAGATCTATTCTCTCGGAACCCAAATTGATTTTCGCGTAGTGTTTTAGAAACTGCGTCAGACGTTCTATTCAAAATCACTCGACTTAGTATTTTGCTCGGTATTGGAAGAAGTGTTATTCCCCTGTAGTTATTGCAGCCTTTGGAGTCACCCTTTTTTGGTATTTTCCCTAGTATACCTTCATTCCAGGAGGTTGGCAGAGCTTCTTCTTCCCATATTTTACGCACAAATGGGTGCCACAGTCTCGCCGATAGTTTAACGTCACATAAAAGCATCTCCGCTGAGATATTGTCATTGTCCGGGGCCTTGTTGCGCTTAAGGCTTTTAAGTGCATTCTTCACTTCTCGTAATGTTGGTGGGCTGTCTGAAATTTCATTGAATAAACATTCATGGTTGGTTTCGTTTTGCACTTCCGTCAGTGCTTCTAATCCAATGGGATTGTTTAATGTTGACTGGAAGTGTTCCATCCATCGTATTAATTGTTTATCTGGCGTTGAGTGAAGTGTACCGCTACTACTCAGGATGGGACTGTTGGTGTAGGTAGGTTTGCCGCACAACGCCCTTGATATATTATATAAGGTCCTCATGTCGCCTTTACTTGCAGCTGATTCAGCTTGGCTCGCGTGTTCGTTCTAACAAACAAAAACTATATGATTCGGTTATAAATCAGTTTTCAATATATTCCCCCTTTATTTTAACTCCACTTAGGGTTAAACGTGATATCAAACTTTGAAAGTTACTAACTTTTTTTATAAAATACCCCATTGTGCACTAAACGTCTGCAAGAGTATACAATATTGTTCATCAAAAACGAATACACCATAGTAGTACTCAATACTTGTGTATAAATGAGAGAATGAGTGTAACCGATATTGTCTGCTTTTGTTTTTGCTCATCCACTCTACCCACAAAGTCAGTAACTGATACTTTTGCATTAAACACATAGACAACAGCAGGCTACACGAACACCGACTACAAAAGTCGTTGGCTGCAATCGTCGCCTTGTAGTCAGCTACTTAATTATTTTGGGGACGGCAGCTACATTTAAGATGGCAGCTACATTTCGAAACACCTGTTTATGAGTGGTGCCAATATCGCGTTTATAAGATGGACAAAATAACAATTTAAATTTTGATAAAAACGACATAAATTCATTTTATAAATTAATCAACGGTTTTTCTGTACCTTATGGTATGTCTATATCAAAATAAAATTTATAGAAAGATTTTGGTGTGATCTCTAATAGTTTAAGAGTTATGGGCTTTTTAAATTTCAAGAATAATACGGTATAACTTTAGAAGTTTATATCCGATATTAACTTTTTTGGTATCAAACAAAAGCTACTGAAAATATCTTTCATATTCTTATATATTCTATATAATATTCTTTATAATGGATAAGGAGCTAATATACTATAAACTTATTTCTGCAACTGACTTTTTTTTTATAAAAATTCGTATATCTTAAAACAATATAGATATAAGTATGCTCTTTTATATAATGAATTTATAAAGGACATGCTGGGCTTTTATATAACACGAACTACGTAGCTCTAGCACACGTAGCGTGTGAGTTAGTTTTAAAAATAGCTTTTTAAAATTTTACTTCTATTGAGTTAGAGTTATATAAATATAAATTTTTACATAATATTTTATTAGATATTATTATATACATTAAATATATAAATATTTTATAAGTATGTAAATTGTTTATATAAATTCTCCTCATTGTATTTGTGGTAAATAAATTCAAGTGGTTTAAATCGCTCATTTATTTCAATATTATATGGTGTTGACAGCACTAAATCTTTTATTGTCGCCAACAAAAATAGAAAATAGTTTAATTTTGGCTACAGCTACAACGGTGGTCGGTAGTCGTGTAGCCGTGTCGACTCTAAAAAATTTATTTCTATTTGAATGCATGTATTATAATTTTGACAGGTTGTAGCCCGTAGCCTGCTGTTGTCTATGTGTTTAATGCATTTTGCTTATAAGTTGAAAAAGATAAATTTATCTGTTTACAACTGTTTCTTGTTCCAAAATACTTAGATAACTATAAGTATTTATGAGTATTTCGAATAACTTGTGGTAAATGCAAAGACAATTCCGTAGCAATAATGTTTCTATGTTGAAATACTAACATTTTTCAGTGTTTGTGTGTATATATTTTAATTGACTATAAAAATGAATAATATAGAAATAAAAGGAAAAAAAAATTTTCAAAAGAATATAAAATAAGTGAAATAAGGGTAAAAGTAAAATTTTTTAAGAATTGAAAGTTTTTAAAAATCCTATAATAATAAGAAATTTTTTTAAAAATTTCCTATAAAAAAAAGTTAAAAATTTCCTATAAAAATAAAAGAAAATTAAAAATTTCCTACAAAAACCAGAAATTTTTTAAAATTTCCTATAAAAATTAAGGAAACATTTTCTTTGAAATTAAAAAAAAATTCTATCAAATAAAAAATTTTTGAAATTTTTTTTATAAAAATAAGACATTTTTTAAAAATTCCTTATAAAAATTAGAAATTTTTCAAATTTTTTTTTATAAAAATAAGAAATATTTAACATTTTTCAGTGTTTGTGTGTATATATTTTAATTGACTATAAAAATGAATAATATAGAAATAAAAGAAAAAAAATGTCAAAAGAATATAAAATTAGTGAAATTAGTGAATTGAAAGTTTTTAAAATCCTATAATAATAAGAAATTTTTTAAAAACAAGAAATTTTTTAAAAATTTCCTATAAAAATAAAAAAAAAATTAAAAATTTCCTTCAAAAACAAGAAATTTTTAAAAAATTTTCTATAAAAATTAAGGAAAAATTTTCTTTAAAATTAAAAAAAAATTCTATCAGATAAGAAATTTTTTAAAAACTTCCTATAAAAATAAAAAAAAAATTAAAATTTTCGGCAAAATTAAGAAATTTTTGAATAATTTCCTATAAAAATTAGAAATAAATATTGAATTTCCTATAAAAAAAATTTAAAAAATTTCATATAAAAATAAAAAAACAAAATCAAAAATTTTCTATGAGGATAAGAAATTTTTGAAAAACTTCCTGTAAAATTAAGATATATATTTT
This sequence comes from Stomorhina lunata, assembly GCA_933228675.1. NCBI lineage: Eukaryota > Metazoa > Arthropoda > Insecta > Diptera > Rhiniidae > Stomorhina > Stomorhina lunata. The sequence goes on along the minus strand of OW121743.1, from coordinate 46,683,485 downwards.
TTTTTAATTTTATATGAAAATAACAAATTTTTTAAAAATTTCCTAAAAAAATAAAAAAAAAAAAAATAAAATTTCCTATAAAGTTAAGAAATTTTTGAAAAATCTCGTATTAAAATAAGAAATTTTTGAAAAATTTCCTATATAAAGTAAGATATTTTTGAAAAATTTCCTATAAAAAGAAGAAATTTTTGAAAGATTTCTCACAAAAATAACAAATTTTTGAAAAAACTCCTACAAAAACAACAAAGTTTTGAAAAAAAGTATTAAACTAATCGAATGTCGTTTTTAGTTTTTATTTTATCCTATAAGTAAACTTCATACGACATACTATAAGTTATCTATTGTATAACCACTAATACTCATTCCATCCATTTTGCAAAACTATAGGAAAATAAATATGTTATTCTCATTGTCTTTTTACCCACTCAGACTTACTTTAGTGGGAGAATACAACAATACTCACTTATAACAAAAAACTTAATTACTCATCAATACACACTCAAAATGATAAAACACAGAAATGGATATACACGGATGGAACTATGCAGATGTTTATTGTGCACCTTTTAAAGATATAATTTAATAAATACTCTTAAGTTGCAACTGCATACAAATATATTTAAGCAATAAAAAAATTTATTTGACCTTTAAAAACTTATTGAATTATTTGGGATTAAAACACATATTCACAAAATTGTTTAAAATTTCTCTGTAGCTTTAACTTAGTGCTGGCGATTATTCGGTAACAATAAAATTAATTGGGTACTCAATTGTTGTTTAGCTTCAAATACTATTTAAATACAAAACCACAATTTTATATTTTTAAGCTTTTATTAAACATACAATTCTCAGAGTACTAAGAATTTATAAGTACACACAAAGTGGTTACTTGTTACTTACATACTCAATACTTTACCAACACAACTTTCAACTATTACATTACCCATGGCAATACCTATAAATTGTGTCTACAAACTGTAAACATTTACAGATATATTATGTAAATATATATGTTATACTGTAAAAAGATAACATAAAACAACACAATTGCCTGTGTTTAACATTTGCTTGTTAATTTCATTACAATTTTAATTTATTTATAATTTGTAGTCGTACATAAATTTTTCTTAGTTCATCTTCTTGTGGATGCAATTGTGGCAAAGTATTATATAGTTTCCGTAATGACTTTATTTTCTGGTATTTGGTTGTATCTCATGTTGCCATACATTTAATTTTGTTAAATGTTTAAACATTAAAATGTCAAAGGTTAAAAAGAAAAAACAAAATGAAGTGTTTTGTATGCGAAGGTAGTTATGTAGGTAGAAGATACTGTTACGGTATGTATGAGTTGTGCGATAAATGCATTAAATTGCCGCCTACAGATATGCAATGCGATTTGTTTTGGGTGAATACTATAGATTTTTTCAGTCAGTGTTGCCAATGTAGTATTCATAAGAATTGATTTTCAATGATTTCACTTGTACAATACAACTTCGGTAATTCGGGCACATTTAGTTTTAAAGTCGTTCGGATTATAGAGTTATTTGGACTATAGAAAGTAAAAATATTAAAGCAATATAGCTGAATAAAATATGTACATTAGAGTATGGTTGTCTCGACCAGGGGCCAAATTACCGCATTCGATATCGATCGAAAACTCAGACTTTTAAGTGAATATTGTGAGGTATACTTTAGGGATGTTCAAAGTTACTTCGATGCAAAAAGTTTATTGAAATTTGGTATCCATTTTGATTCGTTTTTAAAAATATATAGTTCAATTAAAACTCTTTTACTATTGTTCATCTTTTGGCAAATAACTTCAAAAAATATAGCAAACTGAATTATCCTTAAAGTATGCTATACAAATGTTTTGAAAATATCTAAGATTTCGATCGATATCGAATGCCGTAATTTGGCCCCAGGTAAAATTATAGACCAAACTACGTGGTCTATTATCAGAGCTCGAGAAGTTTCGCTCTACACAAAGAAAACATCCATATTTTGGGAACTGTTTAATGTAAAGTTTTCAAATTTTGTAATCAATGAGCGAAGTATTGAAAATATATCAGAATGAGGAAGTGCAACGAATCACATCTGGTTTAAGGTGGTTATAGCATAAAACTAGAATGCAAATATAATTCCATGATTTTAGTAATTTATTTGACATTTAAAATGATTTTTGTTCTTTCGGTGTCTGAAATAACAATCAATATTTTTTTGTCATTATAATTATATTTTTCAAAAGTTACACTTCAATAATTATTGTAATTACACTAATTAACTAAAAATATGTGGGTACAAATTAATATGAGTCAAGTCTGCTTCGAAGGCACATAATCAAAATGTGTAGTACGTTTGAGATGTTATTGGATTTTCATATTTCTTAACCGTAGACAGAAGGTCAAATGTCAGATTTTGTTTTCGAGAGAGATGAACAAGATAATATATAGTTTAACCCTTTCACAACACTTTTTACAGGAAATTTTTCAAAAATTTACTTTTTATAGGAAATTTTTCAAAAATTTACTTTTTATAGGAAATTTTTCAAAAATTTACTTTTTATAGGATATTTTTCAAAAATTTACTTTTCATAGGAAATTTTTCAAAAATTTACTTTTCATAGGAAATTTTTCAAAAATTTACTTTTCATAGGAAATTTTTCAAAAATTTACTTTTTATAGGAAATTTTTCAAAAATTTACTTTTTATAGGAAATTTTTCAAAAATTTACTTTTTATAGGAAATTTTTCAAAAATTTACTTTTCATAGGAAAATTTTCAAAAATTTACTTTTCATAGGAAATTTTTCAAAAATTTACTTCTTATAGAAAATTTTTCAAAAATTTACTTTTTATAGGAAATTTTTTCAAAAATTAACTTTTTATAGGAAATTTTTCAAAAATTTACTTTTTATAGGAAATTTTTCAAAAATTTACTTTTATAGGAAATTTTTCAAAAATTTACTTTTATAGGAAATTTTTCAAAAATTTACTTTTTATAGGAAATTTTTAAAAAATTTACTTTTTATAGGAAATTTTTAAAAAATTTACTTTTTATAGGAAATTTTTAAAAAATTTACTTTTTATAGGAAATTTTTAAAAAATTTACTTTTTATAGGAAATTTTTCAAAAATTTACTTTTTATAGGAAATTTTTCAAAAATTTACTTTTTATAGGAAATTTTTCAAAAATTTACTTTTTATAGGAAATTTTTCAAAAATTTACTTTTTATAGGAAATTTTTCAAAAATTTACTTTTTATAGGAAATTTTTCAAAAATTTACTTTTTATAGGAAATTTTTCAAAAATTTACTTTATAGGAAATTTTTCAAAAATTTACTTTTTATAGGAAATTTTTCAAAAATTTACTTTTTATAGGAAATTTTTTCAAAAATTAACTTTTTTCAAAAATTTACTTTTTTATAGGAAATTTTTCAAAAATTTACTTTTTATAGGAAATTTTTCAAAAATTTACTTTTTATAGGAAATTTTTCAAAAATTTACTTTTCATAGGAAATTTTTCAAAAATTTACTTTTCATAGGGAATTTTTCAAAAATTTACTTTTTATAGGAAATTTTTCAAAAATTTACTTTTCATAGGAAATTTTTCAAAAATTTACTTTTCATAGGAAATTTTTCAAAAATTTACTTTTCATAGGAAATTTTTCAAAAATTTACTTTTCATAGGAAATTTTTCAAAAATTTACTTTTTATAGGAAATTTTTTCAAAAATTAACTTTTTATAGGAAATTTTTCAAAAATTTACTTTTTATAGAAAATTTTTCAAAAATTTACTTTTATAGGAAATTTTTAAAAAATTTACTTTTTATAGAAAATTTTTAAAAAATTTACTTTTTATAGGAAATTTTTCAAAAATTTACTTTTTATAGGAAATTGTTCAAAAATTTACTTTTTATAGGAAATTTTTCAAAAATTTACTTTTTATAGGAAATTTTTCAAAAAATTACTTTTTATAGGAAATTTTTCAAAAATTTACTTTTTATAGGAAATTTTTCAAAAATTTACTTTTTATAGGAAATTTTTCAAAAATTTACTTCTTATAGGAAATTTTTTAAAAATTTACTTCTTATAGGAAATTTTTCAAAAATTTACTTTTATAGGAAATTTTTCAAAAATTTACTTTTCATAGGAAATTTTTCAAAAATTTACTTTTTATAGGAAATTTTTCAAAAATTTACTTTTTATAGAAATTTTTCAAAAATTTACTTTTTATAGGAAATTTTTCAAAAATTTACTTTTTATAGGAAATTTTTCAAAAATTTACTTTTTATAGGAAATTTTTCAAAAATTTACTTTTTATAGGAAATTTTTCAAAAATTTACTTTTTATAGGAAATTTTTCAAAAATTTACTTTTTATAGGAAACTTTTCAAAAATTTACTTCTTATAGGAAATTTTTCAAAAATTTACTTCTTATAGGAAATTTTTCAAAAATTTACTTGTTATAGGAAATTTTTCAAAAATTTACTTTTTATAGGAAATTTTTCAAAAATTTACTTTTCATAGGAAATTTTTCAAAAATTTACTTTTTATAGGAAATTTTTCAAAAATTTACTTTTTATAGAAAATTTTTCAAGAATTTACATTTTTATAGGAAATTTTTAAAAAATTTACTTTTTATAGGAAATTTTTAAAAAATTTACTTTTTATAGGAAATTTTTCAAAAATTTACTTTTTTATAGAAAATTTTTCAAAAATTTACTTTTTAAAGGAAATTTTTCAAAAATTTACTTTTCATAGGAAATTTTTCAAAAATTTACTTTTTATAGGAAACTTTTTCGAAAATTTACTTTTTATAGGAAACTTTTTCGAAAAATACCTTTGACTTTAATTTTGCTATGAAAAATATTTTTTTGAAACAAAATTTTTCGTTTTATTTGTTTTAAAAGTGGATTAAGTCCCATACATTTTTCAATTCAAAAGTAAACATTTTTTCATAAAAAAACAAAAATTTAGTTTTATTTGTTTTGAAAAGTCCTATACATTTTTCAATTCAAAAAATGAATATTTTAAAATGTTTGCTTTGAATCCGCCGTTCAATCCGCTAAGAAACGCACTTCCAAATGGTTTTTATAAATTTATTTTTATGAAAGAATAAATTTGATAGGTTTAGATCAAAACTTAAGATTTAATTCAATAAAATTGGTCACTTATATTTTTAAAAACATTAAAACGCAAAACCCTTTATATCCCAATTTAAAAAAGTGGACTTAATCCTCTTTCAAAATAAGGTCTTCATATATTTTAATAATTTTGTTCATAAATTATTACAGCTTTTAAATATCTGCATAAATATGCATTTATTTATACATTTTCTATTTAATAAAATTTGTTTATATTATTTTACAAATGTTAAATTTATTTACGGAAATATGAGTTTCTATATAAAAACACATACAACATATGAGTTATAGCTAAACCTAGTTGACCAAACCACCGAATAATTTTTGACGAATGGTGTATGTGGGATTTTTTCTCCTACACCCTAAGCAAAAATTATGCTTATTAATTCAAACAACCATAAAGCATTCAACGACAACTTTACTCGTTTGACGATATACGATTTCGCGCGAATTAAGATCGTGCACCAAGAGCCTATAATCCAAGAAATCTGACATGGTAATTGGCTATGAACTCAGAAAGCCATCGAACTATATGACCCGCATTCCACATTAAACAGATATTATCTACGTAGTCGATATCACTAAAGGGTTTCAAAACATATATCAAATATTTTTTTTAATGATATATAATCTTTATACCCTTCACCACCATAGATGGAAAGGGTATTATAAGTTTGTGCTGATGTATGTAACGCATAGAAATATTTGTCTTAGACCCACCTTTTAGTATAACAACAGACTTAGAAACACTTTCTGAGTCGATTTAGCTATGTCAGTCAGTTCGCCTGGCCGGCTGGCTGGACCCCCATGTAAGATAATTTGATAAAATTTGGCATATAATATTTTTGATAGTGGGACCATGGCTATTGAAATTCGTCAAAATCGGTCCATTATTTGTGACACCTCCTATAGGCCTCACTTCCCGGAATTGATATTTTGACCACAAATATCAATAAATAAACAGGTACTGTTATGTTATAACCGTACCAAATTTTGTTGAAATCAGTCCACATTTGACCATAGCTCCCATACAAACTCTGCTATCAAAACGTACTAAATGTGACAAAAATCACTAAAACACACGTAAATCTGAAGATAATGACAATTTTAAGTTTTTTTATTGCATACATAATTTTTGTAGAAACTGTAATCCATTTGCTAAATTTCGCGATAAACGGCCGACATTTGACCCTAGCTCTCATATAAGTGGCAGTGACGAAAAAAGCTTTAATATATAAGTCTTTAGAAAATGTTTGTATGATGACAAAATTTAGCAAATATTTGTCTTTTTATAAACAAAAACTGAGATGTGACCTCAATGGTGAAGGGTATCATTTGGTCGGGCTTGACCGACTATAGCACTTTCTTACTTGTTTATTATAAATCTTGAACGTTGACATTATGTGTGAAACACTACATCATTTAAATGACGACCATGCAAAATGTTGCAAGCATTGATTCTTTTGAGGTAATTTTCGACCCATTTTGGCACATATTATGCGGCATTTCAGCCATAACTTGACGAATGTTGCTTTTTAAATGCTCAAGAGTTAAAGGTTTATCTGCATAAAGAGTGCTCTAAATAAAATTTGTAGTTGGATTTTCTTAAATAAAAATCAAACCTTTTAATATAAAAACTCTACAAAATACGCAAATATAATGGCATATTATACAAAATGATTTAGCATTAAAATGTTTACTTAGTACTCGGGTTTTGCAAAATTATCGACTTTTTTCGGAAACCCTCCCATTAAAGATTTTACAGTTGCTTCTGATACCTTTTTGGAGCATGTGTTCCACCTGCGCTTAAAATCGGACATGTTCTTGGAAATCTTTCCTGTGTTTTTCAATTCCTTTTTTACCAGAGTCCAATACCTTTCCACAGGCCGAAGTTCTGGACAGTTAGATGGATTTGCCTCTCGTGGTACAAAAATGACATTATTCTTTGAGTACCACTCAAGTGCCTTTTTTCCATAATGGCATGATGCCAAATCGGGCGAAAAAAATGTAGTCACTCTGTGCTCTCTTAAAAAGGGTAACAACCGTTTTTGTAGGCACTCCTTTATATAAATTTCTGTGTTTATTGTGCCAGATGCCACAAATACTTTACTTCTTTTGCCACAACTGCAAATAGCTTGCCACACGAGAAACTTCTTAGGGAATTTTGTTTGTTTTTTTGTGCGAAACTCTTGCCGAACATTGCCCCGTTTATCAGCAACATAAATATCTTGACCAGGAAGTTGAGAAAAGTCTGCCAGTACGTATGTTTCATCATCCATCACACAACAGGTGTATTTTTTTATAAAATCAGACTTCAATTTTTTCGCTCGTTTTTTTGCTTCTAAGTTCTTTTTAGCATTGCGATCTGGAACCTTTTGGACTTTGTATGTCTTCAGTCGAGCATAAGCTTTGACTCTATGTGCAAAATTCGTAGAACATTTCACCGTACGAGCTGCTTTTCTTAAAGAAGTGTTAGGCGCTCTTCGAAAGAGTCGCTCGACTTCTTTTGCCTTACCAATATCTGTAGGACCTTTTTTCCTCCCTGATCCAGGTTTTCTTTCAATGCTCAGGTTTTCCTTATACCGTCTGATGGCATTAGAAACCGTTCGACGGTCAACTTTCAAATTTTTAGCTATTTTTTTAAAAGTCCATTTTTTTGAAAAGTTTTAATTATATTTTCACGAACTTTTTTTTCGCAGTCCATTTTGATTGAAATAACTATTGAAAATTAATAATTTCTAAAATAATAGTATCTGACATATCTATAGAAAATAACTTGATCAAAAAATAAATTATTTCTTGCACTATGGATAAATTTTGTCTAAAATAGTAAATGCATATTTTTTTTTAGAACACTCTTTAAACACAGTCTTTCGCGTAGCCCCACAGAAAAAGTCGAATGGTATCAAATTGCATGAACTTGGTGGCCAGTTGATATCGCCACGACGAGAAGTTACGCGGCCGTATTCGCTCGAGTTGTGGGGCATGTTGAAACCATATATACTTCAAGTCGTTTCTTCAATAGCAGTCAAAAAAAAGTCGGTTATCATATGACCATAACGCTTCGAATTCACGATAACAGTCGTTCCATCCTCGTCTTCAAAAAGTAATAAGGCCCAATCACATCTTCGGACGAAAGAGCGCACCAAACAGTGACTTTTTCTGGATATAATTGCCTCTCTTCAACCGAGTGAGAAATGTGCTTCATCGCTGAAGAAAATTTTGTTCGAAAAATCGCCGTCCACCGCCTGTTATTGAAGCACACAATCTACATATCTACGACGTTGTGAATGGCCAGCTGGCTAAATGCAAAATACTCCATAATGTGCCGTAAGGCAGTCCTAATTATTGAGAAATCGAAACAATCGGTTCTTCGGCAACACTTTCACTTACAGCAGCGATATTTTCAGCGCAACGAGTAAAACAATAATGCACGGGCCTTACAATATTTGTAACCGCTTTAGTCTCTTCAAATTTCTTCACAATTTTGCCAATTGCTTGCGGAGTTGAACGATTATGTAAACCATAAACTCCTCTTAAAGCACGATATATGTCTGTTGCAGAATCACACCATTTTGTAGTATATTTTGATAATTTTTATGCGTTGTGTGATCCTTAAGCGATCCATTTTCGTCAATGTCAGACTTTCAACTGAAAAGTAAAAAATCGGTTTTACAACTTAGTTTGACAGATGTCGAACTCCAGTCCTTAACTTTTGAAATCACGAAATGGATAACACTTTATTTTTGGTCTGATATTGGTCGTATAAATAATAAGGTGATAAGTAGTAAAACATTTCGCGCACTCTTTTAGTCTAGAGAACATAGCATTATATTCGTATGCCCAGATCATCTATGTAGAGCTCCTGGTTTCCTAATATTTATAACATCCATGAATACAGATGATGAAACCTATTCCGCAGTTCGTCTGCAAGTAGATATAGAATATTGTAGGACCCCATTTGGAAACTAAGTTGAGAGCACTACTCAGAGTTTCATTAATGTTTCGACTCATACATACATAATTCCTACGACATTCCAATTGGAACAAGGGGTACTTCTCTCAGACAATGAGCTTCATCCGATTATATTTTTAGACTCATTGAAGGGGACCTAAGTTTTAACTCCATCTCCGAATGGCAAATGCATTAGTTAGAGAAGTTTTACATAGCCTAATACTCAATAACCGGTGGCCAGCTGTGTTATGAAGTAAACCGTTTTTTTTTTAAGTTATTATTTCAAGTGGGTCTGACCGGGGATCGAACTTGGGACCTCTGGTATGCTAGGAGGATGACTAACCAGCTATACCTTGGCGGTTTATGTTTTAACTCATTGTTCTAAGTTTCTAGGAAGGTCAGTTTGTTACTGAATTTAGACTAGAATTTAGAAATATATGAAATAGACTATGAATATTAATATAGCCTTGTGATACCCCTGAATAAATCTAATAGCAACTACACCATTTTCAATTGTATTTGAGAAATTTTCAACTTGAATTGAGAAATTTTTAATCCAAATTAAGAAATTTTGATTGAAATTGAGAAACATTCAATTGGAATTTAGAGCTTTCAATTAAAATTGAGAAATTTTTTATTGAAATTGAGACTTTTCAATTGAAATTGAGAAGTATTCAATTTAAATTGAGAAGTATTCAATTTAAATTGGGTATTTTCAGTTGCAAATGAGTAATTTTCAATTGAAATTGAGAATTTTAGAATTGAAATTGAGAAAAGCCCGATTAAAAATGATAGGTTTTCAATTGAAATTAAGGATTTTTAAATTTAAATTGATAATTTTTCAATTAAAATTGAGAAAAGTCCATTGAATTTTTAATTTTTAATTTAAATTGAGAAAATTTCAATTGATAATGTGAAATTTTCAATTGAAAATTAGAATTTTAGAATCGAAATTGAGAAAACCCAAAATGAAAATGAGGTTCAAATTTCATTTGAAAATAAGAGATATAAAATTGAAATGGGGTTTTCTCAATTTCAATTCTAAAATTTCATTTGAAATTAAGAGATATAAAATTGAAAATGGGATTTTCTCAATTTCAATTCTAAAATTCTTAATTGCAATTGAAAATTTCAAACTTTCAATTGAAAATTTCTACTTTTCAATTGAAAATTTCTACTTTTCAATTGAAAATTTCTTATTTTCAATTGAAAATTTCTTATTTTCAATTGAAAATTTCTTATATTCAATTGAAAATTTCTTATTTTCAATTAAAAATTCAACCTCATTTTCAATTGCACTTTTCTCAATTTTAATTTAAAATTGAAATTGAATTGAAATTGATCAATTGATAATGATAAATTTTGAATTGAAAATGAGAAATTTTCAATTGAAAATGAGAATTTTAGAATCCAAATTGAGAAAACCCAAAATGAAAATGAGGTTCGAATTTCATTTGAAATTAAGAGATATAAAATTGAAAATGGGGTTTTCTCAATTTCAATTCTAAAATTCTTAATTGCAATTGAAAATTTCAAACCTTCAACTGAAAATTTCTACTTTTCAATTGAAATTTTTTTATTATCAATTAAAAAATTCAACCTCATTTTCAATTGAACTTTTCTCAATTTTAATTTATAATTGAAATTGAAATAATTGAATTGAAATTGATCAATTGATAATGAGAAATTTTGAATTGAAAATAAGAAATTTTCAATTGAAAATGAGAATTTTAGAATCCAAATTGAGAAAACCCAAAATGAAAATGAGGTTCGAATTTCATTTGATATTAAGAGATATAAAATTGAAAATGGGGTTTTCTCAATTTCAATTCTAAAATTCTTAATTGCAATTGAAAATTTCAAACCTTCAACTGAAAATTTCTACTTTTCAATTGAAAATTTCTTATTTTCAATTAAAAAACTCAACCTCATTTTCAATTGGACTTTTCTCAATTTTAATTTAAAAATTATCATTTTAAATTTCAATTGAAAATTTCTTAATTTCAATTGAATATTCTTAATTTTAATTGAATATTTCTCAATTTTAATAGAAAATGGTATGGCGTGACCTATGAGAAAGTTCTACATTACTGACCCAATTTCCATATAAATCCGACACTAGAGAGGTATTATTCCTAAATGCATTGTAAGTATATCTGAGGAACTGAAATAGACTAAAAGTTATTGTAAAAGCTCTTCGTATTTACCCAGTAAAACTTTTCATTACCAAATAATGAGTTAAACAGTTAAACTATTGAACACGAACTACTTACTCATTCGCTGTTTAAGTCGTTACATTAACATGGGGATGTCATTGGAGGCAAGTACTTACCAATTGCAGAAAAGTAATGACTTGGGTAAGCAATTTGAAAGCAACAACAACAACAGCAACAACTTTTTTGTTGTTGTTTTATTAAAAACATATATTTTTAAACGAAATACAAATTTTTTTTTATGATCCCATGCGGGCTCGAACCCAGACCCACCGACTGCTAGGCAGAGACTCTTCCACTGAACTACTTCATATGTTGAAAACTTAGCAGCTTATAATTAATATAAATAATTTTTATTTTTAGATCCAAAATCATGTGAAAATAACTTTGTTTTTCCCTGCTTTATTTTTTGCTTTGTTGTAATTTTTGGAAAAATATTTTTATACGATTTTTTGTAATTATTTTAAAACTTTTTTAAAATTATTTTAAAACTTAAACAATTTAAATCTTCTTTTTTGTATAAGTTTTTGTATAAGATTGACTCTTACTTACTTAAATGTTACAACCTGTTAAGGTCAAAGTCCGAGCATATTTTAGAATTCCATGGATTTCGATCTTGTGCGAATATTCTCCAATTTAATAGGCCAAGCTTTGAAAAATGTTCCTCTACTTGGTCTTTCTATCGAAGTTTCGGACATCCTCCTCTAACATTAGGTAGTGGGACATTTCAATTTCAATTCTAATTTTATCCTTCATTGTATTTTTTTTTTTCAAGAGAGGGTTACTAGCCCGTAATCCTAACCCATTTTTATCGATCTTATGGGACAACTCTCGGAACATGTTAACTCACAATATTAATGGGTGTTAAACTATCTCCCCGGGTGATACCATGAGGAGGTGTGTGTCCACAGTTGAGATGAAGGATGACCCAGATACGTTGGGCTTACCAAGTTAAGACCAATTAGAATCGTGTTTGGTATTCAACATCCCCTAGATAATAAAAATTAACTCATGATGGTATTTTTTCATTAACGTGAGTTAGTTTTACAAATTTTTTTTACAGAAGATAATATTTAAGTTCTTAAAATTCAAAAATCATTTAAAAAGACTCTTTTTTTTTTTTTTTTTTTTTTTTTTTTTTTTTTAATTTAGGACCAGCACTCAGGGGATGACCCCTACTTATGCGATGCATTGTGTTGGAACTAGGAAAATAGGTTATGGGAAGGAGGATAGATGGAGTAGTGTTTGTGGACATTTGATTTGAATTTAGCTATATTGCAACTGGCTGGAAAAATTTCTGCGGGAAGCGAATTCCACATACGAACTGTACGACTAAAGAACGAATTTTCTCTGTAGTGTGTTGTTCGGTCTACCGGCCAATCGACCACAAAGGAATGTGCTCTTGCAGAATGACGTGTGTTGAGTAAAAAAGTTCGAGTTTCGGGAACAAGTTCCCTGATTTCGTTAGAGCACATTCCAAAGTAGTAACGATAGAACAGTGAGACACAACCCACATTGCGACGGTGCTCCAGTGAATCAATAGAGTTGGATACCCTACTGTCACCGATGAGCACTTTAGCCCTCTCTTGCACTCTGTCAAGAAGCTCCAAAATAGACTTTGAAGCACCGGCCCATACATGAGAGTTGTATTCCATTTTCGGTCGGATGTAGGTGGTGTAAATAGTAAGGAGATCAGAAGAAGTGAAGTATCTCTTACACCGTTTCAGAAAACCGAGGCACTTGAATGCTTCTTTCGACACTTGAAAGATATGCTTTGTCCAACGGACATCACATTGTATTCTCATGCCTAGAACATCAAGAGCATCTGATTCCTCAATATGTACACCACCCATTAATACAGATGAAGTAACATGATTTGCCGTGCGTTTATGCGTAAGCATACAACATTGAGTTTTCCGCGCATTAAAATTAACTCTATTCGCACGACCCCATTCTGAAATTGTTTCTAAATCGCGGTTTAATGATTCATTCATGTTTTGTCTAATAGTGTCAACCTCAAGGAGGCTTGGCCTACGATTGAATGAATATGAATGGCAAATGTTACTATCATCTGCAAAAGAGTAGATAGGATTGGAAGTTTGACGAAGAAGGTCATTTATAAAGATGAGAAATAGAGTAGGAGAAAGAACAGAGCCTTGCGGTACCCCTGAGTTAATCTTGAACTCGTTTGAGGAGAACCCATCTATAACAACTCGTATAGTGCGATCTCTGAGGAAGCTCGATATAAACCGAGAGAAGTTGTTACCGACACCAAAGGCAATAAGTTTTGATAGAAGTGCTCCGTGCCACACTCTATCAAACGCCTTGGAAATATCTAGAGCCACAACTTTACTTTCGCCAAAACGGTGTATTGATTGACACCATTTTTCCGATAGGAAGGCTAGCAGATCTCCCGTAGAGCGGCCCCTACGGAACCCATACTGGCGGTCGCTTAGTAGGTTGTTAAACTCTAGATATTTAACAAGATGGTGATTTACCATACTCTCCAAAACTTTGGAGAGTGCAGAACAAATTGCAATTGGGCGGTAATTTTCAGGGTTGTTAGCCTCACCCTTTTTAGGGATTGGCGTAACATTAGCAATCTTCCAGCACCGAGGAAATGTACCCGCATGATACAAGGTGCTGAAAAGGTTAGCTAATGGACGCGAAAGCGTCGAAGAGCACTGCTTCAAGACCAGTGCTGGAATGCCATCTGGCCCTGGAGACTTATTTATATTGAGATCCGCTAAAACCCGTTTTACAGCACGAGCGCGAAAGAATATCTTTGGCATAGTTACAGATACTCTTTCGAGCTCGGGCAGAGGTTGGGTGCTTTCCGGCAAGCGAGAATTGCTTGCAAATAATTCAGCTAAAAGGTTAGCTTTATCAACCGGGTCTGTGAATGTTTGACCATCCTTTAAAAGAGAAGAAATTGTAGAACTAGCATTATTCTTGACTCTTTTAACGAATGACCAGAAATTCTTGCTGCCCCGAGGAGCAGCAAGAATTTTAGTACGAAGACGTTGCTCGTACAGAGCCTTTTCACGCCTTAATACATTGGCACACGTACGCCTTGCCTGTTTGCGCTGCAAATCAGTAACTGGATTTTGGTTATTACGCCAGTTACTGAAAGCAACCTCTCGAGATCTGACTGCATGTTTGCACGTCTGATTAAACCAAGTTTTTAACTTTGGTTTAATCGAAATATTTTTTACTGGGATGAACATTTTCATTCCCAGCTTAATAACATTAGACACCATTTCAGCCGAGGCACTGACATTATTGTCAAGAAAGCAAAGTTTCCAGTTAAAATGCCTAAAAAATTCGTTGAGCTCAGCCCAACGACCTTTTTCGTATAAATAAGTTAAACGTTTCGTGGCTGTTTGTGAAACATTCCGAAGTCCGGAGAACGAAAAAGAGGCAGAAATGGTGCAATGATCCGAATTTCCAAGAGGCGCAAGAACCTTTACTTCATACTTGTCAGGGTGTGAAGTAAGGAAAAGGTCAAGTGTATTTTGTTGGTGTCCTTCAACACATGAGATATGCGTTGGTTCATTCACTAGTTGCGCTAGGTGATTATGCGCGGCGAATAGCTCAACATATTGGCCTTCAGGAGTTGTGTGGCTAGAATGGCGAAGCCAGGACGAGTTGTGAACATTGAAATCACCAGCAATAACAATTTCACTGTTCGGGCAACTCTCAAGGATCTTCGTAATTGAATCGGAGAGGGCATCGAAGCCAGATAACGTTGTGTCCCTATCCGCGTTTGGGCTTCTGTAAAGAAACCCGAAGTGCAAAAGGTGCGCCCTGATTCTGAACTTAACCCAGAGACAGTTAAATTCGCTGTCATGCGTGCCTAAAGATTGCTGGCTCTGGTGCGCAACTTCATCGCGGATGTACATTGCAATGCCCCGATGTAAATTAAAAAGGGATAGAAAGTGATACCCAGGTATATGAAAATCCTGTGGATCAGCATCCTCAGATACCTGGGTTTCACATAAGGCGAAAATATCCGGCCGATGGAGACAAATGTGTGCGTAAACGGAGAAGAAATTCGCTCTAAGTCCGCGTATGTTGCAGAAGTTTATGTTAAAACGATCTGCCATTGCTATATATTAAAATTCAAATCAATTATTCACTTACAACAGAAATTATCAACGTTATTAATTGATGTCAGTAGTACTATTCAATGGTCAGTGTTATACCTTCACCATTAAATAGTTTGACACAATTAATTCATCGATATTTCTATAGTAATGGGGATGGAAAAGAGAACACAATGACAATTGCTAAAAAGGGCCATAAAAGCCCTGGCCTGGTCATTGTATTTAAAAAAAAAACGGGCCGCAGTGCCAGCACTTGTGCGTAGTGCCAACACTATTTAATTTAAAATTTTGTTGACGAGTGGTGAAGAGATTTAATTGTTGTTGGTGTTATTGTTGATGTTATGGAGAGTTTGAAGAATTTGGGTGTTGTTGTATTTGTATTATTTTGTTTGTTGTAGCTTGAAAACTGGTTTTTTAAAGTTGTTTTGTTTTTTATGGTGTTTTTATTTTATTTATGTATTTATGTTCACTGTTTGTTAATTTTAATTTTTGGTTTTGTTTTATATTATATTTAAAGTTCTTTGATTTTATATTTTATTTATAGTTATTTAATTTATTTTATATTTTTTGCACAATTTTTTTTAGTTTATTTATTATTATATTTTATATTTATTTTTTAGACACTAAACACGAACATATGGACAGACAAAAGACGTGCAAAACAAAACGCGTACAGACAGGACAGACGTCAGAACACTACTCTTTAAAATATGGTCACCTGGGATAAACTCAAATGTAGGTACATGTATTTATATTTGATGCGAATGTAATAAACACAAATTCGTATGTTTCTATATAGTAAATACTTATGTACAATTTAAGTATACTTGCAATTTGTACATACATATACGAGTATGAACGTATTCAATTGGATTTTTTGCTCTTTATACAAAACTTATTTTACGTTTGAAAAAAAAAATTGTATTTTATCTACAATCATCTTGTTCATGTTTTCTGATATCCCAGTTGGTTCAAATTAAAATATGCATATAAATACAAATATTTATTACATATACAATTCCGTTTGCTTATACATAAAATACATATATATGGAAATATATATAAAATATATATTTTACATATAAATTTATATTTTAAAAATGTTTATGAATATATCTTGTTTGAAAGTATGTTTAAAGATGTAGATATTTATGTATATACAGATGAATTTATTTCTCTTTATAGACATAAATTTATAAATTTTGTAATATCATATTAATATGCATGTATGTACATTTATTTAATATATACATATTTATATGCAAAAATATGACATTATTTTCGTTGCTAAAATTTAAAGAAATTGTTTTTTATTCTTTGATCTTTTCGCTGAACTCAATTCAATTTAAAATTTATAAAGTAACGAACGAGTTATTATTTATAAGTTAAAAATCCACAGCACTGACATTTTTCGATCATATTTCGCGTAACATTTTATTGGGATTATTATAGCATACTTTGAGGCTTACAAGTTTATTAAACCGAATTGATACGGAACAGTGAGTAGGGATGGACTAAAATGTAAACAGTACCAATCTGGTGACCTACTTTTATTATTTTTTAGTCATTGGTTTTAAAATACATATTGATTAAAAAAGTAATGAATAAGTATTTTCTCCCCCTTTTACCCTATAAAAAAGTACCAAATATCGGTCAACTTGTTGCAATAACATTAACAATTATTTTCTAAGTTAAAAAAAAAATATAATCTCCAAGTCTTTCCAAATGTGTATAAAAAGTACCAAGTGAGATAAAAATTTAAAGACTTTTCCCTAAAAAATTGACAAAATTGTAAAAAGTAGCAAGCGGCTGACTCCTACTACGTTTCCAAGTAGATTCGTTCAAAACATATAAAAAGTACCAAAATGTATAAAAGTTTAACCGTCTTTTCCCTAAAAATTGACTATATATATTGTAAAAAGTACCAAGCGCTTTCTTTTTAAAAAAGTACCAAAAAGCGGTCAACTTGTCCCAATAACATTAATATTGATTTTCTGAGTTAAAAACAAAATATATCTCCATGTAAATTATTTCCAAATATGTATAAAAAGTACCAAGTGAGATAAAAGTTTAAAGAATTTTTCCTAAAAAATTGACATAATTGTAAGAAGTACCAAGCGGGTGACTCCTACTTTTATTCATTTGGATGTGCGTACAATACGGGGAGCCAATACGGACTCCGATCATTATCTTGTTGCAGCCAAGGAGAGATAACCCTTAGTGTATCGATGAACATACAGATGGAAGCGCAAACAAAATTTCACATCACCAAATTGCCACCGATTACTCGCAACGAACAGCTCAATTACTCGGAGAAAATATTTCTAGTTCCAACGACATAAGCGCTCTATGGCAACATATTGCCAACTCCAAAAAACTGCTGCAAATTCTGTATTATGGTTTAAAAACCCTCTTCCTATAAACTTTTGTTATGACGAGGAGTGCCGCGATACCACTGCTGAGAAAAATGCAGCCAGCAGGGCAACTCTACAGTCAGTAGTTACTCGTCGAACTTTAAAAAGATATCGAGAAAGAAGGAGGAAAAAGAAAAACGCCTATTCTGAAGAAAAAAGAAAGAAATGGAGGGACTTGTGTTTGAGATAATTGAGATGTATAAGAGTCGTTATGAAGTGCGTAAAAAGTAGCAAAGCTGCGGGTGCCGATGGTTTGCCAACAGAGCTTTTAAATACCGGAGGATATGAGTTGATAAGTCGTATGTCCCTGCTTATAAAAACAGTGCTAATACAACCTCATCAGTTAAAATAGGTAAGAGCTTATCTGAATCCTTTATAACTAAACGGAGATTCAGGCAAGGCGATAGTTTATCATGCGATTTCTTCAATATTTTTCTGGGGAAAATCTTCCGAGATGCTTCAGTTAATAAAACTGAAAACACAAGCTTTTGCCAATGAAATTGATATCATGAAACTCACATTGCTCGAGGTGAATGATGCTATTTCAAATATCGAGAAGGAACCAACAAATGGGTCTAGTTGTCAGTGAATCAAAAACAAAATGTATGGTTTCAACAAGCAGACATTCCATTAGAATTGGACCACATATGATCGTTAAGTACTATAGTTTCGAGGTTGTAGACGAATTTGTTTACCTTGGTACCTCCGTCAATATAAAGGGTGGTTAAATTGTAAGGGCCAATGTTGAATGTGAACCACGCCTAAATGTCACGTTTTTTTTCCGAATTTTATTTGACATTTCTCTATTTCAGACTTACTCAATTTGAACCATGGAGAGATACACAATCCAACAACGTGTTAAAGTTATCCAGACTTATTATGAAAATGGGCGTTCAAATCAAAATGCACATCGTGCACTTCGTGATTTTTTGGTCAATTTGATCGTCCAAATGTGCGTACAATCGCAAAAATCGTATAAAAATTCGTGCAAACCGGGTCTGTAGAAGATGTGAGAACACCAGTGCATGCTCGTACAGCTCGTACTGCAGAAAATATTGCTGCTGTTCGCGATAGTGTGGCTAAAGAGCCGTCCACCTCAACTTGTCTTCGTGCCCAAAAATTGCACCTCTCACGCTCGTCGTTGATGAACATTATGCATAAAGACTTGCATTTACACACTTACAAGGTGCAATTGGCTCAAGAACTAAAGCCTCTTGACCATTCCAAACGTCGTGAATGGGCAGAATGTTGGCAAGAAATGGCAACACTGGATGATCAATTTTCGAAGAAAATCATCTTCAGTGATGAGGCACATCTTCACCTAGTGGATTCGTCAATAAACAGAATTCCCGCATTTGGGCGAATGAGAATCCAAGAGTGATTGTCGAAAAACCAATGCACCCACAAAGAGTGACTGTTTGGTGGGGTTTATGGGCTGGCGGCATCATCGGGCCGTATTTTCTCCAAAATGAGGCCGGTCAGGCAGTTACTTTGAATGGTGTTCGCTATCGTGAGATGATAACGAACTTTTTATGGCCCGAATTGGAAGATATGGATGTGGACGATATGTGGTTTCAGCAGGACTTGCCACACAGCTAACGAAACAATGGCTCTTTTGCGCAACAAACTCAATGGCCGTGTTATCTCACGTAATGGCGATGTCAATTGGCCGCCAAGATCATGTGATTTGACACCGTTGGACTTTTTTCTTTGGGGTTATTTGAAAGAAAACGTGTACGTCGATAAGCCAGCAACAATTCAAGAGCTAAAGGATGAGATAATTCGGCACATTAACGGCATAGAACCTCTATTATGCCTCAGGGTCATCGAAAATTTGGACCATCGGATGGAGGTGTGCCGCCGTGGTCGCGGCGTCTTTTTGGCAGGTATTTTGTTCCATACGTAATTGAGTAATACCAATATATCATAATAAAATAAAATTACAATAATTTCCTAAATAGTTTGTGTTTTATTCAAAATCAACATCGGCCCTTGAAATTTAACCACCCGATATAATATACTTGTCAACAGATCCTTTTCTTTCCTAAGCAGGCAACTAATAAATAAAGCTCTCTATGTAAAAACTAAAATTAAGGTCTATAAAAAGCTTATACTTTGTTATTATAAGGTACTGAATCATGAGCACTTGCGCAGGTAGATGAAGCTATCCTGGAAGTTTTTGAGAAGAAGATTCTACGAAAAATCTTTAGACCAGTCAGCGTCAACAATGAATATCGACATCGAATAAACCATGAGGTGTATTATGAGCTATGACCAGCGGCTGCATTGGCGAGAACATGTGCGAATATAGAAGAGGATGTCGGAAACTTCAATGGAAAGATCAAATTGAAGAAAATCTTTCAAAGCTTGGCCTACGAAATTGGAGAATATACGCACAAGATCGAAACGCATGAAATTCTAAAATATGGTTGGCCTTTGACCTTAAAAGGTTGTATATATAATATCAGCTGTATGTCAAGAAGACTCATTTTTCCAAATGTTGTTCTAACATTTGTGAGATAACATTAAAATTATACATAAATTTCAATGAAGTTTTCAGGAAAGATTCATTTTTGTACTAATTATTTTCAAAACTACTTCCTATAAATATTTCAACTTTTAAAACTTCTCATAAATTAGTTAAAGCGAAGTAATATATTTTCTAGATAAAAAATATAAAAAAAAGAAATGAAACAATAACGACATTGACCTTAAAGCATTAAAAATTAACTTGAATATTTTGTTTTATAGTAGGAGGAGTAGTTACTATTTATTTTGATTTTAGGGTGGCCAGCTTAGGTAATTACATAAAATTTATACTAGTTACTTTGAACTAAGACAAAAAAGGTCTGCTGGCTAACAAGTGAAATCTTTACTAAAGATGTTTTGAGCTTTTTTTTAAGCCAATTTAAATATAATTTTTAAATTTTACTTTTATTTACTTTTTCTTAGCTGGTCACCTTAATTTTCATATATTGAATTACCCACTACTACCTCTTTTTTAAATCACGATTGTTTTCGTTAAAAAAACAAAAATATTTATTTATCTTTTTTTCTAACAGTTTGTGACAATTTTCCGGTGTATAAATTTTAATAGTAGACAATTGAGATAATAATTCACACATACACTTATACGCTTTTCATGTACACTCATATGTAATTGTGAATATATAAAGGTAAAAATTTGCTATTGTTTTGAAGCTCACCCATTTTAGAGGTCCCACCAACTACAGCTGATGGATTACATTAGGGCGGCCTTAAACAAAGTGGCAATGAATATCCACTAGCTTGTTAATCTGTATAATTAAAATTAATTGGATAAAAAAAGCTTAAGAAATTATTTACAATCGATTCAAATATGACCAATTGAAGGAGAAGCTTTGTCGATTGTTGGCATGCAGGCGAGCCGACAGCACCAGAATATCGTGGAGAAGCTCCACGATCGGATGGAGAAACCGAAAAAGAAATTATCTTGGAAATTGTGGTCTTTACTTAATTATTTAAAATGGCTCTTAAGTTTGGATTTGTTTTAGGTATATCGATGTTTCTTTCAATAAAATCAGACAAAAATTTTAAACTTTTTTTAAATTTTAAAATTTTTTTAAAACTTGTAAATTTTGTTATATAACTTTATTTTAAGACCTTGTGCCCTAAATTTATCTCAAATTAAAGCTTCAGGTCTTAACTTTACATTTCAATAAAAGTTAAATGCATATATATGCATTTTATTCTCGAAATCAATAATTAAATTCCGCAATTTCATTTCCTATTATTTTCATTATTGTAAAAAATAAAAAATTTTCAGAGTTTGAATCGAAACAACTTTTTTCAACGAAACTCTTTAAGCAAAATTTTATCACGAGTAATAAATTGAAGCCTAAGCTTTTCAATAAAATTAAAATCATCTGCATATATTTGCAAGTTTGCAACATTTGAGGGTCATTGTAAAATATGAAAATTATAATATTTTAAGTTACCTCTTCTTAGAGGAACAAGTGCGATTTGCCCTTAGGGGTAAATATTTAGTATAATAACTGGCTTGATAATTAGATAATAATACTTTTTTACTTGTCTTGTAACTGGTCAAAAAGAAGTGGGATCGGAGCAGGAGGAATTTTCATTCCTTCATATAATAAAAAATGTTATTGCTGTGAATCTTGAAATTTAAATATTTAAAGAAGCTCTTCTTTAAACTTTGCCCAATTATCACTTTTGTTAGTAAACGTTGTTTGGACTTGTGACATTTGTGACAGGATAGAATAAGTGGGTACTCTTTGTGAGTTTTGAGTCTAAACAACTTTTTCCAACAAAACTCTATAAACAAAATCTTTTGACAAGTAACAGATTGAAGCCTTAACTTTTCAATAAAATCTAAATCATCTGCATAAGTTTGCAATTTTTTTACAAACGGCCCCTATATGCTCTGCTGACCATTTTTTCAAACTTCAAATTTGAAAATGAAAACAAAATTTTTAAAGCTGCCGTAAACAGACAAAAAAAGCAAAACTAAAATGTAATTAAAGTTAATTGTAGTTTACGATTTTTATATGTTCGCTGCTACTTAACCAACTAACGGAGTGAACGAATGTGAAAACGAAACGACTGACTGGTGAATTGTTAAGCTAAGTGACGGACGGCTGGTGATTTAAAACAATCAAAATGACAAGAACTTTTCAAAAAAATACAACAAAAAATTATTTATAAAACTGAATGAAAATGATGAGTCTAAAGTGAGTTTGAGCGTGTTTTTTTATACAAATTTACTGTAAACAGAAATAAAAAAAAAAATTATATGTGATTGTCTAAACAAGATACTACAAATTTAGATACGAAATTCCCATGCTACTGAAAATGAAGACACGTACCAGGGGAAACAGGAAAAGAAAAATAAAAACAATTTTGTTTTATAAAAGATATAATGAAAAAAATTACATAGACAATTAAGTGACAAGTTTATTTGAAGATAAAAAATGCAAGTGTATCGGAAGTTGAACAGTGTGTAATAAAAGTGGGTTAAGATATCTTCAATTTATACTAAACACAATGTGAATTATGAACATTTGACAAATTTGAGCCCAATATGTTTAATTATCTTGAATAGTTTCATTAAATTGTATTTAATTTCCATTTTTGTAAAAAATAAAAAATTTTCCGACTTTAAAATCGATAGAACTTTTTTCCACAAAACTCTGTAAAGAAAATGTTTTTGCAAGTAATGGCTTAAGGTCTTAGATTTTCAAGAAAAATTAAATCTTCTGCATATATTTGCAAATTTGTAATATAACTCAATTTTAACAAAAACCTAAATAACTTAATTTGTCTTAAATTAAAGTTCAAGTCAAGTAGACTTAACATTTCTATAAAAATGAAAAGCATTTCATATTCAAAATAAATAATCGTAAATTAAAATCTGAAATCCTATTTCCTATTAATTCATTTTTACAAAAAATAAATAGTTTTCCGAGTTTACAATCGATACAACTTTTTCCAACAAAACACAATAAACAAAGTATTTTTACAAGTAGTGAACTTAGGTCTGAGCTTTCCAAAAAATTTTAAATCATCTGCATATATTTGCAAATTTGTTCTATAACAGTATTTGGATAAAAATCTAAAGAAGTAAATTTATCTTAAATTAGAGGTTGAAGATTTAAACTTTACATTGCAATTAAAAATATATCCGAATATTTGCTTTTCATTCTCAAAACCAATAATTCCAAGTCAACGGCTGAAAATCTATTTCCTTTTATTTTCAGTTTTGTAAAAAATAAAAACTTTTCTGAGCTTATATTGATACAACTTTTTCCAACAAAATTTTATAAACAAAATTTTTTGGCAAGTAATGGATTGAAGTCTCAGGTTTTCAAAAAAATTGAAATCATCTGCATATATTTGCAAATTTGTGATACAACTTCATTTTTTAAAAAACCCAAAGAACTGAATTCATCTAAAATTAAAGCTCTAGAATATAACTTTACATTGGGATAGAAATGAAATTCATATTGTATATGCATTTTATACTCAAAATCAAAAATCCCAAATTAAAGTCTGCAATTCTATTTTCTGTTATTTTCATTTTTGTAAAAAATAAACAAATTTCCGAGTTTAAAATCGATAGAACTTTTTCCATCGAAGCTCTTTAATAAAAAAAGTTTTGCAAGTAATGGATAAAAGTCTTATCCTTTCACAAAAATTTAAATCATTTGCATATATTTGCAAATTTGTAATATAACTTTATTTTAATAAAAACTCAAAAAACAAAATTTATTTCAAATTAAAGTTTAAAGTCTAAACTTAACATTGCAACAAAAATGAGTTTCCAAGTTTAGAACGGTTACAAACCACTATAAATAAAATCTTTTTGCAAGTAATGGATTATAGTCTTATATTTTCAAAAAAATTTTAACCATGTGCATATATTTGCAAATTTCTATTATAACTTTATTTTGGAAAAACCTTAAAGAACTAAATTTATATAAGATTGAAGCCATAGGACTTAACTTTACATTGCGACAGAAATAAAATGCACTTTTTCTTAAAAACCAATCATCTCAAATTAAAGTCTGCAATTCTAATTCCTATTATTTTCATTTTTGGAAAAAATAAAAATTTTTATGAGTTTAAAATGTATACAAATTTTTCCAATGGAACTCTATAAGCAAAATCTTTTTTAAAAATAATAGATTAAAGTATTAGCTTTTCGAAAAACTTTAAATCATCTGCATACATTTGCAAGTTTGTAAAATAACTTGACTTTAATAAAAGGTCCAAACATTACATTGGAAAAAACATGAAATGCATATATCTGCATTTTATATTCAGAATCAATAATCCTAAATTGAAGACTTCAACTCTATTTCCTATAAATCTCATTTTTGTTAAGAATAAACAATTTTCCGAGTTTAGAATGGGTACAACTTTTTTCAGCAAAACTCAATAAACTAAATCTTTTTGCCAGTAATGGATTAAAGTCTTATATTTTCAAAAAAATTTGAATTATGTGCATATATTTGCAAATTTTTATAATAACTTGATTTTGATAAAACCCTAGGGAACAAAATTTATATTAAATTAAAGTTCAAGGTCTAAACTTTAAATTGGAATAAAAATAAAATGCATATATTTGCATATTTTCCTTAAAATATAATATATATAATATATAATATATATAATTCCCCGACAACATTCCAATTGGAACAAGGTGTACTTCTCTCAGACAATGAGCTACATCCGATTCTATTTTTTTTTAAACTCATTGAAAGGGATCTACGTTTTAACGCCGGCTCCGAACGGCGAATGCATTAGTTAGAGAAGTTTTTCATAGCCTAATACTCAATAACCAGTGGTTAGCTGAGTTATGAGGTGAACCGCCGCTTTTTTGAAAATTTATTTTTTTCAAGTGAACCTGGCCGGGGATTGAACTTGGGCCTCTGGTATGCTAGGCGGATGTCTTACCTGCTATACCACGGCGGTTCACTTTTCCTCAAAATCAATAATCCCAAATTAAAGTCTGGAATTCTATTTCTAATTATTTTCATTTTTGCAAAAAATTAAAAATTTTTCGAATTTATAATGAATACAACTTTTTCCTACAAAACTCTATGAACAAAATCTTTTTTCAAGTAATGGATTAAAGCCTTGCCTTTTCAATTAAATTTAAACTTACTGCATATATTTGCAAATTTTTAACATAATTTTATTTTATTAAAACTCCTAAAAAACTAAATTTATCCAAAATTAATTTTCAAGTTCTTAATTTTGCATTTCAATTAAAAATTATATGCATATTTTTAAATTTATTCTCAAAATCAATAATCCCGAAGAAAAGGCTAAGTTCTTAGCTTTACAAGAGAGAATAAAACATTTGCTTATATTTGCTTATTTTCGTTATAACTTTATTTTTGTAAATACCCGAAAAACCAAATTTATCTCAAATTAAACTTAAAGCTATTAACTTGAAAACGAAATAAAAATCATTTGCTTATTTTTGCAAATTTAGCTTAAAATCATTCATATTTTCAAGCTATCTTACAAGTAATCTAGTAAATTACTTAAACCTTACTAAAATCATAAACTTCTTCTTTTAAATAATTTTATTTTGCCCTCCACTGTCCATTATTTCAATAAAAGCAGATTCATTTAATTTTCTATAAATTTCTCTTCATGTGGGTTGGGCTGGGCTTAAATCTTGTAACTTGTTATGTTCAATTCTATTGACATGTTTTGTTATTTTGTCCAGATTTATCTAAGTTTTTTTCTATTTTCGCAGTTTCATTGTTGTCAGTTTCTAATCAATAGTAATTAATTTCGGATTGTTTTTTCCTTTTGATATGTGCGATATGTGATTTTGAAGTTTAAATGTTTTTTTATACAAAAAAAAATACAATGTAAATTGTTTTATATTGGTTTTTTAACATTGAAATCTGTCTATTTAAAACATTTAATTTCCAATAAAATTTGTACCAAAAATCATATACTGTCGATAAGTCACATATACGACGACTTAGTAAAATTTAAAAAATTACTTATACTATGTTTAAAGTTTCAAACTGTTCTACATAGTTTATCAAATATTTGGTTACATACATATATTCAATTCCGCCCTATTGGACCCTTTGTTTAGACCAGTTGCAGTTTGATATTGCACCTTGCATGTATAACTTCATATATTTTTTCAAATTTAATCGAAATCGGTTAACACGTTAATTTTTGTAAGAGAGTAGGGGCCATCCCCTGCTTTGAATATTTTTTTTTTCTATAGTTGGTAGTGCTAAATTTTCACTGCCAATGGTAAATTGGCACTGCCAATGGTAAAAAATTATTTATTTAGTTTGAGGTTTCTAACTGTTTTAGTTCATGAAATACTAACATTTTAACCCGCTATGGTTTGTACAATTTAAATTGACGAAGTTACAATTATAAAGTTACAAAATCTACCAAAAACAATTTGCGTTGCTAATTTTTCCCTTTTCTACCCTGTTTTACTTCCTCAGGGGCGAAATTTGCAAACAGAAGTAAACACGATTCCTTTAATTTTTACTAAGAATCTAAGACCATTTTCGTTGTTGTTTCTTGTTTTCGATTTCGAAGATATAATGTTAACGATTTTTCCCTTTTTACCGCTAAATTGAAAAAAGTACCAAACTCGTATCTTATATTATTTTAATGTCAATCGACCCGTCTATAAATTATATATCTGGCTTCACTGGTTTAAAAGATATGCAAAGT
Organism: Stomorhina lunata; assembly: GCA_933228675.1. NCBI lineage: Eukaryota > Metazoa > Arthropoda > Insecta > Diptera > Rhiniidae > Stomorhina > Stomorhina lunata. The sequence goes on along the minus strand of OW121743.1, from coordinate 46,656,430 downwards.
TTAAAAACAAAAATAAGCTACAACTGAATATTATCCCGTGTTCCCTTTTTTTCGTAGCAAATCTAAATCCTATGTCAATTTTGTTTGAATCGCTATTAGTTTCAAAGTACCAAAAACATGTCATTTAATTTTTACTGCTGATCTAAGACCAATTTAATTTGTGTTTCTATTGCTTTCGGTTTCGAAGATATAAGGTTACCAGTTTTTACACCCTCAATTGAAAAAGGTACCAAACACATGTCTTGTATTTCTTTAATGTCAATCGACCCATCTTTAAATTTTTTATTCTGGCTTCATAAGCTTAAATGATATTCTTAATTAAAAAAACAAAAAACCTACCCTTTTTACCCCATTTAACTTGAAAGTACCAAATACGTGTTTAATATGTTTTAAGACTTATCAATTGTGGCGTAAATTAAGTCTCTATTTTTTATCAGTTCAATAGATACGTATGAGTTAAAGAAGTACCAAAATATAGTTTTTACTTTTTTCCACGCTTATTAGTGCCATTCCCAAAAAAAGTACCAAACACGTGTCCCCTTATTTTTCTAGCCGTTCCATATCCAATTTCAACTTTTTTTCTATCGATGTTGGTTTCGGAGATATATTGTTGCTATTTTTTCCCTTTTCTACCCTGTTTTGCCCCCTAAGCGGCCAAATTTTAAAAAAATACCAAACACATGTCACTTAATTTTAAGTGCGAATCTTAAACCTTCTTAATTTTCGCCTCTATCGATTTTGGTTTAGGAGATATCATGTTACCGAGTTTTCCCCTTTTAAATAGAAAAAAGTACCAAATATGTATTTGGTATTTTGTATGTACTTGGCAGTCGGCTGTACATTTTATTTCTAGCTTTTTTGATTCAAGTGAACATATCCGAACATTTGTTACCCCTTTTTTACCAAAGTATCAAACACGTCTCAGTTTTAAATTTTGTTTCTGTGTTAATTGGTTCAAAAGATACTCATGGGTTAAAAAAGAGTACCAAAAATATATTTTTTTAAGTTTTTACCCCATATTTGTCCCATCTTCGAAAAGTACTTATTTTTGTAGCTTATCTAAACGTAATTTTATTCCGAAGATAGAATATTACGTATTATTCCCATCGAAGGTACCCACTGTCTAAGTTTTAGCTAAAGGTTTGGGCTGGGCGACCATTAATTAGTCAGTCAGACAGTCCGGACCAAGCTTTAAACGGGACGTAGACTACACTGCTCTGCAGTAAAATCCTCCTTTTAATAAAACTATGTGGACTACATGGATCTTGATGCGCTAAACTCAGATCCGTTGTCAGTTTTTTTCCATCAGATCTGGATTTTTTTATTGGCGTGAAAAGGAAAGACAAAAAATGAATTTTTGCAGAGCAGTGCTATTGGACCTTGTTTAGTTTTTTTTTTATTTTTGTAACTAATTAAAAGGTCCTACTCCCCTGTTCCGATCCTATGTATCTTGTTTTTTTAAGTATGACTAATGTTAGGAACTATTCTTCAATAATTTTTAATGATAAATATTAAATGTTGCCCTATTTAGCCCTTTAATGCCCATCACTGATTTAGACCCCTCTCGGTCCAGTTTTTGAAACCAAATATATCTAATACTGCCCTAAAACTAATTTTTCCGTATTTGAACCTCTATTGAGACCTATTTTGGGACCTACTCGTATTACCTACTTTATTTTTGAGATAACACTTTGCATTCAAAATTTCATCAAAATCGTTTAAGCGTTTAGGCATGATTGAAGCCTATGGACTTAGACGTCATTCACGGCTTAACGGATTTCAGTAAAATTTAAAATGTAGAAAGAGTTTAACCCTAAGCTTGCCACAGGATATGTTTTGGTCCGGGAAGGGTCTGAATATACCCTTATATGAAACTTGTGGATAAGTTTTCATTAAAGTTTTTTTTTTTCAATTTTTTTTAATCTTTTCAGGTGAAAATACTCAAAATTAAAGACTATTGAACTTAAGCAGAATTAAATTACATTATTATTGTATTTATTAATCGAAATAACAAATAATCTATAATTACTAAACAAATAAGAAATTAATTATAAAGAAATGATTTAAACAAAATTTTTCTCCATCATTAAACTTTGCCAAGCAAAATCACTTCATAATAATTTCGAGACAATTTAAATTGAAAGGAAAACAAATAAAATTTAAAATAAGATAAGTAGGAAAGTACTACAGTCGGTAATGTATGACTATTTAATACCCTTCACTACTAAGGTCAAATATGGACCAACAAAATTAATAAGTTTTTCTTAATTCATAGAAATATATCTTTGGTAGTTTTTATACCCACCATCAAAAAGAATGGGGGGTATATTGAGATTGTCATTCCGTTTGTAATTTCATTAATATTGGCTCAAAAACCAAAAAACGATATATGTATATTCTGAATCCTTGTGGAATTCTAAGACGATTGAGCGATGTCGGTCTGTCTGTCTGTTGAAATCACGATAACGCCTAAACGAAAGGAGCTAGCTCACTGAAACTTAGTAAAAATATTCTTCATCTCTGAGAAAATTTTGTTATTGAAATTGGGCAAAATCGGTTCACATTTGACCATAGCTCCCGTATAACCTCGTCTAGGCTAATCGCTTATTTGTTAATAAATGACAAATTATAGCAGCTATGATGATAAAATTTGGTATATAGAAGTTTTACATTAGCCATAGGCAGCGTGTAAAATTTTATCAAATCACATTTAGCCATAGCTCCCATACAAAAAACTTACGAAAACAGCCTAAATTTCACCTAAAATACACTTAGATGCCAATAAATCTAAAAGTATAACAGATATAACCACCAAATTTGGCACAAGAAAGTCTTATGTCAATGCCAGCCAGTGTGCAGAATTTTGTCGCAATAGGTCACCATTTGACCTAGCTCCCACATAAAAAACTTACGAAAACACAAAAATTCAAAAAGAAAAGGGGATTTATGTCCTCCTGTCCGTCAGATAAAATCGTGATAGCTTCTTAACTACAAGAGCAAGTAAGACTAAATTATGCACAAGCAAGTCTTATGTTAATGACAGCCAGTGTGCAAAATTTTGTCACAATCGGTCACCCTATGGTCAATTGGTGACCGATATAAAAAACTTATGGAAACACAAAAATACATAAAGATAAAAGCACGATAGCGCCTTAACGAAAAGAGCTAGAGGGACAAAATTTTCCAAAAGTATTTTGGATATCTTGAAAAAGATGTGTATTGAAAATGGACAAAATCGGTTCAAATTTAGTTAGAGCTCCCATATAACCCCACCCCGGGAAACACATTAATGCTGATAAATTGAATACAATTGTAATAGCTATGACGATTAAATTTAAAATAGGGAAGTTTTATGCAATTTTTGATCAGTTTATCAAATTTTATAGGAATCAGTCCATATTTGACTTTAGCTTTCATGTAAAAAACAATCACGGAAACCAAAAGTTTTAGCAAAGGCCAGTTAAAAGCTATTAAATTAGAAAGTATGATAGCTATGTCCACTAAATTTTGCAAGAATAAGCTCTATATATATACCAGCCAGTGTGTAAAATCGGTCAACATTTCGCTATAATTCTTACATATATAACATCCCCTTTTTATATCTACAATCAACAAGTTTTTGAGGTACATTCATTATATTAAGATTGCACCTATGAAATTAGATAGGCTTCAATCAATGTTCAGCCAGACTTTATATATGATGAATGCATTAGAAACTCATAACGAAATATATGGACCTGCCGTATTACTATTAACGTGTTTAGCCTAACTACATATTAAACACAACGAAAAGTATTTAACAACTTGAGACCGAATTTCGATCAAAGTAAATACTGGGGAAACCACTCAAATATTTTTAAATGTTGAACTATAAAGCTACGGCAACCGAATTTAGTCCAAAAGTTTTACCAACAATACCAATTAGCTTAGCGATTTTTTCAGTTTTGGTCCAGATTTTGAATTAGCTGCACCCTGTTTTTGAATTTAACACAACTTGATGGTGGGTATATAAGATTCGGCACAGCCGAATATAACACTCTTACTTGTTTTTTCATTTCGAGATTTAAGTGTATTTATGTTATTAACAGCAGAGGGACTGACATGGAAGCTAGGGTCAAAAGTGGATGCAGTTATCGATTTATGTTTACAAAAAATTTATCTGAGGAAATTTTTAGCAAAAAAAGCAATTTTTGTGGATTTCTGGGCATATAAACGACTTTTGGTCTTATCAGGGAGATTTCAACAGAATTTGGAACATTGATCTTAGGACGGACATCGTTAAATTGACTCAGAAGACCCATTTGTATACTTAAAGGTTCGTGTCCGAATAATATTTTTATGCGTTAAAGACATCAGCACAATCCCAATATACCCTTTCACCCTTGGATATACCCTTCTATAAAAAAATGTTGTTCATTAAAAACAAGTAAGAAAGTGCTGTAGTCAGTCAAGCCCGACCATACGATACCCTTCACCACTAAGGTCAAAGGTGTTCTTTTTCCTGTATAAAGACAAATATTTGCTAAATTTTGCAGTCATACAAACATTTTCTCAAAACTTATATATTTAAGCTGTATCCGTCATTTGGACTTATATGAGAGCTAGGGTCAAATGTGGGCCGATTATCTTGAAATTTGGCAAATTGATTACAGTTTTTACAAAAATTATGTATGCAAAAAATTAACATAAAATTTCTATTATCTTCAGATTTACGAACGTTTTAGTGATATTTGTCTCATTTGGTGGGTTATGAGTTTGTATGGGAGCTATGGTCAAATGTGGACCGATTTCGGTACAGTGATTTATGTTTGCGGAATTGATATTTTGTCCACAAATATCAATATTTTTCCATGAAATTGAAAACAAATATTGCTAATTGTTTTCAATTTCATGAAAAAATATTGATATTTATGGATAAAATATCAATTCCGGGAAGTGGGAACTATGGGAGGTACCAAAAATAATGAACCGATTTTGACGAATTTCAATAGCCATGGTCCTACTATCAAAAGAATTATTTATGCCAATTTTCATCAAATTATCTTTAGTATTGCGATCTGTACTTTGATTACAAGGTTTTCATGGGGGCCCAGCCAGCCGTCCAGACGGACGGACGGACTGACATTGCTAAATCGACTTAGAAAGTGATTATAAGCCTATTGGTATACTAAAAGGTGGGTCTAAGACAAATATTTCCATGTGTGACATACATCAGCACAAACTTATAATACCCTTTCCACCTACTTATGGTGAAGGGTATAAAAAGGGGATGTTATATATGTAAGAACTATAGCAAAATGTTGACCGATTTTACACAATGGCTGGTATTTATATATATATATATATATATATATATATATATATATATATATATATATATATATATATATATATATCCTTTCAATATATATATATATATATACATATAATTCCCCGACAACATTCCAATTGGAACAAGGGGTACTTCTCTCAGACAATGAGCTGCATCCGATTCTATTTTTAGACTAATTGAAAGGCACCTTTGTCTTAACTCCGGCTCCGAATACATTAGTTACATTAGTTAGAGAAGTTTTGCATAGCCTAACACTCAATAACCAGTGGCCAGCTGAGTTATGAGGTGAACCGCCTTTTCTTTGAAAATTTATTTTTTTCAATTGGGTCTGGCCAGGGATCGAACTTGGAACCTCTGGTATGCTAGGCAGATGACTAACCTGCTATACCACGGCGGTTCATATGAAGCTTTTTCTTGCAAAATTTAGTAGCCCTAGTTATCATAATTTTTAATTTAATAGCTTTTAACTGGAGTTTGTGGCATTTTAGTGGAATTTATATGAAACCTATAGTCAAATATGGACCGTTTTCTAAAAAATTTTATATACTGATATAAAACATCTCTGTTCTAAAAGTTGTCATATCTATTACTATTATTGGATTTAATTTATCAACATTAATGTGATTCCCGGGGCGGGGGTATATGGGAGCTCTAACTTAATGTGAACCGATTTTGTCCATTTTTTTATTTATTTATTTAGGTTTTTTGAGTTCCCGTAAGTTTTTATATGGGAGCTATGGCCAAATGGTGACCGATTGTGACAAAATTTTGCACACTGGCTGACATTGACATAAATCTTAATTAAGTTAAATTTAGTGGCCGTAGCTATTAAAATGTATAATTTATAGGCATTTAAGTATATCCTAGGTGGAATTTAGGCTATTTCCGTAAGTTTTTTGTGTGGGAGCTATTGTTAAATATAAACCGATTCCGATGAAATTTGATATGCTGTAGTGCTTATTAATTTTATAACCATATCTGTTATAATTTGTCATTTATAAGCAAAAAAAAGTTATTGTCCTAGGCGAGGTTATACGGGAGCTATGGTCAAATGTGAACCGATTTCGTCCAATTTCAATACCAAAATTTTCCAAGAAATTAAGAATATTTTTGCCAAATTTCAGTGGCCTAGCTCCTTTCCAACGTACAGACAGATAGACAGACAGACAGACAGACAGACGAACAGATAGACAGACAGACAGAAAGACAGACAGAAAGACAGAAAGACAGAAAGACAGAAAGACAGACAGACAGACAGACAGACAGACAGACAGACAGACAGACAGACAGACAGACAGACAGACAGACAGACAGACAGACAGACAGACAGACAGACAGACAGACAGACAGACAGACAGACATATAGACAGACAGACAGACAGACAGACAGACAGACAGACAGACAGACAGACGGACAGACAGACAGACAGACAGACAGACAGACAGACAGACAGACAGACAGACAGACAGACAGACAGACAGACAGACAGACAGACAGACAGACAGACAGACAGACAGACAGACTGACAGACTGACAGACTGACAGACTGACTGACTGACTGACTGACAGACTGACAGACTGACAGACTGACAGACAGACAGACAGACAGACAGATACGCAGACAGACAGATACGCAGACAGACAGACACGCAGACAGACAGACAGACAGACAGACAGACAGACAGACAGACAGACAGACAGACAGACAGACAGATAGACAGACGGACAGACAGACAGACAGACAGACAGACAGACAGACAGACTGACAGACAGACAGAAAGGCAGACAGAAAGACAAACAAACAGAATGACAGACAGACAGATAGACAGACAGACAGACAGACAGACAGACAGATACGCAGACAGACAGACACGCAGACAGACAGACACACAGACAGACTGACAGACAGACAGAAAGGCAGACAGAAAGACAGACAAACAGAAAGACAGACAGACAGACAGACAGACAGACAGACAGACAGACAGACAGACAGACAGACAGACAGACAGACGTACGGACGAACGAACGTCTTAGAATTTCATAAGGATTCAGAATAAATATCATAATAAATTACAAACGGAATGACAATCTTAATATACCATCCCATTCATTTTGATGGTGGATATAAAAATACAATATATTTCGATAATAGGTTTAATAAACTCTGATTGACATTCTGAAGACATTCATTAGTAAAGTATTGCTAATACTCGTATAATATTATATCAGTATTTGGTTTATTTTTCATCAAATTTCTCTTGAGACTCTTTAGACAATTTAATTGAAAAACTGAAGACATGTGGGTTACGCAGACCTACTTATGGCTGTACAGACAGACATGTTACAATTCAAAGTCTGTTTGCCTAACTACACACTTTTGTAGGTTTTTTTCAGGGACTGAAAATAACCGTTATTTTCGAATTTTTAATTAAAAAAAGCACACCCAAAAAAGTATTTGTTTTAAAATTCAGTTAAACAGTTTTGATTCGCTTGGGCTATATTTTCATTTGATCGTAAGCCTTTTATTTTTTTGATTTTTATTTTTTTAATCCGAAATAAAAGTTATTTTTTGATTTTAATTTTTTTAATCAAAAATAAAAGTTAATTTTGCCTTTTATTATATCGCACAAAGTCTGCCGGTTATTTCTGTCGTTTATTATATCGCACAAATTCTGCCGGTTATTTATGTCGTTTATTAAATCGCACAAATTCTGCCGGTTATTTATGTCGTTTATTAAATCGCACAAATTCTGCCGGTTATTATTGACGTTTATTATATCGCTCAATTTATAACGAGTATGTTTGTATCATATTTTTTTGCTCATTTTTTGTCGGTTATTTTTATTTTAATATTATATCAGGCAATTTTTGCCTTTTATTTTAAAATTAATTTTTTTTAAACAATCTCTGAGCGAAATCTTTTGTAATATACTTTTTCGAGCAGCAATTTTTTTAATTTTTTCTTGTAAAAGTGACAAATACAAACTCATTATCAATAGAAAAAGTCTAAAAAAATTATATTCTCTATAGAAAAACTGCTTTCAAACGGTATTCTCTATACAAAAAATGTTATACAAAAGTGTTCTCTATAGAAAAACTGACATACAAAAATATTTTCTATAGAAAAACCGATATTCTCTATTGGAAAATGGTTATAAAAAAGTATTTTCTATAGGAAAACTGTCATACGAAAGCATTCTGTATAGAAAAGTTGTTATACAAAAGTATTCTCTATAAAAAAATGTCATACAAAAGTATTCTCTACAGGAAAACTGTTATACTAAAGTATTTTCTACAGTAAAACTATTATACAAAAGTATTCTCTCTAGGAAAACTGTTATACAAAAGTATTTTTTATAAAAAAATTTCCCATTTCTTTTGAAAAATTTTAAAAATATCCCTTTATTTTGGGAAATTTCAAAAAATTCCTATATCTTTTGGGAAATTTTGAAAATATGCCTTTATTTTGGGATATTTTGACAATGTCCCTTTAGTCTGGAAAATTTTTAAAATTTCCCATTATTTTGGGAAATTTTGAAAATTTCCCATTACTTTGAGAAGTTTTGATAATTTCCCATTATATTGGGAAATTTTGAAAATATCCCATTATTTTGGGAAATTTTGAAAATATCCTATTATGTTTGGAAATTTTGAAAATGTCCCTTTATTTTGGGAAATTTCGAAAATTTCCCATTATTTTGGGAAATTTTAAAAATTTCCCATTACTTTGGGAAATTTTGAAAATTTTCCATTATTTTGGGAAATTTTGAAAATTTCCCATTATTTTGGGAAATTTTGAAAATTTTGCATTATTTTGGAAAATTTTGAAAATATACAATTATTTTGGGAAGTTTTGATAATTTCCCATTATTTTGGAAAATTTTGAAAAATTCCCATGATTTTGGGAAATTTTGAAAATATCCTATTATTTTGGAAAATTTTGAAAATTTCCCATTATTTTGGGAAATTTTGAAAATTTCCCATTACTTTGAGAAGTTTTGATAATTTCCCATTATATTGGGAAATTTTGAAAATATCCCATTATTTTGGGAAATTTTGAAAATATCCTATTATGTTTGGAAATTTTGAAAATGTCCCTTTATTTTGGGAAATTTCGAAAATTTCCCTATATTTTTGGGAAATTTTAAAAATTTCCCATTATTTTGGGAAATTTTAAAAATTTCCCAAAAGAAATGGGAAATTTTCAAAATTTCCAAACATAATAGGATATTTTCAAAATTTCCCAAATAATGGGAAACTTTTTAAAATTTCCCGAAATAAGGGGACATTTTCAAAATTTCCCAGAATAATAATGGGAAATTTTAAAAAAATTTCCAAAATAATTGGATACTTTCAAAATTTCTAAAAATAATGGGAAATTTTCAAAATTTCCCAAAAGAAATAGGAAATTTTCAAAATTTCCCAAAATGATGGAAAATTTTCAAAATTTTCCAAAAGAAATGGGAAATTTTCTTTATATCCCAAAAATAATAGAATATTTTCAAAATTTCCCATAATTAAAGATATTCAAAATTACCCAAAAGAAATAGAAAATTTTAAAAATTTTCCAAATGATGGGAAATTTTCAAAATTTCCCAAAAGAAATAGGAAATTTTTTAAATTTCCCTAAATAACGGGAAATTTTAAAAATTTCCCAAAATATTGGGAAATTTTAAAAATTTCCCAAAATATTGGGAATTTAAAAAATTTCACAAAATAATTGGAAATTTTCAAAATTTCCAAAAATAATGGTAAATTTTTAAAATTTCCCAAAAGAAATGGGAAATTTTCTTAATATCCCAAAAATAATAAAATATTTTCAAAATTCCCCAAAAGAAATAGGACATTTTCAAAAATTTCCTAAAAGAAATGGGAAATTTTCTAAACATCCCAAAAATAATAGAACATTTTCAAAATTTCCCAAAATAATGGGAAATTTTCAAAATTTTCCAAAATAAAAGGATATTTTCAAAATTTCCCAAAATCATGGGAATTTTTCAAAATTTTGCCAAAATAATGGGAAATTATCAAAACTTCCCAAAATAATTGTATATTTTCAAAATTTTGCAAAATAATGCGAAATTTTCAAAATTTCCCAATATAATGGGAAATTTTCAAAATTTCCCAAAATAATGGAAAATTTTCAAAATTTCCCAAAGTAATGGGAAATTTTTAAAATTTCCCAAAATAATGGGAAATTTTTAAAATTTCCCAAAAATATAGGGAAATTTTCGAAATTTCCCAAAATAAAGGGACATTTTCAAAATTTCCAAACATAATAGGATATTTTCAAAATTTCCCAAAATAATGGGATATTTTCAAAATTTCCCAATATAATGGGAAATTATCAAAACTTCTCAAAGTAATGGGAAATTTTCAAAATTTCCCAAAATAATGGGAAATTTTAAAAATTTTCCAGACTAAAGGGACATTGTCAAAATATCCCAAAATAAAGGCATATTTTCAAAATTTCCCAAAAGATATAGGAATTTTTTGAAATTTCCCAAAATAAAGGGATATTTTTAAAATTTTTCAAAAGAAATGGGAAATTTTTTTATAAAAAATACTTTTGTATAACAGTTTTCCTAGAGAGAATACTTTTGTATAATAGTTTTACTGTAGAAAATACTTTAGTATAACAGTTTTCCTATAGAGAATACTTTTGTATGACATTTTTTTATAGAGAATACTTTTGTATAACAACTTTTCTATACAGAATGCTTTCGTATGACAGTTTTCCTATAGAGAATACTTTTTTATAACCATTTTCCAATAGAGAATATCGGTTTTTCTATAGAAAATATTTTTGTATGTCAGTTTTTCTATAGAGAACACTTTTGTATAACATTTTGTGTATAGAGAATACCGTTTGAAAGCAGTTTTTCTATAGAGAATATAATTTTTTTAGACTTTTTCTATTGATAATGAGTTTGTATTTGTCACTTTTACAAGAAAAAATTAAAAAAATTGCTGCTCGAAAAAGTATATTACAAAAGATTTCGCTCAGAGATTGTTTAAAAAAAATTAATTTTAAAATAAAAGGCAAAAATTGCCTGATATAATATTAAAATAAAAATAACCGACAAAAAATGAGCAAAAAAATATGATACAAACATACTCGTTATAAATTGAGCGATATAATAAACGTCAATAATAACCGGCAGAATTTGTGCGATTTAATAAACGACATAAATAACCGGCAGAATTTGTGCGATATAATAAACGACAGAAATAACCGGCAGACTTTGTGCGATATAATAAAAGGCAAAATTAACTTTTATTTTTGATTAAAAAAATTAAAATCAAAAAATAACTTTTATTTCGGATTAAAAAAATTAAAATAAAAATATAACAGTTATGTTCTGAGTTTTATTATAAAAGTCATAACCGTAACAGTCCCTGGTTTTTTATGTCTAACCAAATTGTCTGTCTGCCTTTGAAGAAAGAAATCTTCTTTCTTATAATTGTCAACAACTAAAATGTAGAATCTACATCATCATTATCATCATCGTCACTTCTCCTCCAAGCAACCACTTGACTTTGTACCTTGAATTATGTGCCAATGGCACAACAAATGCAATGACTGAATTGACTGAATTCAAAATCATACAAAACTTCAATTGTTTGGGTTTCGTTTTTTTATTTTTTTTTTTTTTTTCTTTAACAAAAAAAAATCTACAAAAGTTATATTTTACTCATATTTGAAATCATTAAAATTAACACCTTTAAATATAATTTAAGTTTTGTCAAGTGGAAACATCATGTGTTTAAGCAAATATTTGAAAATAAGGGGGCATCATGATTTTTTTTGTTAAATATTACCCATTTGGTTTATTTCTATATTATATCAAATCTCGTACATAAGAGCATTATCATATGTATTTATTTGTATTAATAGTTTTGCCTATTATTTAGGTTTATTGAATTGTAACGACCTTTCCCATAGTGCTAATTGACCTTAAATACATAGATACACTTGTCAGAGGTATCTACTTATCAAAGCTCTGCTTGAAGATATCTGAAACCGGTTTCAAATCATTTCCTTCTTTTCAAATACAAATCATGGCTTACTATTCCCATTACAAATTAATTCAATGCATGAGTTATTATGTGAAACACGAATGCGATACGTAAGTTATGAGAATCTTAGCTTAACTTGGTGCATAATTGGGCCTAAATGTGACAATGAATGGATTCATAAATCATCAAATAGGCTAATCAATCACAAACATAATTCCCACGATATTCCATTTGGAATGAAGGGTACTTCTCTCAGACAATAAGCTGCATCCGATTCTATTTTTAGACTCATTGAAAAGGGACCTATGTTTTAACTCCAGCTCCAAACGGCAAATGCATGCAGAGAAGTTTTACATAACCTAATACGAGTACTCAATAACCAGTGCTTAGCTGAGTTATAAGGTGAACCGATTTTTTTGAAAATTAATTTTTTCTCAAGTGGGGATCGAAAATCAAAGATTTTTAATTTCTTTGTTACATAAGCGTATTTGAAACAAGTAAGAAAGCGCTATAGTCGGTCAAGCCGACCATACGATACCCTTCACCACTAAGGTGAAAGGTGTTATTTTTCCTGTATAAAGACAAATATTTGCTAAATTTTGCCATCATACAAACATTTTCTCAAAACGTATATATTCAACCTGTTTCCGTCATTTGGACTTATATGAGAGCTAGGGTCAAATGTGGACCGATTATCTCGAAATTTGGCAAATTGATTACAGTTGTTACAAAAATTATGTATGCAAAAAATAAACTCACAATTTCCATTATCTTTAGATTTACGAGCGTTTTAGTGATTTTTTGTCTCATTTAGTGCGTTTTTGAAGAAGAGTTTGTATGGGAGCTATGGTCAAATGTGGACCGATTTCAACGAAATTTGGTACAGTGATTTAAGTTTACATAAGCAGTATCTGTTTTAAATTTCATGAAAAAATATTGATATTTATTTATAGCAATTCCGGGAAGTGAGACCTATGGGAGGTACCATAAATAATAGACCGATTTTAACCAATTTCAATAGCCATGGTCCCATTATCAAAGAAATTATCTGTGCCAAATTTCATCAAATTATCTTTAGAATTGCGACCTGTAGTTTGATTACAAGGTTTACAAGGGGGTCCAGCCGTCCAGCCAGCCAGACGGACGGACGGACGGACATCGCTAAATCGACTCAGAAAGTGATTCTAAGTCTATTGGTATACTAAGAGGTGGGTCTACGACAAATATTTCTATGCGTTGCAAACATCAGCACAAACTTATAATACCCTTTCCACCTATGGTGGTGAAGGGTATAAAAATACAAAAATTCAGTACTTATTTAGTTATGTTTTGTAGAATATTTTGATGTTTTTCGTTTTTTTTTCATAAATTTGCCAAATTTTAATGGAAAATTAAAAAAAAATACATCAAATATCATATTTTTTTTCTTCGATTTTATATTACTCTTCCGTCCACCGCTACAAAGATATATGGATTTAAAAAAATGTCTAAAATGATACATTTTTCTGGTCTATAACGTGTACACTCAGGGAAAAAACGTGCTGATAATAAGATTTTCTGCTTGGAATCGAAACTTTTTCTGCTTGAAAGTAGAGTAAATACGAAAAATCTTATTTTGAGAATAAAATCTTAATTTTTTAAGATTCTTTGTAAGATCGCAATCTTAAAAAAAATCTAAGCACAGGATCGATAACTAAGAATGTGTTCTTATTAATTAAGATTAAATTCTTAATTTTTAAGAATGCACTCTTAATTAATAAGAACATAATCTTAAATAATAAGATCGCATTCTTAATTATCGATCTTGTTCTTAGAACTTTTTCAAGATTGCGATCTTACAAACAATCTTGAAAAATAAGATTTTATTCTTAAAATAAGATTTTTCGCATTTACTCTACTTTCAAGCAGAAAAAGTTTCGATTTCAAGCAGAAAATCTTATTATCAGCACGTTTTTTCTTATTATAATATTCGTATTTGGTGATAAAATAAAACACATTTTTTATTATTTTTTTGCCCCCTTTCGAGGAATGTAATAGTATTCCTATATTTTAAAATTTTGATTTATTTATTTTAGATTATAGGTAGTTAGTGAAAAATTTTATCCTAAAAATACCTTGACTTCATCTTCCGTTGGAAAAAGTGTGCATACGAGTATTTCTGTCAATATATCTTGGAAATAGTGAGGATGAAGTGCGAGATCCTTTTTTAGAATTTGATGTACTATAATCTGGATCAGCTCATCACGGTAGTTATTGTTTAAATCTTTGTGTGAAGCATAAAATTCTAGGATGCTTTTGTCACTTACTGATTCATTCAATAATGAAGCTAAATCCTATATAAATAAAAGAAAATATTTTATGTTTTGTACATATTTTAATGTATTAAGTAATTATCTAATACTTTTACCTTGTCAAACACTTTTTTGTTAACTTCCACATTTACAGAAGACGATGAAGTGGAAGTTTCATCTGGACATTTTTGTAGCCACTGACCTACCTTCGACGGCATCGAAAGTGTATCTTCATCTATTTCAAACTAAAGGACAAAACTATTAGTGGTTTAATTTACTTTCTAAATAAAATATTAAAACCTGTTTCCTTTTTCCAGACAAATAATTTTTCACTGCTTTCATATACTGCAGACTTCTAAAAGTTACATTTGAGCCTGAAACAAATTAAATTAATATAATTTTTTATAAAGAAATTTACTAATGTATTTATAAATATGATGAAAAACTTACGCTGCAGGTCTTATTAAATTTATATTTTTTCTCAAAAAATTAGCTTTTCACTTTTTCGCAACTACTTTGGTCGGCGGATTACAATTTATGACAAAATTTCCCTAAAACAAGCACACAAATCTAGAATACGATCTTAAGATTAGAACTTACAATCTTCAAAATAAGAATAAAATCTTGAAATCAAGATCACAATCTTAAAATAAAGAATACGATCTAAAATTAAGATTTAAAATCTTATAATAAGATTAAAATCTTAAAAGCAAACAAATTGCATGTTATTTTTAGATTGTATTCTCATAACTAAGAATTTATTCTTAAATTTAAGAATATAAATCTTACTGGCTATATTTTCAAGATTGAAAATTCAAGATTTCGCAATCTTATATTGTAGATTTTTTTTCTTGAAATCAGATCGTCATTTTTCTCTTAGTGTAAGTACCTAGTTGACCGAGCTTTGTGATAAGCATTTCGAGGCAAATTTTAAAGTTTTCATATATTTTATTTTATAAGGAACACAAATAGAGGAAAAACATTTGGAGGAAAGAAATTACACAAAATTAGTCATATCAACTTAGAAATCTCAGTCAACAACTTTGCTAAAGATCACAGCATGATCAAATGCACAGTTTACGATTTAATTTACTTTGAGTAATTTTCAGTGCTGCCACCTGTCGGAAATTGGTTATGCCAACTAAGAAACCTTCATCTACTTATGCGTACCAACTTTGCTAATAATCACAGCACGATCAAATGCACAGTTTACGATTTAACTTACTTTGACCAGTTTTCAGTAGCGCCACCTGTCGAAAATTGTTCATATCAACTAAGAAACCTTCGCCGGCTCATGCGCTCCAACTTTGCTAAAGATCATAGAATGATCAAATGCACAGTTTACGATTTAATTAATTCTGAATCATTTCCAGTGGCGCCACCTGTCGGAAAATAAAAACCTTCATCGGCTTATCCGCAATATCTTCGCTGAAGAGCATAACATGAGTTTGCAGTAGTCATTGCTATTAAGACTCCTAGCATTTAATCCTATCCTTAATGATACCAAGAGTGCAGAGCGCTTACAATCGTTAGTAAGCCTAGAGACTGAACAAGTGGTTTCTGTGGTCCAGTTGGTCTGCGCGGACTTATATAGAAGTTGCTTAATTTGCAACTTACAGAATGATAAACTGATCAACATCCTCCTGACTGAGTAGAGCACCGGTATTTGCTAAGTTATCCTCAGTAATATTACCTGGTACATTGTTATGACTCCGTATCCAAAAAAAAATTGTATTATAATAACTCGCCACCTCATCTCAATGAGGGATGCCCTGCATTCACATTGAGAACGGACATCGTAAAGACTTTAGATAAGGAACTAACAGAAACTTGACTTTCAATACGGAAACGAATATCTCTATTATATTCTGTGGTTTAGTCGCCCTATATTTGGCAGTTATTTCAGACTGTTGAATACTACGGAGTTTTGGGAGTTTAAAAGAAACTGCCTTCTTCGATTTAGAGTTCTATATATGTTTAAAGTAAAGGATCGTTCGAAGATTTGGGGTAGGAATGTAGTAGTCAATGATTTTTGAGTTAGTGAATAGTTGTAGTGGCCCACTGGTAAAGGAGACCACATTTCAATTGTACATAATCTTAAAACACAAAATCAACGCTGTCTAGTTTCGGAAGAGTGAACGCTAGTATCTTGTATTCCCTGGCAAATAGTACAAGATTTATTTTGGCAGGATAAGCCATTGTAAATGCTCCAGTTTACGATTTAATTGTCTATTAACATGTATTTTATTACGAATTGAAAATCTTATTATTTCGGTGCCATTGCACTGTGGTTACTTGGTACATATTTTAATGGGTGTTTTTTTTAGAGGTATAGAACTTCGAATTGAAATAAAACACAAGAAAATCGTTTTAATGTCCATCAATTTGGCTTTATTTGAAGGATAATTTTATGCCATTAATGTTTAAATATGATTTCGGGCATGTGGCCGCCGCGGCTGGCTCGAATAAAGCCAATTCTACAGTTCCAATTTTCAACAACTTTTTCGAGCATATGGGGCCGTATGTTGGCAATAACGCCACGAATGTTGGCTTCCAAGTCCCTTAACGTTTCTGGTTTGTTGGCGTAGACGAGCGACTTCACATATCCCCAAAGAAAATAATCCAGTGGTGTCAAATCGCACGATCTTGGTGGCCAATTGACCAATTTGCGATGAAATTCAGTATCGAGATCAACCTCATTTTCGGCCCATACACCAAAATCACGACGCATTGCACGGTCTCGCGGCTTTAATTCTTGCACAAGCTGGATCTTGTAAGGTCGCGAGCTAAGATCTTTGCGCAAAATCTTCCATAAAGTTGATGGACAAAGCTCCAATTGCTGTGCACGGTGGCGAATCGATTCATTCGGGTCCTCTTCAACACTTTGCTCTACAGCGGCAATTGTTTCTTCGTAGTGCGAAAACGATCCATGGTTAACCGAATTAATTGCTCTGATGGACGATTATGTCGACCATAAAATGGACGGAGCTTGCGGTAAACTTCGCGAACTGAACCATTATTTTCGAAATAAATTTGCACGATTTGCAAGCGTTGTTCTTTTGTCAACCTGTTCATGATGAAATGGCAAACCAAACTAAATATTAATCACTTGACAGCTGACCAAATGGCCGCCAGTTAAAAAAGTGATGCCAACTTAAAGTTATATACCTCAATAAAAAACACCCGATACAAGGTAGAATTTAAGGTTTTTTTGTCTCTTAACGTAAATTTGAAAAACATGAAAAAGAGAAATTTTGGTAATGTTAATCTGCATAGAATTGGTTTCTAAATTAATTATGTATGTCAGTAAGATAGGCAGTCTGGTAATCATACCCTCTTAGTTGAACCATCCAGATAGTTTTAAAAAGCTCTTAGATCGGCTAATATTTACGTTAGCCAGTTAGGTCTTGATTTATCTTAAATCGGAAAACGGCTGCACGGAAATGGACAGAATTTGACGATTGTTCGATGATTGATTGACTGATGATTATTCGATCATTGTTTGACGATTAACCAACGATTGCTTGATAATTGTTTGAAGGTTATTTGATGTTTGTTTGATGATTGTTTTATGATTGTTTGTAGATGTTTGTTAATTTTTTATGGTTCTTAAAGATGGTTTCATAATTGTTTCACGGTTTGGGTTTTTGATGATTATATGACGATTGTTTGCTGACAGTTGACGATTGTTGGATGGTTTTTTGCGATTGTTTATTTATTCTTTGACGATTGTTTGATGATTGTTTAACTGTTATTTAATGATTAATTATGTTGAAGTTCTATCTATGTATGTATAATATATATGGGCTCCTAAAGTTTCAGACACTTTTGGTCAGAAAAACTTTTTGAATCTCAAGTGATCATTACACTACCATATATTACATTTATTGTATTCCACAATTGTAGATAAATGTTTTCTGATTTTATTAAATTCTAACTAAAGGTAGTTTTGCTCTTTTAACATAAACTTACTATTGGGTTACTTCAAAACTATTTTTTAGGGGTGAAATCTGTTAGTACTGTACTGAACATACTCGTAAGAATAAAGATGAATCATGTGGAATACATTTTTTTTATTTTTGAAACCTAAAGAGAATATATGGGGCCTATATAACTGCATTTAAGAAAATAGCAGAATTGACTTGAAGTAATTAGAATCTATCTACAAGAAGAAAAATATCAAACTTTAATTCACTTGAAACTGGTATTGCCGAATAACAAAATATAAAACCATCGATTTTCATGACTTTTGAAGGCATATATACATACATATATCGCCATCTTTAAGACCAAATAACCTTTTTCTGCAAAAATTACAAAATTTTGTTTTGTGTGGATTATTATTCCCTATATCATAACGTATATCTGTGCAAAATTTTGAACATCTAATATCACAAATGACCAAATTATTTTAGTTTTTGTACCTAGAGGACCGTTAAGCACTTAAAAAAGATAAAACTAAATCATCAAAAATCGCGATTAAAGTTTAATTTTGTTGCATAGTGTAATTTAAACAATCATTAAGTACTTTCATTTGCTTAAACCAGTAAAAGAAACTATAACTGTTATTATTTAATATTTATATAATATTTATATGTATCAAAAAATTGAATTACTTCATACTAATTAGTACTGCAGATAGGTTATTTGGTTTCAGATTTTTGCAATTCAAAATAACCTAGGAGACATAACATAAGCTGTGTTTAGAAAAACAAAATTTTTTCAACCGATATATATTTCTGGTATAATTTTAATCTAAATATATAATTTTCATTTAAATATTGCAAATAGTTCTAAATTTTTAACGTTTTTTTTCCCACCTGTAAACTTTTGAAAACTGTAGATAGGTTATTTCGTCTTTTAGGTGACGATATGTATATCAAGAAATAAATGTGACTAAAGAGTTGACATGTAATTTTTAGTTTAAATTTAAGATTTGTTTTACAAACTCCATCAAAATTACTTACTGGGTAATTAAACATTTTTAAAGAGTTTAAAATTTCAATGAAAATTCTTGTTAAATATTTTCAAAGATTGAAAAAAGTCAATTTTCAGTCTAAACTTTGTTTAAGGTTAAAATACTATGACATTAGTAGAACTTATACGAAAAAGTAAATAAATATAATTAAGAAATAATTACAGTAACATTTTGCAATGACATCAATTGGATTCCGACTGAAAAAGGTCACAAAAAGAATTTAGAAACTAAAAGTCAATAATTAAATAAAAAAACTGCAAATGTTTTCAAATAAATTTGACATTTTGTACAAGAGATTCAAGTAAAAGAGAATAAAAGTGATACAAATAAATACAGATACAACTAGACACAGTCAGGGATCAAAAAAAAAAAAAAAAAAAAAAAAAAAACTAAAAGTACTATTAAATATAAGTATTAGCATAAGAATTTTTTCTATACAGAAAATTTTGCATGTCGTCATATATTTTCTATATAGAAAACTTTTAATATCATAATTATTCTATAAAATTATTGGTACTAGTATTGGTATTAAAACTAGTATTAGAAGTACTACGAGTATTTGGTATTTTATAGTACTTCTAAATATTAGTAAAATTGTTGAATTTAGTTATAATTGGTACTATAATTAGTATTTTTATTGGTACTGTTAGTTGTACTGGTATTGGTAATTAGATCCAATTTCATTCTTAGTACTAATACTAAAACTAGTATTACTGCTACCATATCAGTATTAGTAATGGTATTTGTAATATTTGGTTACATTTTAAGGGCCGATGTTGAATGTGAACCACACCTAAACGCCAAGTTTTTTTTCGAATTTTATTTGACATTTCTCTATTTTAGACTTACTCAATTTGAACCGTGGAGAGATACACAATCCAACAACGTGTTAAAGTTGTCCAGACTTATTATGAAAATGGGTGTTCAAATCAAAATGCATATCGTGCACTTCGTGATTGTTTTGGTCAATTTGATCGTCAAAAATTTGCGTACAATTGCAAAAATCGTGGAAAAATTCGAGCAAACCGAGTCTGCAGAAGATGTGAGAACACCAGTGCATACTCGTACAGCTCGTACTGCAGAAAATATTGCTGCTGTTCGCGATAGTGTGGCTGAAGAGCCGTCCACCTCAACTCGTCGTCGTGGCCAACAATTGCTCCTCTCACGCCTGTCGTTGATGAACATTATGCATAAAGACTTTCATTTACACGCTTACAAGGTGCAATTGGCTCAAGAACTAAAGCCTCTTGACCATTCCAAACGTCGTGAACGGGCTGAATGTTGGCAAGAAATGGCAACACTGGATGATAAATTTTCGAAGAAAATCATCTTTAGTGTTGAGGCACATTTTCACTTCAGTGGATTCGTCAATAAACAGAATTGCCGCATTTGGGCGAATGAGAATCCAAGAGTGATTGTCGAAAAACCAATGCACCAAGAGTGACTGTTTGGTGCGGTTTATGGGCTGGCGGCATCATCGGGCCGTATTTTTTCGAAAATGAGGCCGGTCAGGCAGTTACTGTGAATGGTGTTTGCTATCGTGAGATGATAACGAACTTTTTATAGCCCGAATTGGAAGATATGGATGTGGACATTATGTGGTTTCACAGCTAACGAAACAATGGCTCTTTTGCGCAACAAATTCAATGGCCGTGTTATCTCATGTGATTTGACACCGTTGGACTTTTTCTTTAGGGTTCTTTGAAAGAAAAGGTGTACGTGAATAAGCCAGTAACAATTCAAGAGCTAAAGGATGAGATAATTCGGCACATTAACGGCATAGAACCTCCATTATGCCTCAGGGTCATCGAAAATTTGGACCATCGGATGGAGGTGTGCCGCCGTGGTCGGGGCGCCCATTTGGCTGATATTTTGTTCGATACATAATTGAGTAATACCAATATATCATAATAAAGTGAAATTACAATAACTTCCTAAATAGTTTGTGTTTTATTCAAAATCAACATCGGTCCTTGAAATTTAACCACCCGATATTATTACCAATGTTTACTTATAATGGGTGTTTTTTTTAGAGGTATAGAACTTCGAATTGAAATAAAACACAAGAAAATCGTTTAAATGTCCATCAATTTGGCTTTATTGGAAGGATAATTTTATGCCATTAATGTTTAAATTTGATTTCGGGCATGTGGCCGCCGCGGCTGGCTCGAATAAAGCCAATTCTACAGGTCCAATTTTCAACTACTTTTTCGAGCATATGGGGCCGTATGTTGGCAATAACGCCACGAATGTTGGCTTCCAAGTCCCCTAACGTTTCTGGTTTGTTGACGTAGACGAGCGACTTCACATATCCCCAAAGAAAATAATCCAGTGGTGTCAAATCGCACGATCTTGGTGGCCAATTGACAGGTCCATTCCGCGAAATTATGCGCTCATCGAATGTTTCCTTCAATAAATCAATTGTGACGTGCGCTGTGTGGCATGTAGCGCCGTCTTGTTGGAACCACAACTCATCCACATTCATGCCATCCAATTGGGGAACAAAATAGTCGGTTATCATGGCTCTATACCGGTCTCCATTTATGGTAACTGACTCTCCAGCATTATTTCGGAAGAAGTATGGCCCAATGACTCCACCAGCCCATAGAGCACACCAAACAGTCAGTTTTTGTGGATGTAATGGCGTCTCAAGGGTCTCATGTGGATTCTCTTCACTCCAAATGCGGCAATTTTGCTTGTTGACGTAGCCATTCAACCAAAAATGAGCCTCATCACTGAACAAAATTTTGCGATGAAAATCAGCATCGAGATCAATCTCATTATCGGCCCATACACCAAAATCACGACGCATTGCATGGTCTCGCGGCTTTAATTCTTGCACAAGCTGGATCTTGTAAGGTCGCAAGCCAAGATCTTTGCGCAAAATCTTCCATAAAGTTGATGGACAAAGCTCCAATTGCTGTGCACGGTGGCGAATCGATTCATTCGGGTCCTCTTCAACACTTTGCTCTACAGCGGCAATTGTTTCTTCGGTGCGCACTGTTCGACGTCGCTGCGGATGCGTATTATCACATAGAGTAAACGTAGTGCAAAAACGATCCATGGTTAACCGAATTAATTGCTCTGATGGACGATTATGTCGACCATAAAATGGACGGAGCTTGCGGTAAACTTCGCGAACTGAACCATTATTTTCGAAATAAATTTGCACGATTTGCAAGCGTTGTTCTTTTGTCAACCTGTTCATTATGAAATGGCAAACCAAACTAAATATTAATCACTTGACAGCTGACAAAATGGCCGCCAGTTAAAAAAGTGATGCCAACTTAAAGTTCTATACCTCAATAAAAAACACCCGATACTAGTATTATTAATAAAATGATTAGTATTTGTATTGATTAGTTTTAGCTTTGGCATATGTATTACTTTTGATACTGGTATTAGTATTATCGTATTAGTAGCAACTAATGTAGCAGCTGCTTGTAGCAAATCATAAAAAAACTTAAATTTAATTGTGTAATATTGACATTATTTTCCTTTCCTTTCTGGCTCCCTTTCAAACTGGGTCACTGTAATCTAAAAGTTACTTTATACGCAGTTAAACTAATACAATGTCTGACTCTCTAACAGTCGAAGAGTTCGGCTAAAAGTTTGCCAAAACGAATAGCAAAAACTTTCAAAGAAATAATTTAACAGCCAAAAATGCCATTAAGTCTAGCGAAAAAAATAACAAACGTAAGAATCTATTTAAAAAAGGTTTATTTTTATTTTAGGTTTTTGAACACATAACACTAGGCGACAAGGAAAAGGAATTTTTGACTTCAAATTTCTAAATTTTACAAAATTCGGGAAAAAAATAGCCTTAAAACATGAAACTAGTTACTTTAGAACTTTAAGGTTGGAAGCCTGAAATAAGAAACATAATATGTATATAGCGAAAATTTTTCTATAAAAATTCTATAGCGAAAATTTTTCTATAAAAATTTTATACCGAAAATTTTTCTATAAAAATTTTATACCGAAAATTTTTCTATAAAAATTTTATACCGAAAATTTTTCTATAAAAATTTTATACCGAAAATTTTTCTATAAAATATTTACACCAAAAAATTTTCTACAAAAATTTTACACCGAAAAATTTTCTATAAAAATTTCATACCGAAAATTTTTCTATAAAAATTTCATACCGAAAATTTTTCTATAAAAATTTCTTACCGAAAATTTTTCTATAAAAATTTCTTACCGAAAATTTTTCTATAAAAATTTCATACCGAAAATTTTTCTATAAAAATTTCACACCGAAAATTTTTCTATAAAAATTTTATACCGAAAATTTTTCTATGAAAATTTTATACCGAAAATTTTTCTATGAAAATTTTATACCGAAAATTTTTCTATAAAAATTTTATACCCAAAATTTTTCTATAAAATTTTATACCGAAAATTTTTCTATAAAAATTTTAAACCGAAAATTTTTCTATAAAAATTTTAAACCGAAAATTTTTCTATAAAAATTTTAAACCGAAAATTTTTCTATAAAAATTTTATACCGAAAATTTTTCTATAAAAATTTTATACCGAAAATTTTTCTATAAAAATTTTATACCGAAATTTTTTCTATAAAAATTTTATACCGAAAATTTTTGTATCAAAATTTTATACCGAAAATTTTTCTATAAAAATTTTGTACCGAAAATTTTTCTATAAAAATTTTATACCGAAAATTTTTTCATAAAAAATTTTATACCGAAAATTTTTCGATAAAAATTTTATACCGAAAATTTTTCGATAAAAATTTTATAGCGAAAATTTTTCTATAAAAATTTTATACCGAAAATTTTTCTATAAAAATTTTATACCGAAAATTTTTCTATAAAAATTTTATAGCGAAAATTTTTATATACAAATTTTATAGCGAAAATTTTTATATACAAATTTTATAGCGAAAATTTTTCTTTAAAAATTTTATACCAAAAATTTTTATTTAAAAATCGTATAACAAAAATTTTTCTTTAAAAATTTTATACCAAAAATTTTTCTTAAAAAATTTTATACCAAAAATTTTTCTCTAAAAATTTTATACCAAAAATTTTTCTTTTAAAATTTTATACCAAAAATTTTTCGTTAAAAATTTTATGCCAAAAATTTTTCTTTAAAAATTTTATACCGAAAATTTTTCTATAAAAACTTTATACCGAAAATTTTTCTTTTCCAATTTTATACCGAAAATTTTTCTATAAAACTCTTATACCGAAAATTTTTCTATAAAAATTTTATAACGAAAAATTTTCTATAAAAATTTTATAACGAAAAATTTTCTATAAAAATTTTATAACGAAAAATTTTCTATAAAAATTTTATAACGAAAAATTTTCTATAAAAATTTTATAACGAAAAATTTTCTATAAAAATTTTATAACGAAACATTTTCTATAAAAATTTTAAACCGAAAAATTTTCTATAAAAATTTTAAACCGAAAATTTTTCTATAAAAATTTTAAACCGAAAATTTTTCTATAAAAATTTTATACCGAAAATTTTTCTATAAAAATTTTATACCGAAAATTTTTCTATAAAAATTTTATACCGAAAATTTTTCTATAAAAATTTTATACCGAAAATTTTTCTATAAAAATTTTATACCGAAAATTTTTCTATAAAAATTTTATACCGAAAATTTTTCTATAAAAATTTTATACCGAAAATTTTTCTATAAAAATTTTATACCGAAAATTTTTCTATAAAAATTTTATACCGAAAATTTTTCTATAAAAATTTTATACCGAAAATTTTTCTATAAAAATTTTATACCGAAAATTTTTCTATAAAAATTTTATACCGAAAATTTTTCTATAAAAATTTTATACCGAAAATTTTTCTATAAAAATTTTATACCGAAAATTTTTCTATAAAAATTATATACCGAAAATTTTTCTATAAAAATTTTATACCGAAAATTTTTCGATAAAAATTTTATACCGAAAATTTTTCTATAAAAATTTTATACCGAAAATTTTTCTATAAAAATTTTATGCCGAAAATTTTTCTATAAAAATTTTATACCGAAAATTTTTCTATAAAAATTTTATAACGAAAATTTTTCTATAAAAATTTTATACTGAAAATTTTTCTATAAAAATTTTATACCGAAAATTTTTCTATAAAAATTTTATACCGAAAATTTTTCTATAAAAATTTTATAGCGAAAATTTTTCTGTAAAAATTTAAAACCGAAAATTTTTCTATAAAAATTTTATATCGAAAATTTTTCTATAAAAATTTTATACCGAAAATTTTTCGATAAAAATTTTTTACCGAAAATTTTTCTATAAAAATTTTATACCGAAAATTTTTCTATAAAAATTTTATACCGAAAATTTTTCTATAAAAATTTTATACCGAAAATTTTTCTAGAAAAATTTTATACCGAAAATTTTTCTAGAAACATTTTATACCGAAAATTTTTCTATAAAAATTTTATACCGCAAATTTTTCTATAAAAATTTTATACCGAAAATTTTTCTATAAAAATTTTATACCGAAAATTTTTCTATAAAAATTTTATACCGAAAATTTTTCTATAAAAATTTTATACCGAAAATTTTTCTATAAAAATTTTATACCGAAAATTTTTCTAGAAAAATTTTAGAAAAAAAAATTTTCTATAAAAATTTTATACCGAAAAATTTTCTATAAAAATTTTATAGCGAAAAATTTTCTATAAAAATTTTATAGCGAAAAATTTTCTCTAAAAATTTAATAGCGCAAATTTTTCTATAAAAATTTTATACCGAAAATTTTTCTATAAAAATTTTATACCGAAAATTTTTCTATAAAAATTTTATACCGAAAATTTTTCTATAAAAATTTTATGCCGAAAATTTTTCTATATAAATTTTATAGCGAAAATTTTTCTATAAAAATTTTATACCGAAAAATTTTCTGTAAAATTGTGTACCAAAATTTTTATACCGAAAAATTTTCAATAAAAATTTTATACCGAAAATTTTTGTATAAAAACTTTTTAATCATTTCATTGATAATGATCATTTTTTTTGATAATTATTATTTATTTATGATACCTCCCATAGGCTCCACTTCCCGGAATTGATATATTGGCCACAAATATCAATATTTTTTTATGAAATTTAAAATAGATACTGCTTATATAAAAAAATCAATGTACCAAATTTCCTTGAAATCGGTTCACATTTGATCATAGCTCCCATACAAACTTTTCTGTTAAAACGGACTAAATGAGACAAAAAATCATTAAAACGCTCTGAAGATAATCATAATTTTGAGTTTCTTGTTGGCATACGTAATTTTTGTGAAATCTGTAATCAAAGTTGCCAAATTTCGAGACAATCGGTCCACATTTGACCCTAGCTCTCATATAAGTCCAAATGACGGAAATAGCTTAAATATAAAAGTTTTGGGAAAATTTTTGTATGATGGCAAAATTTAGCAATTATTTGTCTTTATATACGAAAAAGAACACCTTTGACCGTAGTGGTGAAGAGTATCGTATGGTCGGACTTGACCGACTATAGCACTTTCTTACTTGTTTTATATAGAAAATTATGCCTATCATTATATATTTTCTATATAAAAAAAATTGGATATCGTAATTTTTCTTTAAAACTATTAGTACTAAAATTGGTATTAAAACTAGTATTATTATTTGGTATTTTAGTATCAGTAGTAAATAGTACTGCTTTTATTACTAGTAATACAGCAATTATTAGTATTTATATTGAAATTAGTAATAATTGGTATAATTAATACTTTTATTGACACTGTTAGTTCTTAAGGTATTGGTAATTAGATCCAGTTTCATTCTTAGTACTAATACTAAAACTAGTATTACTGCTACCCTATCAGTATTTGTAATAGTATTATTATCAATGTTTACTTATACCAGTAATATTAGTATAATGATAAGTATTTGTATTGATTAGTATTAGTTTTGGTATATGCTACATTAGTAGTTGCTACTACTAATGTAGCAGCTGCTTGTAGCATATTATTGAATGACCATTTCAGACTAAACATGCAAATGTATGCAAATAATTTTTATGTAATTTTAAAGATAATACTTTTGACCATAATATGACATAAATTTTCTCCCATAAGTTTTCATTGAATAAATTAAGTCCTACTTAAACTGTGACAAATTTTGGTTTTCGAAAAAAAAATAAAGTTTTTATATTAAATGATAAAACAAACTAAGAAATTTTTTTTAGCAAAAGTAAATAAACAATTATGAGATGCTTCAATTTTCCTTGTCGTCTAGTGTAATTACTCAACTATTTCCTATTTTTGGCGTGCGCAGAAATTCTAGTTTTGAGAACTTTGTCATTTACCCATTACTTTTCTAAGGCATTTTGTCGTCTGTCTTTGTGTTTTGCTGCCATTAAATTTTGTTTATTTTTTTTTTGCGCGTTAATTTTGGACTTTATGACCTTGGCCCTTTTTTGGAGGATTTCATTTGAATGGTTTTGTACTAATGGCGTCACAAATGTTTCTTGCCATTTTTGTTTCATAATTTTGTTTTTGGGCGACTTTATTTATGGTGAAACGCAAATAAAACTAAATAAATAATTCATAAAAATAATAAGAGTTTTCCGTTAATATAAAATAGCAAAATGTTGCGGTGATTAAGAATATGAATATTAAATTTTGGAACAGTGATTTTCGATTAAAAGGTTCAAAGAAATTTATTGGATTTTACAAAAATTATATAAAAATGCAAATTTTGTTCGGCTAAATAAAAATTTCTTGTAAAATTTGGAAAAACTATTAATTAAGCTCTTAAATGTGGAACACAATTTAGCGGAAACTACTGTATTTACAAAAAGTGTTACCATTAAGGCTTGATTTTGAAAATATGTCTTACAAATTAATCGTTTGATTCTAATTGAAACATTGCCTAATAATTGTAAATATATATATATATATATATATATATATATATATATATAGAATGGCTATCTCGAAAACGGCTCTAACGATTTGATTAAATTTGAACGGTGGGTATCTTTTTGGATGTATGGGTCGAGTAAGAAGGGACTTTTGGAAAATTGGCATATAAAGGGTTAAAAACGGGTAAAAAATCTAAAACGTTAGATCACCTAAAGAAATAGACATAGAAACAAAATTAATATTGCGTTTCGAGCAACTATAAAAATAGAAGGACAGGTGTTTGGTACTTTTTTGAAACTATGCCCGATAGGGGGTAAAAAGTGGTGAAAGTAGTTGTTTTGGTACTAGTTTTAACAAACACTTAAGCGAGAATCAATAAATGTGAAAAAAATATGAAACACGTATGTGGTAATTTTTTGATTTCGGGGCCCAAAACGGGTAAAAAAGGGATAAAATGATAACTTAAAATCTCATAAAGTAATATGAGTAGGAACGATATATTAACAGTGTTTTTAAAAAATATACTGATTTCAATTGGTACCAAAGAAGTACCAAATACGCAGATTGAACTTTTTTAAGATTAGGGGTTAAAAAGGGGAACAAATTGGTAATGTTATGTTATGCTCTTCAGCAAAGTTGTCGCCCATGAGACAGCGAAGGTTTTAAAGTTGCCATGACTAATTTCCGACAGATGGCACCACTGAAAATTATTTAGATCGTGAACTGTGTATTTGATCATGCTATGATCTTTAGAAAAGTTGTAGCGCATGAGCCGACGAAGGTTTCTTAGTGATATGACCACTTACCGACAGGTGGCGCCACTGAAAACTACTCAAAGTAAATTAAATCGTAAACTGTGCATTGGATCATGCTACGATCATAAGAAAAGTTGTTACGCATGAAGCGGCGAAGGTTTCTTAGTCTGTATGACCAATTTCCAGCAAGTGGCGCCACTGAAAATTACTCAAAGTGAGTTAAATTGTAATCTGCACATTTCATCATACTATGATCTTTAACAAAGTTGTTGCGGATGAGCCGACGAAGGTTTCTCAGTTGGTATGACCGATTTCCGACAGGTTTCGCCACTTAAAATTACTCAAGGTTAATTAAATTTTAAACTGTGCATTTGGTCATACTATGATCTTTACTAAAGTTGTTGCGCTTGAGCTGACGGACGAGAGTTTCTAAGATGGTATGACCAATTTCCAAAAATTATTCATAATGAATTGAACTGTAGACTATGCATTTCATCATGTGTTGATCGGACAAAATAAATAAAATGTGCGATGTCTTTCCTATAAATTAATTTATTTGACTAATACTTTATACAATAAAATATTTGAAAACTTTAAAATTTGCCTTGAAATGCTTATCCTAAAAATCCGAGCAAGGCTCAGTCAACCAGATACTAGATAATTATTTACTATAATAACGACAACACTGCTTCCTTATATCATATTTCCAAATTCATTCTCTCTCTCATCTTCTCACTTACTTATTTTTTGTACCGTAACGCTAAACCATCATTATTTATTACAACGGAAACGGATACCCTCATCATAGTCTATCATCAGAGGGAGGCATTTCAAAAAAAAAAACAATTCAGTTGCCCTTTGGCTGATTTTATTAATACGCTGCCAACATTTTTCACATCATTTGTCAGTTTAATTAGTAGAAAAATTGTTTTGTCGTGACCACAAATGTTTCGTGTCCTTTAATTTACTTATTTTTTTTGTTTCTTCTTTTTTGTGTGTTCATGTTGTTTTTTGCGTTTTATTTCATTTCGATTTTTGTTATTTGTTAATGATGTTTTATGACAGCAACATATTTTTTTTGGATCTTATTAAGTTGAGGTTTCACCCATGAAATAATAATAACAAGGAAGTTTCATTCTCTCTCTTCAAAATTATTTTGAAGTATATTGGGTTTTTGAAGTTTGATATTTGAAAACAAATGAAAGAAAAACGTTGCCACAATAAGAAGAGGGGTACGTAATACATTGGGATTAATTATCAAAAATGTGTAATTTTGAAGTTAATCATATAATAAAGACATTCAATATTAAAGAAATATTGTTAAAACAAATTGTATGATTATTTATCAAACTTTTAAGCAAATATTCATAAATTTTTTTATGCATAAGGACATATATACTTACATAAATTTTGTCATCATACCAATTCAGAAAAGTGGGATTGTCGACAAAAATATGGTAGCACAAACTTTAACTATCCTAACAAACGTCAGAAAGTTATCATGGCGACGAAAAGAGAGAATGGAACAACCTTCAATTTTATTAAATCATGGTTTCACCCCCCAAATTTCAGTTTCATAAAGAGAGAGTTTGGAAAGGTTTAATGTTTTCATAAATTTCTATTGTTAAAATATTTGTAAAATTTTTATTTTAGATAATATTTTCATCATCAGTAAGAACTTATTGCTTATTATACCCACCATCACACAGTGGTTTACGGACCCATTTTTATACCCTTCGCTACCATAGGTGGAAAGGGTATTATAAGCTTCTGCTGATGTATGTCACGCATAGAAATATTTGTCTTAGATCCATCTTTTAGTATACCAATAGGCTTATAATCACTTTTTGAGTCGATTTAGCGATGTCCATCCGTCCGTCCGTCTGGCTGGCTGGACCCCCATGTAAACCTTGTAATGGAACTACAGGTCGCTATTCTAAAGATAATTTGATGAAATTTGGCACCGATCATTTTGATAATGGGACCATGGCTATTTAAATTCGGCAAAATCGGTTAATTATTTATGATACCTCCCATAGGTCTCACTTCCCGGAATTAATATATTGGCCACAAATATAAATATTTTTTCATGAAATTTAAAGCAAATACTCCTTATGTAAGATTAATTCACTGTACCAAATTTCGTTGAAATCGGTCTATATTTGGCCATAGCTCCCGTACAAACTCTTCTGTCAAAACGCACTAAATGAGACGAAAACCAATGAAAAAGAAGGCTCATAAATCTGAAGATAATGAGAATTTTTAGTTTGTTTTGTGTATAAACTGTAATAAATTTGCTAATTTTCAAGATAATCGGTCCACATTTGACCCTAGCCCCCATATAAGTCAAAATTACGGAAACAGCTTAAATATATAAGTTTTGAGAAAATGTTTGTATGATGGCAAAATTATATATATATATATATATATATATATATATATATATATATATAGAATATATATATATAGAATGGCTATCTCGAAAACGGCTCTAACGATTTTGATAAAATTTGGACAGTGGGTATCTTTTTTGATGTATAGGTCGAAGAAGAAGGGACTTTTGGAACTTTTAGGTAAAAACGGGTAAAAAGGGGAAAAAATCGAAAACGCTATGTCTCCTAAAGTAATAGGTATAGAAACAAAATTAAAATTACGTTTTAAACAGCTTTGAAAATAAGCGGACAGGTGTTTGGTACTTTTTTGAAACTATGTCCGATAGGGGGTAAAAAAGGGTGAAAATAGTTTTTTTG
The DNA here is from genome assembly GCA_933228675.1 of Stomorhina lunata. Lineage (NCBI taxonomy): Eukaryota > Metazoa > Arthropoda > Insecta > Diptera > Rhiniidae > Stomorhina > Stomorhina lunata. The sequence continues at coordinate 46,624,417 of OW121743.1, read as the reverse complement.
TCACCTTTTTAACCCACTCTTATATTTTAAACTGAAGAATATAGAAAGAAACTTGGTACTGCAATCAATAGATGTAAAAAAAGCATGAAACACGTATTTCGTACTTTTTTGATTTTGGAGCCAAAATGGGTAAAAAAGGGATAAAATGATAACTTAACATCTCCAAAGTAATATGAATAGGAACATTATACATTATGTTAAATGCGTTTAAAAAAAATGTACCGAATTCAATTGGCACCAAAAAAGTACCAAATATACATATGGAACTTTTAGAAATTAGGGAATAAAAATGGGGAAAATTAGTATTATTTTAAACAAATGAATGTTTGTCTGTATGTTTGTTCTTTATAGAATAGTAAACTGTGAATTTGATTGTGTTATGCTCTTTAGCGAAGATGTTGCGGATAAGCCGGCGAAGGTTTTAAAGTTGATAAGACTAATTTCCGACAGATGGCGCCACTGAAAATTACTAAAAATTAATTAAATCGTAAACTGTACATTTGATCATGCTATGATCTTTAGCAAAGTTGTAGCGCATGAGCCGACGTAGGCTTTTTAGTTGGTATGAATAATTTCCGACAGGTGGCGCTACAGAAACTTACTCAAAGTCAATTTAATCGTAATCTGTACATTTAATCATGCTACAATCTTTAGCAAAGTTGTTACACATGAGCCGACGAAGGTTTCTTAGTTGGTATGAAGAAATTTCGACAGGTGGCGCTACTGAAATTTACTCAAAGTCAATTTAATCGTATGCTGTACATTTAATCATGCTATAATCTTCAGCAAAGTTGTTACGGATAAGCCGAAGAAGGTTTATGAATTGGAATAAGCAAAGACCGACAGGTGGCGCCACAGAAAACTACTCAAAATAAATTAAATCGTAAACTGTGCATTTGATCAGACTATAATCTTTAGCAAAGTTGTTGCGCATGAGTCGACAGAGGTTTCTGTTGATATGAATAATTTCCAAAATTATTCAAAATGAGTTAAACTGTAAACTACGCAAACTATGTGTTGGTCGGACAAAATAAATCAAATAATTCAAAATTAACTGAATATTTCTACAATGTCTTTCCTCTAAATTTATTTTAGCACTTTATAATATAAAATATATAAAAACTTTAAAATTTTCCTCAAAATGCTTATCATAAAGCTCCGAGCAAGGCTCGGTCTACCAGGTACTTTGTCTTTATACAAGAAAAAGAATACCTTTTACCAAAGTGGTGAAGGGTATCGTATGGTCGGGCTTGGCCGACTATAGCACTTTCTTAATTGTTTTTTTATTAAATCCTGTTTTTTTGGATACGTTTCTGAATTTGCGCTAATTTTTATTTTTAAAATCTAACGAGAATATATGGGACTATATAACTGCATTTCAGAAAGTTGCAAGATCGGCTTGGCTTTTTTGTTATATGTTCGAAAATACAAAAATTTGCTTAAAAATTAGACAAGTTTCGTTCAATTCTGTATGTAAAGGGAATGTTGGACTGACTTTTTGTTTAAAATCATCTTAGAAGCCTATTCTTAACAAATACGAGTATGTAATAAAACATTAACTTCTAGTAAAAAACTTCTTCGAAAAAGGTTAAAAATTGATACCATAATTTTGAGAAAAAAAAAAATAACTTTTTTGATCAGCGAAAAATATTTGATTTGGAAATTTCTCAACATTAAACGATTCAAGATATTATAAACCGGTTTCCACTATTTTGTTTCCTGAACTGTTGGATGTATACATGTCAGTATTTTTTAAAAATATAGGCTTAATATCGAATGCACAATGGGTCAAAAACTAAAAAAAAATTTCCACCTTAGGTGGAAAGGGTATTATAAGTTTGTGCTGATGTATGTAACGCATAGAAATATTTGTCTTAGACCCATCTTTTAGTATACCAATAGGCTTAGAATCACTTTTTGGCTGGCTGGCTAGACCCCCATATAAACCTTGTAATCGAATTCTTAAGATAATTTGATGAAATTTGGCACAGATCATTTTGATGGCTATTAAAATTCGGCAAAATCGGTCCATTATTTATGATACCTTCCATAGGTCCCACTTCCCGGAATTGATATATTGGCCACAAAAATTAATATTTGTCATGAAATTTCAAACGAGTACTGCTTTTGCAAACTTAAATCACTGTACCAAATTTCATAAATCGGTCCACATTTGACCATAGCTCCCATTGAAATAGAAAAATTTTCAAAATTTCTATATTTTTATAGGAAACTTTCCAAAATTTCTACATTTTTATAGAAAATTTTCCAAAATTTCTATATTTTTATAGAAAATTTTCCAAAATTTCTATATTTTTATAGAAAATTTTCCAAAATTTCTATATTTTTATAGAAAATTTTCCAAAATTTCTATATTTTTATAAAAAATTTTCCAAAATTTCAAAATTTCTACATTTTTATAGAAAATTTTCCAAAATTTCTATATTTTTATAGAAAATTTTCCAAAATTTCTCTATTTTTATAGAAAATTTTCCAAAATTTCTCTATTTGTATAGAAAATTTTCCAAAATTTCTCTATTTTTATAGAAAATTTTCCAAAATTTCTCTATTTTTATAGAAAATTTTCCAAAATTTCTCTATTTTTATAGAAAATTTTCCAAAATTTCTCTATTTTTATAGAAAATTTTCCAAAATTTCTTTATTTTTATAGAAAATTTTCCAAAATTTCTCGATTTTTATAGAAAATTTTCCAAAATTTCTCTATTTTTATAGAAAATTTTCTGAAATTTCTCTATTTTTATAGAAAATTTTCCAAAATTTCTCTATTTTTAAAGAAAATTTTCCAAAATTTCTCTATTTTTATAGAAAATTTTCCAAAATTTCTATATTTTTATAGAAAATTTTCCAAAATTTCTATATTTTTATAAAAAATTTTCCAAAATTTCAAAATCTCTATATTTTTATAGAAAATTTTCCAAAATTTCTCTATTTTTGTAGAAAATTTTCCAAAATTTCTCTATTTTTATAGAAAATTTTCTAAAATTTCTCTATTTTTATAGAAAATTTTCCAAAATTTCTCTATTTTTAAAGAAAATTTTCCAAAATTTCTCTACTTTTATAGAAAATTTTCCAAAATTTTGGAAAATTTTCCAAAATTTCTCTATTTTTATAGAAAATTTTCAAAATTTCTCCATTTTTATAGAAATTTTTCCAAACTTTCTCTATTTTTATAGAATTTTTTTCAAAATTTCTAAATTTATATAGAAAATTTTCCAAAATTTCTATATTTTTATAGAAAATTTTCCAAAATTTCAAAATTTCTATATTTTTATAGAAAATTTTCCAAAATTTCTTTATTTTTATAGAAAATTTTCCAAAATTTCTATATTTTTATAGAAAATTTTCCAAAATTTCTCTATTTTTATAGAAAATTTTCCAAAATTTCTCTATTTTTATAGAATATTTTCCAAAATTTCTATATTTTTATAGAAAATTTTCCAAAATTTCTATATTTTTATAGAAAATTTTCCAAAATTTCTATATTTTTATAAAAAAATTTCCAAAATTTCAAAATTTCTATATTTTTATAGAAAATTTTCCAAAATTTCTCTATTTTTATAGAAAATTTTCCAAAATTTCTCAATTTTTATAGAAAATTTTCCAAAATTTCTCTATTTTTAAAGAAAATTTTCCAAAATTATAGAAAATTTTCCAAAATTTCTCTATTTTTATAGAAAATTTTCAAAATTTCTCCATTTTTATAGAAATTTTTCCAAACTTTCTCTATTTTTATAGAATTTTTTTCAAAATTTCTAAATTTATATAGAAAATTTTTCAAAATTTATCTATTTTTCTCTATTTAAAAAAAAACTTCAAAATATCTCTTTTTTTAAAGAAAATTTTCCTAAAATTCTCAATTTTTACAGGAAATTTTTCTATTTTTATAGAAAGTTTCAAAAAAAAATTTCTTCATTTTTATAGAAAATTTTCCAAAATTTTTCTATTTTTATTGAAAATGTTCCAAAATTTCTCTATTTTTATAGGAAATTTTGCAAAATTTCTCTATTTTTATAGGAAATTTTCTCTACTTTTATAGGAAATTTTGCAAAATTTCTCTATTTTTATAGGAAATTTTGCAAAATTTCTCTACTTTTATAGGAAATTTTGCAAAATTTCTCTATTTTTATAGAAAATTTTGCAAAATTTTCCTATTTTTATAGGAAATTTTGCAAAATTTCTCTATTTTTATTAAAAGTTTTCCAAAATTTCTCTAGTGTTATAGAAAATTTTCCAAAATTTCTCTAGTTTTATAGAAAATTTTCCAAAATTTCTCTATTTTTATAGGAAATTTTGCAACAAATAGTAACATTTTTTTATAAAAATAATAAATTAAAAAAAATGTTATAAAAATAGAAAATTTTTAGAAAAATTTCTATAAAAGTACTAAATTTTTGAAAAATTTTCTATAAATATACTAAATTCTCTTTATAAAAATAGTAAATTTTTGAAAAATGTCCTATAAAAATAGTAAAAGTTTGAAAAAAATAGTAAATTTTAAAAGAAAAATTCTTTAAAAATAGTATTTTTTTTAATTTCATATAAAAGTAGTGAAAAATTTCCTATAAAAATAGTAAATTTTTGAAAAATTTCCTATAAAAATAGTAAAATTTTTTATAAAAATAATATATTTAAAAAAAAAATGCTATAAAAATAGAAAATTTTTAGAAAAATTCCTTTAAAAATAGTAAATTTTTGAAAAACTCTCTATAAAAGAACTAAATTTTTGAAAAATTTTCTATAAATATACTAAATTCTTCCTTTAAAAATAGTAAATTTTTGAAAAATTTCCTATAAAAATAGTAAATTTTAAAAGAAAAATTCTAAAAAATAGTATTTGTTTTTTAAATTTCATAAAAAAGTAGTGAAAATTTTCCTATAAAAATAGTAAATTTTTTAAAAATTTCCTATAAAAATAGTAAATTAAAAAAAAACATCCTATAAAAATAGTAAATTTTTGGAAAATTTTCTATAAAAATAGAATTTTTTTTTAATTTTTTATATAAAAGTGGTAAATTTTAAAAATCTTATTTTAGTCACTTTTTTTATAGGAAATTTTTCAAAAATTGTGGTTCCTAAGCCAGATTTTTTATTTTGTTTAAATCTTATATTCTTAAACGAGCAATAATTGTATATATATATATATATATATATATATATAGAATGGCTATCTCGAAAACGGCTCTAACGATTTTGATAAAATTTTGACAGTGGGTACCTTTTTTGATGTATAGGTCGAAGAAGAAGGGACTTTTGGAACCTTTGCCTCTAAGAGGGTAAAAACGGGTAAAAAGGGGAAATAATCGAAAACTATATATCTCCTAAGGTAATAGGTATAGAAACAAAATTAAAATTACGTTTTAAACAGCTATGAAAATAAGCGGACAGGTGTTTGGTACTTTTTTGAAACTATGTACGGTAGGGGGTAAAAAAGGGTGAAAATTGTTTTTTTGGTACATTTTTAACCCATTCTTATTTTTTAAACCAAAGAATATAGAAAGGAACTTTGTACTGCAGTCAATAGATGTGAAAGAAATATTGAACACGTATTTGGTACTTTTTTGATTTTGGGGCCAAAATGGGTAAAAAAAGGGATAACATGATAACTTAACATCTCAAAAAGTAATATGAATAAGAATTATGTTAACTGCGTTTTAATTCAATTGGTACCAAAGAAGTACCAAATATGTATACGGAGCTTTTTGAAAGTAGGGGATAAAAAGGGGAAAAAATGAGTAATGTTATAACTTTTAAACAAATGAGTGTTTGTATGTATATTCTTTATAGAATAGTAAACTGTGAATTTGATCATGTTATGCTCTTTAGCGAAGATGTTGCGGACAAGCCGGCGAAGGTTTTTAATTTGGTAATACTAATTTCCGTTAGGTGGCGCCACTGAAAATTACTAAAAATTAATTAAATCGTAAACTGTACACTTGATCATGTTATGAACTTTAGCAAAGTTGTAGCGCATGAGCCGGCGAAGGCTTTTTATTTGTTGTAAATAATTTCCGACAGGTGGCGCTACTGAAAATTACTCAAAATCGATTTAATCAGAAGCTGTACATTTAATCATGCTATAATCTTTAACAAAGTTGTTGCGGATAAGCCGATGAAGGTTTATTAATGGGAATGACCAAAGTCCGATAGGTGGCGCTACTGAAAATTACTCAAAATTAATTAAATCGTAAACTGTGCATTTGATCATGTTATAATCATAAGTAAAGTTGTTACGCATAAGCAGACGAAGGTTTCTTAGTTGGTATAAACAACTTCAAGTGGCGCCACTGAAAACTACTCAAAATGAATTAAATCATAAATTGTGCATTTGATTAAGCTATAATCTTTACCAAAGTTGTTGCGCATGAGTCGACGGAGGTTTCTGTTGGTATGACCAATTTCCAAAATTTTTAAAATGAGTTAAACTGTAAACTATGCAAACTATGTGTTGATCGGACAAAATCAATAAAATAATTCAAAATTAACTAAATATTTGTACAATGTATTTCCTCTAAATTTATTTTACTACTTTATAAAATAAAATATATAAAAAATTTTAAAATTTGCCTAAAAATGCTTATCATAAAGCTCCGAGCAAGGCTCGGTCAACCAGGTACTGAAATATTAATTAATCTTCAAAATAATATACAATTATTTCATTAAAAGTACCTACTTTTTTAAGAACATTTAATACAACTATGTTTAAAAACCAACTGTGTGGATTTAATTTTTCACTAACACTACTGAAAAAAAAAAATTCAAACACAATGATAGATTCAGGTTTTTTTGACCCTTCTATGATTTTCTATGATGTAAATACTTTTTGGGACAATTCTAATTACCTCTCATAGAACTACCTTCAGTAAAATTCAGTATTAACATTGCTAAAGACAACCGATTGGAGTACAAAATTTTTTTGAAATCGGTCCATATTTGACCATACCTCCCTTGCAAGGCAAACTCTGAAAAGAAAATCACAAAAACGTTTATGAGTTTAAAATAATTATATTTTTTGCTAAAACTTCACACAGATAAGTCTTTTGTTAACAACAATCGATAACCAAAATTTGGTTACATTTGGTCCATATTTGACCCTAACTTCGATATCAGTAACTTTGCCGGAAATGACATATGTAAATATATTTAAATCCAGAAATATAAAAAAAAGGACAAAAATGTCTCTTAGAATTAAGAAATAACTTTTAGAGTCGTTGGTCTATATTTGACTTTCGTAGTCGGGCTTGACCGACTATAGCATTTGCTTAATTGTTTTTTTTTTTTTTTTGGTTGTAGTTCTATCCATTCAGTTATTTAAACTGTTCGTTTAAAAAATGTCCTTAAATAAATAAAATTGATTGATTGAATGACTAAATGATGTTCTAAAATGTTTTTAGTCATTTTAAATCTTTTAATACAAAAAAAAAAAACTAAAAATACTGAAATGGAAATAAAATGAAATGAAATACAAAAATAAAATAAGCTAAAAGGTTTTATTTTATGCCATGAATTCAATGATTTTGTTATTATATCCCTTGAAATATTTTTGTATTTAGTATATTTTTACATTTATTTAAATAATGACTTAAGTCAAGAATAAAGTTTAGTTGAAATATTATGTTATGTTTGTTTCCGTACTCTAACGAAACTACCCAAAACAGTCCGAAGTTGTCAGAAATTACTCAAAAAACAACAATTTGTATTGAAAATTTTGTACGGGAACACATTTGAGTAAGTTTGGGTTGTTTCGTTAGAGTACGGGAACAAACCTATTATTATGTTTGTTCCCGTACTTTAACAAAACAACCCAAACTTACTCAAACGTGTTCCCGTACAAATTTTTCAATACAAATTGTTGTTTTTTAAGTAATTTCTGACAACTTCGGACTGTTTTGGGTAGTTTCGTTAGAGTACGGGAACAAACATATTAAAAAAAAGCTTTGTCAATGGTAAAATTTTTATTAGATTTGAATTCTCTGCCCCCAAAAACCTTCCAAATTTCAATTTATGTTACTTTCGAAGAAAATCATTGATTTAACATTTGACCTTTAAATGGATGAATGGATGGATAGAGATGCATCAATGGTATTAGTATTTGTATTTGTATTTGTTAAGCAAATATATTGATATTTTATTATTGTTTTTGTTGTTTCTATTGTAAATATTGAAACATTTGCTTGTTATTGTTGAGGCTACAGAATCAACAACAACAACACCAACAACATTCAATACAAAATAAATAAAAGTAATAAAATAAAATTGGGGGAAAATGTTGAAAATTAACAACAACGATTTTCAATAAAATTTTCATTTAAAATAGATTTAGTAGTTGATTTAGTTTTAAAATAGAAAATAAAATAAATCTATTTAAATATTTAAGAGGATAAGTGTACAAATGTCCTCCGTTCATAAAGTATTTATACACATGAATATTTACATTCAAATTTTCCAGGATATGAATAGAATCAAAATTTTTAAATTAAAATTTATACCTAAATTATTTATGCCAAAATGTAGTTATTTACAATTTAAAATTATATTTTCGGTTTGGTTGTATTTAGCCTTAAAATTTATTACAAATTTTCATATAAATTTCAATAAAATTTTACCACAAATTTTAGTTTTGAAAATGGTACCATAAATGGAATATGTAATTAGATTAAAAAGTAGTAGCAATTTAAAATATAAATATTTAAATACCACAAATGCATTGAGCAGTAAATTTGGATAATTTTTGCACTTAACACTAGATAATTATGGAAAATTACATAATTTTTGTTAAATGACTATAATTTAGAATTAAAATTAAAAAAAAAAAAATTTCTAAAAAAAAAATTTTATTAAAAAGGTTTATCAAAATTTGGGACATCAAACATTTAATTAAAAAGTTTTACTGTAGTGTATTGCACTAAGAATCCCAATTTATTACAATTATTTATTAATGTAATAAATAGTTTTTTGATAAAACCAAAAAATGTTGGTGGGGAAACCTTTCCTCGACGCGTTTCGATGTTGATATTTGTTGGACACAATAATAATAATTCGTATTTGTTCAGTCCCTCAAATTATACATAATGTGAGGTTTTCGCTCTGTCTAGAATTAGGGATAATCCTCCTGATGAGATGGTCTAACCAACCATCGAAACGCGTCGAGGAAAGGTTTCCCCACCAACATTTTTTTGGTTTTATCAAAAAACTATTTATTACAATAATAAATAATTGTAATAAATTGGGATTCTTAGTGCAATACACTACAGTAAAACTTTTTAATAAAATTTTTATATTTCTTTTAGTCCAATGAACTTTGGGAACTCCTTTACAATCAATATTTTCCTAGCATTTCTTAGCAAATCAATATAAAATTGAGATACTTAAAAATTAACCCCCTAATTCATAAACGAATTACAAAATTATCAAAGGCTTATCGTAGGAATTTTGTATTGAAAATTTGATTTATAAGTTTGTCATAACATTACTTTTCATTTATGAATTAGGAGGTAAGACCGAAAAAAATAGTTCCCTAGGAATAATTCGAACTACAAAACGGTTTGGACCGTTTAACTCTTTCTATAATTGTCCAATATTGTACACTTTTTTATATTTTGGAATGAGCTTGAAAAAACGAAGGAAAACATGCTTTCTTTACTGGAATAACTATTAAGGGTTAAAAGTTATTTCATTTCAAAAAAAAAACAAGTAAGAAAAACTATAGCCGGTCAAGCCCGACCATATCATACCCCTCGCTAAAAGGTCAAATATGGACCAACAATTTAACAAGATTTCCTTAAGTCTTAGAGACATATATTCATATACTAAGTGCTATTTTTTTCAAAATTTCGAGATTTATGTCATTTCCGCCATGTCTTATGTCATTTAAGTACCTGATATGGAAGCTAGGATCAATTGTGGATCGAATGTTACCAAATTTTGGATATTGGTTTATACAAGGTGGCTCAAAAATAACCTTCCGATGTTTTTTTGGCTGTAATTTAAAAAAAAAATTAAAGACTTTGATTCTTCTTGTGGATTATTTTTATTTGGTCTTTTAATTTTTTTACATCAAGTCGAGAATATGATGTCATGTAAATGGCCGCCGCCACAGTTCATTGTCATTTGAGCCCTTTTTATGGCATTTTCCATCACTTTGGCCAAAACTTCCGGCGATAGGTCCTCACATTCTTGATGGATATTGTCTTTATGAGCTGCAAGAGTCTGAGGCTTGTTGACATAAACCCGCGACTTCAAAAAGCCCCAGAAAAAAGAAGTCTACAGCGGTCAAATCAGGCGATCTTGCTGGCTAGTGGAAATCGCCAAAACGGGAGATTAGGCACTCGGGAAATTCATCCTTCAGCATATCGATTGTGGCACGTGCAGTGTGTGCCCTTGCACCGACTTGTTGGAACAACATGTTTTCCAATCCCAATTAATCAAGTTGCGGCAAAAAGAAGTCGTTAATCATTGCTCTGTAGAGCTCACCATTCACAGTAACCGTTTGGCCTGCAACGTTTTCGAAGAAAAAAGGTCCGATGATTCCTCCAGCGAAAACAGCACACCATACAGTGACTTTGAGCGGGTGTAATGGCTCTTCGTGGATTACACGCGGATTTTCAGTGCCCCAGAAGCGTAAATTTTGCTTATTTACGTACCCGCTAAGATGTAAATGGGCCTCATCACTCATGATTATTTTTGATGAAAAATCATCTTCCTCTTGGTGGTGATTAAGGATGGCTTGAGAGTATGTTAGACTCGATTGGCGGTCAGCAGCTAACAGCTGATGCACCGTCTGGACTTTGTACGGAAACATCTTCAAATCTTTTACCAAAATTCGCTGTAAAGACCGTCGACTGATACCCATTTGCGTGGCACGTCGTCTGGTCGATGTCGACGGCGCTTCCATGACATCCTCGGCTACAGCAGCAATATTCTCTGCAGAACGGCTACTCCGGGGTCTGCCACGCCTGGTAGCATCTCGTGTTGTGCCAGTCTCTTTGAGGCGAGCGGCTAAACGTCGCAGTGTTTCACCAGTAGGCGTTGGGCGGCCAGGAAATCTGCAACGAAATTCACGTTGTGTCAAAGTCACCGACCGATTATTGGTCAAATAAATAGTCACCAATATTCCGCGTTCTGGAGTAGTGTAGCGTTACGTTGTTTATTAACGTGTATTTCGCAAGTGTTTACTACACAAATGTCAAAACAGAATTGACATTAGGGGCCAATCGCAAAATTTTTAGCATTTTCTAATAGGAGGATTACTTTTGTGCCACCTTGTATTACCACGACACGATCTTGTGATGGGGAGGACTTAAACTGTGATCTTATTTCTTCTGGCTGACGTAGAAATTGGTCGATAAAAACTTTAAGAATTGATCTGAAAGGCTTAACGGTTTAATTTTTGAGGAAGCAATTAAAGCGTTCTAAACCATGTTTCTCTAAAGGAATGGAAAAACTGCTAAGATACATGGATTCAACGAAGGCAAAAGTGCATTGACCATCAAGCATAGGTAGCATTTGGTGCATCTGATGGGGTGATACGAAGCTTTACCCAAAACTTACAGGCCAATCATTAGGCCTTTTAATTATATTGCAATTGGACTTCAGAAGAACTTTACTTTACAAATAGAAACTATATTTGTAGAAGTGATCAAAATGTTTAAGAATTAATATTTCATGAACTTTCATTAAAATTTCTTTTAAAAAATTGAAAAAAATACCATTTACTTATAATAAAGAATAAAGTGAAATTTATTTTATATTTAGCTTAATTTATTTCTTAAGCTTCATCATTATATCTATTAAAAAAGACATTTCTATAACTTATTTTTTACTTTTTCACGTTTTTTTATTTTTTGTTAATAACACTGCCCTGCAAAAATTCATTTTTTGTCTTTCCTTTTAATAAAACTATGCGGACTATATGGATCTTGATGCGCTAAACTCAGATCCGTTTGTCGGTTTTTTTCCATCAGATCTGGATTTTTTTTTATAGGCGTGGCAAGTTTTCCCCCTTAAATTAGTAAGGTACGGAGACCTATTTCGTCCTAACTCGAGAACGACTAGTCCGATTTTCAAAATTAAAACACTTGAAGATGCATAACAAAATTGCATTTATTTTAGTCTAATATAATTTTTCTGTGTCTCTTATCGTTTTGGAGTTATTTTGAAATTAATGGAGAAAAACATTTTTTTCGTGCGAAATTCGTAATTTTTTTCAGGTTAAAAATGTAATTAAAAATAAAAGATAAAGTAAAATTTTAACATTTTAAACTTTTTTTCTAAGAGCTACATATCTTAAGAATAAAATAAGCTATAAACCATAAAAATCGGTTTAAAAATGTGAATTTTATAACCAATTTACCGATTACCAATTTACCAATTTTTATAAAAAATACTGTTGTATTTTAGCTTCATGAATACCATGTAGCTCTTAGAAAAATTTTAAAAATTTTACTTAATCTTTTTTTTAATTACATTTTTAACATAAAAAAATTACGAATTTTGCACGAAAAAAATTTTTTCTCCATTTATTTCTAAATAACTCCAAAACGATAAGAGATACAGAAAAATTATATTAGACTAAAACAAATGCAATTTTGTTATGCATCTTCAAGTTAATTTTGAAAATCGGATGAGTCGTTCTCGAGTTAAGACGAAATAGGTCTCCGTACCTGACTAATTTAAAGGGAAAATTTTGCCACGCCCATAAAAAAATCCAGATCTGATGGAAAAAAACCGACAACGGATCTGAGTTTAGCGCATCAAAATCCATGTAGTCCACATAGTTTTATTAAAAGGAGTATTTGGCTGCAGAGCAGTGTAATTGTCATTATTCATTTCGTTTCATTACTTTTCAATAAAAATGACTCTTTTATAACTTTGCGTCGTCATGACATTAACGATAATGGCATTTGTCTGTTAAGAGCATTAAATTAAAATTAAATTAAAAAAAATTAAATGAATTTTTGTATTTCAAAAAAAAAAAAAAAAAAAAGAAGAACATTTTTGTCATTTTAGTTTATTCTATTATATTATTTTTGCCGATAGTTTATAAACGAGTTAAATGAAAGTGTTAAATTTCATTTTATACGAGGGATAATAATTATGTTTTAAGTACTTTTTTGGCGCTCGTAAATAGAGGATTACTTAGTTTTGCTTTAATGTTTGGAAACAAGAAGAAGTGATTGGGAGCCAAATCAGGACTTTACGGAAAATTCGTCATCTATTCGATGAAGCGATGATGGTATGCATTTTGTGAAATCTATGCTGGTACGGAGCTGCTGGTTGTCGGCTGGTCTTCCAGGGGAATAATAGAGCCTCGAGTGTAGGCAAGAAAGAAATCAATCTGTACTTGAATCCATAGATTCTCTTTATCGCTATAAAGTTATGCAAAAACATAAATAATACCCCTCGTATACGAGCAATAAAAATGCTTGTGTTCTATATATTTCATCATTATAATAGAAATCAAAAGTGTTTTCACTTCTATATAAATATATATGTATTTATAAAATTTATAAATAAAAATTCGTAGAATTCAGTTAAATTGAATTTGGAAACTTTTTAAATGACTGACACAATATCAATACAAAGACACCAAAAAAGAAAACAAGTAAGAAAGTGCTAAAGTCGGTCAAGCCCGACCATACGATACCCTTCACCGCTAAGGTCAAATATGTTTTTTTTTCCTGTATAAAGACAAATATTTGCTAAATTTTGTCAACACACAAGATTTTCTCAAGACATATATTTAAGCTGTTTCCGTCATTTGGACTTATACGAGAGCTAGGGTCAAATGTGGACCGATTATCTTGAAATTTAGCAAATTGATTACAGGTTTTATAAAATTTATGCATGCAAAAAATAAACTTAAAGTTGTCATTATCTTCAGATTTACGAGCGTTTAGTGATTTTAGTCTCATTTAGAACGTTTTGACAGTAGAGTTCGTATGGGAGCTATGGTCAAATGTGGACCTATTCGACGAAATTTGGTAAAGTGATCTTAGTTTAAGCAGTATTTGTTTTAAATTTTATGAACAAATACTGATAATTGTGGCCGATATATCAATTCCGGGAAATGAGACCTATGGGAGGTACCATAAATAATGGACCGATTTTGACGAATTTCAACAGTCATGGTCCCACTATCAAAAAAAGCATCTGTGCAAAATTTCATCAAATTATCTTGAGAATTGTGACCTGTAATTTGATGTAATTTGACATGGTTTATATGGGGATCAAGCCAGACGGACGGATGGACTGTCATCGCTAAATCGTCTCAGTGATTCTAAGACTATTGGTATCCTAAAAGGTGGGTCTAAGACAAATATTTCTATGCTTTACATACATCAGCACAAACTTATAATACATTTTTCCCTTCGATTTTTTTTTATTTTTTGACCCATTGTGAATTCGATATTAAGCCCATATTTTTAAAAAAATACTGACATATATACATCCAACAGTTCAGGAAACAAAATAGTGGAAACCGGATTTTAATATCTTGAATCGTTTAATGTTGAGAAATTTCGAAATCAAATATTTTTCGCTGATCGAAAAAAGTTCATTTTTTTCTCAAAATTATGGTATCAATTTTTTACCTTTTACGAAGAAGTTTTTTACTAGAAGTTAATGTTTATTTAAATATTTGTTAAGAATGTGTTTCTAAGATGATTTTAAACAAAAATTCAAGTCAGTCCAACATTCCCTTTACATTCAGAATTGAACGACTCTTGTCTAATTTTTAAGAAAATTTGGGTGTTTTCGAACATATAACAAAAAAGCCAAGCCGATCTTGCAACTTTCTGAAATTCAGTTATATAGTCCCATATATTCTCTGTAGATTTCAAATATAAAAAGTACCTCGAATTTATTAACGAATCCAGAAAATCAAATTTTATAAGAAATGACAAATTTCTATATACAAAATTTTAAAAAACAAAATAAAAAAAAGGTCAATTGGGTTTCCCTTTTTGAATTTTTTAATGCATTAAACACATAGACAACAGCAGGCTACGGGCTACAACCTGTCAAAATTAGAATACATGCATTCAAATAGAAATAAATTTTTTAGAGTCGACACGGCTACACGACTACCGACCACCGTTGTAGCTGTAGCCAAAATTAAACTATTTTCTATTTTTGTTGGCGACAATAAAAGATTTAGTGCTGTCAACACCATATAATATTGAAATAAATGAGCGATTTAAACCACTTGACTTTATTTACCATAAATGCAATGGAGAGAATTTATGTAAACAATTTACATACTTATCAAATATTTATATATTTAATGTATATAATAATTTCTAATAAAATATTATCTAAAAATTTATATTTATATAACTCTAACTCAATAGAAGTAAAATTTTAAAAAGTTATTTTTTAAACTGTCAACTCACACGCTGCGTGCTAGAGCTACGTAGTTCATGTTATATAAAAGCCCAGTATGTCCTTTATAAAATTCATTATATAAAAGAGCAAACTTATATCTATATTGTTTTAAGATATACAAATTTGTATAAAAAAAAGTCGGTTGCAGAAATAAGTTTATAGTATATCAGCTCCTTATCCATTATAAAGAATATTATATAGAATATATAAGAATATAAAAGATATTTTCAGTAGCTTTTGTTTGATACCAAAAAAGTTAATATCGGATATAAACTTCTAAAGTTATACCGTATTATTCTTGAAATTTAAAAAGCCCATAACTCTTAAACTATTAGAGATCACACCAAAATCTTTCTATAAATTTTTTTTGATATAGGCATACCATCAGGTACAGGAAAACCGTTGATTTCGGAGGTTAATTAATAAAATGAATTTATGTCGTTTTTATCAAAATTTAAATTGTTATTTTGTCCATCTTATAAACGCGATATTGGCACCACTCATAAACAGGTGTTTCGAAATGTAGCTGCCATCTTAAATGTAGCTGCCGTTCCCAAAATAATTAAGTAGCTGACTACGAGGCTACGATTGCAGCCAACGAATTTTGTAGTCGGTGTTCGTGTAGCCTGCTGTTGTCTATGTGTTTAATGCATAAATTGTTTTACTTTTATTTACTGGAGTGGAACCTAGAAAATGAACCGCCCTGGTATAACAGGTTAGTAATCCGCCTGGCATACCTGAGGTCCCAAGTTCGATCCCCGGCCAGACCCTCTAGCCACTCGTTATTGAGTATAAGGCTACGTAAAACTTTTCTAAATATTGCATTTGTCTCCGAACGGCAAATGCATTATTTAGAGAAGTTTTAAGGCGTTAAAACATAGGTCTTCTCCAATGAGTCTAAAATAGAATCGGATGCAGCTCATTGTCTGAGAGAAGTACCCTTTGCCCCAATTGGAATGTTGTAGGGGAAATATATATATATATATATATATATTCTGGAAACAGATTTTGCATTCTTTTGCTTACCATAAAACCGCCTCCAAACTCATGCTTGACGGCTATAATACATGTCGCCTTTTGGTGTCTTGACGACGCCGTGGCACTTTCGTATTATTAATTTAAATGTTTTGATTTTTATTTCTTTTAGAAGAATTAAGATGGGAGGATCCTATCAAAATAGATAGGAATATTTGATTCTGTACTTTACTTTTGGAACACCATTTCCTTAATATTAGTTCAAAAACCAAAAGCGATATATCGTTACTTTAATATAGAAAAGCCCTAACTAATATTTTTCTTACACTACAGGAGAGGGAAAAGAAAACTAAATAAAATCTTAAGTTTTGAAGATATCGAAATTTTCTAAACGCAGTTTTTTACTAAATTCTCTAAAGAACTTAATACTATAACAATGTTTTCAAAAATTAAATAATATTTACAAAATAATATTAGATAAAGTTTTTAGAAGCGATTTGAATGAAAAACGACTTAGGGCCTTCCTATATTAAAGTAACGATATATTATATATCCTTATGAAATTCTAAGACGATTGAGCGATGTCTGTCCGTCCGTCTGTCTTGGCAAAGATATACTTCATTTCTGAGAAAATAATGGTAAAGAAGTTGGGCAAAATCGGTTCATATTTGATCATAGCTCCCGTATAACCTCGTCTAGGCTCATCGATTATTTGCTAATAAATGAAAAATTATAATAGCTATGATGATAAAATGTAGTATTTAAAAGTTTTACATAAGCATTAGGCAGTATATGAAATTTCTTTGAAATCGGCTCACATTTAATCATAGCTACCATACAAAACACTTACGGAAACAGCCTAAACTATAATAGCTATGCCCACTTAATTTAGGACAACAAAGTCTAATGTGAATACCAGCTACTGTGCCAAATTTCGTTACAATTGGTCACCATTTGACCATAGCTCCCATATTAAAAACAAAGAAAAGTTTATGTCCGTCTGTCCGTCAAATAAAAGCGCAATAACGCCTTAACCAAAAGAGCTAGAGAAAAAAAATTTACAAAAGTATTTTCGATATCTTGAGAAAGTTATGTACTAAAAATGGTCGAAATCGGTTTACATTTAGTTAAATCTCCCATATAACTCCGCCCCCGGAATCACATTAATTCTGATATATTTAATACAATTGTTATAACTATGACGACTTATTTTGGAACAGAGAAGTTTTATGCAACTATTGGTCAGAATATCAAATTTTATAGGAATCGGTCCATATTTGACCATAGTTTTCATATAAAAATCACTCCCAAAAACCAATAAAATGCCACAAAAGCCAGTTGAAGGCTATTAAATTAAAAAGTATGACAGCTATGGCCACTATATTTTGCATAAATAAGCTTTATATAAATGCCAGGCAGAGTATACAATTTTGTGACAATCGGTGAACAGTTGGGCACAGTTCTTATATATATAACATCAATTTTGTATACCCACTGTCAAAAAGAATGGGGGTATATTGAGATTGTCATTCTGCTTGTAATTTCCTTAATATTGGCTCAAAAACCAAAAGCGATATATATATTGAATCATTATGAAATTCTAAGACGATTGAGCGATCTGTCTGTTCGTCCGTCTGTCTGTCTGTCTGTTTGTCTGTCTGTCTGTCTGTCTGTCTGTTTGTCTGTTTGTCTGTTTGTCTGTCTGTCTGTCTGTCTGTCTGTCTGTCTGTCTGTCTGTCTGTCTGTCTGTCTGTCTGTCTGTCTGTCTGTCTGTCCGTCTGTCTGTCTGTCTGTCTGTCTGTCTGTCTGTCTGTCTGTCTGTCTGTCTGTCTGTCTGTCTGTCTGTCTGTTTGTCTGTCTGTCTGTCTGTCTGTCTGTCTGTCTGTCTGTCTGTCTGTCTGTCTGTCTGTCTGTCTGTCTGTCTGTTTGTCTGTCTGTCTGTCTGTCTGTCTGTCTGTCTGTCTGTCTGTCTGTCTGTCTGTCTGTCTGTCTGTCTGTCCGTCTGTCCGTCTGTCTGTCTGTCTGTCTGTCTGTCTGTCTGTCTGTCTGTCTGTCTGTCTGTCTGTTTGTCTGTCTGTCTGTCTGTTTGTCTGTCTGTCTGTCTGTCTGTCTGTCTGTCTGTCTGTCTGTCTGTTTGTCTGTCTGTCTGTCTGTCTGAAACTTAGTAAAGACATACTTTATTTCTGAGAAAATTTTGGTATTGATACTGGGCAAAATCGGTTACCATTTGACCATAGCTCCCGTATAACCAAATTGCCAAAATTTTTAAAAAATATACAAGCAAAATAATATATATTTAACAACAGTGGTGCAGGGTATCCAATGGTTGGGCTTGACCGACTATATCCTTTCTTACTAGGTTTAAATACAAAAATATAAATCCCCATATCATATTCTTTAACTCAAAATAAAATATTTGTCATGTCTTTATAATCAATTCTCTTCTTTTTATTTCGATTTTTTTTTAAACTTTTCAATTAGAATTTCACTTAACACTTTTTTTTCATCAACAAATCCCTCCACAAAATGCCACCAGCTTTTGTCATTTAAATTTTAAAACATTTTTATTCCGTTTTATAACGCCTCTCACCATTTTTCATGCGAGTAATGTCAAGTATTTAAAATTTAGTATTTGAAAAAAAAACTCATCAATCATAATCGCTCGAAATCCATCCGCCCCTCTAATGACAAAGTTATTGTGTAAAATAGTTTGACAATTTAATTTTTTGAATATTTTTCTAGAAGTAATTAAAGTTTTAAATAATGAAAGTGTTTATGAGAGGAACTAGTGGTTGACATTTAAAATTAATTAATCGTTTACATGGGGAGATTAAAATGTTGGCACTTAAACAATTCACGAGTTGTTGTATGAATACTTATGTTGTGTGTTGTAAGTTCTGGGGGTAATGTATCTAAATATTTGAATGTAAATTTTAATATTTTTTTAAATTTATTAACAAAAGAGTCTTGTATCTAAAACTATATGTGGCAACATACAACTCTTACGACAGGTAGTGAATTACCCAACTGCTTGTTTGAATTCTCTATATTGAGGGCGTTATTTAACAAATCTTTTCAAGTTAACAACAATTTAATTGGAAAATACATAAAATTTAATTTGAAAAATTTAAATCATAGAAAGAAGGGAGGGGCTTTTCTATTTAAAATATTGAATTTAAAAATATTTAAGTTTCCGTAATTGTGTCAAAAAAATATGAAAAATACTGAACAAATGTCAACGACAATATGTTGTAGACATTTTGACAAAGTAAATTTTTATGTGTAATTTTATTTTCGTTCATATAAATAAATATAATATTTATGTCGTCTTAACATCAAAAACAAATTTAAGCTAATAGAAAATATTATAATACCATTTGATTGACTGACTGACATTCTTCCATTCAATTTTATTTATTTGCAGAAAAATTCTTGTCAAGAAAAATATGATTTAATGGAAAAAACATTGTAAGTGTCTATTAGTAATTCCTTAATATACATACATACATACATACATACATACATACATACATATGTACATAATGTATTTTATCTACTTATATATGTATGTAAGTATATAATGCAAAGTGCTTACTTATCTTGCCACGAGTGTTTGTTAGGTCATTAGGGAATTGCCTGCCTGTCTGTCTGTTCATCATGCACTTCACTTAATTTATTAAATGGAAATCGATTTTTTGAAAACAATGACTAATTACTGCTTTTTAAATACAGTTATTGGATATTCGAAAAAGTTCAGTTTTAAAGCGTTCGTATGTATATTAACAAGACCCGAAAAAATGTATTATTTTTTAATATATACCGCCTAATTCTTTTAGAACGTTGTCAAAACCTAGGGGTACGGAAATCCGGGTTACGTTCATCACACTCTGGTACTGCAGTAATGGCAGCTTTATATGCTCTGTTATAGAGGCACTAGGTCCATGAAGGATCCCTACATTTCATATGCATTTCTTTAAATCATGATCATTATTCATTTTATGTGCACCATCAAAAATAATGGTGGGTATATTGAGATTGTCATTCCGTTTGTAATTTACTAAATATTGGCTCAAAATTGAGCGATGTCTGTCTGTCTGTTTGTATGTCTGTCTGTCTGTCTGTCTGTCTGTCTGTCTGTCTGTCTGTCTGTCTGTCTGTCTGTCTGTCTGTCTGTCTGTCTGTCTGTCTGTCTGTCTGTCTGTCTGTCTGTCTGTCTGTCTGTCTGTCTGTCCGTCTGCCTGTCTGTCTGTCTTTGTGCCTGTCTGCCTGCCTGTTGTTGGTACGATAAAACCTTAACGAAAGGCTATAGGTCACTGAAATTTAGCACAAATATTCCTCATTTCTTTTAAAATTTTGGTATTGAAATTGGACGAAATCTATTTACATTTGACCATAGCTTCGTACAACCTCGCTCAGGACGATCGCTTATTTGCCAATAAATGACAAATTATAACAGCTATGGCGACAAAATTTGGTATATAGAAGTTTTACATATAAGTTCATCGAAATCGGTTCACATTTAACCATAGATCCCATACAAAACACTTACGGAAACAGCCTAAATTTCACCATTAACACTTTTGAATGCCAATAAATGATAAACTGTAAAAGCTATGGCCACTAAATTTGGCACAAGAAAGTCTTATGTAAATACCAACCAGTGTGCCAAATTTTGTCAAAATCGGTCACCATTTGACCATAGCTCTCAAAAATTTTTCTATAGAAAAGTTTTTTATCAAAAATTTTTCTATAGAAAAGTTTTTTATCAAAAATTTTTCTATAGAAAAGTTTTTTATCAAAAATTTTTCTATAGAAAAGATTTTTATCAAAAATTTTTCTATAGAAAAGATTTTTATCAAAAATTTTTCTATAGAAAGGTTTTTTATCAAAAATTTTTCTATAGAAAAGTTTTTTATCAAAAATTTTTCTATAGAAAAGTTTTTTATCAAAAATTTTTCTATAGAAAAGTTTTTTATCAAAAATTTTTCTATAGAAAAGTTTTTTATCAAAAATTTTTCTATAGAAAAGTTTTTTATCAAAAATTTTTCTATAGAAAAGATTTTTATCAAAAATTTTTCTATAGAAAGGTTTTTTATCAAAAATTTTTCTATAGAAAAGTTTTTTATCAAAAATTTTTCTATAGAAAAGTTTTTTATCAAAAATTTTTCTATAGAAAAGTTTTTTATCAAAAATTTTTCTATAGAAAAGTTTTTTATCAAAAATTTTTCTATAGAAAAGTTTTTATCAAAAATTTTTCTATAGAAAAGTTTTTTATCAAAAATGTTTCTATAGAGAAGTTTTTTATCAAAAATGTTTCTATAGAGAAGTTTTTTTTATCAAAAATGTTTCTATAGAAAAGTTTTTAATCAAAAATTTTTCTTTAGAAAAGTTTTTTATCAAAAATTTTTCTATAGAAAAGTTTTTTATCAAAAATTTTTCTATAGAAAAGTTTTTTATCAAAAATTTTTCTATAGAAAAGTTTTTTATCAAAAATTTTTCTATAGAAAAGTTTTTATCAAAAATTTTTCTATAGAAAAGTTTTTATCAAAAATTTTTCTATAGAAAAGTTTTTTATCAAAAATTTTTCTATAGAAAAGTTTTTTATCAAAAATTTTTCTATAGAAAAGTTTTTTATCAAAAATTTTTCTATAGAAAGGTTTTTTATCAAAAATTTTTCTATAGAAAAGTTTTTTATCAAAAATTTTTCTATAGAAAAGTTTTTTATCAAAAATTTTTCTATAGAAAAGTTTTTTATCAAAAATTTTTCTATAGAAAAGTTTTTTATCAAAAATTTTTCTATAGAAAAGTTTTTTATCAAAAATTTTTCTATAGAAAAGTTTTTTATCAAAAATTTTTCTATAGAAAAGTTTTTTATCAAAAATTTTTCTATAAAAAAGTTTTTTATCAAAAATTTTTCTATAGAAAAGTTTTTTATCAAAAATTTTTCTATAGAAAAGTTTTTTATCAAAAATTTTTCTATAGAAAAGTTTTTTATCAAAAAGTTTTCTATAGAAAAGTTTTTTATCAAAAATTTTTCTATAGAAAAGTTTTTTATCAAAAATTTTTCTATAGAAAAGTTTTTTATCAAAAATTTTTCTATAGAAAAGTTTTTTATCAAAAATTTTTCTATAGAAAAGTTTTTTATCAAAAATTTTTCTATAGAAAAGTTTTTTATCAAAAATTTTTCTATAGAAAAGTTTTTTATCAAAAATTTTTCTATAGAAAAGTTTTTTATCAAAAATTTTTCTATAGAAAATTTTTTTATCAAAAATTTTTCTATAGAAAAGTTTTTTATCAAAAATGTTTCTATAGAGAAGTTTTTTATCAAAAATGTTTCTATAGAGAAGTTTTTTATCAAAAATGTTTCTATAGAAAAGTTTTTTATCAAAAATTTTTCTATAGAAAAGTTTTTTATCAAAAATTTTTCTATAGAAAAGTTTTTTATTAAAAATTTTTCTATAGAAAAGTTTTTTAATAAAAATTTTTCTATAGAAAAGTTTTTTATCAAACATTTTTCCATAGAAAAGTTTTTTATCAAAAATTTTTCTATAGAAAAGTTTTTTATCAAAAATTTTTCTACAGAAAAGTTTTTTATCAAAAATTTTTCTATAGAAAAGTTTTTTATCAAAAATTTTTCTATAGAAAAGTTTTTTATCAAAAATGTTTCTATAGAAAAGTTTTTTATCAAAAATGTTTCTATAGAAAAGTTTTTTATCAAAAATGTTTCTATAGAAAAGTTTTTTATCAAAAAGTTTTCTATAGAAAAGTTTTTTATCAAAAATTTTTCTATGTTTTATCAAAAATTTTTCTATAGGAAAGTTTTTTATCAAAAATCTTTCTATAGGAAAGTTTTTTATCAAAAATTTTTCTATAAAAAGGTTTTTTATCAAAAATTTTTCTATAGAAAAGTTTTTTATCAAAAATTTTTCTATAGAAAAGTTTTTTATCAAAAATTTTTCTATAGAAAAGTTTTTTATCAAAAATTTTTCTATAGAAAAGTTTTTTATCAAAAATTTTTCTATAGAAATGTTTTTTATCAAAAATTTTTCTATAGAAAAGTTTTTTATCAAAAATTTTTCTATAGAAAAGTTTTTTATCAAAAATTTTTCTATTGAAAAGTTTTTTATCAAAAATTTTTCTATAGAAAAGTTTTTTATCAAAAATTTTTCTACAGAAAAGTTTTTTATCAAAAATTTTTCTATAGAAAAGTTTTTTATCAAAAATTTTTCTATAGAAAAGTTTTTTATCAAAAATTTTTCTATAGAAAAGTTTTTTATCAAAAATTTTTCTATAGAAAAGTTTTTTATCAAAAATTTTTCTATAGAAAAGTTTTTTATCAAAAATTTTTCTATAGAAAAAGTTTTTTATTAAAAATTTTTCTATAGAAAAGTTTTTTAATAAAAATTTTTCTATAGAAAAGTTTTTTATCAAACATTTTTCCATAGAAAAGTTTTTTATCAAAAATTTTTCTATAGAAAAGTTTTTTATCAAAAATTTTTCTACAGAAAAGTTTTTTATCAAAAATTTTTCTATAGAAAAGTTTTTTATCAAAAATTTTTCTATAGAAAAGTTTTTTATCAAAAATTTTTCTATAGAAAAGTTTTTTATCAAAAATTTTTCTATAGAAAAGTTTTTTATCAAAAATTTTTCTATAGAAAAGTTTTTTATCAAAAATTTTTCTATAGAAAAGTTTTTTATCAAAAATTTTTCTATAGAAAAGTTTTTTATCAAAAATTTTTCTATAGAAAAGTTTTTTATCAAAAATTTTTCTATAGAAAAGTTTTTTATCAAAAATTTTTCTATAGAAAAGTTTTTTATCAAAAATTTTTCTATAGAAAAGTTTTTTATCAAAAATTTTTCTACAGAAAAGTTATTTATCAAAAATTTTTCTATAGAAAAGTTTTTTATCAAAAATTTTTCTATAGAAAAGTTTTTTATCAAAAAGTTTTCTATAGAAAAGCGAATTAAAAAAAAAGCACGAAAATAATTGTCTTGGCAAGATTAAGTGTTTTTTATTAAAAAAAAAGTTGATTTGTTAGTTTTGCACTTATAATCTACAAATCAAAATCTTTTTGTAGAGAATATAGATTAGCATTTTTCCAATACAAACCTATCGATTCAACGATCATATTTTTTTTGGAATAAAAAACACTTAATCTTGCCAAAAACAATTAATTTCATGCTTTTTTTTAATTTCTTAATATTCCGTAATCTCGTTATGAAAATTTTCAGAAAATCCAAATATTGACATTTGACCGAGGTGAAGAAAGGGTTAATCTCGTCCAATAATAAAAAGACCTTTTAGCATAGGTTTTCCATAAACTAAGCAATAATATTAATTATCTTTTTTGTTAAAATTGAATGCAAGTAAAATATACCGAGCATTTACTCGAATTTGGCCCAAAAATTTACATTTCGCGAAATTCTTCAATTTGAAATCGCAGGTACGGCGAAACGATTCCAGATATCGACCTATTTTGTTTTGGGTTTTATTCTCTCATTTGTCTGTTTCAACACACTGGAGAGCAAGTTCTAAATTTGTAATATTTGTTGAACAAAATTTTGAAAAAATTAAAAAATGATTTTTGAAACCGACCTGAGAAAAATGTACCATTTTCCAACATGAAAAACACTAAGTAAATTTGATTATATTTAAACAAAACTGAACTATTTACTAGTAACAAGCCATTAAATGATCATGTCTAACTTTGGAATTTCTTTATTTACAACATACAATTTTTGGATACATATCCTTAGGCGCGTTATCAAGGACATGCATTTTCGGAGGAAAACTGCAATAACTTTTAAACTACCTCATGGATTTTCGCCTTTCACGATTTGAAATAAAGCTGTCTTAGTTCATTTTAATATTTGATTATTTTTTCTTGTAAAAAATATTTTTTTTGATCTAAATTTCGCAAAAACAAAAAATTAACCTAATATATTTCGCTGCTAAAGTTTTATTTTAACTAAAAGAGCTACAAGTTTTATTTGAAACAATTCTAAACTAGCTGACATTGACCTCATGAGTGCCCACCCCTGGCCTATGTTAAGATAATTTCTTTGCTTAATTTCTGTTCTGGTTCTTCTGTTACAGTTCAATATAGTTTAAGACTCTGGAGGCTTTTTTTAAGATATCATTTCTCTACCACATTTGCCTCAGTGAAGTAGGGTATCATATATTATGGTTGACCGACTATAATAATTTCTATTATATCACATAAAAGTTATTATGATACTAAGTTATTTTCCGTAAGCAATTAATCATTTAATTGTTCAGGGATATTCTCGTATTTGCCAATAGAAAATGGAAAAATTCTATCCAATTTGTTTTATAAACCATTTGGGGATTAAATTGTTGTAAACGAAAACAAAGCCTTTATTACATTAATAATAACTAAAATATTGCCAAATTATTATTTATGTCTAATAACTATAATCATAATGAGTTCATTAAGGGGATTCACAAAAAAGATAATCTATGAAGTATAAGACAAATCGTTTAAAACTTCACTTTAGGATATTTTTGTATGATTATTTAATTCTATTAAATATTGAAAGCTTGAAGTTTTTGGAGGTCTTAAGTCTCTTTATGAACCACCTTAATGTTCAGAAAATCGAATATTAATCTCCCATATAATGACATAAATGTATTTATTAAATTATCCAAATGCTTAACTTTACACATAATGTTACATGTAACATATGTATATTTGTCGTATGTCCTATTTATATATTCAAATTAACTTGACATTGTAGGTGTTAGCCGGATATCAATTTAGAATAATGCTATGCTAAAACCCTTTCAGGGCCAATATGTTTAATGATTTATATAGAAATTAAATTAAATTCTCATAAATATTTTATAGCCCCAAACAAATAAAGACTTGAGGCAAACATTCGTTTACTTGTTTATTTTCAATATTAAAGTCTTAGACATTGAAAGTCTTTAGGTCAATATTGTAATAATTATTAATAATTTAATTAAAAATACAAAAAAGTTATGTCCCAGAACTTGTAGAATGCAAAATGTGTAGCATGTGTTTTTCTTAGGTATTTAAAATTAAGTAACAAAATGTTTTTACCATTAAATTTTAATATTGATAAAAAGTTAATATTGTTTGAAAATTACATTAGAAAAAAGTTTCAAAAGTGTCATAAAAACGATATAAAATTACTCTGAAATTTGAGTTTTATTACAAAGTTTTCGAAAGCACTCTAATTACTTCGATTAAGCATAAATATATACTTATACTTACATTAAAATATAAACTCAAAAAGGCCAAAGGACTTAATCATTAAAATTATGTATCAAAATAGTCTCCCTATTTTCCTAACGTCAACTTTTCTATATATAGAAAAACTCTTCCTAACGTCAACTTTTCTATATATAGAAAAAGTCTTCCTAATGTCAACTTTTCTATAAAAACTCTTCCCATCGTCAACTTTTCGATAGAAAACTCTTCCCATCGTCAACTTTTCTATAGAAAACTCTTCCCATCGTCAACTTTTCTATAGAAAACTCTTCCCATCGTCAACTTTTCTATAGAAAACTCTTCCCATCGTTAACTTTTCTATAGAAAACTCTTCCCATCGTCAACTTTTCTATAGAAAACTCTTCCCATCGTCAACTTTTCTATAAAAAAAACTCTTCCCATCGTCAACTTTTCTATAGAAAACTCTTCCCATCGTCAACTTTTCTATAGAAAACTCTTCCCATCGTCAACTTTTCTATAGAAAACTCTTCCCATCGTCAACTTTTCTATAGAAAACTCTTCCCATCGTCAACTTTTCTATGGAAAACTCTTCCCATCGTCAACTTTTCTATGGTAAAATCTTCCCATCGTAAGCTTTTCTATGGAAAACTCTTCCTATCGTCAAGTTTTCTATAGAAAACTCTTCCCATCATCAACTTTTCTATAGAAAACTCTTCCCATCGTCCACTTTTCTATGGAAAACTCTTCCCATCGTCAACTTTTCTATAGAAAACTCTTCCGATCATCAACTTTTCTACAGAAGACTCTTCCCGTCTTCAACTTTTTAATAGAAAACTCTTCCCATCGTCAACTTTTCTTCAGAAAACTCTTCCCATCGTCAACTTTTCTATAGAAAACTCTTCCCATCGTCAACTTTTCTATAGAAAACTCATCCCATCATCAACTTTTCTATAGAAAACTCTTCCCATCGTCAACTTTTCTATAGAAAACTCTTCCCATCGTCAACTTTTCTATAGAAAACTCTTCCTATCGTCAACTTTTCTATAGAAAACTCTTCCGATCATCAACTTTTCTACAGAAAACTCTTCCCGTCTTCAGCTTTTCAATAGAAAACTCTTCCCATCTTTAAGTTTCTATAGAAATATCTTCCCATCTTCAGTTTTTCTATAGAAAACTCTTCGCATCGTCAACTTTTACAAAAAACTCTTCCTATTACCAACTTTTCTATAAAAAAAACTCTTCCCGTTGTCAACTTTTCTATGAAAAACTCTTCCCATTGTCAACTTTTCATATCAAAAACTTTTCTTTAGACAAATTATTAATTTTTATTTAATTACTTTCAAAATATTTCTATACAAAAATGTTTAAATATGAGTGCAAGAACGTGAATTGAACGCTTTTAACTATAATCAAAAAACTTTTCTTTTCAAATTTAAGCCAATTATCGAAAAACAAAAGGCATTAGCACAAAAAAACCTTTTTCGTGAGTATTCAGCATTTACGAGTGCCAAACTATAAATGGCCATCTCGAATAACCAAAAATTAGTGAAATGGTAGAAAACAAAAATATTTCTTAACTCGACTTACAAAGAAACAAAAAAAAAAGTATTAAATATTTAGTTTCACTTCAAAACATTTGCCCTAATTAATCATGGAATGAGCACGTCTTAGTAAAATTGATTATACCTTCGTTGGACTTAATTCTTTAACGCTCAAATATCCCAAGAAAATTTTTGTGTAATTACCTTTTAGGTTCACTTAGTTTTTGGTAAGAAAAGAAAATTTATCAATGAATTTCAATGCGAGTATAAAGAATTACGTTTTGTTTGATTTTTTTTTTTTGTAATAATAAAAGTGAAATGTAATAATTTGGCCTCATCTTGTTGTAGGTGGAAGTTTAATGGATAATTGGTTAAAATGTTTTATATTTGATTAATTTGTTCATCAAATGGAATATAGTCTAAAGCGAAATCCTATTACAAAAGCTTTGATTCAAACGACGATTGATTTAGATGTAATTAATAACTTCGTCTGTAATAGAAAACATTTTTCATTGCATTAGAAAAATACCCATTAAATATATAATGATTACGAAACTACTCATTATTACCTATAGCGATAATTAAGATAACGAAAACCACGCATTTTATTACCTATTTCGAAAACCAAATAAATACGAATTATAATGATTTTCGAAAGTTGTTGACATGATTTGCAGATTTGATCTACATATAGAATGGTTTGTATCAATAATAACAAATATCGCATTTTGGAGGGAAGGCATCGGTTATTATACTGTAATTCAAAATTCGATAGACGCCAAAGTGTAAACAGATTTTTTGCGGGGAAGTCTAATAACCTCTTTCATTTGAAAGAAGAAGTCTTAAGATAAGGAATTAGTTTATACGGAAAGAGTTTTCCATAAAAAAGTTGACGACGGAAAGAGTTTTCTATAGAAAAATTGACGATGGAAATAGTTTTCTGTAGAAAGTTTATGACGAAAAGAGTTTTCTGTAGAAAAGTTGACCAAGGAAAGAGTTTTCTATAGAAAAGTTGATGACGGGAAGAGTTTTCTACAGAAAAGTTGATGACGGGAAGAGTTTTCTATAGAAAAGTTGACGACGGGAAGAGTTTTCTATAGAAAAGTTGACGACGGGAAGAGTTTTCTATAGAAAAGTTGACGACGGGAAGAGTTTTCTATAGAAAAGTTGACGACGGGAAGAGTTTTCTATAGAAAAGTTGACGACGGGAAGAGTTTTCTATAGAAAAGTTGACGACGGGAAGAGTTTTCTATAGAAAAGTTGACGACGGGAAGAGTTTTCTATAGAAAAGTTGACGACGGGAAGAGTTTTCTATAGAAAAGTTGACGACGGGAAGAGTTTTCTATAGAAAAGTTGACAACGGGAAGAGTTTTCTATAGAAAAGTTGACGACGGGAAGAGTTTTCTATAGAAAAGTTGACGACGGGAAGAGTTTTCTATAGAAAAGTTGACGACGGGAAGAGTTTTCTATAGAACAGTTGACGACGGGAAGAGTTTTCTTTAGAAAAGTTGACGACGGGAAGAGTTTTCTTTAGAAAAGTTGACGACGGGAAGAGTTTTCTTTAGAAAAGTTGACGACGGGAAGAGTTTTCTTTAGAAAAGTTGACGACGGGAAGAGTTTTCTTTAGAAAAGTTGACGACGGGAAGAGTTTTCTTTAGAAAAGTTGACGACGCGAAGAGTTTTCTATAGAAAAGTTGACGACGGGAAGAGTTTTCTATAGAAAAGTTGACGACGGAGAGAGTTTTCTATAGAAAAGTTGACGACGGGGAGAGTTTTCTATAGAAAAGTTGACGACGGGAAGAGTTTTCTATAGAAAAGTTGACGACGGGAAGAGTTTTCTATAGAAAAGTTGACGACGGGAAGAGTTTTCTATAGAAAAGTTGACGACGGGAAGAGTTTTCTATAGAAAAGTTGACGACGGGAAGAGTTTTCTATAGAAAAGTTGACGACGGGAAGAGTTTTCTATAGAAAAGTTGACGACGGGAAGAGTTTTCTATAGAAAAGTTGACGACGGGAAGAGTTTTCTATAGAAAAGTTGACGACGGGAAGAGTTTTCTATAGAAAAGTTGACGACGGGAAGAGTTTTCTATAGAAAAGTTGACGACGGCAAGAGTTTTCTTTAGAAAAGCTGACGACGGGAAGAGTTTTCTATAGAAAAGTTGACGACGGGAAGAGTTTTCTATAGAAAAGTTGACCACGGCAAGAGTTTTCTTTAGAAAAGCTGACGACGGGAAGAGTTTTCTATAGAAAAGTTGACGACGGGAAGAGTTTTCTATAGAAAAGTTGATGACGGGGAGAGTTTTCTATAGAAAAGTTGACGACGGGAAGAGTTTTCTATAGAAAAGTTGACGACGGGAAGAGTTTTCTATAGAAAAGTTGACGACGGGAAGAGTTTTCTATAGAAAAGTTGACGACGGGAAGAGTTTTCTATAGAAAAGTTGACGACGGGAAGAGTTTTCTATAGAAAAGTTGACGACGGGAAGAGTTTTCTATAGAAAAGTTGACGACGGGAAGAGTTTTCTATAGAAAAGTTGACGACGGGAATAGTTTTCTATAAAAAAGTTGACGACGGGAAGAGTTTTCTATAGAAAAGTTGACGACGGGAAGAGTTTTCTATAGAAAAGTTGACGACGGGAAGAGTTTTCTATAGAAAAGATGACGACGGGAAGAGTTTTCTATAGAAAAGTTGACGACGGGAAGAGTTTTCTATAGAAAAGTTGACGACGGGAAGAGTTTTCTATAGAAAAGTTGACGACGGGAAGAGTTTTCTATAGAAAAGTTGACGACGGGAAGAGTTTTCTATAGAAAAGTTGACGACGGGAAGAGTTTTCTATAGAAAAGTTAACGACGGGAAGAGTTTTCTATAGAAAAGTTGACGACGGGAAGAGTTTTCTATAGAAAAGTTGACGACGCGAAGATTTTTCTATAGAAAAGTTGACGACGGGAAGAGTTTTCTATAGAAAAGTTGACGACGGGAAGAGTTTTCTATAGAAAAGTTGACAACGGGAAGAGTTTTCTATAGAAAAGTTGACGACGGGAAGAGTTTTCTATAGAAAAGTTGACGACGGGAAGAGTTTTCTATAGAAAAGTTGACGACGGGAAGAGTTTTCTATAGAAAAGTTGACGACGGGAAGAGTTTTCTATAGAAAAGTTGACGACGGGAAGAGTTTTCTATAGAAAAGTTGACGACGGGAAGAGTTTTCTATAGAAAAGTTGACGACGGGAAGAGTTTTCTATAGAAAAGTTGACGACGGGAAGAGTTTTCTATAGAAAAGTTGACGACGGGAAGAGTTTTCTATAGAAAAGTTGACGACGGGAAGAGTTTTCTATAGAAAAGTTGACGACGGGAAGAGTTTTCTATAGAAAAGTTGACGACGGGAAGAGTTTTCTATAGAAAAGTTGACGACGGGAACAGTTTTCTATAGAAAAGTTGACGACGGGAACAGTTTTCTATAGAAAAGTTGACGACGGGAACAGTTTTCTATAGAAAAGTTGACGACGGGAACAGTTTTCTATAGAAAAGTTGACGACGGGAACAGTTTTCTATATAAAAGTTGACAACGGGAAGAGTTTTCTATAGAAAAGTTGACGACGGGAAGAGTTTTCTATAGAAAAGTTGACGACGGGAAGAGTTTTCTATAGAAAAGTTGACGACGGGAAGAGTTTTCTATAGAAAAGTTGACAACAGGAGAGTTTTCTATAGAAAAGTTGACGACGGGAAGAGTTTTCTATAGAAAAGTTGACGACGGGAAGAGTTTTCTATAGAAAAGTTGACGACTGGAAGAGTTTTCTATAGAAAAGTTGACGACTGGAAGAGTTTTCTATAGAAAAGTTGACGACTGGAAGAGTTTTCTATAGAAAAGTTGACGACGGGAAGAGTTTTCTATAGAAAAGTTGACGACGGGAAGAGTTTTCTATAGAAAAGTTGACGACGGGAAGAGTTTTCTATAGAAAAGTTGACGACGTGAGGAGTTTTCTATAGAAAAGTTGACGACGTGAGGAGTTTTCTATAGAAAAGTTGACGACGTGAGGAGTTTTCTATAGAAAAGTTGACGACGTGAGGAGTTTTCTATAGAAAAGTTGACGACGTGAGGAGTTTTCTATAGAAAAGTTGACGACGTGAGGAGTTTTCTATAGAAAAGTTGACGACGTGAGGAGTTTTCTATAGAAAAGTTGACGACGGGAAGAGTTTTCTATAGAAAAGTTGACGACGGAAAGAGTTTTCTATAGAAAAGTTGACGACGGAAAGAGTTTTCTATAGAAAAGTTGATGACGGAAGGAGTTTTCTATAGAAAAGTTGACGACGGAAAGAGTTTTCTATAGAAAAGTTGACGACAGAAAGAGTTTTCTCTAGAAAAGTTGACGACAGAAAGAGTTTTCTATAGAAAAGTTGACGACGGAAAGAGTTTTCTATAGAAAAGTTGACGGCGGAAAGAGTTTTCTATAGAAATGTTGACGACGGAAGGAGTTTTCTATAGAAAAGTTGACGACGGAAAGAGTTTTCTATAGAAAAGTTGACGACAGAAAGAGTTTTCTATAGAAAAGTTGACGACGGAAAAACTTTGTTATAAAAAAGTTGACGACGGAAAGAGTTTTCTATAGAAAAGTTGACAACGGAAAGTGTTTTCTATAGAAAAGTTGGCGACGGAAAGTGTTTTCTATAGAAAAGTTGAAGACAGAAAGAGTTTTCTAAAGAAAAATTGAAGACGGAAATTGTTTTCTATAAAAAAGTTGACGACGTGAAGTGCTTTCTGTAGAAAAGTTGATGACAGGAAATGTTTTCTATTGAAATATTGTCGACGGGAATTGTTTTCTGTAGAAAAGTTGACGATGGAAAGAGGTTTCTATGGAAAATATGACGATGATACAAATTGTATATTTAGAAGTTTCGAAATCTTACTATCGAAAAGTTGGCGAAAAAAAAACCCGACCCACCTAACTTTTGATTCCTTATAATTTAATATATAAATAACTTGACTTAAAGTTTTCCCTTTATTTCGGTGAACATTAGTTACATATTTTTTATATTTAATTACAGGTCACGCTGTTATAACAACAACAACAAGGAGCCGACTACTTTTTGTAATTTTCGTATATATCACGTTCATTAATAATACTCGTGAAAATGAGAGCCAAAAACATTCAGTTGAGCTTTTGATGTCGATGAAGCAAGTTTATGCCGCGTTGTTAAAGAAAAAACAAAATATACAGCATACAAAAACCAAATACAATTCATAACAACAAAATATACGATTCGAGAGACTTACTAACTTAAATGGTCTATATTTATAGCCTGTTAAGGTCAAAGGAGAATTCCATGCGCTCCAATTTCGTAGGCCAAGCATTCTTCTACTAGATCCTTTCATCGAATTTAAACTTTTTTTAGTAATTGTTTTTCCAGAAGCGAGTAACTAGGTCGATATTGTATATATATTCCTTATGGGAGAACTCGCGGCACAGGTTAGAGAATTATATTAATGGGTAAAAACGTATTTCCCCGGGTGATACCACTAGGTGGTCCATGTTTACAATTGAGATGAAGGCTAACCAAGATAAGTCTGGGCTTTACAATTTAAGACCAATCAGAACCCTTGCTTGGTATCAAAAATACTCTACATTACCCTACAACGGGAGAGCAATAAAATATATTTTTATATTTGTCGGTCTTGCACTTTGTAGCTAATAAAAATTATGGGCTCATGTCTGGTCCAATACTTATTCTGATCGATTTCGTTTACTGCTCTCTTCAAACGAATCAATTATCTTGGGTGCAGGTTTCCTATGATGGTCTGACCCAATTTTTATAACTCATAACGAAAAACACCTTTCTGATCTCACCAAAGCTTCGTGGATTTGGCTTAGATTTGGCTGGTTGGTCTTACATTACATATGACAACATAAAAATCGCTTTTCAAAGTCTATCGGATTCAATTCATATGGGACCGAATTTTCTTTCTTTTGAGTGAATCCCAATGTTTTTAAATGTTTTATATCGAAAAGTTGACAATGGAAAGAGTTTTCTAAAAAAAAAGGTGACAATGTAGAAAAATGGCATATTATGAGACTCCCATTTGTAATGCAAGTACTTCGTTGAGTAATGCTTAAGATTTCTCATATCCAAACCTTAATGCAAAATCGCTTTTCAACGTCTCTCGACTTCAGTTCATATAGGACCTGATTTCCTTACATTTTAATCAATCCTAATGTCTTTTAATGTAGGGAAATGTCTTGCTGTGTCTCTCCCAATAGTAATGCAAATTCTTTGTCTAGTTTGTTCTAGTATAGAAAATTTTTCTATAAAAATTTGTCAACATTTTTTTCAAATCTTAACCACTGTGTGTATGGGCACGTGTTAAGTTTTGACTCAAATGTTAAGTGAACCCAATCTCCTCGAAATTCGAATAAATAAAATTTATCTTAATTAAATAAATGTCTTAACTAGTTCATGCTATTATGAAACTCAATATTTATTATTAACAATAAATTCTTAACAGAGTCAGGTGTAACTAAAGTAAAGTTAAGTAAATTTATATTTCACGACTAAAACATGAGCACATACAAAATTGAATCTATTATGAAAAGTTATATTCATTTACTCGTCTACCTCTCTAATTCTTTATTTCAAGTAGCATTAGAAATTTGAAATATTTTAATTAGATAAGTCTTAATAAAAAAAAATATCAAGATAAAACCCAAAACGTATTTCTTAAAATGATTCATTCATTATATACGAGTACATAGTTTTTTGCCTCTATTTCCAATCTTATCTTTTTTGAAAGTGCGCAAACATGGGCATATTCTACCTCTACTTCCTAATAAATGAAAAGGTTTTTGTTTTTCGGTTTTGTTCTTTCAATTGAATGTAGAAGAAGATTTCTATTTAATTATAAAATTATCAATGAATTGTGGAGAAGACAAACAACATCAATTAGTGGATTAATTCTTGGAACTTTACATGAATTTACATGAATTTATTTGTTTGTTTACATGAATTTATTTGTTTGTTCGACTTCAAATTGGTAAAACTTTATCGATACAAATTTCGCTTTAACTTTAATTTCTATTTATTTAGCGTCGACTGTTAAATGTAATTAATAAATTTTTAGTGAATATTTGTCATCTGAAATTATACATCACGTGATGTTTTGAATAGTTAATAAAGACAAATAAACAAATATTTTAATGTAATTTATTATGTTTTGGTAATTTACAAAATATGTAATTTCTAATTGGGTACCTGGTAAATGTTATCATGTAATGGGTGTTTTTTTAGAGGTATAGAACTTCGAATTGAAATAAAACACAAGAAAATCGTTTTAATGTCCATCAATTTGGCTTTATTGGAAGGATGATTTTATGCCATTAATGTTTAAATATGATTTCGGGCATGTGCCCGCCGCGGCTGACTCGAATAAAGCCAATTCTGCAGGTCCAATTTTCAACTACTTTTTCGAGCATATGTTGTTGGCTTCCAAGTCCCCTAACGTTTCTGGTTTGTTGGCATAGACGAGCGACTTCACATATCCCCAAAGAAAATAATCCAGTGGTGTCAAATCGCACGATCTTGGTGGCCAATTGACAGGTCCATTCCGCGAAATTATGCGCTCATCGAATGTTTCCTTCAATAAATCAATTGTGACGTGCGCTGTGTGGCATGTAGCGCCGTCTTGTTGGAACCACAACTCATCCACATTCATGCCATCCAATTGGGGAACAAAATAGTCGGTTATCATGCCTCTATACCGGTCTCCATTTATGGTAACTGACTCTCCAGCATTATTTCGGAAGAAGTATGGCCCAATGACTCCACCAGCCCATAGAGCACACCAAACAATCAGTTTTTGTGGATGTAATGGCGTCTCAAGGGTCTCATGTGGATTCTCTTCACTCCAAATGCGGCAATTTTGCTTGTTGACGTAGCCATTTAACCAAAAATGAGCCTCACCACTGAACAAAATTTTGCGATGGAAATCAGCATCGAGATCAATCTCATTTTCGGCCCATACACCAAAATCACGACGCATTGCATGGTCTCGCGGCTTTAATTCTTGCACAAGCTGGATCTTGTAAGGTCGCAAGCCAAGATCTTTGCGCAAAATCTTCCATAAAGTTGATGGACAAAGCTCCAATTGCTGTGCACGGTGGCGAATCGATTCATTCGGGTCCTCTTCAACACTTTGCTCTACAGCGGCAATTGTTTCTTCGGTGCGCACTGTTCGACGTCGCTGCGGATGCGTATTATCACATAGAGTAAACGTAGTGCGAAAACGATCCATGGTTAACCGAATTAATTGCTCTGATGGACGATTATGTCGACCATAAAATGGACGGAGCTTGCGGTAAGCTTCGCGAACTGAACCATTATTTTCGAAATAAATTTGCACGATTTGCAAGCGTTGTTCTTTTGTCAACCTGTTCATGATGAAATGGCAAACCAAACTAAATATTAATCACTTGACAGCTAACAAAATGGCCGCCAGTTAAAAAAGTGATGCCAACTTAAAGTTCTATACCTCAATAAAAAACACCCAATACATAGAATTTTACTAAGTATCGGGTATTTTTTTATGAGCTTTGGGATTTGAATAAAAATAAACATACAATTTTGAAATATCATTGAAATCTTTGAAGGTTGGGAGTTTGAAACGAGATTTATTTTAGTCAATAGAAGAATCTATTTATATACAAAAATTTTTATAAATGTAAACCGTGGCTACGCTTTAAATGCTTCACACGCTGAGTCCAATTCTTGAATACTCCTTAAAACAGAAATGCCGGTATCTCACGAATAAATTTTCTATTGGCTTTCAGTGATGTAGGAGATGTTGGATATCAAGCGATGGTTTTAACTGGTCTTAAATTGTTAAGCCCAGACTTATCTAGGTTATTCTTTACCTCAACTGTGGACACTGACCTCCTCGTAGTATTACCCGGGTAACTACATTAAAACGATAATAAATATGGGTTAGGATGTCGGGCTAGTAACCCACTACTGGAAAAAAACAATTACATTAAAAAAGCTTAGTTTAGAACAAAAACGGGGACCTTTCTCCGTCCTCCAAAACTTCGCTGGAAAGGCCAAGAGGAGGAAAATCTTTCAAAGTTTGTTCTGCCAAAGTGAAAAATATGCGCTCAAGATCGAAGCGCATATATTTCCAAAACATGCTCGGCCTTTGACCTTAATAGGATGTAAATATAGAATCTTATCCCTTTAGACAAATATAAGATCTTACCCCTTTAGACAAAGGCAAACAAAATCGAAAGTTGAAAGGTCTTAAATTGTCGATCGATTGATCGGCCCAAATATGAAATAAAGTCATAGATTAAAACATAGACTAACACATAGTCTAAGAAATAGACAAAGACATAGACATAGACTAAGACATAGACTAAGACATAGACTAAGACATAGACTAAGACATAGACTAAGACATAGACTAAGACATAGACTAAGACATAGACTAAGACATAGACTAAGACATAGACTAAGACATAGACTAAGACATAGACTAAGACATAGACTAAGACATAGACTAAGACATAGACTAAGACATAGACTAAGACATAGACTAAGACATAGACTAAGACATAGACTAAGACATAGACTAAGACATAGACTAAGACATAGACTAAGACATAGACTAAGACATAGACTAAGACATAGACTAAGACATAGACTAAGACATAGACTAAGACATAGACTAAGACATAGACTAAGACATAGACTAAGACATAGACTAAGACATAGACTAAGACATAGACTAAGACATAGACTAAGACATAGACTAAGACATAGACTAAGACATAGACTAAGACATAGACTAAGACATAGACTAAGACATAGACTAAGACATAGACTAAGACATAGACTAAGACATAGACTAAGACATAGACTAAGACATAGACTAAGACATAGACTAAGACATAGACTAAGACATAGACTAAGACATAGACTAAGACATAGACTAAGACATAGACTAAGACATAGACTAAGACATAGACTAAGGCATAGACTAAGACATAGACTAAGACATAGACTAAGACATAGACTAAGACATAGACTAAGACATAGACTAAGACATAGACTAAGACATAGACTAAGACATAGACTAAGACATAGACTAAGACATAGACTAAGACATAGACTAAGACATAGACTAAGACATAGACTAAGACATAGACTAAGACATAGACTAAGACATAGACTAAGACATAGACTAAGACATAGACTAAGACATAGACTAAGACATAGACTAAGACATAGACTAAGGCATAGACTAAGACATAGACTAAGACATGGACTAAGACATAGACTAAGACATAGACTAAGACATAGACTAAGACATAGACTAAGACATGATGAAATTCGGGAACAAATAAAACCATTATTTTCACTGATTAACGAATCCTTTAAAAAAATATTAAATATGAATTTTTTCCTAATAAAAAATATTCAACTAAAAACTGCATCATATCGTCCGCAACAGTTCATTTATGGATTTTTGGTGAAACTGGAAACTTAGAAATATTTTATAAAAGTTGTTTTGCAATCCTCTGATTTTCCTCCATCTTTAACGTATTTACAATTTTTTTTTTATTACTATGACCGATTTGATAAAAATTACAGAAACATGTGTTGAAAAAAGTCACTTCCATTATATGTAGCGTCCATCACAGCATTTTAAAAGCGAATATCTTTTTCCTCCAAAAGAAGTATGTAAATTAACCAACCCCATTCGATAGCACAATCGATGGGCTAATATTTTGTGAAATCTGTGCAAAGATATCTAGTGTAGAACTACAATGGGATACATTTAAGTACAATGAAGCCCGTACAAATGTATCGTCCGTCACAAAGGATTTGCGCATATGGGCTAAGACATACACAGTCTAATATACACAATACTTCACAAATATCTTATGAATTTTAAATTCCTTTATTGGTGTACCTTCTCCTAACTGGTATTAACAAACATGCATACAATTTTATCGATTAAATTTTTGAAGAACACAAAGGCACTTTCTTTAATTTATGCAAAGAAATGCATTTAAATGCATCCAAATACTAATTTTCATATTTAAATCAAAACAATAAAAATTGACGTGACTGTTGAGTTTTTTAAAACGAACATGCAAAAACAATTGACTTAGTACTGAAAGCAGCTGTGCACAGTGGGAACAACTGCTATACCAAATACTCGGTAATAAAAAATTTTAGTTAAGTATTAATATAAATTATAATACTATTGTTAGAAAACTTAAATTTAAAGTTGAAGTTAGTTTTGGTACCAGTTCTAAATGACATTGGTACTATTAATGTTATAAGTACTATTACTAGTATTTGTGTTGTTTGGATTACAAAACTTGCAAATAATTCTGCGGTATTCCCATAACTTAAACTTAACATTATATACATTCACCCCACTGTGCAGTAAATGTGGTAAAAAAAAAAACAGAAATATAAAATTATTAAAGAATTTTAAACACTTTGCGTGTCCCCGTAATAATTCGTAACATTTAATATACAACAATAATTTTGCTGATTGTGTCCGCAAACATTTTAAAACTGAACAAATGAAAAAATTCTTGTCTGATTTGCCAGACGACTAAACGGAATGAATGACTTTTTGAAAAAGTCGCTCGAATTTAAAAGATTACTTTTCACAAAAATATTAAAATTACACTCTCTAAGTTTGTCTTATAATTTAAACAAAAAATTAAAACTATAGAAAACACGTAATAATAGCAACAATAAACAAATTAAATAATTATTTAATAGTTACCTATCACTTGGTGCTGGGTATCATGTGTCTTTTCGACTGTCGCAAGAAATGACTTAACCGTGATTATTTCGCTCATTCCGGCGATATCTTATCCGTTTATAAAAAGCCATAATTAGTTGACGATTTTTTTGTATTTGTAGACTTAACCGAAATAATCGAAATATTTATGTAGTTAAATAAGTTCTTTGTCATTGTAGCTGATATTAAGCAAAGTTTTGAATTTCGATTTTTTTTTGTATAATACAATTTATTTGGGTTATTTATGCTAAAATGTGGGTCAAATTTTTTGATCATTTAAATTGACTTGTCATGATTTATTACTTGTCATGTCGTTTTATTAAAGTTTAGATGACATGATTTAATAAAATAAATTGACAAATTTTTGGTAAAAAGAACAAGTGTCAAAGAATGAATGACAATTACTTTAAAAATAACTAACACCGAAATTGTGAGGTGAAACATAAAATCATCAAAGGCATTGATCGAGACATAAAACAGGGCAGATACTAAATGTATCTTGGTTTATTTCTTAGTCTATATTTTGGTCTATTTCTTAGTCTATGTCTTATACTTTAACTTAGTCTATGTTTAAGTCTGAGTCTTAGTCTATGTCTTAGTCTATATCTTAGTCTATGTCTTAGTCTATGTCTTAGTCTATGTCTTAGTCTATGTCTTAGTCTATGTCTTAGTCTATGTCTTAGTCTATGTCTTAGTCTATGTCTTAGTCTATGTCTTAGTCTATGTCTTAGTCTATGTCTTAGTCTATGTCTTAGTCTATGTCTTAGTCTATGTCTTAGTCTATGTCTTAGTCTATGTCTTAGTCTATGTCTTAGTCTATGTCTTAGTCTATGTCTTAGTCTATGTCTTAGTCTATGTCTTAGTCTATGTCTTAGTCTATGTCTTAGTCTATGTCTTAGTCTATGTCTTAGTCTATGTCTTAGTCTATGTCTTAGTCTATGTCTTAGTCTATGTCTTAGTCTATGTCTTAGTCTATGTCTTAGTCTATGTCTTAGTCTATGTCTTAGTCTATGTCTTAGTCTATGTCTTAGTCTATGTCTTAGTCTATGTCTTAGTCTATGTCTTAGTCTATGTCTTAGTCTATGTCTTAGTCTATGTCTTAGTCTATGTCTTAGTCTATGTCTTAGTCTATGTCTTAGTCTATGTCTGAGTCTCTGTCTGAGTCTATGTTTTAGCCCATGTCTTAGTCTATGTCTTAGTCTTAGTCTATGTCTTAATCTATGTCTTAGTCTATGTCTTAGTCTATCTCTGAGTCTATGTCTTAGTCTATGTCTTAGTCTATATCTTAGTCTATGTCTTAGTCTATGTCTTAGTCTATGTCTTAGTCTATGTCTTAGTCTATGTCTTAGTCTGTGTTAGTCTATGTCTAAGTCTATGTCTTAGTCTATGTCTTTGTCTATGTCTTAGTCTATGTCTTAGTCTATGTCTTAGTCTATGTCTTAGTCTATGTCTTAGTCTATGTCTTAGTCTATGTCTTAGTCTATGTCTTAGTCTATGTCTTAGTCTATGTCTTAGTCTATGTCTTAGTCTATGTCTTAGTCTATGTCTTAGTCTATGTCTTAGTCTATGTCTTAGTCTATGTCTTAGTCTATGTCTTAGTCTATGTCTTAGTCTATGTCTTAGTCTATGTCTTAGTCTATGTCTTAGTCTATGTCTTAGTCTATGTCTTAGTCTATGTCTTAGTCTATGTCTTAGTCTATGTCTTAGTCTATGTCTTAGTCTATGTCTTAGTCTATGTCTTAGTCTATGTCTTAGTCTATGTCTTAGTCTATGTCTTAGTCTATGTCTTAGTCTATGTCTTAGTCTATGTCTTAGTCTATGTCTTAGTCTATGTCTTAGTCTATGTCTTAGTCTATGTCTTAGTCTATGTCTTAGTCTATGTCTTAGTCTATGTCTTAGTCTATGTCTTAGTCTATGTCTTAGTCTATGTCTTAGTCTATGTCTTAGTCTATGTCTTAGTCTATGTCTTAGTCTATGTCTTAGTCTATGTCTTAGTCTATGTCTTAGTCTATGTCTTAGTCTATGTCTTAGTCTATGTCTTAGTCTATGTCTTAGTCTAT
This sequence comes from Stomorhina lunata, assembly GCA_933228675.1. Classification (NCBI taxonomy): domain Eukaryota; kingdom Metazoa; phylum Arthropoda; class Insecta; order Diptera; family Rhiniidae; genus Stomorhina; species Stomorhina lunata. Next base: position 46,582,421 of record OW121743.1, on the reverse strand, counting down.
GTCTTAGTCTATGTCTTAGTCTATGTCTTAGTCTATGTCTTAGTCTATGTCTTAGTCTATGTCTTAGTCTATGTCTTAGTCTATGTCTTAGTCTATGTCTTAGTCTATGTCTTAGTCTATGTCTTAGTCTATGTCTTAGTCTATGTCTTAGTCTATGTCTTAGTCTATGTCTTAGTCTATGTCTTAGTCTATGTCTTAGTCTATGTCTTAGTCTATGTCTTAGTCTATGTCTTAGTCTATGTCTTAGTCTATGTCTTAGTCTATGTCTTAGTCTATGTCTTAGTCTATGTCTTAGTCTATGTCTGAGTCTATGTTTTAGCCCATGTCTTAGTCTATGTCTTAGTCTATGTCTTAGTCTTAGTCTATGTCTTAATCTATGTCTTAGTCTATGTCTTAGTCTATCTCTGAGTCTATGTCTTAGTCTATGTCTTAGTCTATATCTTAGTCTATGTCTTAGTCTATGTCTTAGTCTATGTCTTAGTCTATGTCTTAGTCTATGTCTTAGTCTATGTCTTAGTCTATGTCTTAGTCTATGTCTTAGTCTGTGTTAGTCTATGTCTTAGTCTATGTCTTAGTCTATGTCTTAGTCTATGTCTTAGTCTATGTCTTAGTCTATGTCTTAGTCTATGTCTTAGTCTATGTCTTAGTCTATGTCTTAGTCTATGTCTTAGTCTATGTCTTAGTCTATGTCTTAGTCTATGTCTTAGTCTATGTCTTAGTCTATGTCTTAGTCTATGTCTTAGTCTATGTCTTAGTCTATGTCTTAGTCTATGTCTTAGTCTATGTCTTAGTCTATGTCTTAGTCTATGTCTTAGTCTATGTCTTAGTCTATGTCTTAGTCTATGTCTTAGTCTATGTCTTAGTCTATGTCTTAGTCTATGTCTTAGTCTATGTCTTAGTCTATGTCTTAGTCTATGTCTTAGTCTATGTCTTAGTCTATGTCTTAGTCTATGTCTTAGTCTATGTCTTAGTCTATGTCTTAGTCTATGTCTTAGTCTATGTCTTAGTCTATGTCTTAGTCTATGTCTTAGTCTATGTCTTAGTCTATGTCTTAGTCTATGTCTTAGTCTATGTCTTAGTCTATGTCTTAGTCTATGTCTTAGTCTATGTCTTAGTCTTAGTCTTAGTCTTAGTCTTAGTCTTAGTCTTAGTCTTAGTCTTAGTCTTAGTCTTAGTCTTAGTCTTAGTCTTAGTCTTAGTCTTAGTCTTAGTCTTAGTCTTAGTCTTAGTCTTAGTCTTAGTCTTAGTCTTAGTCTTAGTCTTAGTCTTAGTCTTAGTCTTAGTCTTAGTCTTAGTCTTAGTCTTAGTCTTAGTCTTAGTCTTAGTCTTAGTCTTAGTCTTAGTCTTAGTCTTAGTCTTAGTCTTAGTCTTAGTCTTAGTCTTAGTCTTAGTCTTAGTCTTAGTCTTAGTCTTAGTCTTAGTCTTAGTCTTAGTCTTAGTCTTAGTCTTAGTCTTAGTCTTAGTCTTAGTCTTAGTCTTAGTCTTAGTCTTAGTCTTAGTCTTAGTCTTAGTCTTAGTCTTAGTCTTAGTCTTAGTCTTAGTCTTAGTCTTAGTCTTAGTCTTAGTCTTAGTCTTAGTCTTAGTCTTAGTCTTAGTCTTAGTCTTAGTCTTAGTCTTAGTCTTAGTCTTAGTCTTAGTCTTAGTCTTAGTCTTAGTCTTAGTCTTAGTCTTAGTCTTAGTCTTAGTCTTAGTCTTAGTCTTAGTCTTAGTCTTAGTCTTAGTCTTAGTCTTAGTCTTAGTCTTAGTCTTAGTCTTAGTCTTAGTCTTAGTCTTAGTCTTAGTCTTAGTCTTAGTCTTAGTCTTAGTCTTAGTCTTAGTCTTAGTCTTAGTCTTAGTCTTAGTCTTAGTCTTAGTCTTAGTCTTAGTCTTAGTCTTAGTCTTAGTCTTAGTCTTAGTCTTAGTCTTAGTCTTAGTCTTAGTCTTAGTCTTAGTCTTAGTCTTAGTCTTAGTCTTAGTCTTAGTCTTAGTCTTAGTCTTAGTCTTAGTCTTAGTCTTAGTCTTAGTCTTAGTCTTAGTCTTAGTCTTAGTCTTAGTCTTTGTCTTTGTCTTTGTCTTTGTCTTTGTCTTTGTCTTTGTCTTTGTCTTTGTCTTTGTCTTTGTCTTTGTCTTAGTCTTAGTCTTAGTCTTAGTCTTAGTCTTAGTCTTAGTCTTAGTCTTAGTCTTAGTCTTAGTCTTAGTCTTAGTCTTAGTCTTAGTCTTAGTCTTAGTCTTAGTCTTAGTCTTAGTCTTAGTCTTAGTCTTAGTCTTAGTCTTAGTCTTAGTCTTAGTCTTTGTCTTTGTCTTTGTCTTTGTCTTAGTCTTAGTCTTAGTCTTAGTCTTAGTCTTAGTCTTAGTCTTAGTCTTAGTCTTAGTCTTAGTCTTAGTCTTAGTCTTAGTCTTAGTCTTAGTCTTAGTCTTAGTCTTAGTCTTAGTCTTAGTCTTAGTCTTAGTCTTAGTCTTAGTCTTAGTCTTAGTCTTAGTCTTAGTCTTAGTCTTAGTCTTAGTCTTAGTCTTAGTCTTAGTCTTAGTCTTAGTCTTAGTCTTTGTCTTTGTCTTAGTCTATGTCTTAGTCTATGTCTTAGTTTATGTCTTAGTCTATGTCTTAGTCTATGTCTATGTCTTAGTCTATGTCTTAGTCTATGTCTTAGTCTATGTCTTAGTCTATGTCTTAGTCTATGTCTTAGTCTATGTCTTAGTCTATGTCTTAGTCTATGTCTTAGTCTATGTCTTAGTCTATGTCTTAGTCTATGTCTTAGTCTATGTCTTAGTCTATGTCTTAGTCTATGTCTTAGTCTATGTCTTAGTCTATATCTTAGTCTATGTCTTAGTCTTTGTCTTAGTCTTTGTCTTAGCCTATGTCTTAGTCTTTGTCTTAGCCTATGTCTTAGTCTATGTCTTAGTCTATGTCTTAGTCTATGTCTTAGTCTATGTCTTAGTCTATGTCTTAGTCTATGTCTTAGTCTATGTCTTAGTCTATGTCTTAGTTTATGTCTTAGTCTATGTCTTAGTCTATGTCTGAGTCTATGTCTTAGTCTATGTCTTAGTCTATATCTTAGTCTATGTCTTAGTCTATGTCTTAGTCTATGTCTTAGTCTATGTCTTAGTCTATGTCTTAGTCTGTGTTAGTCTATGTCTTAGTCTATGTCTTAGTCTATGTCTTAGTCTATGTCTTAGGCTATGTCTTAGTCTATGTCTTAGTCTATGTCTTAGTCTATGTCTTAGTCTATGTCTTAGTCTATGTCTTAGTCTATGTCTTAGTCTATGTCTTAGTCTATCTCTTAGTCAATGTCTTAGTCTACTAGACTTTCGAAGAAGACATATTTACATATATATATTTACCGATACGAGATCTTTGACCAGTTGTTAGAGAATACATTTTTTGAATGGGCTTTCTAACGAGATATAAAACCTTAAAATCGGTTAAAAAAATCCTTATTATTAAGAGTTTTCCCAAAAACTTTAAATCCTTAAAGACTCTCCTGAGCATATGCAAAATTAAATGTATTATTTTTAAAAAATTTGAAAAAGTTTGACTAGTTTTACTTTTTTGAGACCTTAAAATATTTAAATGTCAATTTTTGTTACAATGGGATAACATTAAGAATTTTTTGCATAGGACGAAAAAAGTTTTTTTTCCATACCTTTTTCAAAACTTCTTTTTTGGTTTTCTCAATAGTTTGTTAACCGAATTCTAAAAGATGTAAAAAAGGTTCAAGAGTGTTAGTTAGAACCCCGTGCAGATTACTATGAAAAAAGAATTAGACCGATATTTTTACCGGCTTAGCCCTACGTAAGGCTTAAACTCAAAGGTTTTCGATAAACCCTAATTTTTCACCAAAGATTCAAAATAGCCCATAAGTTGTTATATATTAGCAGTTTCTATAAGAAGACCTGAAATTATTAGTGCCTTAATAGGTAGAAATATGTGTTAGAAATTTCCTTGAAATCGGATGTCATTAACCCTTTTATTACCAGGGACAACAATAAAATTATAAAACTATAATTTTTTTTTAAAGTAATAAAAATTACATGTATTTTTGCTATATTTGAATATATTCAAAAAATCTTTCAAAGGCGCCTTTTATTACATTTTTGTACAAATTAACCCTTGGGTACCCATGGGCTCATAATGGTTTCAGTTTTATACTGACAAAGAACTACTAAAATATGTGTAATATGCGTGATAAAATTAAGTTCTAAAAGCTTCTTTCTGTCATATTTTTTAAGAAATTAACCCTCAATTACCAGTGAATCTGAATGTACTGGTACTATTATATGTATTGTACTAGCATTAGTACTGAACTTGAACTTGTTTAGTACAAGTATTGGTATAATAGTGTTAGAACAGTTAATAGTATTTTTATTATTGTTTGCATATTATTATCATTATCAGTACAATTGTTATAAATACAATATAAATATTCTGATTTGCTTTTTTGGTTTTTGCAAATGAGAATATCAACAAATATATTTGGATTCACCACTTGATACTTGAATGGCTATCCGTTTAAAAACTGTCATCACTAATCCAGTTAAATCTGAATATTTAGTTTTTAAATAATTCTATTATAAAGATATCAAGTGCATAAAGAGATTATCGTTACTTTAATACAGAAAGGCCCTAAGTCGTTTCTCTTTTAAATCGCTTTTTTAAGCTTTATCTTATATAATTTTATAAAAATCTTTTAATTAAAAAAAACATTATTATAGTATTAAATTCTTAAGAGAATTCAGTAAAAAACTGCGTTTAATAAATTTCAGTATCTTCAAAACTTAAGATTTTATTTTGTTTTAATCCCCTCTCCTTTAATGTAAGCAAAATATTAGTTAGGGCTTTTTTATATTAAAGTAACGTTATTTATGAATTTTGCAATTTTTTTTTAATGAATTGCCGATTATTTTAATGGTCTTTGTTCTTCGTCAAAAATATTATTCATTCATTTAAAACCAGAGATATTCCAATCGAACAGTCAAGCACCTAAACCCTCTCAGTCATCGAGCACGCATTTAATCATAAGACCAACAATTTTATTTACTTTTTGTTTTATTATTATTATTTTTTTTTTGTTGGCGAGTGTTTGTGTGTGAAGAATACCCGTATGACGGTGTAGTTTTGTTATCGGCACCAGTTAAGACTCGTAACTAAAAATCTGACTGGTTAAAGCGCGTGCATTTCAACATGTGTTGGGGAAAATGGGGAGAAATGAGAACCTGATATAAAGACTGGGTATCTAAAGTGTAGAGCAGTGAAGGGCACTAGCACATGTGGAAATTTGCGATTGTAATGGTACGACTAGCCCCAGTCAGCATTTAGAAGATTATTTTTTGTAAAATCACCCAAATGAGTGTTTTTTAACCAGTTTGGAAGACCAAAAAACGATTTGTCGTCTGCGCGATTAAAAAACTAGTCGAAGTAGATTCGCGGTTATGCTTTAAAACTTACTATTTAAAAATACAATAACAAAAAGCATATTCCTTAAAAATCAAACATTTAAGGGATTGAAATTCGATAGTTTTTAATGCTATTTTGCAAACAGATTTTGCACAGTTAGAAGATAAAAAGGTTACTCCTATGGCGTTGGTTTTGAAATTCTTTTTTACACACATAGATAATGGGTGCTGTAGCTGAGAGGGTAAGCAAGCTGACTATTAAACATAAGATATCATTTTTAGCCTGAGTTCGATCCCAGTTGGCGGCCGTCGATAAAAAATAAATCAAATAACAAGAAATAGCGCAACTTCTTCAGTGTTCTAAAAATAGACTTTATACCACACTTCATCTCTCTACTCTCTCTCTCTCTCTAAGGTAACTCAATTCGTATAAACATACTCTACATATGTACAATTGTAAAGGCAATGTTACTTTTTTTGAATCAATTGAAAAAATAATCAAAATTGAGTCCAAAATGACTTGAAAATGGCTCGTAAAAGATTCATAAAGGTGCTCATAAAAGATTCTCTCAAGGGAGTCGCGGCTAGGGTATCATTTTCTCCCGAAGGCATAGTCTTTTTCGAATCGAAAATGATAGCATATTCGATTGTTTTAATCGTTCGCGGCAGTCGAAAAACAGTCAAATTAAACTTGAAGCATATTTTTTACGATCTCTACCCCAGCTAGCAATTTGATGATTGTTGACGATAATATCAGCAAAATGAGTCTTTTAGGATTCGTATAGATGATCAAAAACTGATTAATCAGCTTGGTGATCTAAAAAAGATTCCAAAAAGACTCCTTAAAACGCTTAGAAAACGGCTAGTTTACAAAAGCACAAACAATTCTTGCAGAATGTGTGCAGTCAAAATCTTATCGTGCAAACGTTCCTAATACGACTCTCTTTTATGTTATTTTAATCAGTTTGGTGATCAAAAATGAACAGAAAAAGATTAGAAAATACCTTGAAAGCGACCATTTGAAAGCAAAATGTGTGCAATCAGTTGGGTGATCAAAAAAGACGCTTAGCAGGCGACTAGTTAAAAATAGCACAAACAATTTTTATGTGATAAAAAAATGACAGAAAAAAGATCGTTTCTCATTATGGGTGATGTGATTTAGTTGGTTAGCACGTCGACTACTAAGCATAACATATCATATTCAGCAGCCTAGGTTCGATCCTCGGCCCGGGAACATCAATTTCTGTAATTATTAACGCAACTTCAATGTTCTAAAAACAGATATGACGTGTTCTAAAAATAGATATACTGTGTTGGGTATACAAAAGCTTTAATCTTTTTTTTTAACAAATCTTGCAAAATGTGTGCAGTTCTGATCAGCAAAACGAGTCATTAAAGACTCATTTTGAGGAGTCGCATGACGTGTACCATTTTCTCACTCAAAAAGATCATTTTTGACTCATAAGTGATATCATAAATGATCATTTTAATCGTGCAGTGAAACCAAAAAAGACTCATATTTGATTAAATTTTCCAAAAATGCTAGCTGGGACATATGTTGTGTATCTTGTATGTATGTCGGTACAATTAATATATATAAATAACTGGTTTCAACATATGAATTGTTTGCCCTTGGCTGGTGTGGGGAGTTAATACTGATCACTTTTAAGATGAAATTCATTGAACATTAAATGCAATTTTTGAAGACATCCTGTTTGATGGTGCGTATACATGATAATAATTGTTAAAAAATTGAAATGTTAATTATACGTATTCGGTTTGAATAGAAAAATCCATTTTAGTTTTTAGAGTTTGTAAAAAGAGTAGAGAATAACTTTATTGTGGAATATTTTATTTACCATCTATTGCGTTCTACAACGGTCTTTACGCCAAATAATCAAGCCAAAAACATCGACTATGTTAATTAATTAAATGAATGCTCTATTAGCGAAAAGTAACAAATATTATGACCCTTTCTTCCCAATTCTTCCGAATAATAACAAGACTTTTGGAATTGTTTTGAAGACAAGAAAATTAAAGTCAACAATTAATAAAATAAACAAATATTTACTTAAAAATATGTTAAATAAACGGAATATTTTCTAATGCCAGAAGAAGAAAAAACACTATAAATATTTCATTATTTCCAAAGTTTCAAAAATTATTTCAACTTTGGCAATAATAAATTATTTATGAGAATTATTAACATAATTATGAAGAAAATATTTATTTTATACTAAAATTTATAAAAAAAAGAAACAAAAAATTTAAATCCAAAATATCAAAAGAAAAATAAAACCAACAAAAAAGTATAAAAGTCAGTCATGCCTGACCACATGATACCATACACCACAAGGGTTAAGCAACATTTTTTTTATCTAAAGAAAAAATGACGATAGGAAGACTTATTCCTTATATAGCACAAATGACAATAGGAAGACTTTTTCTATATATAGAAAAAATGACGATAGGAAGACTTTTTCTATATATAAAAAAATGACGATAGGAAGACTTTTTCTATATATAGAAAAAATGACGATAGGAAGACTTTTTCTATATATAGAAAAAATGACGATAGGAAGACTTTTTCTATATATAAAAAAAATGACGATAGGAAGACATTTTCTATATATAGAAAAAATGACGATAGGAAGACTTTTTCTATATATAGAAAAAATGACGATAGGAAGACTTTTTCTATATATAGAAAAAATGACGATAGGAAGACTTTTTCTATATATAGAAAAAATGACGATAGGAAGTTTTTTTCTATATATAGAAAAAATGACGATAGGAAGACTTTTTCTATATATAGAAAAAATGACGATAGGAAGACTTTTTCTATATATAGAAAAAATGACGATAGGAAGACTTTTTCTATATATAGAAAAAATGACGATAGGAAGACTTTTTCTATATATAGAAAAAATGACGATAGGAAGACTTTTTCTATATATAGAAAAAATGACGATAGGAAGACTTTTTCTATATATAGAAAAAATGACGATAGGAAGACTTTTTCTATATATAGAAAAAATGACGATAGGAAGACTTTTTCTATATATAGAAAAAATGACGATAGGAAGACTTTTTCTATATATAGAAAAAATGACGATAGGAAGACTTTTTCCATATATAGAAAAAATGACGATAGGAAGACTTTTTCCATATATAGAAAAAATGACGATAGGAAGACTTTTTCCATATATAGAAAAAATGACGATAGGAAGACTTTTTCTATATATAGAAAAAATGACGATAGGAAGACTTTTTCTATATATAGAAAAAATGACTGTAGGAATACTTGTTTTATATATAGAAAAGTTGAAGATGGAAAGACTTTTTCTATGGGGTATAAATGTTATATTATTTATTCCCTTAAGGGTAAGGAAGGGTACAAGGGGCCCGTGTTCAGTTTTAACAAAAGACAAGACACCACTTAAGGAAATGATACCGGCGATTTGATAAATATGATGAAAATAAGTAATAATTGTTTTTTTTTAATAAATAAATAAATAAAGTTTGCTCTATTTATTTAACATGAATGTGTGAAAATTGCTACTAAATATTATAAAACTTTATAGATACAAAAAATTTGTTTCCAAGTTAAATTTATTTTTCATACGTTTTATTTATTTATTTTTTTAATTGTATGTAAATAATGTACAAAATTTAAATAATGTATTAAGGTGTTAATTATAATCATTGGAATGACCTTAAAGCAAAATATGGTTAAATGAAAAATTTATGAAAAAAAAATTATATCAAATATATAAAATATTAACTTGCAAATTTTTCTATTGAAAATTTTTTAATATAAAAATTTGAAATCTTAAATTTTTGCTATCGTCAACTTTTCTCTTTAAAGGAAAAGTCTTAAACTTTTCTATAGAAAGCTTTTCTATCTTCAACTTTTCTACAGAAAACTCTTGCCATCTTTAACTTTTTTATAGAAAACTCTTCCCATCGTCAACTTTTCTATAGAAAACTCTTCCCATCGTCAACTTTTCTATAGAAAACTCTTCCCATCGTCAACTTTTCTATAGAAAACTCTTCCCATCGTCAACTTTTCTATAGAAAACTCTTCCCATCGTCAACTTTTCTATAGAAAACTCTTCCCATCGTCAACTTTTCTATAGAAAACTCTTCCCATCGTCAACTTTTCTATAGAAAACTCTTCCCATCGTCAACATTTCTATAGAAAACTTTTCCCATCGTCAACTTTTCTATAGAAAACTCTTCCCATCGTCAACTTTTCTATAGAAAACTCTTCCCATCGTCAAATTTTCTATAGAAAACTCTTCCCATCGTCAACTTTTCTATAGAAAACTCTTCCCATCGTCAACCTTTCTATAGAAAACTCTTCCCATCATCAACTTTTCTATAGAAAACTCTTCCTATCGTCAACTTTTCTATAGAAAACTCTTCCCATCGTTAACTTTTCTATAGAAAACTCTTCCTATCGTCAACTTTTCTATAGAAAACTCTTCCTATCGTCAACTTTTCTATAGAAAACTCTTCCTATCGTCAACTTTTCTATAGAAAACTCTTCCTATCGTCAACTTTTCTATAGAAAACTCTTCCTATCGTCAACTTTTCTATAGAAAACTCTTCCTATCGTCAACTTTTCTATAGAAAACTCTTCCTATCGTCAACTTTTCTATAGAAAACTCTTCCTATCGTCAACTTTTCTATAGAAAACTCTTCCTATCGTCAACTTTTCTATAGAAAACTCTTCCTGTCGTCAACTTTTCTATAGAAAACTCTTCCTATCGTCAACTTTTCTGTAGAAAACTTATCCTTTCGTCAACTTTTCTATAGAAAACTCTTCCTATCGTCAACTTTTGTATAGAAAACTCTTCCTATCGTCAATTTTTCTATAGAAAACTCTTCCTATCGTCAATTTTTCTATAGAAAACTCTTCCTATCGTCAATTTTTCTATAGAAAACTCTTCCTATCGTCAATTTTTCTATAGAAAACTCTTTCCTATCGTCAACTTTTCTATAGAAAACTCTTCCCATCGTTAACATTCTGTAGAAAACTCTTTCTATCGTTAACTTTTCTATAGAAAACTTTTTCTGTCGTCAACTTTTCTATAGAAAACTCTTATCATCGTCAACTTTTTTAAAGAAAACTCTTTCCATCGTCAACTTTTCTATAGAAAACTCTTTCCATTCCCATCAACTTGTCTATATAAAATTCCTATTCCTTTTCTATACATATGTATATAGAAAAAGTATTCCTATAGTCCTAATTTTGTAAATAAGCTAATGTTTGTATAAATACACTTTGTTCTAAACAAAAATCAATAAGGGGATTCACCCATTTTCTCAGTTATTCATAACATGAATGAAAAATGTATAGTAATAACAGTCATTGTGATACATATTTTACTAAATACATGAAAAGCACATGCTATATTTTATGTTATCGCAAATTAATTTAATTTTTTTATTTTGAAAACAAAAAACGCAATAAAAATATTTCACAAAAATATGTAAAATACAATAATTTATCTGCATTCGTATGTACAAATTAAATAGCAATGAAATGTTTATCATTCGATACATTTAACAGAATAACGATGATAAGATAAAATGTTAGCGGGCAAACAATAGCAACAACATCACTAACGCTAACATTAACATTAGGCAAATGATAACTACCAGAGACATAAAATTCTCGTATCCAACCAATTCACAACCGACTACAGAGTAACAAACTTTTCCATATCAAATGACGACGTAATTACTTTTTTGTCTACGTCAGAAGCTTAAATACATTTAAGGCAATAATAAAAATTCCAAAAATAAACAAATAAATAAATGAAATACATAAATAAAAGCAGCTTATGGAACAATAAAATAATTGTTAGAAAGAATAAAATAAAATTTTTTTGGAAGAAGAAAACCTTTTTTCATCATGATTTTAGGATTACAAATTTTCTGTAGCATTTTTTCTGTTACCCAGTGTTATTAGCCTTAAAAGGAAACTTAAAAAAAAGGTTTTCTTCTTCCAAAAAATTTTTATTTTATTCTTTCTAACAAAAAAATAAAACTAAATTTTGTTGCCTGACGTTAGACATAAATTTATAGATTTTTTTACACAAAATATTTCACATACATTTTGTCAGTTATAAATTATTATTATGTCATCAAAATAAACCACATGTAATTTTCATTTAAATTTTCTTTCATTAAAATGCAATTGTATTTAATTTATATCATATTTCTACAAACAAATTGATACAAACCACAAATATTTAAACTTGAATTAAATCATATATAAATTTCAGAAAAATTTTTTATAAAATTTTCTGTATGTAAACAAATGCACGTGTAAAACTAATTTGACAGATATGTATTAAAATTAAGAGTTTTCTATAGAAAAGTTGACAACGGGAAGAATTTGCTATAGAAAAGTTGACAACGGGAAGAATTTTCTATAGAAAAGTTGACAACGGGAAAAGTTTTATAGAGAAAAGCTGACAACGATAATTGTTTTCTATAAAAAAGTTAAAAACGGGAAGAGTTTTCTACAGAAAAGTTGAGAACAGGAAGAATTTTCTATAGAAAAGTTGACAACGGGAAGAATTTTCTATAGAAAAGTTGACAACGGGAAGAATTTTCTATAGAAAAGTTGACAACGGGAAGAATTTGCTATAGAAAAGTTGACAACGGGAAGAATTTTCTATAGAAAAGTTGACAACGGGAAAAGTTTTATAGAGAAAAGCTGACAACGATAATTGTTTTCTATAAAAAAGTTAAAAACGGGAAGAGTTTTCTATAGAAAAGTTGACAACGGGAAGAGTTTCTATAGAAAAGTTGACAACGGGAAGAGTGTTCTACAGAAAAGTTGAAAACGGGAAGAGTTTTCTAAAGAAAAGTTGACAACGTTATCTATAGAAAAGTTAACAAAGGATAGAGTTTTCTTTAGAAAAGTTGACAACGGAAAGAGTTTTCTATAGAAAAGTTAACAAAGGAAAGGAAAAGTTGACGATGGGAAGAGTTTTCTATAGAAAAGTAAACGATGGGAAGAGTTTTCTATAGAAAACTTGACAATGAGAAGAGTTTTCTATAGAAAAGTGGACGATGGGAAGGGTTTTCTACAAAAAAGTTGACGATGAGAAGAGTTTTCTATAAAAAAGTTGACGATGGGAAGAGTTTTCTATAGAAAAGTTGACGATGGGAAGAGTTTTCTATAGAAAAGTTGACGATGGGAAGAGTTTTCTATAGAAAAGTTGACGATGGGAAGAGTTTTCTATAGAAAAGTTGACGATGGGAAGAGTTTTCTATAAAAAGTTGACGATGGGAAGAGTTTTCTATAGAAAAGTTGACGATGGGAAGAGTTTTCTATAGAAAAGTTGACGATGGGAAGAGTTTTCTATAGAAAAGTTGACGATGGGAAGAGTTTTCTATAGAAAAGTTGACGATGGGAAGAGTTTTCTATAGAAAAGTTGACGATGCGAAGAGTTTTCTATAGAAAAGTTGACGATGGGAAGAGTTTTCTATAGAAAAGTTGACGATGGGAAGAGTTTTCTATAGAAAAGTTGACGATGGGAAGAGTTTTCTATAGAAAAGTTGACGATGCGAAGAGTTTTCTATAGAAAAGTTTGCGATGGGAAGAGTTTTCTATAGAAAAGTTAACGATGGGAAGAGTTTTCTATAGAAAAGTTGAAGATGGGATGAGTTTTCTATAGAAAAGTTGATGATGGGAAGAGTTTTCTATAGAAATGTTGAAGATGGGAAGAGTTTTTTATAGAAAAGTTGATGATAGGAAGAGTTTTCTATAGAAAAGTTGACGATGGGAAGAGTTTTCTGTAGAAAAGTTGACGATGGGAAGAGTTTTCTATAGCAAAGTTGATGATGGGAAGAGTTTTTTATAGAAAAGTTGACAAAGGGAAGAGTTGTCTGTAGAAAAGTTGACAAAGGGATGAGTTTTCTGTAGTAAAGTTGACGCAGTGAAGAGTTTTCTATAGAAAAGTTGACATCGGGAAGAGTTTTCTATAGAAAAGTTGACATCGGGAAGAGTTTTCTATAGAAAAGTTGACATCGGGAAGAGTTTTCTATAGAAAAGTTGACATCGGGAAGAGTTTTCTATAGAAAAGTTGACATCGGGAAGAGTTTTCTATAGAAAAGTTGACATCGGGAAGAGTTTTTTATAGAAAAGAAGACATCGGGAAGAGTTTTCTATAGAAAAGTTGACTTCGGGAAGAGTTTTCTATAGAAAAGTTGACATCGGGAATAGTTTCCTATAGATAAGTTGACTTTGGTATGAGTTTTCTATAAAAAAGTTGACATTGGGAAGAGTTTTCTTTAGAAAATCTGACAAAGGAAATATTTGTCTGTAGAAAATTTGACAAAGGGAAAAGTTTTCTATAGAAAAGTTGTCGCCAGGAAGAGTTTTAAGATTTAGATTAGAATTATTTTATATACAATTAGCGTTAGTATAAACGTGACTTGATATTGCTATATTCACGCCCTTCACACGTATCTAATAATTAATTTAATTATAAAGATAAATAAATAAAAAATCTTTTCATATTATAACAAACTTTTGATAAAATTTCTTTACAATCAATTTGAATTTAATAAAAATAAGGTTTCAAACTTACAATTTTAACAATTCCGCCCCAATAATGACAATGGAAAATTTTTTAATTTCGCTGGATAGGTACGAAATTACTTAAGAACAAAATGTTATAAACAATTTCTTAAAAACAACAATAAAAATAAACAAATCTCAGAGCAAAATAATAGACAACTCAAATAAAATATTAATAAAATAACGCGTAGTTCTGAATTTTTGTTTTTGTACATTATACGAATTGAAAGATTTTCAAAACAAAAATATTTGAAATGGAATTTTTTGCAATTACTCATTATGAGTAGAAATGTTCAAAATTAAGTGTTTAGATAGCAGATAAATACGTAGAGCAGTAGTACCCTTCATTGAGTACTTAAGTTAATTAGATAGAGAAATTTGATTATAATGTACAAATAATTTACCTTTATCTGTTAACGTTAGAGTTAAGAATACATTTCTGAATCATAGGGTGGCGTTAAGATAAAAAATATAAAATCATAACACTTTCTATAAAAAATTGAAGAATTGAAGAACTTTTCTATAAAAAAGTTGACGGTGGGACAATGGGAAGAGTTTTCTATAGAAAATTTGACGGTGAAAAATGATGGCAAGAGATTACTATCGAAAATTTGAAGATGGCAAGAGTTTTCTATAGAAAAGTTGAAGGTGACAAGAGTTTTTATAGGAAAACTTGAAGATGGCTAAAGTTTTCTATGGATAGGTTGACGATAGGAAGAGTTTTCTATAGAAAAGTTGACGATAGGAAGAGTTTTGTATAGAAAAATTGACGATAGGAAGATTTTTCTATAGAAAAATTTACGATAGGAAGATTTTTCTATAGAAAAATTGACGATAGGAAGATTTTTCTATAGAAAAATTGACGATAGGAAGATTTTTCTATAGAAAAATTGACGATAGGAAGATTTTTCTATAGAAAAATTGACGATAGGAAGATTTTTCTATAGAAAAATTGACGATAGGAAGATTTTTCTATAGAAAAATTGACGATAGGAAGATTTTTCTATAGAAAAATTGACGATAGGAAGATTTTTCTATAGAAAAATTGACGATAGGAAGATTTTTCTATAGAAAAATTGACGATAGGAAGATTTTTCTATAGAAAAATTGACGATAGGAAGATTTTTCTATAGAAAAATTGACGATAGGAAGATTTTTCTATAGAAAAATTGACGATAGGAAGATTTTTCTATAGAAAAATTGACGATAGGAAGATTTTTCTATAGAAAAATTGACGATAGGAAGATTTTTCTATAGAAAAATTGACGATAGGAAGATTTTTCTATAGAAAAATTGACGATAGGAAGATTTTTCTATAGAAAAATTGACGATAGGAAGATTTTTCTATAGAAAAATTGACGATAGGAAGATTTTTCTATAGAAAAATTGACGATAGGAAGATTTTTCTATAGAAAAATTGACGATAGGAAGATTTTTCTGTAGAAAAATTGACGATAGGAAGATTTTTCTATAGAAAAATTGACGATAGGAAGATTTTTATATAGAAAAATTGACGATAGGAAGATTTTTCTATAGAAAAATTGACGATAGGAAGATTTTTCTATAGAAAAATTGACGATAGGAAGATTTTTCTATAGAAAAATTGACGATAGGAAGATTTTTCTATAGAAAAATTGACGATAGGAAGATTTTTCTATAGAAAAATTGACGATAGGAAGATTTTTCTATAGAAAAATTGACGATAGGAAGATTTTTCTATAGAAAAATTGACGATAGGAAGATTTTTCTATAGAAAAATTGACGATAGGAAGATTTTTCTATAGAAAAATTGACGATAGAAAGATTTTTCTATAGAAAAATTGACGATAGGAAGATTTTTCTATAGCAAAATTGACGATAGGAAGATTTTTCTATAGAAAAATTGACGATAGGAAGATTTTTCTATAGAAAAATTGACGATAGGAAGATTTTTCTATAGAAAAATTGACGATAGGAAGATTTTTCTATAGAAAAATTGACGATAGGAAGATTTTTCTATAGAAAAATTGACGATAGGAAGATTTTTCTATAGAAAAATTGACGATAGGAAGATTTTTCTATAGAAAAATTGACGATAGGAAGATTTTTCTATAGAAAAATTGACGATAGGAAGATTTTTCTATAGAAAAATTGACGATAGGAAGAATTTTCTATAGAAAAATTGACGATAGGAAGATTTTTCTATAGAAAAATTGACGATAGGAAGATTTTTCTATAGAAAAATTGACGATAGGAAGATTTTTCTGTAGAAAAATTGACGATAGGAAGATTTTTATATAGAAAAATTGACGATAGGAAGATTTTTCTATAGAAAAATTGACGATAGGAAGATTTTTCTATAGAAAAATTGACGATAGGAAGATTTTTCTATAGAAAAATTGACGATAGGAAGATTTTTCTATAGAAAAATTGACGATAGGAAGATTTTTCTATAGAAAAATTGACGATAGGAAGATTTTTCTATAGAAAAATTGACGATAGGAAGATTTTTCTATAGAAAAATTGACGATAGGAAGATTTTTCTATAGAAAAATTGACGATAGGAAGATTTTTCTATAGAAAAATTGACGATAGGAAGATTTTTCTATAGAAAAATTGACGATAGGAAGATTTTTCTATAGAAAAATTGACGATAGGAAGATTTTTCTATAGAAAAATTGACGATAGGAAGATTTTTCTATAGAAAAATTGACGATAGGAAGATTTTTCTATAGAAAAATTGACGATAAGAAGATTTTTCTATAGAAAAATTGACGATAGGAAGATTTTTCTATAGAAAAATTGACGATAGGAAGATTTTTCTATAGAAAAATTGACGATAGGAAGATTTTTCTATAGAAAAATTGACGATAGGAAGATTTTTCTATAGAAAAATTGACGATAGGAACATTTTTCTATAAAAAAGTTGATGATAGGAAGACTTTTTCTGCCATAGAAAAGCTTTTGTGCCTATAAAATTACAAAATATTGCTAAATATTGTGTAAATAATTAAAGTTAATTTAAACAAACAATAATAGTAGAAAATTGTATTATAAAACAACAAAGTCATTAGATAATTGAATTGTTTGCAATTGACATGCAAACATGACAAGATTGAAATTTTTCAAATTTGTGACCTACGACTCAATTAATTGCAATAATTTGTTTATATGACTTTTTTTGCTGTTTAATGACAACAATAACAATTATTTGATTATGAAAATTAATTTCAAATTTAAGCTATTATTTTACTATTTAAATCAAATCTACTCATAGTTAATTTAAAATTAACAAACAAAAATTAAAATCGTAAGCCATGAGTAACCACGCACGAACAATGGGCCAGGGTAATGATAAAAATTGTTTTTAAATCAGTTTAGTGTAGAGTATCATATCATTAGTGGAGCGGTGTACAATATGTCCAGGTTTTGGCCCTCAATTCTCTCTTTATTTTAAAATAATCTATTACATTTAAGTTCTTTAACCCTTACAACATTTTTATGATCTTAGTTTAATTTACAAGGAAATAAAAAAGTTAACTTTGTACCGATAAATTTTATGTATTTATCCTTTTAACCCATAAAAACATGTATTTAACACATAGTTATGTCCAAATATATTGGATTAAGATTCCCAGAATTCCACCCTATCATTATACTTTTTACACTTCAAAATATCTTTCTACCCACGCATTAAAATTGCTTGAATGAATTTTTTCTGCTTTGATTTTTTCAATGGGTGAAGGCAATTTAATAAGTCTCTGTCTTCCTATCGTAATTTTTTCCATATATAAAAAAAGTCTTCCTATCGTCATTTTTTCTATATATAGAAAAAGTCTTCCTATCGTCATTTTTTCTATATATAGAAAAAGTCTTCCTATCGTCATTTTTTCTATATATAGAAAAAGTCTTCCTATCGTCATTTTTTCTATATATGGAAAAAGTCTTCCTATCGTCATTTTTTCTATATATGGAAAAAGTCTTCCTATCGTCATTTTTTCTATATATGGAAAAAGTCTTCCTATCGTCATTTTTTCTATATATAGAAAAAGTCTTCCTATCGTCATTTTTTCTATATATAGAAAAAGTCTTCCTATCGTCATTTTTTCTATATATAGAAAAAGTCTTCCTATCGTCATTTTTTCTATATATAGAAAAAAACTTCCTATCGTCATTTTTTCTATATATAGAAAAAGTCTTCCTATCGTCATTTTTTCTATATATAGAAAAAGTCTTCCTATCGTCATTTTTTCTATATATAGAAAAAGTCTTCCTATCATCATTTTTTATATATATAGAAAAAGTCTCCCTATCGTCATTTTTTCTATATATAGAAAAAGTCTTCCTATCGTCATTTTTTCTATATATAGAAAAAGTCTTCCTATCGTCATTTTTTCTATATATAGAAAAAAACTTCCTATCGTCATTTTTTCTATATATAGAAAAAGTCTTCCTATCGTCATTTTTTCTATATATAGAAAAAGTCTTCCTATCGTCATTTTTTCTATATATAGAAAAAGTCTTCCTATCATCATTTTTTATATATATAGAAAAAGTCTCCCTATCGTCATTTTTTCTATATATAGAAAAAGTCTTCCTATCGTCATTTTTTCTATATATAGAAAAAGTCTTCCTATCGTAATTTTTTCTATATATAGAAAAAGTCTTCCTATCGTAATTTTTTCTATATATAGAAAAAGTCTTCCTATCGTCATTTTTTCTATATATAGAAAAAGTCTTCCTATCGTCATTTTTTCTATATATAGAAAAAGTCTTCCTATCGTCATTTTTTCTATATGTAGAAAAAGTCTTCCTATCGTCATTTTTTCTATATATAGAAAAAGTCTTCCTATCGTCATTTTTTCTATATATAGAAAAAGTCTTCCTATCATCATTTTTTCTATATATAGAAAAAGTCTTCCTATCGTCATTTTTTTCTATATATAGTCTTCCTATCGTCATTTTTTTCTATATATAGAAAAAGTCTTTCAATCGTCATTTTTTCTATACATAGAAAAAGTTTTTCCTATCGTCATTTTTTCTATATATATAGAAAAAGTCTTCCTATCGTCATTTTTATTATATATAGAAAAAGTCTTCCCATCGTCATTTTTTCTATATATAGAAAAAGTCTTCCTATCGTCATTTTTTCTATATATAGAAGAAGTCTTTATATCGTCATTCTATATATAGAAAAAGTCTTCCTATCGTCATTTTTTATATATATATGGAAAAAGTTTACATTACTTATCAAACCACCCTCGTAAAAAATGTTCTATGAGATATTTGAAGACCAACGAGAAAAAAATCAAACAAATAATTCAAAATGTATTTAATGTCTGGGAGGCTTTTTCATTTATGGCTGCCACTTGATTTAGTGCCACCGAGAACGAACATTCAACACGAAAAGTAGCAAATCAACAGCATCCGTTACTCACTCATGCCTCATCATCATCATAGACCAAACAAAAATTCATTCATTTATTTATTTAATCATTCTATCGAACATGCAGCCAACCAACACAACCAACCACAGCCAACCACTTAACAAGCAACAACTCACAAACAAACATATGTACAATAACAACAACAACATGAACATTTTTCTCTATGATGCAACTTTAATGGATTTATTTATGGTTTTTAGCAAACGAAATAAAAAAATTTAAAACAATCGCCGCTTGACATCAGGAGAAACCGAAAAAAAATTTTGGAAAAGGGGAGGAAATTTGAAAAGATTTGAAATTTATATTTATGACATTGAATTGTTGCTGTCAACATGAGGGCAGTAATGAAATCAGCCGCAAGCAACAACTTCATTATCATCATCATCATCACTATCGCCATCAGTCACAACATGATTATCATCTTTAGAATCGTTGATTTTATTGTTGGATTTTATATATTCAAATTATTACTTGTACAAAACCTATAATTATTGCTAGTTATCCGCCCGGAAAAAATCATTATAGAAAAAAATCTAACGGATATTGTTTAGCATTGATGAAGGTCTGGTCTGATTTAGAATAAATTGTTAAAATATTTTCAAAATCCTCAACAGTAGTTGACATTTAAACAAATCTAATTAAGATTTAAATTTATTATGATTTAAAGGCTTAATATGATTTAAAAGCTTGAAATAGTTAAATATTTCGTCATAAATAAAAATTTTAATTAGTAACACATGAGAAATTGTTGTATACTAGATGTTAAGAAAAGGCTATGCCCGGTTTTTCATCACGATAATGTTGACTGAAGTTAGCCAATACCTGACAGGTTTAGATGTGTGCTTCGGGTCATTTTAGTTTTGCAACATTGTGATTCCAAGTATATTTTTATACCCACCATCAAAAAGAATGGGGGTATATTGAGATTGTCATTCCGTTTGTAATTTCCTTATATATTATATTCTGAATCCTTATGAAATTCTAAGAAGATTGAGCCAAGTCCATCTGTCTGTCTGTCTGTCTGTCTGTCTGTCTGTCTGTCTGTCTGTCCGTCTGTCTGTCTGTCTGTCTGTCTGTCTGTCTGTCTGTCTGTCTGTCTGTCTGTCTGTCTGTCTGTCTGTCTGTCCGTCTGTCCGTCTGTCCGTCCGTCTGTCCGTCTGTCTGTCTGTCTGTCTGTCTGTCTGTCTGTCTGTCTGTCTGTCTGTCTGTCTGTCTGTCTGTCTGTCTGTCTGTCTGTCTGTCTGTCTGTCTGTCTGTCTGTCTGTCCGTCTGTCCGTCTGTCCGTCTGTCCGTCTGTCCGTCTGTCTGTCTGTCTGTCTGTCTGTCTGTCTGTCTGTCTGTCTGTCTGTCTGTCTGTCTGTCTGTCCGTCTGTCTGTCTGTCTGTCCGTCTGTCTGTCTGTCTGTCTGTCTGTCTGTCTGTCTGTCTGTCTGTCTGTCTGTCTGTCTGTCTGTCTGTCTGTCTGTCTGTCTGTCTGTCTGTCTGTCTGTCTGTCTGTCTGTCTGTCTGTCTGTCTGTCTGTCTGTCTGTCTGTCTGTCTGTCTGTCTGTCTGTCTGTCTGTCTGTCTGTCTGTCTGTCTGTCTGTCTGTCTGTCTGTCTGTCTGTCTGTCCGTCTGTCTGTCTGTCTGTCCGTCTGTCTGTCCGTCTGTCCGTCTGTCTGTCCGTCTGTCTGTCTGTCTGTCTGTCTGTCTGTCTGTCTGTCTGTCTGTCTGTCTGTCTGTCTGTCTGTCTGTCTGTCTGTCTGTCCGTCTGTCTGTCTGTCCGTCTGTCTGTCTGTCCGTCTGTCTGTCTGTCTGTTGAAATCACGATAACGCCTAAACGAAAGGAGCTAGCTCACTAAAACTTAGTAAAAATTTCTTTCTATTCTGAGAAAATTTTGGTATTGAAATTGGGCAAAATCGGTTCACATTTGACCATAGCTCCCGTATAACTTCGTCTAGGCTAATCGCTTATTTGTTAATAAATGACAAATTATAGCAGCTATGATAATAAAATTTGGTATATAGAAGTTTCACATTAGCCCTAGACAGCGTGTAAAATTTCATCAAAATCGGTTCACATTTAGCCATAGCTCCCATACAAAAAACTTACGAAAACAGCCTAAATTTCACCTAAAATACACAGAAAGTCTTATATCAATGCCAGCCAGTGTGCAAAATTTTGTCACAATCGGTCAATATTTGACCATAGCTCCCATATAAAAAACTTATGGAAACACAAAAATACATAAAGAAAAGATTGTTTATGTCCGTCTGTCCGTCAGATAAAAGCACGATAGCGCCTAAACGAAAAGAGCTAGAGAGACAAAACTATACAAAAGTATTTTGGATGTCTTGAAAAAGATGTATGTTGAAAATGGACAAAATCGGTTCAAATTTATTTAGAGCTCCCATATAACCCCGCCCCGGGAAACACATTAATGCTGATAAATTGAATACAATTCTAATAGCTATGACGAATAAATTTAAAATAGGGAAGTTTTATGCAATTTTTGATCAGTTTATCAAATTTTATAGGAATCAGTCCATATTTGACTTTAGCTTTCATGTAAAAAACAATCACGGAAACCAAAAATTTTAGCAAAGGCCAGTTAAAAGCTATTAAATTAGAAACTATGATAGCTATGGTCACTAAATTTTGCAAGAATAAGCTCTATATATATATCAGCCAGTGTGTAAAATTTTGTTACAATCGGTCAACATTTGGCTATAATTCTTATATATATAACATCCCCTTTTTTATATCTACAATCAAAAATATTTGGAGGTACATTCATGATATTAAGATTGCACCTATGAAATTAGATAGGCATCAATCAATGTTCAGCCCAGACTTTACATATGATGAATGCATTAGGAACTCCTAACGAAATATATGGACCTGATGTATTACTATTAACGTGTTTAGCCTAACTGCATATTAAGCACAACGAGAAGTATTTAACAACTTATTAATGTAAAACTATACCCGGTTATGAGACCGAATTTTGATCAGAGTAAATACTGGGGAAACCACTAAAATATTTTTAAATGTTGAACTATAAAGCTACGGCAACCGAATTTAGTCCAAAGGTTTTACAAACAATACCAATTAGCTTAGCGATTTTTTCAGTTTTGGTCCAGATTTTAAATTAGCTAACCCCTGTTTCTGAATTTAACACAACTTGATGGTGGGTATATAATATTCGGCACAGCCGAATATAACGCTCTTACTTGTTGTATACGAATCTGTCCATTTTTTCGGATATTTGACAAATTGGACCAATGCCAGAGTAAGAAGAATAGCTCCACATCGTGTTTGAGCCTCCCCCATGCTTTACCGTACCTTTGCAAAATTCAGGTCTTAAGTTTTTTATGTCTATGCCTTTATTATTAAATTTCGACTAATATCAATATCTTAGATATCAAATTTTGACTAATATCAAAAGGCTCAGACATGAAAAACTTTACCGTAATAAGACCAGTAAACACTCGCCCCAGACCTGAATTTTGCAAAGGAACGGTAAAGCATGACCCAATCAAGATATGGGTCCGTTTTTCTAAATATGGCATTCTACGTACCAATTTGTCAAATATCGGAAAAAATTGACAGATAGCACGCGTTGCGCTGGTGTAATTCGATTCATTTTGGAATAGCAAGCAAACTAAACAACTATCAGCTGTTTAATTGTTGGTCAAATAAAGCAGTGATGCCAACTCAAGAAGACGAAGTCTACTGCGAAAAAGTGCAGAAAATGGCGTAAGATTTTTACGATATCTTGTATTGTTCTGTCTACTGACCAATCGACTACGAAGAATGGAATCTAATAGATGTGTAAGAAAGTTCGAGTTTTTTAAATAAGTTCCCTAATTTCATTAGAGCAGATTTCCATGTAGTAACGATAGAACAGTGTTACGCTTTAAAAAGCTCTTAATAAAAGTGACCTCAAAATGAATCTCCTACTATGGCAGGGTAAGTGCATAGAAGATGTTTTTATCGATTCAGTCTCCTCCTCCTCTCCACAGCTTCTGTAAAGGTCACCAGTGGTAACCTTCAGCCTAATTGCATGTCTTCCAATCAAACAGTGTCCGGTTATAACGAACACGAGCAATGATACATCGGGTCTTGATAATGAGAGCAATCTGTAAGAGCGTTGCCTATCTAAACAGGGCCACATCTGTTTGGACTGAATACACCCACCTATCATTTGCTTAAAAATTAGATCTCTCTCGCAGTAGGAGTTTGTAAGTGGCTATAGGCATATCCACAGACTCCAGTTTGGCTGGAATCGGTAAGGTAGTCTCTAGTCTTGCAAGCTCGTCTGCTCTGAAATTCTCTGCAATATTTCTGAGGCCCGGCACTCATATGAGATTTATACTGAACTGCTGGGCCATCTCGTTAAAAGATTTGCATAACTCAGGGCTGATGTTGAATTCAGGAAGAATTGCTTGGCTGTCAGAGATATTAAATATTACCCACTGTTGTGAGAACATTATATCTCAGCCATTTTACTGTTTATCTGGCCAGAATGGCTAGAATTTCAACCTATATTTATTTAGGCATACATAGGCCCATACATAAGAGTTGTATTCCAACTTCGATCGGATATAGGTAGTGTTAACAGTAAGGAAATCAGATGGAGTGAAATATCTCTTACACCATTTTAGAAGACCGAGACACTTGAATGCTTCTTTCGACACTTGAAAAATGTGGTTAGTCCAACGGATTGATTTCATGCCAGGAGCATCTGATTCGTCGATATTTTTACCACTTATTAATACAGATGAAGTAAAATTATCCGCCTTGGGTTTATGCGTAAGCATACAGCACTAAATTTTCCGCGCAAATGAATACGAATCAATTTATGTACAAGAGAATATATAGGATTAGTTTGTCTTAGAAAATCGTTTATAAAGATAAGAAATAGAGTAAGATAAAGAACGGAGCCTTGCGGTAGCCCTGAATTAATCTTGATTTTGATTGATAAGAGCCCATCTATGACAGCTCATATAGTGCGGTCTCTGAGGATGCTTGATATAAATCTAGTACCAAAAGCAAATGATTTTTAAAAAAGTGCTCCGTACAACACTCTGTCGAACTCCTTGAAAATATCCAGAAACACAACTTCACTTTTGCCAAAACTCGCTACTAGAATCATAGGGCCCTAATAAAAGTTTGATCTGTCAGACAAGCTTTTTCAACAACCTCCTTGCTATCCTCTCCTTCGACTGCACAATGGGATGGTTTAAAAATAGAATGGAAATAATTCTGTAACTTTTAAATCTTCAGGCGGACATATAGCAGAAGTGTTGGGAGCTTAAGTTTTTGAACCTGAAAAGCCTAGATTGTACTGGGACAGCACAATTGGCAACCAAAGTAGGGCACCTCGGACTCATAAATCACTTAAAATAATATATAATTGTCATTTCCCAACCGATTTGAAAAATCATACTATATAACAAATATATAAATCAAGATCTATAAAAATACATTGCTACATGTTTATGCTATCTCTTGCGGTTTAAAAGATATTCGACTTCAAAAAATTAATTTTCAATGTTTGTCCCCTACTGTACCGATTCTTCACTAATATCTGATCTATATATTAACCGTTTTTCTAGATTTAAAGTCTTCTTAAAAAAAGAACAAAATTTTAAATATTTTACGAGAAAGAAGTGTATTAAAAGCTTTACTATGTCAAAAGTTAAAAGAGCTTAATGTTAATATTTAAAAAATTAACAATTGTTTTCCATTTTTTGGATAAAAAGTATTTTTAGTGTTTTTTAGTTATTTAAAAAAATTCTTAAGGAACATATCGAGGGTTTATATTCAAATAGTGCTATCTACAAATTCATAATTTTGCAGGAGAGCGAAAAAACTGTTTTTGTCATTAACCATAAGAGTAATAAGCAAACTTTGTTTTACATTACCATACAAATTGGGGCTAAGATTTTGTACAAATTAAGTTTTTTAACTAACACCTTATATTTGCGCTTCTATAGTAGTTAGCACTTTTTACGAGTTAAAATTGGATCGTTTCAAATACTAAAGCAAGTAGATGGCATTATTTTAACAACATAAAAATAAAATATAATGAAAATTTAGACTCTTATCAAAATATCACGAATTTTAATTAAAAGATTAAGTTTTTTAAATAAAACAAGATTTATTCAAATTATATTAATAAAATTCAAGGTATTCTTTTTATATGACCTTTGTTTATGTCAAAGGCTGAGCATATTTTAGAAATCCATGATTACAGTACGTTGTAGGGAAATGTGGTCCATTTTGTTGTTTTATCACTAATAACAATGTATATTTTCTAACAATTGTTATAGTAGATAGCACAAACACAATTTATAAAAAAAAAATGTTTTAGAATTATTTTTCTTTCTTAAAATTTATATGGCATATGACAGGTAAGCCATGGAACACATTTCTATAAAAAACCATTTTGGTCGAAAATGTAGATAGCACTTTTTGAATATAAAGCGTCGATATACTATATTTATAATTTTCTAAAAGAAAACTTCACAAGGTTTATATTTATGTTAAAAACTAACTTCTTGTTTATTCGAAGTTAGTACCAGAGTCTCTCGAGTTAGACTTATTATTTACGGAAATTTCAATTTTGATCCATAATTCCTCCGAAAGAACGCGAGCTGGAAAAAAAATTCGGCAAATTTTTGAAAAAATTTTTCTATAAATTTTTTTTTTTTAATTTTTCATAAACGAAAAAATTATTATGGATAAGTTCGTCTAACTGAATCGATCATATGGTCATAGGTGGAATAGAAATGAGTGTTAACATAATTCTCGTTTTCCATTTCGCTTAAGAATTCAGTTAAATAGATGATCTTAACTACTGGCATCTAACAGTTGGTGACACAGTGTGCTGATGAAGTCCGTAGCGGGACAGAAAATGCAGCATTCCACACTGCTAAGTGTCACATAGTTTTTTCAGTATACCTAAAAATTATTAATCTAATTTAAAAATTATAAAAATTATTAAAAATAAAAATTTATGATATGAACCTGAGCCCGGATTCGAACCCACAACCTCTTAAAATAAAAAAAAAATTCTAAAAAAAATTTCTTTTATCAAACATTTTTCAATAGAAACTTGTTTATCAGAAACTTTTCTACAGAAAATTTGTTTATCAAAAATTTTTTTTATCAAAAATTTTTCTATAGAAATTTTTTTTTATCAAAACTGTTTCTATAAAAAATTTTTGTATCGGAAATTTTTCTATAGAAAAATTTTCGATAGAAATATTTTCTATAGAAAAATATTTTTATGGAAAATGTTTCTTTAGAAAACAATTTTTATCGAAAACATTTCTTTTGAGAATGTTTGTCGAGAGAAAAATATTTTTATCAAAAATTTTCACAGAAAACTGAAAAATGTTTGTTTTTGTTCAGTCGATAATCTACGCTTTTACTTTTGGTTTATGAACATAATTCTTAATAGTTATGTTTGTAAATTTAGTAATAATGTGAGGTTTTCGATCTGTCTAAATTGGGGATAATCCTCCTGAAGAGATGGCTTAACCAACCATCGAAACGCGTCGAGGAATGTGGTTTCTCCGCAAACATTTTTTGGCTTTTTATCAATAAATTGATCTGTTACATTAATAAATAAATGTAGCAGGTTTGGGATCAAATGCAAATACACTTCTTTTTGAAGAAAATTATTTTAATCAAAAGATTTCCTATAGAAAATTTTTATATAGAAAAATTTTTGATATAGATAATTTTTTTTTTTATCAAAAAAATGTTTCTATCAATAATTTTTCTATAGAAAAATATTTTTATCGAAAAATTTTCCTTAGGAAAAAATTGTTATCGAAAATTTTTCTATAAAAAATTTCTTTTTGAGAAAATTTTTGGATAGAAAAATATTTTTATCAAAAATTTTCTCAGAAAAATATTTTTATCGAGAAATTTTTTTTTTTAAATAATAATTTTGATCAACAATTTTTCTAAAAAAAATGTAACGAAAATATTTTCAAAATATTTTATTATCCAAAAAATATAAAAATCTAAAATTCAAATTCCAACTGTATGCTTTTAATGCACATTTTCAAGAGTTTCATAAATGATCGTGATATTTATAAAAATTTTGAAAATTCTTTAGCTTCTGGTGGTATGGGCTGCCTACGCCTGGTCATAACCATATAGAGCCGTTATGACACGACTATTTTAGAAAGCCTCAAAATTCAATACAAAGAGAAGGAACTGTATAATACCACAGTAAGGCCTTCTAGAGCAGTCCTATCATGTCCTTACTAAAAACACTAAAAAGATTGTTGGCAAGAAGATCTTCAAGAGCTGCTTTATCACATCTGATGATCTTGTGACCTTTTCTATTACATCTTATTTTTACATCTGATGATTCTATACCAGGGCTTTTTGAGTGATCCTGGCCACTCCTTGTAACTTTAAAAACTTGTTAAAGAACTTATGTCGGGCCTTTTTTTATGCATTGCAAAGTATTCTCAAAATATCATGTCAAGTTATTCAAATTTAAAAGCTACGTGTGCAATTAATAAGCTTTTAAACTTTCCAAAATGGAGGTTTGAATAGAGCTGCTAACAGACCTTCTAGATTAAGGTTTGCCATTATTTGCATGGCAGGGGAATAACAACAATACATACTAAACATAAACAACATACTAAACAAACAATACATAACAAAAACAAAACATACAGCAAATACAATTCTAAGAGCACATTCTTATTTTAAGATAAAGCATTTTCCTGAAAGTGGCCAAGCAACTAGAGCAAAAAAACTAAAAATACCCATTTTTAGAAATTTTTCAATTCTTCTTAGGAATTCTGGGATTTATGTTTTTTAGTTTTTGTATTTTTTTCCTTAAAAAGTATTATACCACTGCAAATTTTCATTAAAATATATATAGAAATAATTTTTAGAGGTTACACAATTATTTCCATTACATTTTTAAATCATCCCACTGTGCATTGTTTACATTTATAACCTTCAAAATTCAATTGATAAAATAACTATTTGTTCTTTTTAATTAGTATTTTTAGACTTAAAAGACGGCTGACTAATTTTTGGTACTTTTTTGAACCCATGTACATTACGATTACGTTAAAATGAATGCAAAAATATACAATAAAAACGATTTTCATAAACAATATCAAGTACCATACCCGTGGCACTTTTTTAAATTTTAACCTCTTTAACACAAAAAAGGGAATAATTTGGTACTTTTTCACCTTTCGAACTATTTTAATTTCATTACATTGTGATATTTAAATCCTTTAAAATTTGATAAAGTTTAATAAAAGGAGGTGCTTTTTTATTCATTTTTAAAAACATATTTGACCATTATTTAAAAATTATAATATAAAAACTTCTTATCTCATTTAAATTAAGAGAAAAAGTACTTTAAAGACAAAATGTTTCATTTTCTTAAGGCACCAACCATCCCCTATAAAACTTTTACTTTGAAAGTTCATTAAAATTTAATCTGGTTCCTATAACAATAGTATCAGTTTTCTTAAGTTTAAACTTTGGTCTTATTGAAAAGATAATTACAGAGTAAAAGTTTTGTTCAAATTCATTATGACAACCAAATACTTAAACGAAGAGCCCTTGAAAAGCTAAGACAAAAAGAATTTATTTCCAAAAATTAACAAAAAATATATTTAAATGATAAGCAAGAGGTAGGTAACTTTGAAATTAACTAAAATTTTGATAAATATATGTCATGTGTGCGAAATATACTACTCCCTCTATCACAATGCAATATGTTAGTAGGGGTCGACCCTGAGTGTTGGTCCAGTAATTAAAACGAACCTGTAAGCCATGAAATTTGGCGTCACAAATGGGTTTAGATTGGCCACACATTAAGAAAGCCATCAGATGAAATAGTGACCAAATATGTACAAAGAGAATTTTGGTAGACGCAGAAGTCACGGAGAGTCGTACTTGTGGAATAAAATGAAACATCAAGCGCGGGTCGGCGCAAAGAGAACAGAACAAAAAAAAATAGAAAAAGTTTTCTACTCCATCTTTTTTTAAATATTTTTACCAAAAAATTTTCTATAGAAAATTTATTTAACAAAAAATTTTCTATATAAAATATTTTTACCAACAAATTTTCTATAGAAAATATTTTTAGCAAAAAATTTTCTATGGAAAATTTACAAAACTGTTTCTATAGAAAATTTTTTTATTAAAAATTTTTCAATAGAAAATATTTTTACCAAAAAATTTTCTATAGAAAATATTAACAAAAAAAAAATTTCTATAAAAAATATTTTTACCCAAAAATTTTCTATAGAAAATATTTTTTTCAAAATTTTCTATAGAAAATATTTTTAACAAAAAATTTTTTATAGAAAATATTTTTAACAAAAAATTTTCTATAGAAAATATTTTTAACAAAAAATTTTCTATAGAAAATATTTTTAACAAAAAATTTTCTATAGAAAATATTTTTAGCAAAAAATTTTCTACAGAAAATATTTTTAATAAAAAATTTTCTATAGAAAATATTTTTAACAAAAAATTTTCTATAGAAAATATTTTAAACAAAAAATTTTCTATAGAAAATATTTTTAACAAAAAATTTTCTATAGAAAATATTTTTAACAAAAAATTTTCTATAGAAAATATTTTTAACAAAAAATTTTCTATAGAAAATATTTTTAACAAAAAATTTTTTATAGAAAATATTTTTAACAAAAAATTTTCTATCTATAATATTTTTAACAAAAAATTTCCTATAGAAAATATTTTTAACAAAAAATTTTCTATAGAAAATATTTTTAACAAAAAATTTTCTATAGAAAATATTTTTAACAAAAAATTTTCTATAGAAAATATTTTTAACAAAAAATTTTCTATAGAAAATATTTTTAACAAAAAATTTTCTATAGAAAATATTTTTAACAAAAAATTTTCTATAGAAAATATTTTTAACAAAAAATTGTCTATAGAAAATATTTTTAACAAAAAATTTTCTATAGAAAATATATTTAACAAAAAATTTTCTATAGAAAATATTTTTAACAAAAAATTTTCTATAGAAAATATTTTTAACAAAAAATTTTCTATAACAACAATACATATTAAACATAAACAACATACTAAACAAACAATACATAACAAAAACAAAACATACAGCAAATACAATTCTAAGAGCACATTCTTATTTTAAGATAAAGCATTTTCCTGAAAGTGGCCAAGCAACTAGAGCAAAAAAACTAAAAATACCCATTTTTAGAAATTTTTCAATTCTTCTTAGGAATTCTGGGATTTATGTTTTTTAGTTTTTGTATTTTTTTCCTTAAAAAGTATTATACCACTGCAAATTTTCATTAAAATATATATAGAAATAATTTTTAGAGGTTACACAATTATTTCCATTACATTTTTAAATCATCCCACTGTGCATTGTTTACATTTATAACCTTCAAAATTCAATTGATAAAATAACTATTTGTTCTTTTTAATTAGTATTTTTAGACTTAAAAGACGGCTGACTAATTTTTGGTACTTTTTTGAACCCATGTACATTACGATTACGTTAAAATGAATGCAAAAATATACAATAAAAACGATTTTCATAAACAATATCAAGTACCATACCCGTGGCACTTTTTTAAATTTTAACCTCTTTAACACAAAAAAGGGAATAATTTGGTACTTTTTCACCTTTCGAACTATTTTAATTTCATTACATTGTGATATTTAAATCCTTTAAAATTTGATAAAGTTTAATAAAAGGAGGTGCTTTTTTATTCATTTTTAAAAACATATTTGACCATTATTTAAAAATTATAATATAAAAACTTCTTATCTCATTTAAATTAAGAGAAAAAGTACTTTAAAGACAAAATGTTTCATTTTCTTAAGGCACCAACCATCCCCTATAAAACTTTTACTTTGAAAGTTCATTAAAATTTAATCTGGTTCCTATAACAATAGTATCAGTTTTCTTAAGTTTAAACTTTGGTCTTATTGAAAAGATAATTACAGAGTAAAAGTTTTGTTCAAATTCATTATGACAACCAAATACTTAAACGAAGAGCCCTTGAAAAGCTAAGACAAAAAGAATTTATTTCCAAAAATTAACAAAAAATATATTTAAATGATAAGCAAGAGGTAGGTAACTTTGAAATTAACTAAAATTTTGATAAATATATGTCATGTGTGCGAAATATACTACTCCCTCTATCACAATGCAATATGTTAGTAGGGGTCGACCCTGAGTGTTGGTCCAGTAATTAAAACGAACCTGTAAGCCATGAAATTTGGCGTCACAAATGGGTTTAGATTGGCCACACATTAAGAAAGCCATCAGATGAAATAGTGACCAAATATGTACAAAGAGAATTTTGGTAGACGCAGAAGTCACGGAGAGTCGTACTTGTGGAATAAAATGAAACATCAAGCGCGGGTCGGCGCAAAGAGAACAGAACAAAAAAAAATAGAAAAAGTTTTCTACTCCATCTTTTTTTAAATATTTTTACCAAAAAATTTTCTATAGAAAATTTATTTAACAAAAAATTTTCTATATAAAATATTTTTACCAACAAATTTTCTATAGAAAATATTTTTAGCAAAAAATTTTCTATGGAAAATTTACAAAACTGTTTCTATAGAAAATTTTTTTATTAAAAATTTTTCTATGAAAAATTTTTTATCAAAAATTTTTCAATAGAAAATATTTTTACCAAAAAATTTTCTATAGAAAATATTAACAAAAAAAAAATTTCTATAAAAAATATTTTTACCCAAAAATTTTCTATAGAAAATATTTTTTTCAAAATTTTCTATAGAAAATATTTTTAACAAAAAATTTTTTATAGAAAATATTTTTAACAAAAAATTTTCTATAGAAAATATTTTTAACAAAAAATTTTCTATAGAAAATATTTTTAACAAAAAATTTTCTATAGAAAATATTTTTAGCAAAAAATTTTCTACAGAAAATATTTTTAATAAAAAATTTTCTATAGAAAATATTTTTAACAAAAAATTTTCTATAGAAAATATTTTAAACAAAAAATTTTCTATAGAAAATATTTTTAACAAAAAATTTTCTATAGAAAATATTTTTAACAAAAAATTTTCTATAGAAAATATTTTTAACAAAAAATTTTCTATAGAAAATATTTTTAACAAAAAATTTTTTATAGAAAATATTTTTAACAAAAAATTTTCTATCTATAATATTTTTAACAAAAAATTTCCTATAGAAAATATTTTTAACAAAAAATTTTCTATAGAAAATATTTTTAACAAAAAATTTTCTATAGAAAATATTTTTAACAAAAAATTTTCTATAGAAAATATTTTTAACAAAAAATTTTCTATAGAAAATATTTTTAACAAAAAATTTTCTATAGAAAATATTTTTAACAAAAAATTTTCTATAGAAAATATTTTTAACAAAAAATTGTCTATAGAAAATATTTTTAACAAAAAATTTTCTATAGAAAATATATTTAACAAAAAATTTTCTATAGAAAATATTTTTAACAAAAAATTTTCTATAGAAAATATTTTTAACAAAAAATTTTCTATAGAAAATATTTTTAACAAAAAATTTTCTATAGAAAATATTTTTAACAAAAAATTTTCTATAGAAAATATTTTAACCAAAAAATTTTCTATAGAAAATATTTTTACCAAAAAATTTCTATAGAAAATATTTTTACCAAAAAATTTCTATAGAAAATATTTTTACCAAAAAATTTTCTAAAGAAAATATTTTTACCAAAAAATTTTCTAAAGAAAATATTTTTACCAAAAAATTTTCTAAAGAAAATATTTTTACCAAAAAATTTTCTAAAGAAAATATTTTTACCAAAAAATTTTCTAAAGAAAATATTTTTACCAAAAAATTTTCTAAAGAAAATATTTTTACCAAAAAATTTTCTAAAGAAAATATTTTTGCCAAAAAATTTTCTAAAGAAAATACTTTTACCAAAAAATTTTCTAAAGAAAATACTTTTACCAAAAAATTTTCTATGGAAAATATTTTTAACAAAAAATTTTCTATAAAAAATATTTTTAGCAAAAAATTTTCTATAGAAAATATTTTTAACAAAAAATTTTCTATAGAAAATATTTTTAACAAAAAATTTTCTATAGAAAATATTTTTAACAAAAAATTTTCTATAGAAAATATTTTTAACAAAAAATTTTCTATAGAAAATATTTTTAACAAAAAATTTTCTATAGAAAATATTTTTAACAAAAAATTTTCTATAGAAAATATTTTTAACAAAAAATTTTCTATAGAAAATATTTTTAAAAAAAAATTTTCTATAGAAAATATTTTTAACAAAAAATTTTCTATAGAAAATATTTTTAACAAAAAATTTTCTATAGAAAATATTTTTAACAAAAAATTTTCTATAGAAAATATTTTTAGCAAAAAATTTTCTACAGAAAATATTTTTAATAAAAAATTTTCTGTAGAAAATATTTTTAACAAAAAATTTTCTATAGAAAATATTTTTAACAAAAAATTTTCTATAGAAAATATTTTTAACAAAAAATTTTCCATAGAAAATATTTTTAACAAAAAATTTTCTATAGAAAATATTTTTAACAAAAAATTTTCTATAGAAAATATTTTTAACAAGAAATTTTCTATAGAAAATATTTTTAACAAAAAATTTTCTATAGAAAATATTTTTACCAAAAAATTTTCTATAGAAAATATTTTTACCAAAAAATTTTCTATAGAAAATATTTTTACCAAAAAATTTTCTATAGAAAATATTTTTACCAAAAAATTTTCTATAGAAAATATTTTTACCAAAAAATTTTCTATAGAAAATATTTTTAACAAAAAATTTTCAATAGAAAATATTTTTAACAACAAATTTTCTATAGAAAATATTTTTACCAAAAAATTTTCTATAGAAAATATTTTTACCAAAAAATTTTTTATAGAAAATATTTTTACCAAAAAATTTTCTATGGAAAATATTTTTACCAAAAAATTTTCTATAGAAAATATTTTTTTACCAAAAAATTTTCTATAGAAAATATTTTTACCAAAAAATTTTCTATAGAAAATATTTTTACCAAAAAATTTTCTATAGAAAATATTTTTACCAAAAAATTTTCTATAGAAAATATTTTTACCAAAAAATTGTCTATAAAAAATATTTTTACCAAAAAATTTTCTATAGAAAATATTTTCACCAAAAAATTTTCTACAGAAAATATTTTTACCAAAAAATTTTCTATAGAAAATATTTTTACCAAAAAATTTTCTATAGAAAATATTTTTACCAAAAAATTTTCTATAGAAAATATTTTTACCAAAAAATTTTCTATGGAAAATATTTTTACCAAAAAATTTTCTATAGAAAATATTTTTACCAAAACATTTTTTATAGAAAATATTTTTACCAAAAAATTTCTTAGAAAAATGTTTCTATAGAAAATTTTTCTATAAAAATTTTTTTTATTAAAATTTTTTTTATTAAAAATTTTTTTATTAAAAATTTTTCTATAGAAAATTTTTTTATTAAAAATGTTTGTGTAGGATCTTTGTTTATCAAAAATTTTTCTTTGGGAAATTCTTTATCAAAAATTTTCTACGGAAAATTTTTTGGAAGAAATTAATTTTAATGAATTTTAATTTTTATCAAAAATTTGTCTATTTTTTTTATTGAAAAATTTTCTATGAATTTTTTTTTTTATCAAAAATGTTTCTACAGAAAATTTTTTGAATCGAAAATATCTATATAAAAATCTAAAATTATTTAATATTGTAATTATTTTTTTTCGTTTTAAAGAATATTCCCAATATTTACAAAAATATTCCCAATGTTTACAAAAATTATAGTGTCGTGGCAACAATGTTCGAGATTATACATCTTTGTTCTCTCGAACCATCTATTTTGTTGCCATAAATTGGATTTGGAGCGGCACCAACCAACTCTGTTTACATCCAAATTCCAACTGAATGATTTTAATACTCATTTTTACGAGTTTTGTTAATGATCGTGGTATTTACGAAAACTAAAAAAATTCATCGGCTGGTAGTGGTATGGGCTGCCTACTCTTGATTAAGTCTTAGATAGAATTAAGCTTAATGATTTTGTTGCGGAACGATGTTCCTCTTAGGAACCAAGGAAAAATAAAAAAATATATCTGTGGCTTGGTGCTAAAAGAGCCAATGTCAATTTTTTGCTGTTTTGAGTTAATCATTGCGTTAGACTCTCCTCTTTACCCTCTTTCATTTGGCTCCAACAGCTAATTTCTAATATAAATTAAAACAGATTCATAAGGGGTTTTCTGGGTAATGTTACTATGAGTTTATATGAAAAATAAAAACTTCAAATTTTCTCAAAACTTCTTTTTTGACATTGGCCCTTTTAAAAAAGTACTTTTTTTCATATGGTACTTTTAGTTAACTTTGAACAAAATCTTATAAGAATTTTCAATTTTAGCTTCTTCCAGATAGGCGGCCGCTTACGGCAGGGCCTTGCTATATATTAAGACTTTTAAAGAAAAATCAATTAATTCTCACACTTGCCCGTACGTGTTTATATTTTATATTTTCTATAGAAAATATTTTCACTAAAAAATTTTCTATAGAAAATATTTTTACCAAAAAAAAAAAAATTTCTATGGAAAATATTTTTAACAAAAAATTTTCTATAGAAAATATTTTTACCAAAAAATTTTCTATTGAAAATATTCTTACAAAAATGTTTCTATAGAAATTTTTTTTATTAAAACTTTTTCTATAGAATTTTTTTTTTTTAATTTTTCTATTGAAAATTTTTTTATAAAAAATTTTTCTATAGAAAATTTTTTATCAAAAATTTTTCTTTGGAAAATTTTTTGAAAGAAATTAATGTTAATAAATTTTTATTTTTATCAAAAATTTGTCTATTTTTTATCGAAAATTTGTCTATCCAAATTCTAAATTAATGATTTTTATACTCACTTTCACGAGTTTTATTAATAATCGTGGTATTTACGAAAATTAAAAAAATCATCGGCTCGTGGTGGTATGGGCTGACTACTCCTGATTAAGTCTTAAATAGAATTTAGTTTAATGATTTTGTTACGAAACGATGTTCCTCTTACCTTGAGTACCTTTTGAACCCAAAAAGTACTTTTTTCATATTGTACTTTTAGTTAACTTTGAACAAAATCTTATACGAATTTCCAATTTTAGCTTCTTCCAGATAGGCGGCCGCTTACGGCCGGGCCTTGCTATATATAAAAACTTTTAAGAAAAATCAATTAATTCTCACACTTGCCCGTACGTGTTTATAAATAAATATTTTCAAATTTAATTTAATTTTCTATTATTGTTTGTATTTAAAAAACTATAAATTAACATTCTATTAGTTCCGAAGCAGAGAAAAAAAAACAACAAACAAACATTTCAATATTATTGGAGAATTGTTAATAAAAATTAATTAATATTATTATTTATAAACAATTTTTGTTGTTGCAGTTGTCATTGTCGTTTAAACGTTTTCTCTCCATTAAAAATTTTTATGGGATTTTCATGAGTTTTCAATTTAAATCGTGGCAGCGAAACAATTAAAAAAATTTTCAAAACTAAAAATAATATTTTTAAGTTATTTGTGATCATAGAAAATATAGAAATATCGTATTAAAAACGTGCGTGTAAAAAATTTAGAATTACCCAGCAAAACTTTGGTAATGGCAAGTACTCTGATAACTGGTTACCTTGTAATGACTACAACATACCCTCCGAATAAATAATAAGTTATTACAGAAGTACTTATTTCTAATTAAGATGGTAATTTAAACTGAATGGCCCCGGTTCAAATCCCACCAAGGGCAACAATTTTTTTAGTTTTTTTTTTTATTAAAAGAGTCTTTTTAAATGATTTTTTTAATTTTTAGAACTTAAACATTACCTTCTGTAAAAAAAAAATGGAAAACTAACTCACGGTAATGAAAAAATACCATCATGAGTCAATTTTGATTATGTAAGGGATGTTGGATACCAAACACGATTCAAATTGGTCTTAACTTGGTAAGCCCAACTTATCTGGGTCATCCTTCATCTCAACTGTGGACACATACCTCCTCGTGGTATCACCCGGGGAGCTAGTTTAACACCCATTAATATAGTGAGCTAACATATACCGAGAGTTGTCGCATAAGATCGATAAAAATGGGTTAGGATTACGGGCTAGTAACCCTCTCTTGAAAAAAAAAAATGCTATGAAGAGGATAAAATTAGAATTAGAATGTCCCACCACCTAATGTTAGAGAAGGATGTCCGAAACTTCGATAGAAAGACCAAGTAGAGGAACATTTTTCACAGCTTGGCCAATAAAATTGGAGAATATTCGCACAAGATCGAAATCCATGGAATTCTAAAATATGCTCGGACTTTGACCTTAACAGGTTGTAACTATAGGCCATTTAAGTAAGTAAGAGACAATCTTATGTAAAAACTTATACAAAAAAAGAAGATTTAAATTGTTTAAGTTTTAAAATAATTGAAAAAAACTTCTTTATTGTTTATTAAATGCATTAAACATTTACAAAAAAATCTTATAAAAATATTTTTCTAAAAATTACAGCAAAGCAAAAAAAGCAGGGAAAACAAAGTTATTGTCACATGATTTTGGATCTAAAAATTAAAATTGTTTATATTAATTATAAGCTGCTAAGTTTTCAACATATGAAGTAGCTCAGTGGAAGAGTCTCTGCATAGCAGTCGGAGGGTCTGGGTTCGAGCCCCCACGGGGTAGTAAAAAAAAAAAAAATTGTATTTCGTTTCAAAATATATTTTTTTAAATACAACAACAAAAAAGTTTTTGTTGTTATTTTCCAATTGCTTACCCAAGTCTTTACTTTTCTGCAATTGGTAATTAGTTGCCTCCAATGACATCCCCATGTTAATGTAATGACTTAAACAGTGAATGTGTAAGTAGTTCGTGTTCAATAGTTTAGCTGTTTAACTCATTACTTGGTAATGAAAAGTTTTGCTGGGTAGAAATGTGTGAAAATGTGTAGAAATTGTATCAGTGTAAGTGTGTGTCTTGAGATTTTATTCATGTGTATTTGTAAATTTTATTATTATCTCAAAAACACCTGAAACGTGAGTTTAAAATTTTATCTTTGAAAATATTGATGGGATTTCTAGTGGCGCAAATGTGTAATGAAGTCATATTTGATTATCATCTATAAAAATCTATTTCGTATTTATTTCAGTTCACTCAATAGCTTTTTCAGAACTTTTTTTTTTGTTTGGGGTGTTAAATAGTTGAGCACGTAAAATCTTAGAAAATATAAAGTTTTTTTTTTTGTTTAGTTGGAAGAAATCGTTTACAGGTTACGAAGGTTGTAAAAACTGTACAAATTATTTCTTGCAGGCAATAAAATTTATTACCTGATATCTTATTTAGCACCATGACTTTGTCAAATCACGTACAACTCTAAGCATTACTACTTTTGATTTAAATCAGGGAAGACCAAATATTAACACTATTCTGACCGAAGGTGTCAAAAGACACCTTTTAAAACTTTGACTTGAAATTATTTTTTAAGTTGAATAATTTTTTCAAATTTTTTTTTTGACAATTCATATAATAGTTGTTAAAATTATTTTAACAACTATTATATGAATTGTCAAAAAAAAAATTTGAAAAAATTATTCAACTTAAAAAATAATTTCAAGTCAAAGTTTGAAAAGGTGTCTTTTGACACCTTCGGTCGGAATAGTGTTAATGATGCTAACACTTGTGGTAGGAAAAGAAATTTCGTTGACACACATTCAAAGTACACAACTAGACTTCCCAAAAAAATTTAATCATTCGTTATGAGGAACAACATTTTATACTTTGCTCGTACTTGTACAATCGCAAATAGGCTTATGTGTTAGTGGGCGCCTCTGATTTAAATATCAAAATCAGTCTCGTGTATCTGTCGGGTGGTTAAATTTCAAGGGCCGCTGTTGATTTTGAATAAAACACAAACTATTTAGGAAATTATTGTAATTTTATTTTATTATGATATATTGGTATTACTCAATTATGTATGGAACAAAATATCGGCCAAATGGGCGCCGCAATGGTCCAAATTTTCGATGACCCTGAGGCATAATGGAGGTTCTATGCCGTTAATGTGCCGAATTATCTCATCCTTTAGCTCTTGAATTGTTGCTGTCTTATCGAAGTACACCTTTTCTTTCAAATTAACCCAAAGAAAAAAGTCCAACGGTGTCAAATCACATTATCTTGGCGGCCAATTGACATCGCCATTACGTGAGATAATACGGCCATTGAATTTGTTGTGCAAAAGAGCCATTGTTTCGTTAGCTGTGTGGCAAGTGGCACCGTCCTGCTAAAACCACATATCGTCCACATCCATATCTTCCAATTCGGGCCATAAAAAGTTCGTTATCATCTCACGATAGCGAACACCATTCACAGTAACTGCCTGACCGGGCTCATTTTGGAAAAAATACGGCCCGATGATGCCGCCAGCCCATAAACCGCACCAAACCGTCACTCTTTGTGGGTGCATTGGTTTTTCGACAATCACTCTTGGATTCTCATTCGCCCAAATGCGGCAATTCTGTTGTTGACAAATCCACTGAGGTGAAAATGTGCCTCATCACTGAAGATGATTTTCTTCGAAAATTGATCATCCACTGTTGCCATTTCTTGCCAACATTCTGCCCGTTCACGACATTTGGAATGGTCAAGAGGCTTTAGTTCTTGAGCCAATTGCACCTTGTAAGCGCGTAAATGCAAGTCTTTATGCATAATGTTCATCAACGACGAGCGTGAGAGGTGCAATTGTTGGGCACGACGACGAGTTGAGATGGACGGCTCTTCAGCCACACTATCGCGAACAGCAGCAATATTTTCTGCAGTACGAGCTGTACGAGCATGCACTGGTGTTCTCACATCTTCTGCAGACCCGGTTTGCTCGAATTTTTTCACGATTTTTGCGATTGTACGCACATTTGGACGATCAAATTGACCAAAAAAAATCACGAAGTGCACGATATGCATTTTGATTTGAAGGCCCATTTTCATAATAAGTCTGGATAACTTTAATACGTTGTTGGATTGTGTATCTCTCCATGGTTCAAATTGAGTAAGTCTGAAATAGAGAAATGTCAAATAAAATTCGGAAAAAAAGCTTAGAGTTTAGGTGTGGTTCACATTCAACATCGACCCTTACAATTTAACCACCCTTTATAAGAATTATAGCCAAATGTTGACCGATTGTGACAAAAAAAAAATAAAATTTATATAAAGCCTGGTTTTGAAAAATTTAGTGGCCATAGCTATCACAGTTTCTAATTTAATAGCTTTTAACTGGTCTTTGCTACATTTTTTTTGGTTTCCGGGAGTGTTTTTTATATGAAAGCTATAGTCAAATATGGACCGATTCCTATAAAATTTGATGTACTGACCAACAGTTGCATAAAACTTCTCTATTTTAAATGTAGTCGTCATAGATATTACAATTGTATTCAATTTATCAGCATTCATGTGTTTCCCGAGGCGGGTTTATATGGGCGCTCTAACTAAATGTGAACCGATTTTACCCATTTTCAGCACAGAATTTCTATAACATATCGAAAATACTTTTGCCAACTTTTGTCTCTCTAGCTCTTGTAGTTAAGGAACTATCGCGCTTTCTCTGACGGAAAGACGGATATAAACCGTATTTTCTTTTTGTATTTTTGTGTTTCCGTAAGTTTTTTATATGGGAGCCATGGTCAAATAGTAACCGATTGTAACAAAATTTTGCATACTGGTTGGCATTCACATAAGACTTTCTTTTCTAAAATTTCGTTGCTGTAGCCCTTTTCGTTAAGGCGCCATCGTGTTTTTATCTGACGGACAAACGGACATAAACCCCCTTTTCTTTGTGTATTTTTGTGTTTCCGTAAGTTTTTTATATGGGAGCTATGGTCAAATGGTGACCGATTGTGACAAAATTTTGTACACTGGTTGGCATTGACATAAGACCTCTTCGTGCTAAACTAGTGGTTATATCTGTTATAGTTTTAGATTTATTGGCATTTAAGTGTATTTTAGGTGAAATTTTGGCTATTTCCGTAAGTTTTTTGTATTGGAGCTATGACTAAATGTGAACCGATTTTATATTTTATCGTCATAGCTATTATAGTTTGTTATTTATTAGCAAATA
This sequence comes from Stomorhina lunata, assembly GCA_933228675.1. Taxonomy (NCBI): domain Eukaryota; kingdom Metazoa; phylum Arthropoda; class Insecta; order Diptera; family Rhiniidae; genus Stomorhina; species Stomorhina lunata. The sequence goes on along the minus strand of OW121743.1, from coordinate 46,540,865 downwards.
AGCGATTAGCGTAGGCGAGGTTATACGGGAGCTATGGTCAAATGTTAACCGATTTTGCTCAATTTCAGTACCAAAATTTTCTCGTAGATGAAGAATGTTTTTACTAAGTTTCAGTAAGCTAGCTCCTTTCGTTTAGGCGTTATCGTGATTTCAACAGACAGACGGACAGACAGACAGACATCGCTCAATCGTCTTAGAATTTCATAAGGATTCAGAATATATATCATTTTTGATTTTCGAGTCAATATTAAGGAAATTACAAACGGAATGACAATCTCAATATGCCCCCCATTCTTTTTGATGGTGGGTATAAAAACGATCCAGAAGTCATCCGATATTAAAGATTTTAAGTGTAAGAAATCTGTGAGCTAAGATTTACAAAAAATATTGCTTTAAATATTGGTTTATCTCCTACAGTTTATGAGATATTCAACTTTTTGACATCGGATCCAAATTTTACCCGATTTTTCCAAAACTTAAGCTCGATTACTACTCCTTAATAGTCATGCGAAATTTTATGATAATCGAATTTTCTTGAATTATTTCCCCAATTTTTTTTTTTTTCAACCCACTGTGTAGCTTAAAGGGATAAACTATAAATAAAGATTTCTAGACTATCAATAGTGAAGGCTTATTTGAGATAAATGTGTCTATTTTGTGAGTATTTATGTTCGATAGATCGGATAAATCATTGCAAGATGCACCCATGTGAAGAGCCCTTAGACTTGTAAAAACGGGGCAGTAACAGAGGAGGAGACAGTAGTCGTTATTTTAAAGTTTCTGACATTCAATCAAAAAACGCAGTGTCCTGTCAGGGTCGAAATAAAGTTGTGAAGTAGGTCGCGAAGCTCTTTTTCTAAAAATTTTCAAAGATTTGCTGACCTCAAACAAAATTTAAATTTAAACTTTACTGATTTTATTCATATTCCAAAATGTATCTACTGTAAAATGTATACAAAATAACAGCCCAGTAAAACTTTTCATTACCAAATAATGAGTTAAACAGTAAACTATTGAACACGAACTACTTACTCATTCGCTGTTTAAGTCATTACATTAACATGGGGATGTCATTGGAGGCAAGTACTTACCAATTTCAGAAAAGTAATAACTTGGGTAAGCAATTTAAAAGCAACAACAACAGCAACAACTTTTTTGTTGTTGTTTTATTAAAAACATATATTTTTAAACGAAATACAAAATTTTTTTATGTTCTCATGGGGGCTCGAACCCAGACCCTCCGACTGCTAGGCAGAGACTCTTCCACTGAGCTACTTCATATGTTGAAAACTTAGCAGCTTATAATTAATATAAACAATTTTTATTTTTAGATCCAAAATCATGCGAAAATAACTTTGTTTTTCCCTGCTTTTTTTTGCTTTGTTGTAATTTTTGGAAAAATATTTTTATACGATTTTTTTTAAAACTTTTTTAAAATTATTTTAAAACTTAAACAATTTAAATCTTCTTTTTTGTATAAGTTTTTACATAAGATTGACTCTTACTTATTTAAATGGTACAACCTGTTAAGGTCAAAGTCCAAGCATATTTTAGAATTCCATGGATTTCGATCTTGTGCGAATATTCTCCAATTTTATAGGCCAAGCTTTGAAAAATGTTCCTCTACTTGGTCTTTCTATCGAAGTTTCGGACATCCTCCTCTAATATTAGGTAGTGGGACATTTCAATTCTAATTTTATCCTCTTCATTGTATTTTTTTGTATTGTTAACTCACAATAATAATGGGTGTTAAACTAGCTCCCCGGGTGATACCATGAGGAGGTGTGTGTCCACAGTTGAGATGAAGACCAATTAGAATCGTGTTTGGTATTCAACATCCCCTACACAATCAAAATTGACTCATGATGGTATTTTTTCATTAACGTGAGTTAGTTTTGCAAATTTTTTTTACAGAAGATAATATTTAAGTTCTTAAAATTCAAAAATCATTTAAAAAGACTCTTTTAATAAAAAAAAAAACTAAAAAAAATTGTTGCCTTGGTGGGATTTGAACCGGGGCCATTCAGATTAAATTACCATCTTAATTACAAATAAGTACTTCTGTAATAACTTATTATTTATTCGGATGGTATATTGTAGTCGTTACAAGGTAACCAGTTATCAAAGTACTTGCCATTACCAAAGTTTTGCTGGGAGTTTTTCAAATTTTTCAAGAAAAGAGGAATATTTTGTTGTCCTGTCTTCTTTCGTGTCTTTAACAGACGGACGGACGTCTTAGAATCATATGAGAATCCACTGAACTGTACCAAATTTTATTGAAATCATTTTATATTTGATATCCCCCATACAAGACTAAGTGTTTTCCAAAAATATCCCAGCAAAACTTTTCATTACCAAGTAATGAGTTAAACAGCTAAACTATTGAACACGAACTTCTTACACATTCACTGTTTAAGTCATTACATTAACATGGGGATGTCATTGGAGGCAAGTACTTACCAATTGCAGAAAAGTAATGACTTGGGTAAGCAATTGGAAAACAACAACAACAACTTTTTTGTTGTTATTTTATTAAAAAATATATTTTTAAACGAAATACAAAATTTTTTTTATGACCCCATGGGGGCTCGAACCCAGACCCCTACGACTGCTAGGCGGAGACTCTTCCACTGAGCTACTTCAAATGTTGAAAACTTAGCAGCTTATAATTAATATATACAATTTTTATTATTTTCCAGTTTCGGACACCCTCTTCTACCATTAGGTGGTGGAACATATTAATTCTAATTTTATCCTCTTCATAGTAATTATTTATTTCAAGAGAGGGTTACTTATGGGACAACTCTCGGTACATGTTAGCTCACTATATTAAGGGGTCTTAAACTAGTTCCCTAGGTGATACCACGTGGACGTCAGTGTCCGCAGTTGAGATGAAGGATGACCCAGATAAGTTGGGCTTACCAGGTTAAGACCAATCAGAACTGTGCTTGGTATCCAACATCCCCTACATAATCAAAATTAACTCATGATGGTATTTTTTCATTACCGTGAGTTAGTTTTCCAATTTTTTTTTACAGAAGGTAATATTTAAGTTCTTAAAATTCAAAAATCATTTAAAAACTCTTTTAATGAAAAAAAAAATTAAAAAAATTTTTGGTCTTAGTGGGATTCGAACCGGGGCCATTCAGTTTAAATTACCATCTTAATTAAAAATAAGAACTTCTGTAATAACTTATTAGTTATTCGGAGGGTATGTTGTAGTCATTACAAGGTAACCAGTTACCAGAGTACTTGCCATTACCAAAGTTTTGCTGGGTATTGACAGGTTCTTTATTAAAACCAAAAAGTTCAGCATAACAATAAGTGCCTTCTTGTTGTTGTTCTAATGGCACCGAAATTAAGTATTTTAACAAAAATACCTCTCTGATTTCCTTACTTGAGTACAGGCCACCAAACAAGCCATTCTTTAGTTAGGTTTGACGACCATCTCGAAGATCCAGGCAGTTTTTGTATTATTTAAGCCCCAAGTATTGCCTATTTCCTCTTCTGCATGAGTAGAGTGAAATTAATGCTTTTTACACCCTAGATTGAGTGTTTAGGATTCAGAACAGTTTTGAGTCTAAATCGACCCTAAGATATTTGGCATATCTAGTGAGCATATTGGCATTTTATAGTTTCTAGAGAATAATACAAGCTCCGTTTTGGAGGGATTTACTCCCAGGCCAATGGATAGGCTCCCATCGATGCAATATTTACATCAAGAGATGTTTTCATGCGCTGCAACATCATCCGCATATGCGACAGCGTTACATCCAATATATTTATATATACAAATTCTGACTGACTGATTTATTATCAGAGGTGAAATTTTGCAAACGGGTACCTTTTTCTATGTATAGATCCAAAAAAATCAGCTACTAAAGGGGGTAAAAAAGAAAAAAACATTGATTCTCTATCTTCGGAGGTAAAAGTCATAAGACCAAAATTACATAGGGATCAGCTACAAGAATAAAAAGACACGTGTTTGGTACTTTTTTGGCACATGGGACAAATATGGAGTATAAAAGGTAAAAAGAAGTTTTTGGTACGGAAAAAATTAGGGGGGTAAAAAAGAAAAAAACATTAATTCTCTATCATCGGAGGTAAAAGTCGTAAGATCAAAATTACATTGGGATCAGCTACAAGAATAATAAGACACGTGTTCGGTACTTTTTTGGCAGATGGGACAAATATGGAGTATAAAAGGTAAAAAGAAGTTTTTGGTACTTTTTTAAACTAGATTAAAACGGAAAAAAATTAGGGTACGTTCATTCTTCCTTATCTTTGTATATCACTTGAACCAACAAAGCTATAAAATTTACAGGGAAGTCGCTTGCCAAGTACAAAATATCAAACGTGTATTTGGTACTTTTTTCTATTTAGGTGGTAAAAAAGGGAAAAATCGGTAACATTATATCTCCTAAACGAAAAGCGACACAAGCAAAAATTATATTAGTCTGAGATTCACACAAACAATTAAAGGACACGTGTTCGACCGTTTTTGGTGTTAAAATAGGATAGAAAAGGGAAAAATGAGTTACACCGTTTCTCCGAAACTAGAAGTGATAGAAACAATTTGGTTTAAATCGGCTTGAAAAATATGGGGACACATATTTGGTACTTTTTTAAAAATGGCACAAATAGGAATAAAAAAGAGTAAAAACTATATTTTGGTACTTTTTTAACCCATACGTATCTTTTGAAGCAATGAACATAGAGACGCATTTATACCACACTCGATAAGTATTAAAACAAAATTAAGCACGTGCTTAGTAATTTTATGGTTAATTGGGTAGAAAAGGTAAAAACCCTTTTTTTTATCAATAGAAACGAAAACAAAATTGATCTTGGATCACCAGTAAAAATAAAGGGAACGTATTAAGTACTTTTAGCGAACTCCCCTGAGAGGTTAAAACAGGTTAGAAAAGAAAAAGAGAGTAACGTCATCTCTCCGAAACTAACATCGATGCAAACAAAATTTAAATAGGATCGGCTAGAAAAATAAAAAGACACACTTTTTCCCAAATGGCGTAAAAATAAGGCGTAAAAACGAAATGTACTTTTTTGGCCCATTTATAACTTTCGAACCAATTATTATAGAAACATATATACCACAATCGATAAACATCAAAAATATCAAATCCGTGTTTAGTACTTTTCTACTAATAGGTTACCCAAAAAGGAGCAAAAACGGGTAAAAAATTGAAGGATAGATTTTTTATTCTTGAATACCAAAAAAAGTGTAGGTCGAATAATAGGTAAAATATGAAAAAAACACTAACGTTATTTCTTTAAATCCAACAAGGGAATAACAAAATTTTTAAAACATTTAGATACGCATAAAGAGTCAAATGTATGGAACTTTTTAAAATATTTATCAAGTACAGAGTAAGAAATGGTACACTACATTTTTTTTCTAGATTTTGTAACTTAATAACGGTAACTTCGTCAATTTAAATTGTACCGATAACTAAGTAGCGGGTTAAAATGGTAGTCTTATATTATATATAGAATGGCTATCTCAAAAACGGCTCTAACGATTTTGATAAAATTTGGACAGTGGGTACCTTTTTTAATGTATAGGTCGTGTACGAAGGGACTTTTGGAACTTTTGCTTTGGGTAAAAACGGGTAAAAAGGGGAAAAAATCGAAAATGCTATATCTACTAAAGTAATAGGCATAGGAACAAAATTTAAATTATGTTTTGAATACCTGTTAAAATAAGTGGTCAGGTGCTTGGTACTTTTTTAAATATATGCCCGATAGGGAGTAAAAAAGGGTAAAAATAGTTTTTTTGGTACCATTTTTAAGCCACTCTTATCTTTTAAACCAAATAATACAGAAAAGAATTTTGTAATGCAATTAATAAATCTGAGAAAAATATTGAATACGTATTTGGTACTTTTTGATTTCGGGGGGGAAAAAAAGAGACAATATTATAACTAAACACCTCATGAAGTAATTTGAATATGAACAATATGTTAACTGCGTTTTTAGAAAAAGAACCGAATTCAATTGGTATCAAGTACCAAATATGCATGTGTGAATTTTTAGAAATTAGGGGATAAATAGGGAAAAAATTGGTAAAGTAATAACAAATTAATGTTTTTCTGTCTGTATATGATTTATAGAATAGTAAACTATGCATTTAACCATGTTATGCTCATGCAATGATCTTTAGCTAAAGTTGTTGCGCATGAGACGACGAAGGTTTTTAAGTTGGTATCACTATCCCACAGGTGGCGCCACTGAAAATTACTCAAAATGAATTAAATCGCAAACTGTGCATTTGATCAGGCTATGGTCTTTGGCGAAGTTGTTGCAAATGAGCCGGCGAAGGTTTTTTAATTGGTTTGCAAAATTTCCGACAGGTGGCGCCACTGAAAATTACATAAATTGAATTAAATCGTAAACTGTGCATTTGATCATGCTATGATCTTTAGCAAAGTTGTTACGCATAAGCCGACGAAGGTTCCTTAGTTGGTATGAACAATCTCCGATAGGTGGCGCCACTGCAAATTACTCAAAATGAATTAAACGTAAAATGTGCATTTTATCAGGCAATGATCTTTAGCAAAGTTCTTGTGTATGAGTCGACAGAAGTTTCATATTAAACTATGCATTTGATCATGTGTCGATAGAACAAAATGTACAAAATGATTCAAAATTAATTAGATATTTGTGTACCGTCCTTTTTCTAAATTTATTTTAATTGGTTTGTACTTTATAAAATAAAATATATGAAAACTTTAAAATTCGCCTCGAAATTCTTATCATAAAGCTCCGTATCTCGGAAATTACCTTATCGGCTTAGATCAAAATAGGGAGTTTGTAGTTAATATCTTATATATCCGAAATTAGTAACGCTTTTTGGTTAGTTCCTTTAATAATTTTAAATTGAGAAATATGGGTTATTATTTTTTTGAATATTTGTTCCTAAATTCTGTTTTTCAACCCTCTTGTCCAAACTGCAATTGTTCATATAATTTCTTTAGTAATATTTGAAAAGGGAGTGGGTAACAATAATCATAATTTTTTTAACTTTTTTCTAAATAGGGAAAAAAGTTTAACATTATAACGATTGTTTTCTTTCTTTACAAAACATTTAGATCTAATTAAATTTAATATGTTTCAAAATACTCATTATCATACCAATGGGGTTTTCGAGATAATTTTTTTTTTTCGGAGTTTTGTTCTAATTACATTTTGTTAAATTGCACTTTTTGATAAATAATGAAAAGAAATTTTAAATTAAAACAATATTTGGAAATGAAGACAATAAAAGAAGACTGGAGAAAAATATAAAGTTACTGGGAAAGATTTTTTGTGAAATTTTAATGGGTTTGGAGGAGGGGTAATTTTTCTGATGAAATAAAAGGAAAATATTTAAGACATATAAAGGAATTAGACACCATGACGTGACACGCGTTTAGACTTTTTTCAACTGAATTATTTATTTCGTGAATAAGAACAAATTTTTTTAATGTTTCAAAAAGTAACGAAAAAATTTTAAAAGGGAATAAAGAGAAAAAAGGCTAAAATTAAATTAAACGAGTTAAAGAAAAGTTTGTAATCAGAATGTGGAAATAACGATGAGTTCTTTCTTGGTATAAATATTTGGTACTTGTTTAAAATTCAAACATATCCAAACACATTAACAAACTCACATACACAGGCAGACGCACATACTTTAACAGTTTAGGATTCTTTTTTATAACATCTAAGCCTTTATATATGAATGTATGTATGTCTTTCTGTGAGTAATTGTTGGTATTCTTAGCCCTTTCTTGTTCTTTATAAGAATAGGACTTAATTTCTTTACAAATTGGTAATAACGAAAAAAATTGTAAATTCGAAAAAACAAAATACTATAATTTATTCCCCTTTCCTTATTTGCTTTTTTCACCAAAATAATACAAATTAAAGGATATGTTAAGACTTGATAGTTAAAAAAAAGAATCTTAAAGGAGATGTTGCATCATCAGCAACCCCCCAAAAAAAAAACTCACAACTAAAAAGCAAATGATGGATAATGTTAGACTAAATAATACCTTAAGAAAATTAATACTTCAGGACTAATGATCTGTTTCTCTGATTGATTAAGGGGTTTGATTAAAATGTTTTTTTTTTTTTAAAGCCAAGGATATTAAAGGATATTTTGTGGTAACAGAAAAGCTTGATTCATTCAGTTTGCTTAGATATATTAATTACAGTGATTGACACTATGTCCATTGTATTGAGAAACTTCCTTTGAAAAATTTATATCAATAAAAATTTGTCTTAAAAAAATTGGTAACATAACACCCTTCAGAAATCCTGTTTGTTGGTATCCATCTCCGTTCGAACACGTGTCTCTAAATTATTCCAAATCCAATGTTACATTCAATTATATTTTTTTAAGGAAAAGCTAGTGTCAATTCCATGTTAGAGACCATCATTTTTTGCTTGAAACTTTATGTCTTAATTAAAATCTAAAACAGAGATGCCCAAAAATTGATTCTGGGAGGAAAAGTAATTCTGCTGATACACATATACCACACACAACGTCTTTAAAGGGCATACAAATTTTACCTAACCAACTGACCCCAAAAATTCAATAATTCACAAAAAAATATTTTCCATTGCTATGAGTACAATCGGACATATGCTACTGCGTCTATGGGCGACACTGGTCTATAACCAAAAATCATACAGAGACCATAGGACATATATTTTTTTATTTAACATTTCGTTTAATACAATTTTTAAAACATTTTCTAACAAAATTTAGTTATTGAGAATTCCATAGAAAAATCAGCTAATCTTGAAATTTTTCTATAGAAAAATTCCTAACTCAAAAATCTAACAAGATATAAAAAAAATCTTCTTAAAATCTAAAAAATTTCTATAGAAAAGTCTTCTTTACTTAAAATTTTTGTTTTTATAGAAAAATCTTCCTGTCGTCAAAAATTTTCTATAGAAAAATCTTTTAATAGTCAAAAATTTTGTATAGAAAATTATTTCTTACGTCCAAAATTTTCTATAGAAAAAATTTTCTAACGTCAAAAATTTTCTATAGAAAAATTTTCCTAAGGTCAAAAAATTTATTGAAAAGGTTTATCAAATTTTGGGACATCAAAAATTTAATTAAAAAGTTTTACTGTAGTGTATTGCACTAAGATCCCAATTCATTACAATTATTTATTATTGTAATAAATAGTTTTTTGATAAAACCAAAAAATGTTGGTGGGGAAACCTTTCCTCGACGAGTTTCGATGGCTGGTTAGGTCATCTCATCAGGAGGATTATCCCTATCTCTAGACAGAGAGAAAACCACACATTATGTATAATTTGAGGGACTGAATAAATAAGAATTATTATTTTGTCCAACAAATATCAACATAAAGAGAAGATTATCATCCGAACAGAAAAATATCGAAAAATATTCCTATTTTCTATAGAAAAATGTTCCTAACGTCAAAAACTTTCTAGAGAAAATTTTTCCTAACATTAAAAATTGTCTATAGAAAAACTTTCACAACGTCAAAAATTTTCTATAGAATAATTTGCCTAACATCAAAAATTTTCTAAAGAAAAATTTTACTAACGTCAAAAATTTTCTATAGAAAATTATTCCTTTCGTCAAAAATTTTCTATAGAAAGTAATTCCTTTCGTCAAAAATTTTCTATAGAAAATTATTCCTTTCGTCAAAAATTTTCTATAAAAAATTATTCCTTTCGTCAACAATTTTCTATAGAAAATTATTCCTTTCGTCAAAAATTTTCTATAAAAAATTATTCCTTTCACCAAAAATTTTCTATAGAAAGTTATTCCTTTCGTCAAAAATTTTCTATAGAAAATTATTGCTTTCGTCAAAATTTTTTTATAGAAAATTATTCCTTTCGACAAAAATTTTCTATAGAAAATTATTCCTTTCGTCAAAAATTTTCTATAGAAAATTATTCCTTTCGTCAAATTTTCAATAGAAAATTATTCCTTTCGTCAAATTTTCTATAGAAAATTATTCCTTCCGTCAAAAATTTTCTATGGAATATCATTCCTTTCGTCAAAAACTTTCTATAGAAAATTATTCCTTTCGTCAAAAATTTTCTATAGAAAATTATTCCTTTCGTCAAAAATTTTCTATAGAAAATTATTCCTTTCGTCAAAAATTTTCTATAGAAAATTATTCCTTTCGTCAAAAATTTTCTATAGAAAATTATTCCTTTCGTCAAAAATTTTCTATAGAAAATTATTCCTTTCGTCAAAAATTTTCTATAGAAAATTATTCCTTTCGTCAAAAATTTTCTATAGAAAATTATTCCTTTCGTCAAAAATTTTCTATAGAAAATTATTCCTTTCGTCAAAAATTTTCTATAGAAAATTATTCCTTTCGTCAAAAATTTTCTATAGAAAATTATTCCTTTCGTCAAAAATTTTCTATAGAAAATTATTCCTTTCGTCAAAAATTTTCTATAGAAAATTATTCCTTTCGTCAAAAATTTTCTATAGAAAATTATTCCTTTCGTCAAAAATTTTCTACAGAAAATTATTCCTTTCGTCAAAAATTTTCTATAGAAAATTATTCCTTTCCTCAAACTTTCTATAGAAAATTATTCCTTTCGTCAAAAATTTTCTATAGAAAATTATTCCTTTCGTCAAAAATTTTCTATAGAAAATTATTCCTTTCGTCAAAAATTTTCTATAGAAAATTATTCCTTTCGTCAAAAATTTTCTATAGAAAATTATTCCTTTCCTCAAACTTTCTATAGAAAATTATTGTTTTTGTCAAATTTTCTATAGAAAATTATTATTTTCGTCAGGTTTTCTATAGAAAATTATTCCTTTCGTCAAATTTTCTATAGAAAATTATTCCTTTCGTCAAATTTTCTATAGAAAATTATTCCTTTCGTCAAATTTTCTATAGAAAATTATTCCTTTCGTCAAATTTTCTATAGAAAATTATTCCTTTCGTCAAATTTTCTATAGAAAATTATTCCTTTCGTCAAATTTTCTATAGAAAATTATTCCTTTCGTCAAATTTTCTATAGAAAATTATTCCTTTCGTCAAATTTTCTATAGAAAATTATTCCTTTCGTCAAATTTTCTATAGAAAATTATTCCTTTCGTCAAATTTTCTATAGAAAATTATTCCTTTCGTCAAATTTTCTATAGAAAATTATTCCTTTCGTAAAATTTTCAATAGAAAATTATTCCTTTCGTCAAATTTTCTATAGAAAATTATTCCTTTCGTCAAATTTTCTATAGAAAATTATTCCTTTCGTCAAATTTTCTATAAAAAATTATTCCTTTCGTCAAATTTTCTATAGAAAATTATTCCTTTCGTCAAATTTTCTATAGAAAATTATTCCTTTCGTCAAATTTTCTATAGAAAATTATTCCTTTCGTCAAATTTTCTATAGAAAATTATTCCTTTCGTCAAATTTTCTATAGAAAATTATTCCTTTCGTCAAATTTTCTGTAGAAAATTATCCTTTTAAACAAACTTTCTAAGGAAAATTATTTCTTTCGTCTTAGTTTCCTTTATATTAAAAATCTTTCGATGTCGGGTTGGAGCTACTCAAACTATACGTTTGAGTTATGTAAATTATGTAAGACAACAATGGAATAAATTTTTGGCAGTTTTTTTCTCCTTATTTTTTTTTTGTCGTCTTCAAGGAAACATTACAAACTTTTACAATAATTTTTCTTTTCCTTATTTCACATTAAAGTTAAACAATTTATTTTGGCCCAGAAAAGTTGCACGAAATCCAAAAAATGTAGAACAAGTAAATAGCAAAAAAAAAGAGACAAAAACAAATTAACTTTATAACACATTTCAAACTTATTTACCTTCTCATACTCGGATCCACAACCACACATTTCGACTTACTTCGCTAGTAATTCACGTAGAATTCACCCAAATACTTAAACTCATTCTACGATTATCTGCCATAGAAGGCACCGAAGGAAGAGTAAATAGGATTTTTCTGTTTTGTTATATTTTTTATGTAAATTAAATTAATTTCTACTTTGGCCTTGTCCTGCCAACTTTTACTTTACTCTCAAGGATATTTCTGCTTCTTCTACTTCCACTGTTTACTTTTGTTGCTTGTGTTCGGTTGTACGTGTCCTGCGAATTATTTTTATATATTTCGTTCAAATATTTTTGCACTGAAAAGTAAAACAAAAAAATTGTACTTATTTTCCTTTAGATATTTTCAAGTCTATGTTTGTTTTACTTGGGGTTCCATACTTAAGTTTAAGAGGATTGTTGACTATTGACTTGATTCCTAAAGGGGATTTGTGAGGTCTGTTTGGAGGGGTCCCTGACATCAAATCCGATTGATAAGAAAAGTTTAATTTAAATTTTTCTATAGAAAAATTTCAATTTTTCTATAGAAAAATTTCAATTTTTCTATAGAAAAAAGTTCAATTTTTCTATAGAAAAAAGTTCAATTTTTCTATAGAAAAAAGTTCAATTTTTCTATAGAAAAAAGTTCAATTTTTCTATAGAAAAAAGTTCAATTTTTCTATAGAAAAAAGTTCAATTTTTCTATAGAACAAGTAAGAGTGGTATATTCGGCTTTGCCGAATCTTGGATACCCTTCACCAATGGTGTTCCAAAAGTACTTAATGTAATTCGTAGCAATATTTGGTTATACTAGTATTATATGCAAAGAGTCTTTAAAATTAAGAGTCGGAAACGAAAACCTTTTCGGTGGCGTCATCATCTAGAATAGTTATGCACCCAAAGGTTAGGTTGGGCAGGTGGCTGATGTCTAGGGAAGCTTCACTTGGGTTCTAAAGTGGTCCCTTTGTGAAAGATAATGATTACTAGACTACAAGTAGAGAAAGCATATTTAAGCCAGCCAGTAGCTTCGAAATAAAATAGACACATATTTTACGAACATTTAATAAAGTTCGATAGACCAGATAAACCATGCAGAAAAGATGCTTAAAAATGTAGATGCCCTTAGATTTGCAATAGCACATTGATTTGATGAAGTTTAAGTATTCTGGCATGCAACCCAAAAACACAGTGCCCAGTGAGGGTTGTGCACTTTAATTCGTACGAATTGTCCAACTAGTAAAAGTTCTTGATTAGTTATGTAAAACTCTGAAGTTAGCGGACTGATTTAGGTCAAAGCTTTAACAATGATTGTCAATGTATACAAGCCTTAAAATTATAGGGTATACACTCGTAGTTTTAGATACATACGTGAAATATATAGCTTTTGAATGGATGGTTATCAGCTTTGTCGGAAAAGTTTACTTATTAATTTGAAGTTAGTTAATTAATTAAAATGAACACTTCATCAATAATATTTGGGATGTATAGTTCTTTCGATCTGTCCGATGGATGTTTGGAAAGTTTTGCTCTAGTTCTTTGTGCAATTTTAATGCAATTTAATTTATCAGCATTAAATCGATTCCCGTTCGGGTTTATATGGGAGATTTCACTAAATGTGAATAGAGCTCGCCCATTTTCAATATCGAACTTTTCAAAAAATCAGAAATACTTTTGTCAAATGTTGTCCCTCTAGAAAGTTTATTTTAGGCGCTATTGTCCTGAACATCAATATTGTACAACGTCTTTATACTAAATGTCATCATCGTATCTATTATAATTTGTCATTTATTAGCTACTAAGAGATTGCCTTAGGCGAAGTTTTACGGGATCAATTGTCAAACGTGAACGGATTTCTCCCAATTGCAATTAAAAAATTTAAATTTTTGTTGATATGTGAGATACTTACATACATATGTAGGTTTTGAACGGATATCATGTAATTAGCTGCATTTTTGTACTTCCTAAGAAGATTACCTATAATTTGATATATAATACATTCTCAAATGTTATCATAATGTTCAAAAGTCAGACACAAAATTAAGATAAATGCAGTGTGTCTGTCTGCTAAAACCAGATTTGTGGAGCTCCTGAATTGTCCCACCCTGAATTTCAATATTGTCGATCAAAACATTATCGCTTAAACGCTAAATTATATCTACCACAAATTACAGAATGCATCAGGATTTAGATAATCCCCTGCGAAGGACGCTATTAAACTTCGTCAAAATAAACATCTGAGATATGGACAAAACAGGAGCTCCAAAAACTTGACTACAACAGAAAAAAGGACAGACAGGTAGACGGACGGACATATAGACGGACGGACAAACAAACAGACGGACGGACGGGCAAACAAACAGAAATCGATTCTTGTGCCGATTCTGAGTTGATCGGTACAATTTGAATGGTATTCATAATCAGATTTGTGGAGTATATATATCAGATTTTAGAAAATCCTCCCATAAAGAACGATGTCAAATTTTATCACAATCGGTCCATAAACACCTGAGATATCGCTGAAACAATACTTACAAAATGTAAACAAAATTTCTTAGACACGTACTTTGGGCAATTTGCTGTACATCAAATGTAGTGTTATGGCGATATCTCAATTGTTTATAGACCGCTTTTGATAAAATTTAATAACGTGCTTGGTGGGGGAATTTCCTAAAATCTGATATAAAATTTATGTAGGTCCGTACTAAAGGAGGATAGTTTTTCCTATTTCTGCATTTAATTTTTTCAACAAACATTCTCTAATGTGTTCTTTGGGCAATTTGCGATACATCAAATTCAGTGTTTTGGCGATATCTCAGTTGTTTATGGACCGATTTTGATGAAATTTTACAGAGTGCTTTGGGAAAATATTTCCTACAATCTGATATATAACATATTATCACATGTACACCAGGAGTATCTTTTTTCTCTTGTTGTTTAAAAGTGTATTTCAATCAAAAATTTTAAAATTTTCGTCTAATTTTTGGTATTTTTTCGATATTTTCGGTGTTTATAAACCGATTTTAATGAAATTTAATAGCGTTCATTGCGGGAGAATTTCCTAAAATCTGATATATAATTTATGTAAGTCCATCCTCCAGGGGCTTCAGAAACTTGATTTCAACAGACAGACAGACAGACGGACGGACAGACAGACAGACAGACAGACAGACGGACATCGCTTAATCGATTCTCCTCCCGATTCTGAGTCGATCGGTATAATTTTTATGGGGTCTACGATCACTGATAAAAAAATTACAAACGGAATCACAAACTTATAATACCCTTTCACCTATTGGTGAAGGGTATAAAAAAGTTCAATTTTTCTATAGAAAAAAGTTAAATTTTTCTATAGAAAAAAGTTAAATTTTTCTATAGAAAAAAGTTAAATTTTTCTATAGAAAAAAGTTAAATTTTTCTATAGAAAAAAGTTCAATTTTTCTATAGAAAAAAGTTCAATTTTTCTATAGAAAAAAGTTCAATTTTTCTATAGAAAAAAGTTCAATTTTTCTATAGAAAAAAGTTCAATTTTTCTATAGAAAAAAGTTCAATTTTTCTATAGAAAAAAGTTCAATTTTTCTATAGAAAAAAGTTCAATTTTTCTATAGAAAAAAGATCAATTTTTCTATAGAAAAAAGTTAAATTTTTCTATAGAAAAAAGTTAAATTTTTCTATAGAAAAAAGTTAAATTTTTCTATAGAAAAAAGTTCAATTTTTCTATAGAAAAAAGTTCAATTTTTCTATAGAAAAAAGTTCAATTTTTCTATAGAAAAAAGTTCAATTTTTCTATAGAAAAAAGTTCAATTTTTCTATAGAAAAAAGTTCAATTTTTCTATAGAAAAAAGTTCAATTTTTCTATAGAAAAAAGTTCAATTTTTCTATAGAAAAAAGTTCAATTTTTCTATAGAAAAAAGTTCAATTTTTCTATAGAAAAAAGTTCAATTTTTCTATAGAAAAAAGTTCAATTTTTCTATAGAAAAAAGTTCAATTTTTCTATAGAAAAAAGTTCAATTTTTCTATAGAAAAAAGTTCAATTTTTCTATAGAAAAAAGTTCAATTTTTCTATAGAAAAAAGTTCAATTTTTCTATAGAAAAAAGTTCAATTTTTCTATAGAAAAAAGTTCAATTTTTCTATAGAAAAAAGTTCAATTTTTCTATAGAAAAAAGTTCAATTTTTCTATAGAAAAAAGTTCAATTTTTCTATAGAAAAAAGTTCAATTTTTCTATAGAAAAAAGTTAAATTTTTCTATAGAAAAAAGTTAAATTTTTCTATAGAAAAAAGTTCAATTTTTCTATAGAAAAAGTTCAATTTTTCTATAGAAAAAGTTCAATTTTTCTATAGAAAAAGTTCAATTTTTCTATAGAAAAAGTTCAATTTTTCTATAGAAAAAGTTCAATTTTTCTATAGAAAAAGTTCAATTTTTCTATAGAAAAAGTTCAATTTTTCTATAGAAAAAGTTCAATTTTTCTATAGAAAAAGTTCAATTTTTCTATAGAAAAAGTTCAATTTTTCTATAGAAAAAGTTCAATTTTTCTATAGAAAAAGTTCAATTTTTCTATAGAAAAAGTTCAATTTTTCTATAGAAAAAGTTCAATTTTTCTATAGAAAAAGTTCAATTTTTCTATAGAAAAAGTTCAATTTTTCTATAGAAAAAGTTCAATTTTTCTATAGAAAAAGTTCAATTTTTCTATAGAAAAAGTTCAATTTTTCTATAGAAAAAGTTCAATTTTTCTATGGAAAAAGTTCAATTTTTCTATAGAAAAAGTTCAATTTTTCTATAGAAAAAGTTCAATTTTTCTATAGAAAAAGTTCAATTTTTCTATAGAAAAAGTTCAATTTTTCTATAGAAAAAGTTCAATTCAAAAGTGAAAAATAAGAAAAAATTTTGTTTTACAGAAAACTTTGTCTCACTTTATTTTTCTATAGAAAACTTTGCCTTTCGTCATTTTTGGATAAGAAAACATTGCCTTTCGTCTTTTTTTTTCTATAGAAAACTTTGCCTTTTATCATTTTTTCTATAGAAAACTTTTCCTATAAAAAACTTTGCCTTTCGTAATTTTTTCTATAGAAAACTTTGCCTTTCGTCATTTTTTCTATAGAAAACTTTGTGTTTGTCATTTTTTCTATATAAAACTTGCCTGTCGTCCACTTTTCTATAGAAAACTTTGCCTTTCGACATTTTTTCTATAGAAAACTTTTACTTTCGTCATTTTTTCTATAGAAAACTTTGCCTTTCGTCACTTTGTCGATAGAAAACTTTACCTTTCGTCATATTTTCTATAGAAAACTTTTCCTTTCGTCATTTTTATATAGAAAACTTTTCCATTCTTGATTTCTTCGATAGAAAACTTTGCCTTTCTTTATTTATTCTATAGAAAACTTTGCCTTTCATCATTTTTTCCATAGAAAACTTTGACTTTCGCCATTTTATCTATAGAAAACTTTGCCTTTCGTTATTTCTTCTATAGCAAACTTTGCCTTTCGTAATTTTTTCTATAGAAAACTTTGCCTTTCTTTAATTTTTCTATAGAAAACCTTTTGTCATTTTTTTATATAGAAAACTTTGAATTCGTCACTTTTTCGATAGAAAACTTTACCTTTCGTCATTTTTTCTATAGAAAACTTTGCCTTGCATCATTTTTATATAGAAAACTTTGCCATTCCTGATTTTTTCTATAGAAAACTTTGCCTTTCATAATTTTTTCAATAGAAAACTTTGACTTTCGCCATTTTTTCTATAGAAAACTTTGCCTTTCGTCATTTCTTCTATAGAAAACTTTGCCTTTCGTCACTTTTTCTATATAAAACTTTGTCTTTCGTCATTTTTTCTATAGAAAACTTTGCCTTGCGTCATTTTCATATAGAAAACTTTGTCATTCTGGATTTCTTCGATAGAAAACTTTGAATTTCGACATTTTTTCTATAGAAAACTTTCATCATTTTTTCCATATAAAACTTTGTCTTTCGTCATTTTTTCTCTAGAAAACTTTGCCTTTTGTCATTTTTTTTATAGAAAACTGTGCCTTTCGTCATTTTTTCTATATAAAACTTTGCCTTTCTTCAGTTTTTCTATAGAAAACTTTGACTTTCTTCAGTTTTTCTATAGAAAACTGTATTAATATAAGTGTGAGTAATACTCATACATAGTCATTGAGTATGTAATCTTTACATGTTTGTATTGGAATTTATACTTCAGTTGTTTATACTTTACACTCAATTTAATTAAATTTATTCTTTTTCATGTTTAACGATAAAGTTTATTTTAAAAATTAAATCAAAATCTTTAAAAACTTTTGTAATTTCAGAAGTTGTTCTACTGTTTTTATGATTCTTTTTTATTTATAACGTATTTTGTTAAATAATGCACCGAAATTGAGATTCTCTAAGAATAACGTTTTAATGTTAATGTTATTTTTTTATTTGTTTCTTTTTCGTCATGTAAATTAAAAAGTTAAGTTTATTTAATATAATACGCGAAACAATTTGGCTGTTCTCCCTAAATTTTAGACTTAATTTAAAACAAAAGAAGAATAAGCCAAATAAGACAGGGACCTAAAGTTAGAAGGATACTAAGGCCCATAAAGGAAACAATAGCATCAGTAACAAAATTTTAACTAAAGCTCAAAAGGATGTTCTTATGGCTGCGTTTATGTGTGTGTGTGTGTGTGTGTGTGTGAATGTAAAGGAATTTACATCTCACACATTGACAGACTTGAAGACAGGCAGATCGACAGACAATCATTATATTATCCATGTCCCTGCCTGTGTATTGGTGTGAATTTAATTGAAATTTAAATAAATTTTACTTTTTTTTTCGTTCGTTTCGTTTTTTTTTTTTTTTTGTATATAATTTTCTTTACATAAAATCGAGATTTTCTGACATTTAAAGTATTTTACCTATTTTTTTCTCCATGAATGACTACAAGGTTCTTTGAAAGAAAAAAAAACGAAAGTAAAATCTAGAGAAAAAGTTTTTTGTAATGAAATACTACGTAGAATGTAATTCTAGAGACATTATGTAAATTTCTTAAATATCAATTCGTAGGAGGAGGAATATTTATCTGTTTTGGACTCTTCCTTTTAGTCTACTTCTTTTAGCTTCGAGTCTCTTTTGCTTTACTGGGAATTTTAAAGAATTCCTTTAAGGTTTTTTACTAATTGGTATGAATTAATTTATTTTGGTATTAGGTTTTTTGTCGTTACTAAATATAAATGTATATCAGGACATGCTAAGGGAGTTGCTAATAAATTATCTGTTAATTATATAAGTACAGAATTTTGGCAGGCATCTCAAATATACATCATGTGCCAGTAATCAGGATATTTTTAATTTGTAAATGATAACAGAATTATCTTAAAATTTTATATCTAAGCTTAAGTTTATTAAATTTCCTATAACATAGATTTTCAACAACTTTTCTAAAGATAGGCAAATAACCAACTTTTTTCTATATAAAAAACCGACTGCCATCAACTTTTTATATAGAAAAAAAAAACTAATACCAACTTTTTCCGCAGAAAAAATTGACTATCACCAACTTTTCTATAGAAAAGTCGGACTATCACCAACTTTTCTATAGAAAAGTCGGACTATCACCAACTTTTCTATAGAAAAGTCGGACTATCACCAACTTTTCTATAGAAAAGTCGGACTATCACCAACTTTTTTATAGAAAGTCGGACTATCACCAACTTTTCTATAGAAAAGTCGGACTATCACCAACTGTTCTATAGAAAAGTCGGCCTATCACCAACTTTTCTATAGAAAAGTCGGCCTATCACCAACTTTTCTATAGAAAAGTCGGCCTATCACCAACTTTTCTATAGAAAAGTCGGCCTATCACCAACTTTTCTATAGAAAAGTCGGCCTATCACCAACTTTTCTATAGAAAAGTCGGCCTATCACCAACTTTTCTTTAGAAAAGTCGGACTATCACCAACTTTTCTATAGAAAAGTCGGACTATTACCAACTTTTTATAGAAAAGTCGGACTATCAACAACTTTTATATAGAAAAGTAGGACTATTACTCACTTTTCCATAGAAAAGTCGCACTATCACTAACTTTTCTATAGAAAAATCGGACTATCACCAACTTTTATATAGAAAAGTGGGACTATTACTAACTTTTATATAGAAAAGTCGGACTATCACCAACTTTTCTATAGAAAAGTCGGACTATCACCAACTTTTCTATAGAAAAGTCGGACTATCACCAACTTTTCTATAGAAAAGTCGGACTATCACCAACTTTTCTATAGAAAAGTCGGACTATCACCAACTTTTCTATAGAAAAGTCGGACTATCACCAACTTTTCTATAGAAAAGTCGGCCTATCACCAACTTTTCTATAGAAAAGTCGGCCTATCACCAACTTTTGTATAGAAAAGTCGGCCTATCACCAACTTTTCTATTAAAAAGTCGGCCTATCACCAACTTTTCTATAAAAAAGTCGGCCAATCACCAACTTTTCTATAGAAAAGTCGGCCTATCACCAACTTTTCTATAGAAAAGTCGGCCTATCACCAACTTTTCTATAGAAAAGTCGGCCTATCACCAACTTTTCTATAGAAAAGTCGGCCTATCACCAACTTTTCTTTAGAAAAGTCGGACTATGACCAACTTTTCTATAGAAAAGTCGGACTATTACCAACTTTTTACAGAAAAGTCGGACTATCAACAACTTTTATATAGAGAAGTAGGACTATTACTCACTTCTCTATAGAAAAATCGGACTATCACCAACTTTTATATAGAAAAGTGGGACTATTACTAACTTTTATATAGAAAAGTCGGACTATCACCAACTTTTCTATAGAAAAGTCGGACTATCACCAACTTTTCTATAGAAAAGTCGGCCTATAACCAACTTTTCTATAGAAAAGTCGGCCTATCACCAACTTTTCTATAGAAAAGTCGGCCTATCACCAACTTTTCTATAGAAAAGTCGGCCAATCACCAACTTTTCTATAGAAAAGTCGGCCTATCACCAACTTTTCTATAGAAAAGTCGGCCAATCACCAACTTTTCTATAGAAAAGTCGGACTATCACCAACTTTTCTATAGAAAAGTCGGCCTATCACCAACTTTTCTATAAAAAGGTGGCCTATCACCAACTTTTCTATAGAAAAGTCGGCCTATCACCAACTTTTCTATAGAAAAGTCGGCCTATCACCAACTTTTCTATAGAAAAGTCGGACTATCACCAACTTTTCTATAGAAAAGTTGTACTATCACCAACTTTTCTATAGAAAAGTCGGACTATCACCAACTTTTCTATAGAAAAGTCGGACTATCACCAACTTTTCTATAGCAACGTCGGACTATCACCAACTTTTCTATAGAAAAGTCGGACTATCACCAACTTTTCTATAGAAAAGTCGGACTATCACCAACTTTTCTATAGAAAAGTCGGACTATCACCAACTTTTCTATAGAAAAGTCGGACTATCACCAACTTTTCTATAGAAAAGTCGGACTATCACCAACTTTTCTATAGAAAAGTCGGACTATCACCAACTTTTCTATAGAAAAGTCGGACTATCACCAACTTTTCTATAGCAAAGTCGGACTATCACCAACTTTTCTATAGAAAAGTCGGACTATCACCAACTTTTCTATAGAAAAGTCGGACTATCACCAACTTTTCTATAGAAAAGTCGAACTATTGACAACTTTTTTTATAGAAAAGTCGGACTATCACCAACTTTTCTATAGAAAAGAGGGACTATCACCAACTTTTCTATAGAAAAGTCGGACTATCACCAACTTTTCTATAAAAAAGTCGGCCTATCACCAACTTTTCTATAAAAAGGTGGCCTATCACCAACTTTTCTATAGAAAAGTCGGCTTATCACCAACTTTTCTATAGAAAAGTCGGCATATCACCAACTTTTCTATAGAAAAGTCGGCCTATCACCAACTTTTCTATAGAAAAGTCGGCCTATCACCAATTTTTCTATAAAAAAGTCGGCATATCACCAACTTTTCTATAGAAAAGTCGGCCTTTCACCAACTTTTCTATAGAAAAGTCGGCCTATCACCAACTTTTCTATAGAAAAGTCGGCCTATCACCAACTTTTCTATAGAAAAGTCGGACTATCACCAACTTTTCTATAGAAAAGTCGGCCTATAACCAACTTTTCTATAGAAAAGTCGGCCTATCACCAACTTTTCTATAGAAAAGTCGGCCTATCACCAACTTTTCTATAGAAAAGTCGGCCAATCACCAACTTTTCTATAGAAAAGTCGGCCTATCACCAACTTTTCTATAGAAAAGTCGGCCAATCACCAACTTTTCTATAGAAAAGTCGGACTATCACCAACTTTTCTATAAAAAGGTGGCCTATCACCAACTTTTCTATAGAAAAGTCGGCCTATCACCAACTTTTCTATAGAAAAGTCGGCCTATCACCAACTTTTCTATAGAAAAGTCGGCCTATCACCAACTTTTCTATAGAAAAGTCGGACTATCACCAACTTTTCTATAGAAAAGTCGGACTATCACCAACTTTTCTATAGAAAAGTCGGACTATCACCAACTTTTCTATAGCAAAGTCGGACTATCACCAACTTTTCTATAGAAAAGTCGGACTATCACCAACTTTTCTATAGAAAAGTCGGACTATCACCAACTTTTCTATAGAAAAGTCGAACTATTGACAACTTTTTTTATAGAAAAGTCGGACTATCACCAACTTTTCTATAGAAAAGAGGGACTATCACCAACTTTTCTATAGAAAAGTCGGACTATCACCAACTTTTCTATAAAAAAGTCGGCCTATCACCAACTTTTCTATAAAAAGGTGGCCTATCACCAACTTTTCTATAGAAAAGTCGGCTTATCACCAACTTTTCTATAGAAAAGTCGGCATATCACCAACTTTTCTATAGAAAAGTCGGCCTATCACCAACTTTTCTATAGAAAAGTCGGCCTATCACCAATTTTTCTATAAAAAAGTCGGCATATCACCAACTTTTCTATAGAAAAGTCGGCCTATCACCAACTTTTCTATAGAAAAGTCGGCCTATCACCAACTTTTCTATAGAAAAGTCGGCCTATCACCAACTTTTCTATAGAAAAGTCGGCCTATCACCAACTTTTCTATAGAAAAGTCGGACTATCACCAACTTTTCTATAGAAAAGTCGGCCTATCACCAACTTTTCTATAGAAAAGTCGGCCTATCACCAACTTTTCTATAGAAAAGTCGGCCTATCACCAACTTTTCTATAGAAAAGTCGGCCAATCACCAACTTTTCTATAGAAAAGTCGGCCTATCACCAACTTTTCTATAGAAAAGTCGGCCAATCACCAACTTTTCTATAGAAAAGTCGGACTATCACCAACTTTTCTATAGAAAAGTCGGCCTATCACCAACTTTTCTATAAAAAGGTGGCCTATCACCAACTTTTCTATAGAAAAGTCGGCCTATCACCAACTTTTCTATAGAAAAGTCGGCCTATCACCAACTTTTCTATAGAAAAGTCGGACTATCACCAACTTTTCTATAGAAAAGTTGTACTATCACCAACTTTTCTATAGAAAAGTCGGACTATCACCAACTTTTCTATAGAAAAGTCGGACTATCACCAACTTTTCTATAGCAACGTCGGACTATCACCAACTTTTCTATAGAAAAGTCGGACTATCACCAACTTTTCTATAGAAAAGTCGGACTATCACCAACTTTTCTATAGAAAAGTCGGACTATCACCAACTTTTCTATAGAAAAGTCGGACTATCACCAACTTTTCTATAGAAAAGTCGGACTATCACCAACTTTTCTATAGAAAAGTCGGACTATCACCAACTTTTCTATAGAAAAGTCGGACTATCACCAACTTTTCTATAGCAAAGTCGGACTATCACCAACTTTTCTATAGAAAAGTCGGACTATCACCAACTTTTCTATAGAAAAGTCGGACTATCACCAACTTTTCTATAGAAAAGTCGAACTATTGACAACTTTTTTTATAGAAAAGTCGGACTATCACCAACTTTTCTATAGAAAAGAGGGACTATCACCAACTTTTCTATAGAAAAGTCGGACTATCACCAACTTTTCTATAAAAAAGTCGGCCTATCACCAACTTTTCTATAAAAAGGTGGCCTATCACCAACTTTTCTATAGAAAAGTCGGCTTATCACCAACTTTTCTATAGAAAAGTCGGCATATCACCAACTTTTCTATAGAAAAGTCGGCCTATCACCAACTTTTCTATAGAAAAGTCGGCCTATCACCAATTTTTCTATAAAAAAGTCG
The DNA here is from genome assembly GCA_933228675.1 of Stomorhina lunata. Classification (NCBI taxonomy): domain Eukaryota; kingdom Metazoa; phylum Arthropoda; class Insecta; order Diptera; family Rhiniidae; genus Stomorhina; species Stomorhina lunata. Next base: position 46,516,770 of record OW121743.1, on the reverse strand, counting down.
GCATATCACCAACTTTTCTATAGAAAAGTCGGCCTATCACCAACTTTTCTATAGAAAAGTCGGCCTATCACCAACTTTTCTATAGAAAAGTCGGCCTATCACCAACTTTTCTATAGAAAAGTCGGCCTATCACCAACTTTTCTATAGAAAAGTCGGCCTATCACCAACTTTTCTATAGAAAAGTCGGCCTATCACCAACTTTTCTATAGAAAAGTCGGCCTATCACCAACTTTTCTATAGAAAAGTCGGCCTATCACCAACTTTTCTATAGAAAAGTCGGCCTATCACCAACTTTTCTATAGAAAAGTCGGCCTATCACCAACTTTTCTATAGAAAAGTCGGCCTATCACCAACTTTTCTACAGAAAAGTCGGCCTATCACCAACTTTTCTATAGAAAAGTCGGCCTATCACCAACTTTTCTATAGAAAAGTCGGCCTATCACCAACTTTTCTATAGAAAAGTCGGCCTATCACCAACTTTTCTATAGAACAGTCGGCCTATCACCAACTTTTCTATAGAAAAGTCGGCCTATCACCAACTTTTCTATAGAAAAGTCGGCCTATCACCAACTTTTCTATAGAAAAGTCGGCCTATCACCAACTTTTCTATAGAAAAGTCGGCCTATCACCAACTTTTCTATAGAAAAGTCGGCCTATCACCAACTTTTCTATAGAAAAGTCGGCCTATCACCAACTTTTCTATAGAAAAGTCGGCCTATCACCAACTTTTCTATAGAAAAGTCGGCCTATCACCAACTTTTCTATAGAAAAGTCGGCCTATCACCAACTTTTCTATGGAAAAGTCGGCCTATCACCAACTTTTCTATGGAAAAGTCGGCCTATCACCAACTTTTCTATGGAAAAGTCGGCCTATCACCAACTTTTCTATAGAAAAGTCGGCCTATCACCAACTTTTCTATAGAAAAGTCGGCCTATCACCAACTTTTCTATAGAAAAGTCGGCCTATCACCAACTTTTCTATAGAAAAGTCGGCCTATCACCAACTTTTCTATAGAAAAGTCGGCCTATCACCAACTTTTCTATAGAAAAGTCGGCCTATCACCAACTTTTCTATAGAAAAGTCGGCCTATCACCAACTTTTCTATAGAAAAGTCGGCCTATCACCAACTTTTCTATAGAAAAGTCGGCCTATCACCAACTTTTCTATAGAAAAGTCGGCCTATCACCAACTTTTCTATAGAAAAGTCGGCCTATCACCAACTTTTCTATAGAAAAGTCGGCCTATCACCAACTTTTCTATAGAAAAGTCGGCCTATCACCAACTTTTCTATAGAAAAGTCGGCCTATCACCAACTTTTCTATAGAAAAGTCGGCCTATCACCAACTTTTCTATAGAAAAGTCGGCCTATCACCAACTTTTCTATAGAAAAGTCGGCCTATCACCAACTTTTCTATAGAAAAGTCGGCCTATCACCAACTTTTCTATAGAAAAGTCGGCCTATCACCAACTTTTCTTTAGAAAAGTCGGACTATGACCAACTTTTCTATAGAAAAGTCGGACTATTACCAACTTTTTACAGAAAAGTCGGACTATCAACAACTTTTATATAGAGAAGTAGGACTATTACTCACTTCTCTATAGAAAAATCGGACTATCACCAACTTTTATATAGAAAAGTGGGACTATTACTAACTTTTATATAGAAAAGTCGGACTATCACCAACTTTTCTATAGAAAAGTCGGACTATCACCAACTTTTCTATAGAAAAGTCGGCCTATAACCAACTTTTCTATAGAAAAGTCGGCCTATCACCAACTTTTCTATAGAAAAGTCGGCCTATCACCAACTTTTCTATAGAAAAGTCGGCCAATCACCAACTTTTCTATAGAAAAGTCGGCCTATCACCAACTTTTCTATAGAAAAGTCGGCCAATCACCAACTTTTCTATAGAAAAGTCGGACTATCACCAACTTTTCTATAGAAAAGTCGGCCTATCACCAACTTTTCTATAAAAAGGTGGCCTATCACCAACTTTTCTATAGAAAAGTCGGCCTATCACCAACTTTTCTATAGAAAAGTCGGCCTATCACCAACTTTTCTATAGAAAAGTCGGACTATCACCAACTTTTCTATAGAAAAGTTGTACTATCACCAAATTTTCTATAGAAAAGTCGGACTATCACCAACTTTTCTATAGAAAAGTCGGACTATCACCAACTTTTCTATAGCAACGTCGGACTATCACCAACTTTTCTATAGAAAAGTCGGACTATCACCAACTTTTCTATAGAAAAGTGGGACTATCACCAACTTTTCTATAGAAAAGTCGGACTATCACCAACTTTTCTATAGAAAAGTCGGAATATCACCAACTTTTCTATAGAAAAGTCGGACTATCACCAACTTTTCTATAGAAAAGTCGAACTATTGACAACTTTTTTTATAGAAAAGTCGGACTATCACCAACTTTTCTATAGAAAAGAGGGACTATCACCAACTTTTCTATAGAAAAGTCGGACTATCACCAACTTTTCTATAGAAAAGTCGGACTATCACCAACTTTTCTATAAAAAAGTCGGCCTATCACCAACTTTTCTATAAAAAGGTGGCCTATCACCAACTTTTCTATAGAAAAGTCGGCTTATCACCAACTTTTCTATAGAAAAGTCGGCTTGTCACCAACTTTTCTATAGAAAAGTCGGCATATCACCAACTTTTCTATAGAAAAGTCGGCCTATCACCAATTTTTCTATAAAAAAGTCGGCCTATCACCAACTTTTCTATAGAAAAGTCGGCCTATCACCCACTTTTCTATAGAAAAGTCGGCCTATCACCAACTTTTCTATAGAAAAGTCGGCCTATCACCAACTTTTCTATAGAAAAGTCGGCCTATCACCAACTTTTCTATAGAAAAGTCGGCCTATCACCAACTTTTCTATAGAAAAGTCGGCCTATCACCAACTTTTCTATAGAAAAGTCGGCCTATCACCAACTTTTCTATAGAAAAGTCGGCCTATCACCAACTTTTCTATAGAAAAGTCGGCCTATCACCAACTTTTCTATAGAAAAGTCGGCCTATCACCAACTTTTCTATAGAAAAGTCGGCCTATCACCAACTTTTCTATAGAAAAGTCGGCCTATCACCAACTTTTCTATAGAAAAGTCGGCCTATCACCAACTTTTCTATAGAAAAGTCGGCCTATCACCAACTTTTCTATAGAAAAGTCGGCCTATCACCAACTTTTCTATAGAAAAGTCGGCCTATCACCAACTTTTCTATGGAAAAGTCGGCCTATCACCAACTTTTCTATGGAAAAGTCGGCCTATCACCAACTTTTCTATGGAAAAGTCGGCCTATCACCAACTTTTCTATGGAAAAGTCGGCCTATCACCAACTTTTCTATAGAAAAGTCGGCCTATCACCAACTTTTCTATAGAAAAGTCGGCCTATCACCAACTTTTCTATAGAAAAGTCGGCCTATCACCAACTTTTCTATAGAAAAGTCGGCCTATCACCAACTTTTCTATAGAAAAGTCGGCCTATCACCAACTTTTCTATAGAAAAGTCGGCCTATCACCAACTTTTCTATAGAAAAGTCGGCCTATCACCAACTTTTCTATAGAAAAGTCGGCCTATCACCAACTTTTCTATAGAAAAGTCGGCCTATCACCAACTTTTCTATAGAAAAGTCGGCCTATCACCAACTTTTCTATAGAAAAGTCGGCCTATCACCAACTTTTCTATAGAAAAGTCGGCCTATCACCAACTTTTCTATAGAAAAGTCGGCCTATCACCAACTTTTCTATAGAAAAGTCGGCCTATCACCAACTTTTCTATAGAAAAGTCGGCCTATCACCAACTTTTCTATAGAAAAGTCGGCCTATCACCAACTTTTCTATAGAAAAGTCGGCCTATCACCAACTTTTCTATAGAAAAGTCGGCCTATCATCAACTTTTCTATAGAAAAGTCGGCCTATCACCAACTTTTCTATAGAAAAGTCGGCCTATCAGCAACTTTTCTATAGAAAAGTCGGCCTATCAGCAACTTTTCTATAGAAAAGTCGGCCTATCACCAACTTTTCTATAGAAAAGTTGGCCTATCACCAACTTTTCTATAGAAAAGTTGGCCTATCACCAACTTTTCTATAGAAAAGTCCAACTATCTCCAACTTTTCTGTCAAAAGTTCCGACTATCACGAGCTTTTCCATAAAAAAGTACGACTATTGCCAACTTTTCCATAGAAAACTTTGTCTTTCGCCAACTTTTCTATATAGAAAACTTGTCTTTTCTATATAGAAAACTTTGTCTTTCGCCAACTTTTCTATACAGAAAACTTTGTCTTTCGCCAACTTTTCTATATAGAAAACATTGTCTTTCGCCAACTTTGCTATATAGAAAACTTTGTCTTTCGCCAACTTTTCTATATAGAAAACTTTGTCTTTCGCGGACTTTTTTAAAGAAAACTTTGTCTGTAGAATACTTTTCTGTATAAAACTTTGCCTTTCGCTATCTTTTCTATAAAAAGTTCTGCCAACTGTCAACTATATTAAGAATTATATTTAATGATCATATGACCCTGACTACATTTGTGACGCATTTAATGTTGCCTAAATGTATGCTCCATAAAACAAACGGAAGCCACTTATTTATATTTATTGTCATATCCTTATTGTATTTATACCTCTAAATTATATTTTTGTTATTAATGTTTTCATCATATTTTTATAGTGATATGGGCAGCAAATTTATTTAATTCTCATATTTTTTGCCGATTATAAATATCCAACTAAATATTGCACTTATGTTTAAGTAATTATTTATCCACTCAATAAAAATTCGGATTTATCTGAGCAGAAATAATTGTTTTCATTATAAATATTTTACAATGCCAATAGCTCAAAAGAACAATCCTTGATCTACGGATACGTGACGATGATGATGAGAATAATTAATTTGAAAAACAAAAATTATATGAAATAAAATTATAAATAATCCTCGTAGAGTTGTAGTTAGTATCCTTAAAAATAAATAAAATACATTTTTTTAACTGGCAAAACGACCTTGTAAAATATACATGAAAAAAAATTAAAAATATATTTTTGTTTTACTTTGGTATGTATAAGGACCACACAAAAATTAATCCAAATAATCTATTATGAACAGGGATAGGACAGTCATATCTATAAACATAGAATACTATCGGGTTTCTATAAGACATGTTGAGGATAGGCAAAATTTTCTACACAAAAAATTTTCTATAGAAAAATTTTCTATAGAAAAAAATTTTATAGAAAAAAATTTTATAGAAAAAAATTTCTATAAAAAAAAATTTCTATAGAAAAAATTTTCTATAGAAACAATTTTCTATAAAAAAAAATTTCTATAGAAAAAATTTTCTATAGAAAAAATTTTCTATAGAAAAAATTTTCTATAGAAACAATTTTCTATAGAAAAAATTTTCTATAGAAACAATTTTCTATAGAAAAAATTTTCTATAGAAACAATTTTCTATAGAAAAAATTTTCTATAGAAAAAATTTTCTATAGAAAAAATTTTCTATAGAAAAAATTTTCTATAGAAAAAATTTTCTATAGAAAAAATTTTCTATAGAAAAAATTTTCTATAGAAAAAATTTTCTATAGAAAAAATTTTCTATAGAAAAAATTTTCTATAGAAAAAATTTTCTATAGAAAAAATTTTCTATAGAAAAAATTTTCTATAGAAAAAATTTTCTATAGAAAAAATTTTCTATAGAAAAAATTTTCTATAGAAAAAATTTTCTATAGAAAAAATTTTCTATAGAAAAAATTTTCTATAGAAAAAATTTTCTATAGAAAAAATTTTCTATAGAAAAAATTTTCTATAGAAAAAATTTTCTATAGAAAAAATTTTCTATAGAAAAAATTTTCTATAGAAAAAATTTTCTATAGAAAAAATTTTCTATAGAAAAAATTTTCTATAGAAAAAATTTTCTATAGAAAAAATTTTCTATAGAAAAAATTTTCTATAGAAAAAATTTTCTATAGAAAAAATTTTCTATAGAAAAAATTTTCTATAGAAAAAATTTTCTATAAAAAATATTTTTATAGAATAAATTTTGTAAAGAAACATTTTTCTTAAGAAAAAATTTTCTAAAAAAATAATTTTTTAAAAAAAAACTATCTACAGTTTTAAATAAATAAAAAAATTAAACTTTTCTATAAAAAAATTTACTATAGAAAAAATTTTCTATAGAAAAAATTTTCTATAGAAAAAAGTTTCTATAGAAAAAATTTTCTATAGATAAAATTTTCTATGGAAAAAATTTTCTATAGAAAAAAATTTCTATAGAAAAAATTTTCTATAAAAAATATTTTTATAGAATAAATTTTGTAAAGAAACATTTTTCTTAAGAAAAATTTTTCTAAAAAAATAATTAAAAAAAAAAAAACTGTCTACAGTTTTAAATAAATAAAAAATTTAAACTTTTCTATAAAAAAATTTACTATAGAAAAAATGTTCTATAGAAAAAATTGTTTATAGAAAAAAATTTTTATAGAAACAATTTCCTAAGATTCTATAGAAATCGTTTTCTGTAAAACATGTTTTCTATAGAAAAATTGGCGATAGTCAAAGTTTTCAATCCAAAAGAAAACTTTTTCTATAGAAAAATTTAAGAGACAATAACAAAATATTTTCGCCTGAAAGTCTTAGCCAGGATTACAACTGAGTGAAAGAGGGTTTTGACTACATGTGTATGCGTGTGTGGACACATTATGTGACTGAAGTATGTATGTGTGTATGTGTTTTTAAATCCTGCAGGGTATTTAAAAAAATATTTTTTTATCATTGTTATTTTTTACTTTTACTCTTGTTCATTTATTATTTATTACGCATTGTTTTGCCCAATATTATCATCATATTGTTGTAGCTGTGTTGGTAGAACACACACACAAACACAGACACTTTTGTTACACACTCACAATACATATGAATAAGGTTCATATGCAACGTAAATGATAATTTTAAATACACATACATACACACACAATTGAATATTTAAATAAATATATACCAAAATTAAAGGATATGTATGTATGTATGTGTTTGTATGTAAAGTGCCAGTAATTGTTTGTAAGTAAAAAGTGCTTAAATTTTTATATGAATGTAAGTGAGTTTGTAAGTAGTTAACAGCAGCAACAGAATTCTTCTTAATTCTCCTTTTTTATTGTTGTTTTTTTTTTACTTTTTGTTCGTTTTTATTATCATTTTTAATGGCATTCTTTTGTATTATGAAGCTTTCATTGTCATCGCTAGCAGCAACTGCTGCTGTTGCTACTGAATCTCCTATTGTTGCAGGATTTTGTTAAAATTTGTTCTTTTATTATAATAACAACAAAAACATATGATGTCAGGTTGATTGTATTGTGAGTTCGTCCGTCTGTCTGCGTGGAAGACAGTGTGTGTTTAATTACACCTGTACACCACATGAAAGTAACCCAAAAAAATATTAAAGTGAAACTCTTTTATTTTCGATTAAAGCCACAGTTAAGAAGAAAAAAATAGCACATACTAATTTAAACATATTCTATGATAAAGTATCAGACTGGAATGAGATATAGAATAAGACATAGACTAAGATACAAACTAAGACATAGACTAAATCGCAGACTAAGAGATAGACTAAGAAACAGATTACGACAGAAACTAAGACATGAACTTAGGCATATACTAAGATTTCTAAAGAAAATTTTTCTATGAAAAATATTTCTATAGAATTTATTTTTTAGAAATTTATTTTTATAGAAATGTTTTCTATCGAAAATTACTTCTATTAAAAAATTTTTCTATGGAAAAGATTTCCTAAAAATAGATATATTTTTTTAAGGAATAATTTCTAAAGAAAAGATGTTCTATAGAAAATTTTTCTTTAGAAAATATCGAAAAAAGGTTTATCAAAAATTTTGGGACATCAAACATTTAATTAAAAAGTTATACTGCAGTGTATTGCACTAAAATCCCAATTTTCTAAAAAAAAGTTTATCAAAAATTTTCTCACATCAAACATTTAATTAAAAAGTTTTACTGTCGTGTATTGCACTAAGATCCCAATTTATTACAATTATTTATTATTGCAATAAATAGTTTTTTGATAAAACCATAAAATGTTGATTGGGAAACCTTTCCTCGACGCGTTTCAATGGTTGCTTGGGTCATCTTTTCAGGAGGATTAACCCTAATTCTATATAGAGCGAAAACCACACTTATCTTATTTGCGGGACAGAATAAATAAGAATAATTGTGTCCAACAAATATCAATACAAAGGGAAGAAAAAATTTTCCATAGAAAAAATTTCTATAGATATAATTTTCTATAGAAAATGTTTTGTATACAAAATTTTTTCTATAGAAAATTTTTTCTGTACAAAATTTTTTCTATAGAAAATTTTTTCTGTACAAAATTTTTTCTGTAGAAAATTTTTTCTATAGAAAATTTTTTCTATAGAAAATTTTTTCTATAGAAAATTTTTTCTATAGAAAATTTTTTCTATACAAAATTTTTTCTATAAAAAATTTTTTCTATAGAAAATTTTTTCTATAGAAAATTTTTTCTATAGATAATTTTTTCTATAGAAAATTTTATCTATAGGAATATGTTTCTATAGAAAATATTTCAATATATTTCTATAACAAAAATTTCTGTAGAAATATTTTTCTATATTTCTAAAGAAATATTTTTCTATAGAAGAAAATTTCTATAGAATATTAATTTCCATAGAAATATTTTTCTATAGAAAACTATTTCTATCGAAATATTTCTCTGTAGAAAAAATGTTTATAAAAATATTTTTCTATAAAACAAATTTCTATAGAAATATTTTTCGATAGAAAAAAAACTATAGAAATATTTTTATATAGAAAAAATTCCTATAGAAAAAAATTCTATTGAAATATTTTTCTATAGAAAAATTTCTATAGAATTATTTTTTTAAAGAAAAATTTCTTTTAAAATATTTTTCTAAAAAATAATTTTCTATTAAAATTTTTTTCTATAGAAATATTTCTCTAAAAAAAAATTTCTATAGAAAAAAATATTGTTGAAATATTTTTCTATAGAAAAAATTTTTATAGAAAATTTTTTTTTTTATAGTATAAATTTCTATAGAAATATTTTGCTATAAAAAAATGTCTATGGAAATATTTTTCTATAGAAAAAATTTCTATAGAAATATTTTTCTATGGAACAAATTTCTATAAAAATATTTTTCTATAGAAAAAAATTCCATTGAAATATTTTTCTATAGAAATATTTTTCTATAGAAATATTTTCCTAGAGAAATATTTTTCTATAGAAATAATTTCGATCGAATTATTTTTTTATAGAAAAAATTTCTATAGAAATATTTTTCTGTAGAAAAAATTTCTATAGAAATATTATTCTATTGACTAAATTTCTATATAATTATTATTATATAGGAAAAAATTCTATAGAAGTCTTTTTTATAGAAAAAATTTCTATAGAAATATTTTTCTTTACAAAAAATTTCTAGAGGAATATTTTTCTATAGAAAAAATTTCTATAGAAATATTTTTCTATAGAAAAAATTTCTATAGAAATATTTTTCTATAGAAAAAATTTCTATAGAAGTATTTTTCTATAGAAAAAATTTCTATAGAAATATTTTTCTATAGAAAAAATTTCTATAGAAATATTTTTCTATAGAAAAAATTTCTATAGAAATATTTTTCTAGAGAAAAAATTTCTATAGAAATATTTTTCTATAGAATAAAAATTATTTTTTTATAGAAAAAAATATATATAGAAATATTTTTCTGTAGAAAAAATATTTTTCTATTGAATAAATTTCTATATAATTACTTTTATATAGAAAAAATTTCTATAGAAGTTTTTTTTTATAGAAAAAATTTCTATAGAAATATTTTCCTTTAGACAAAATTTCAAGAGGAATATTTTTCTATAGAAAAAATTTTTATAAAAAATATTTTTCTATAGAAAAAATTTTTATGGAAATATTTTTCTATTGAAAAAATTTCTATGGAAATATCTTTCTACAGAGAAAATTTCTATAGAAATATTTTTCTCTAGAAAAAATTTCTATAAAAATTTCTGCAGAAATTTTTTCTATAGAAAAAATTTCTATAGAAATATTTTTCTATAGAAAAAATTTCTTTAGAAATATTTTTCTATAGAAAAAATTTCAATAGAAATATTTTTCTATAGAAAGAATTTCTATAGAAATATTTTTCTATAGAAAAACTTTCTATAGAATTATTTTTCTATAGAAAAAATTTCTATAGAAATATTTTTCTATAGAAAAAAATTCTACAGAAATATTTTTCTATAGAAAAAATTTCTACAGAAATATTTTTCTATAGAAAAAATTTCTATAGAAATATTTTTCTATAGAAAAAATTTCTATAGAAATATTTTTCTATAGAAAAAATTTCAATAGAAATATTTTTCTATGGAAAGAATTTCTATAGAAATATTTTTCTATAGAAAAACTTTCTATAGAATTATTTTTCTATAGAAAAAATTTCTATAGAAATATTTTTCTATAGAAAAAATTTCTATAGAAATATTTTTCTATAGAAAAAATTTCTTTAGAAATATTTTTCTATAGAAAAAATTTCTATAGAAATAATTTTCTATAGAAAAAATTTCTATAGAAATATTTTTCTATAGAAAAAATTTCTATAGAAATATTTTTCTATAGAAAAAATTGATATAGAGATATTTTTCTATAGAAAAAATTTCTATAGAAATATTTTTCTATAGAAAAAATTGCTATAGAAATATTTTTCTATAGAAAAAATTTCTATAGAAATATTTTTCTATAGAAAAAATTTCTATAGAGATATTTTTCTATAGAAAAAATTTCTATAGAAATATTTTTCTATAGAAAAAATTTCTATAGAAATATTTTTCTATAGAAAAAATTTCTATAGAAATATTTTTCTATAGAAAAAATTTCTATAAAAATATTTTTCTATATAAAAAATTTCTATAAAAATATTTTTCTATAGAAAAATTTCTATAGAAATATTTTTCTATAGAAATATTTTTCTCTAGAAAAAATTTCTATAGAAATTTCTGCAGAAATTTTTTCTATAGAAAAAATTTCTATAGAAATATTTTTCTATAGAAAAAATTTCTTTAGAAATATTTTTCTATAGAAAAAATTTCAATAGAAATATTTTTCTATGGAAAGAATTTCTATAGAAATATTTTTCTATAGATAAACTTTCTATAGAATTATTTTTCTATAGAAAAAATTTCTATAGAAATATTTTTCTATAGAAAAAAATTCCACAGAAATATTTTTCTACAGAAAAAATTTCTATGGAAATATTTTTCTATAGAAAAAATTTCTATAGAAATATTTTTCTATAGAAAAAATTTCTATAGAAATATTTTTCTATAGAAAAAATTTCTATAGAAATATTTTTCTATAGAAAAAATTTCTTTAGAAATATTTTTCTATAGAAAAAATTTCTATAGAAATATTTTTCTATAGAAAAAATTTCTATAGAAATATTTTTCTATAGAAAAAATTTCTATAGAAATATTTTTCTATAGAAAAAATTTCTATAAAAATATTTTTCTATATAAAAAATTTCTATAAAAATATTTTTCTATAGAAAAATTTCTATAGAAATATTTTTCTATAGAAATATTTTTCTCTAGAAAAAATTTCTATAGAAATTTCTGCAGAAATTTTTTCTATAGAAAAAATTTCTATAGAAATATTTTTCTATAGAAAAAATTTCTTTAGAAATATTTTTCTATAGAAAAAATTTCAATAGAAATATTTTTCTATGGAAAGAATTTCTATAGAAATATTTTTCTATAGATAAACTTTCTATAGAATTATTTTTCTATAGAAAAAATTTATATAGAAATATTTTTCTATAGAAAAAAATTCTACAGAAATATTTTTCTACAGAAAAAATTTCTATGGAAATATTTTTCTATAGAAAAAATTTCTATAGAAATATTTTTCTATAGAAAAAATTTCTATAGAAATATTTTTCTATAGAAAAAATTTCTATAGAAATATTTTTCTATAGAAAAAATTTCTTTAGAAATATTTTTCTATAGAAAAAATTTCTATAGAAATATTTTTCTATAGAAAAAATTTCTTTAGAAATATTTTTCTATAGAAAAAATTTCTATAGAAATATTTTTCTATAGAAAAGATTTCTATAGAAATATTTTTCTATAGAAAAAATTGATATAGAAATATTTTTCTATAGAAAAAATTGATATAGAAATATTTTTCTATAGAAAAAATTGATATAGAAATATTTTTCTATAGAAAAAATTGATATAGAAATATTTTTCTATAGAAAAAATTTCTATAGAAATATTTTTCTATAGAAAAAATTTCTATAGAAATATTTTTCTATAGAAAAAATTTCCATAGAAATATTTTTCTATAGAAAAAATTTCTATAGAAATATTTTTCTATAGAAAAAATTTCTATAGAAATATTTTTCTATAGAAAAAATTTCAATAGAAATATTTTTCTATAGAAATATTTTTCTATATAAAAAATTTCTATAAAAATATTTTTCTATAGAAAAATTTCTATAGAAATATTTTTCTAGAGAAATATTTGTCTATAGAAAAAATTCCTGTAGAATTATTTTTCTATAGAATTAATTTTCTATAGAAAAAATTTATATAGAAATATTTTTCTAAAGAAAAAATTTCTATAGAAACATTTTCTAGAGAATAAATTTCTATATAATTATTTTTATTTAGAAAAAATTACTATAGAAAAAATTTCTATAGAAGTTTTTTTTTACAGAAAAAATTTCTAGAGTAATATTTTTCTATAAAAAAATTTCTATAAAAATATTTTTCTATAGAAATATTTTTCTACAGAAAAAATTTCTTTAGAAATATCTTTCTGTAGAAAAAAATATCTTAAGAAATATTTTTCTGTAGAAAAAATATCTATAGAAATATTTTTCTATAAAAAATTTCTTTAGAAATAATTTTCTGTTGCAAAAATATCTTTAGAAATATTTTTTTGTAGAAAAAATATCTATAGAAATATTTTTCTATAAAAAAAAATTTTTCGATAGAAATATTTTTTTATAGAAAAAATTTCTGTAGAAATTTTCGCCAACTTCAACACGCTTACTGATCTCGTATCTGACAAACCGTATCCAGTATGTACAAACTTCATTAAAAGCTTCTAAGTATCTCGCTGTAAGCAGAGGTGTACCGCAGGGATCGATAATTGGCCCTCTTCTGTTCTCTCTTTAGGCAAACGATTTGCCAGACCAACTCAAATATTGTAAAGTGAGAATGTACGCCGATGATGTCCAGATTTACATAAGCTGAAAGCCGTCATCTATGATGGATTGTACAATAAAACTATATGAAGATTTGCAACGAATCCATCTTTGGGCTTCAGCAAATGGGCTAAGTATAAACCCAAACAAATCTAAATGTATTCTGATCAAAAAAAGATTTACATTGATTGAATCAGTACCGCCAATTGTAATCAACAACCAACCTATCGACTTTGTTAACTCAACAAAAAACTTGGGAATTATTTTTAATAATAATCTAAACTGCAAAGATCATATCAACTATGCATGTGGACGGACATACTCATTACTACGAAGCCTGTGGAAAACTCAATATTTTACACCGACTAAAACAAGACTGTTACTAGCCAAAACCTACCTTATTCCTACCTTATTATATGGATGCGAAATTTTTTCGAGCTGTGACACTCAAAGTAAAATTAAACTGAAGGTTGTTTTCAATAACACGGTATGTCTTCAACATTAAGGGTCGCGCTAATGTATCCACATATGCAAAGCAAATTTATGGTCTTTCAATAAGTAACCTATTAAAAACCAAAGTTGTTCTATTTTTACACAAAATTATTTATTGCCAACAACCTTATTATCTTATATTCTTAAACGAGCAATAATTGTATATATATATATATATATATATATATATATATATATATATATATAGAATGGCTATCTCGAAAACGGCTCTAACGATTTTGATAAAATTTGGACAGTGGGTATCTTTTTTGATGTATAGGTTAAACATCTGCATAGTTCCATCCGTGTATATCCATTTCTGTGTTTTATCATTTTGAGTGTGTATTGATGAGTAGTTAAGTTTTTTGTTATAAGTGAGTATTGTTGTATTCTCCCACTAAGTAAGTCTGAGTGGGTAAAAAGACAATGAGAATAACATATTTATTTTCCTATAGTTTTGCAAAATGGATGGAATGAGTATTAGTGGTTATACAATAGATAACTTATAGTATGTCGTATGAAGTTTACTTATAGGATAAAATAAAAACTAAAAACGACATTCGATTAGTTTTTTTTCAAAACTTTGTTGTTTTTGTAGGAGTTTTTTCAAAAATTTGTTATTTTTGTGAGAAATCTTTCAAAAATTTCTCAAAAATTTCTTATTTTAATACGAGATTTTACAAAAATTTCTTAATTTTATTGGAAATTTTATTTTTTTTTATTTTTTTAGGAAATTTTTAAAAAATTTCTTATTTTCATATAAAATTAAAAAAAATATATATCTTAATTTTACAGGAAGTTTTTCAAAAATTTCTTATCCTCAAAATTTTTGATTTTGTTTTTTTATTTTTATATGAAATTTTTTTAATTTTTTTTTTATAGGAAATTCAATATTTCTTATTTTTATAGGAAATTATTCAAAAATTTCTTAATTTTGCCGGAAATTTTAATTTTTTTTTATTTTTATAGGAAGTTTTTAAAAAATTTCTTATTTTCATAGGAACTTTTTAAAAATTTCTTATTTTATAGGAAATTTTTAAAAAATTTTTTATTTTTATAAAAAAAAAATGGAAAAAATTCTTATTTTTACAGGGAATTTTTAAAAAAATTCATATTTTTATAAAAAAAATTTCTTATCTGATAGAATTTTTTTTTAATTTTAAAGAAAATTTTTATAGAAAATTTTTAAAAAATTTCTTGTTTTTTAAGGAAATTTGTAATTTTTTTTTTTCAATTTTTTAGGAAATTTTTATTTTTTTTATTTTTATAGGAAATTTTTAAAAAATTTCTTGTTTTTAAAAAATTTCTTATTAGTATAGGATTTTAAAAACTTTTAATTCTTAAAAAATTTTACTCCGTCCCTTTATTTCACTAATTTTATATTCTTTTGACATTTTTTTTTTCTTTTATTTCTATATTATTCATTTTTATAGTCAATTAAAATATATAGACACAAACACTGAAAAATGTTAAAAATTTCTTATTTTTATAAAAAAAAAATTTGAAAAATTTCTAATTTTTATAAGGAATTTTTAAAAAATGTCTTATTTTTATAAAAAAAAAATTCAAAAATTTTTTATTTGATAGAATTTTTTTTAATTTCAAAGAAAATTTTTCCTTAATTTTTATAGGAAATTTTAAAAAATTTCTGGTTTTTGTAGGAAATTTTTAATTTTCTTTTATTTTTATAGGAAATTTTTAAACTTTTTTCAATTTTATAGGAAATTTTTAATTTTTTTTTATAGGAAATTTTTAAAAAAATTTCTTATTATTATAGGATTTTTAAAAACTTTCAATTCTTAAAAAATTTTACTTTTACCCTTATTTCACTTATTTTATATTCTTTTGACAATTTTTTTTCCTTTTATTTCTATATTATTCATTTTTATAGTCAATTGAAGTATATACACCCAAACACTGAAAAATGTTAGTATTTCAACACAGAAACATTATTGCTACGAAATTGTCTTTGCATTTACCACAAGTTATTCGAAATACTCATAAATACTTATAGTTATCTAAGTATTTTGGAACAAGAAACAGTTGTAAACAGATAAATTTATCTTTCTCAACTTATAAGCAAAAGCATCAGTTACTGACTTTGTGGGTAGAGTGGATGAGCAAAAACAAAAGCAGACAATATCGGTTACACTCATTCTCTCATTTATACTACAAGTATTGAGTACTACTATGGTGTATTCGTTTTTGATGAACAATATTGTATACTCTTGCAGACGTTTAGTATAGGTCGAAGAAGAAGGGACTTTTGGAACTTTTACCTCTAAGAGGGTAAAAAGGGGAAAAAATCGAAAACGCTATGTCTCCTAAAGTAATAGGTATAGAAACAAAATTAAAATTACGTTTTAAACAGCGGACAGGTGTTTGGTACTTTTTTGAAACTATGTCCGATAGGGGGTAAAAAAGGGTGAAAATAGTTTTTTTGGCACCTTTTTAACCCACTCTTATATTTTAAACTAAAGAATATAGAAAGAAACTTGGTACTGCAATCAATAGATGTAAAAAAAACATGAAACACGTATTTGGTACTTTTTTGATTTTGGAGCCAAAATGGGTAAAAAATGGATAAAATGATAACTTAACATCTCCAAAGTAATATGAATAGGAACATTATACATTATGTTAAATGCGTTTTAAAAAAATGTACCGAATTCAATTGGCACCAAAAAAGTACCAAATATATATATGGAACTTTTAGAAATTAGGGAATAAAAAGGGGGAAAGAAAGTATTATTTTAAACAAATGAATGTTTGTCTGTATGTATGTTCTTTATAGAATAGTAAACTGTGAATTTGATTGTGTTATGCTCTTTAGCGAAGATGTTGCGGATAAGCCGGCGAAGGTTTTAAAGCTGATAAGACTAATTTCCGACAGATGGCGCCACTGAAAATTACTAAAAATTAATTAAATCGTAAACTGTACATTTGATCATGCTATGATCTTTAGCAAAGTTGTAGCGCATGAGCCGACGAAGGCTTTTTAGTTGGTATGAATAATTTCCGACAGGTGGCGCTACAGAAACTTACTCAAAGTCAATTTAATCGTAAGCTGTACATTTAATCATGCTACAATCTTTAGCAAAGTTGTTGCACATGAGCCGACTAAGGTTTTCTTAGTTGGTATGAAGAAATTTCGACAGGTGGCGCTACTGAAATTTACTCAAAGTCAATTTAATCGTATGCTGTACATTTAATCATGCTATAATCTTCAGCAAAGTTGTTACGGATAAGCCGAAGAAGGTTTATGAATTGGAATAAGCAAAGTCCGACAGGTGGCGCCACAGAAAACTACTCAAAATGAATTAAATCGTAAACTGTGCATTTGATCAGACTATAATCTTTAGCAAAGTTGTTGCGCATGAGTCGACAGAGGTTTCTGTTGATATGAATAATTTCCAAAATTATTCAAAATGAGTTAAACTGTAAACTATGCAAATTATGTGTTGTTTGGACAAAATAAATCAAATAATTCAAAATTAACTGAATATTTCTACAATGTCTTTCCTTTAAATTTATTTTAGCACTTTATAATATAAAGTATATAAAAACTTTAAAATTTTCCTCAAAATGCTTATCATAAAGCTCCGAGCAAGGCTCGGTCTACCAGGTACTCTTTATAATCGTTTGCAGTTTTCAAGATCAAACAGAGGAAATATGCTTACTACCTTTTCTTATTACCATCTGAGTGGCAATTTTTCGTTACTGCTATCCGTCTTTGGAACTCGTTACCCCATAGCGTACAAAATGTTAGTAATTCGATGATTTTTAAAAAGAATATTAAACAAATTTTTTCTTAATGATTATTATGTTTTTGTTTATGATTTTTTAATAATTATTTTTTTCCTTATGTAATAAAAATTAATGTAATGTTAGTATTAAGTTTTTCTTTTTTATTGCATTTAATGTGAATATGTTTTATAACGATTTTTTTAAATTCTGTGCTTTTTTAAATAAATAAATAAAATATATTTCTATAGAAAAATTATTCCATAGAAAAATTTTCTATAGGAAAAATTTCTATAGAAAAAATTTTCTATAGAAAATTTTTTATAGAAAACTTTTTCTATAGAAAAAAATTCTATAGAAAAATTTTTCTATGGAAAAAATTTCTATAGAAATATTTTTCTAAAAAAATTTCTATAGAAAAAATTTTCTGACATATTATATGTCTGCTTTTGGGTCTTAATTTATATCATAGTCTTGATCTTAGTCGATGCCTTAAACAGTATCTTAGTGTTTTTTTAGCATATAACTTGTTTCTTCATTTGACTCTTGTTTTTTACTTAGCATCTGTGTTAGTCGATGGATTCATACATATGTGAATGGGTATGTATATATATATATATATTATTGCTTCGTATGTATGTGTAAATGTACGTATGAGCAATATTCCACTTTATTTTATTAAATTGTTTTCACAAACTTTTTAAATTTTAGACATAATTCTCATTTATTTTTAGCCTAAAACTTTAGCGTTAATTTTATTATCTTATTTAAAGTTAAATAAATTACATTCATAATTAATGTGTTTTCATAGTCGTCCTCCTTTTCTTAGTGAATATTACATTTACACATCTAGATTTTACATAGTCTTTACACGATAATGTTTATTCATAAATATCAGTAGAATCCATCTGGAACCCGGTGGGGAAGAGACAAGCTGGCAATTGTTGGTTTATAAATTATGAAAAACTCAACAGATACAACATCATTAAAGCTGGAATTTGACAAATAGCAGGTGATGAATAAAAGAGTTAAGGCTTCAAGGCGAATAGAAGAGGAATATGTTGAGACAAAAACTCATACATACAAACATATATACACAAACACTTATACGTTTGCATACAACAAATTTATGAATATGAAATAATGTACAGACATTACTTAACAACTAGGTAAACAGGTAAATGTATGTATATGTGTTAGTATATGCATGTATGTGTATCTATTTATATCTGTCTGTATTAACGTATATTTAAAGAGCCTGAATGTGCTTATATATTAAAGTAATGTATAATTTTAAGGATATACACAAACAAGTAAAGATCCTGTGAAATCTGTCTATGTAAATGTATGTAGATGAATGTTTACTCTATTACCCGCACACTTATGTATTCCTTACATAAATCAGGTGTTATGGAAGACTGTGAACTACCGAGTAATATCTAACAACCCTCAAGTTATAACCTGGATTAATGTAAATGTGTCTTTGCAGCAAAAATTAAAGCACATAAAAGCCTGGTGGTGAAATGGAAAGACAATGGGTTAGGTTTTGTCAAATGAAAGCGAAAGGTATTATTACAATTAAAATTCATATGTAGTATATCAATTTTTTAAAAATGTTTTTAAATTTGTATAACTACCCCACTGTGCAAAATGCAAATGTGCGTATTACTTGCTTTGGAAACGTGTACAGGTATCGGTATCTAAATCTGATGACAGCAAAAGTGATAGCGGTGATGAGCATAATATCTCCAGGGCCACAAAATGATTTAGTTGACAGTTTTTTTTAAATGGAGTTTTTAAAGACAATCTAACATTTTGGTTTTTATTAATCTATGGTTTATGTGGGAATAAAAGATTTATTATTAATTCATTATTGCAAAAAGCATTTACGTGTGTTTCAATTTAATTTAGGAAACATAAAAGAATTTTTAATTTTTAGCAGATATGTACATATGTTTTATGGGATGTTTAAATTTTTTTCTATTAAAAATTGTTTCTTTAAAAAATATTTCTATAAGAAAATTTACCCAGAAAGTCATAAAATTTAGAAAATTATTTTTATAGAAAATTTTTCTAAAGAAAATTATAAATATAAAAATTTCTATAGAAATACTTTCCTATAGAAAAAATTTCTATTGAAATATTTTCCTATAGAAAAAATTTCTATAGAAATATTTTTCTATAGAAAAAAATTCTATAGAAATAATCTTCTATACAAAATATTTCTTTAGAAATAATTTTCTAAAAAAAATTTTCTTTGGAAATAATTTTCTACAGACAAAATATTTTTCTATAGAAAAAAATTTCTGTAGAAATAGAACAAATTTGTATAGAAGTGTTTTTCAATAAAACAAATTTCTAAGAAATATTTTTCTATAGAGAAAATTTCTATACAAATATTTTTCTATATAAAAAAAATTATAGAAATATTTTTCTATACCAAAATTTCTTAAAAATATATTTCTATAGAAAAAATTTCTAAAAAAAATATTTTTCTATGAAAAATATTTCTATAGAAATATTTTTCTAAAGAAACAATTTTTCTATAGAAATAATTTCTATAGAAAAATATTTCTATAAAAATATTTTTCTATAGAAAAAATGTCTTTAGAAATATTTGTTTTATCGGGAAAATTTCTATAGTAATATTTTTCTATAAAAAAATTTACATAGAAATATTTTTCTATATTAAAAATTTCTATAGAAATATTTTTCTCTAGAAAAAATTTTTGTAGAAATATTTTGCTATAGAAAAAATTTCTATAGAAATATTTTTCTATAAAAAAATTTTCTATAGAAATATTTTTCTATAGAAAAAATTTCTATAGAAATATTTTTCTATAGAAAAAATTTCTATAGAAATATTTTTCTATAGAAAAAATTTCTATAGAAATATTTTTCTATCGAAAAAATTTCTATAGAAATATTTTTCTATAGAAAAAATTTCTATAAAAATATTTTTCTATAGAAAAAATTTCTATAGAAATATTTTTCTATAGAAAAAATTTCTATAGAAATATTTTTCTATAGAAAAAATTTCTATAGAAAAATATTTCAATAGAAATTTCTATAGAAATATTTTTCTATAGAAAAAAATTCTATAGAAATTTTCAATTTTTTACTATTAAAAATTGTTTCTTTAAAAAATATTTCTATAAGAAAATTTAGAAAATTATTTTTATAGAAAATTTTTCTACAAATAATTATAAATAAAAAAAATTTTTTCTATAGAAAATTATTTCTACCGAAACTATATTTACAAAAATTTTTCTATAAAAAATTATTTCTTTAGAAAATTATTATTAAAAAAAATTATATTTATAGAAAATTTTTCTATAAAAAATTATTTCTATAGAAATTTTTTCTATTGAAAATTATTTCTATTAAAATTGTTTCTTTAGAAAATTATAGAAATTTATAAAAATAGAAATTTTTTCTATGGAAATTTTTTCTTTAGAAAATTATTTCTATAGAAATTGTTTTCTATACAAATTTTTTCTATAGAAAATTTTTCTATAGAAATTTTTTTTTATAAAAAATTATTTTTAAAGAAATGTTTTCTATAGAAAATTGTTTCTATAGAAAATTATTTCCATAGAAAATTATTTCTTTAGTAGTTTTTCCTTTAGAAAATTATTTCTATAGAAATTTTTTCTATAAAAAACTATTTCTATAGAAATTTTTTCTATAGAAAATTATTACTATAGAAATTGTTTTCTATTGAAAATTATTTCTATAGAAGATATTTTCTACAGAATATTTTTTCTATAGATATTTTTTCTATAGAAAATTATATCTTTAGAAATATTTTCTATAAAAAATTATTTCTATAGAATTATCTTCTATAGAAATATTTTCCATAGAAAATTATTTCTATAGAAATATTTTTCATAGAAAATTATTTCTATAGAAATATTTTTCATAGAAAATTATTTCTATAGATATTTTTTCTACAGAAATTTTTCTTAAAGAAAATTATTTCTATCGAAATTTTTTCTATCGAAAATTATTTCTATCGAAATTTTTTCTATCGAAAATTATTTCTATAGAATTTTTTTCTATAGAAAAGTGTTTCTATAGAAATTGTTTCTACAGAAAATATTTCTAAAGAATATAGTTTTTTTTTTAGAAAATTTTTTCTATAGAAATTTTTTCTTTAGAAAATTATTTCTATAGAAATTTTTTGTTTAAAAAATTATTTCTATAGAATTTTTTTTCTATAGAAAATTATTTCTGTTGAAATATTTTATTAACAAAAATAATTTCTATAGAAATATTTTCTATAGAAAATCATTTCTATAGAAAATTATTTCTATTGGGATGTTTTCTATAGAAAATTATTATTACTATATAGAAATAATTTTCTATAGTAAATATTTCTATTGTAATTATTTTTATAGAAATAATTTTCCGTAGAAAATATTTCTATAGAAATAATTTTCTACAGAAAATTATATCTATAGAAACATTTTCTACAGAAAATTTTTTTTTTATAGAAATAGAAATTTTTCTCTATGAATAATTATTTTTATAGAAATTTTCTTCTATTTTTTTCTATACAAATTTATTTTAATGAAAATTCTTTCTATAAAAAATAATTTCTTTAAAAGTTTTCTATAGAAAATTTTTTCTATGCCAAATGTTTTTTGTGGAAAATGATTTCTAATGAAAATGTTTTCTATAGAGAATGATTTTTATAGAAAATTATTTCTATAGCCTTATAGCAGAATAAATTATTAACGGCCGGCATCAGCCGGTCCTTCCTCCATATCTGCGGGACTTGCAGGTCGTCATTTCCGTAATCTTATAATCCCTTCCCTTCTATATATATTAGTTAATGTCTTAGTCTATGTCTTTGTATACGTCTTAGTCTATGTCTAAGTCTATGTCTTAGTCTATGTCTATGTCTATGTTAGTATATACCTTAGTCCATGTCTTAGTCTTTGCCTTTGGTTAGTCAAAATATAACACAGGCCTACAAATATTGGGGTCATGGAAGTTGTTGGAAAATGGAGGGTCATTTCCGAAGTAATTTTTTCCGTAGAATCCGAATCCGGGGTCCGAATTGCTCTATCACGTCAGGATTTTGAGATATTTGAGGTTTTTTACCCAAAAAATGGCGTTTTTGGCTACTTTTGAGGTTATGTACAGAAGAGACAAAATTTTTTGGGAGTTTTTTTTTAGTTGCATCTTATAGCACTACTCTTCCTCTTTAATTTAAGAGTCGCAGAGTTCAATTACGATTTTTCTACACCAAGTTACGTCAATTTGAAATTACGAGATATGTCCTATTAATTGCATGACCATTTGCATTGAATACGTTGAGGCAGACATTTGTCTACTGGGTATTTTCTCTTCAAAATTTTTACTTGGGGATTTTTGGGGTTACTGATTACGAATATGAAGTTGAGATATTAAAATTATCAAATTCAAGATGGCGGATTCAAAATGGCGTATAAAAATTTTTATACGCCATTTTGAATCCGCCATCTTGAATTTGATAATTTTAATATCTCAACTTCATATTCGTAATCAGTAACCCCAAAAATCCCCAAGTAAAAATTTTGAAGAGAAAATACCCAGTAGACAAATGTCTGCCTCAACGTATTCAATGCAAATGGTCATGCAATTAATAGGACATATCTCGTAATTTCAAATTTTTATACGCCATTTTGAATCCGCCATCTTGAATTTGATAATTTTAATATCTCAACTTCATATTCGTAATCAGTAACCCCAAAAATCCCCAAGTAAAAATTTTGAAGAGAAAATACCCAGTAGACAAATGTCTGCCTCAACGTATTCAATGCAAATGGTCATGCAATTAATAGGACATATCTCGTAATTTCAAATTTTTATACGCCATTTTGAATCCGCCATCTTGAATTTGATAATTTTAATATCTCAACTTCATATTCGTAATCAGTAACCCCAAAAATCCCCAAGTAAAAATTTTGAAGAGAAAATACCCAGTAGACAAATGTCTGCCTCAACGTATTCAATGCAAATGGTCATGCAATTAATAGGACATATCTCGTAATTTCAAATTGACGTAACTTGGTGTAGAAAAATCGTAATTGAACTCTGCGACTCTTAAATTAAAGAGGAAGAGTAGTGCTATAAGATGCAACTAAAAAAAAACTCCCAAAAAATTTTGTCTCTTCTGTACATAACCTCAAAAGTAGCCAAAAACGCCATTTTTTGGGTAAAAAACCTCAAATATCTCAAAATCCTGACGTGATAGAGCAATTCGGACCCCGGATTCGGATTCTACGCAAAAAATTACTTCGGAAATGACCCTCCACTTTTTGACAACAAAACCATGTTGGCCTGTGTAATTAATTCAACAGCTCTTACAAAATCATCCCACAGCAGTTAGTACTAATACTAACTACTACTTATAATAAGAGTACTAATAATAATATAGATGCTCAGCAAAACTATTGCTAAGGCATAGACTGTGATGTCATAGATATACAGAAAAACATCTTATTTATAAATATCCATTATAATGGATAATTATCTTATATAAATATATTCGAATTTCTTTAATTCTCCTGACTTTCTATTGATGTCTATCATCAAACATATTAAACGCTTTGCTAATAAAATTCAGGATATTTAAGTATTAAACTAAGGAGTCACACTTTAAACTTAAATCTAAAAATATAAGGACTTATGAAAAATAAATTTCATACATTCACACTAACACACGTCTAATCGTTCATACGCAAGGATTCATATAAATTTGCAGCAGTGATTTGTGTCTTTATTGAATTTTATTATTTTTCAATGTGAGAGTGAGAGTATCACACAGGATTCATGCCAACACAGAGAAAAGAAAAGAAAATATGGAAATGTGGGCTAAACAAAACTGGAATATATGTATGCATATAAATGCATAAATACATACTCATACATAAATAAATATATGAAAATATAATCAAATAAACAGATGGTAACTGCCAGGACGTGGGGAAGGAGAAAATAATCTGTTCCAGTTCAGTTCTAGTTCTGTTCTAGTTCTGTTCTAGTTCTGTTCTAGTTCTGTTCTAGTTCTGTTCTAGTTCTGTTCTAGTTCTGTTCTAGTTCTGTTCTAGTTCTGTTCTAGTTCTGTTCTAGTTCTGTTCTAGTTCTGTTCTAGTTCTGTTCTAGTTCTGTTCTAGTTCTGTTCTAGTTCTGTTCTAGTTCTGTTCTAGTTCTGTTCTAGTTCTGTTCTAGTTCTGTTCTAGTTCTGTTCTAGTTCTGTTCTAGTTCTGTTCTAGTTCTGTTCTAGTTCTGTTCTAGTTCTGTTCTAGTTCTGTTCTAGTTCTGTTCTAGTTCTGTTCTAGTTCTGTTCTAGTTCTGTTCTAGTTCTGTTCTAGTTCTGTTCTAGTTCTGTTCTAGTTCTGTTCTAGTTCTGTTCTAGTTCTGTTCTAGTTCTGTTCTAGTTCTGTTCTAGTTCTGTTCTAGTTCTGTTCTAGTTCTGTTCTAGTTCTGTTCTAGTTCTGTTCTAGTTCTGTTCTAGTTCTGTTCTAGTTCTGTTCTAGTTCTGTTCTAGTTCTGTTCTAGTTCTGTTCTAGTTCTGTTCTAGTTCTGTTCTAGTTCTGTTCTAGTTCTGTTCTAGTTCTGTTCTAGTTCTGTTCTAGTTCTGTTCTAGTTCTGTTCTAGTTCTGTTCTAGTTCTGTTCTAGTTCTGTTCTAGTTCTGTTCTAGTTCTGTTCTAGTTCTGTTCTAGTTCTGTTCTAGTTCTGTTCTAGTTCTGTTCTAGTTCTGTTCTAGTTCTGTTCTAGTTCTGTTCTAGTTCTGTTCTAGTTCTGTTCTAGTTCTGTTCTAGTTCTGTTCTAGTTCTGTTCTAGTTCTGTTCTAGTTCTGTTCTAGTTCTGTTCTAGTTCTGTTCTAGTTCTGTTCTAGTTCTGTTCTAGTTCTGTTCTAGTTCTGTTCTAGTTCTGTTCTAGTTCTGTTCTAGTTCTGTTCTAGTTCTGTTCTAGTTCTGTTCTAGTTCTGTTCTAGTTCTGTTCTAGTTCTGTTCTAGTTCTGTTCTAGTTCTGTTCTAGTTCTGTTCTAGTTCTGTTCTAGTTCTGTTCTAGTTCTGTTCTAGTTCTGTTCTAGTTCTGTTCTAGTTCTGTTCTAGTTCTGTTCTAGTTCTGTTCTAGTTCTGTTCTAGTTCTGTTCTAGTTCTGTTCTAGTTCTGTTCTAGTTCTGTTCTAGTTCTGTTCTAGTTCTGTTCTAGTTCTGTTCTAGTTCTGTTCTGTTCTAGTTCTGTTCTAGTTCTGTTCTAGTTCTGTTCTAGTTCTGTTCTAGTTCTGTTCTAGTTCTGTTCTAGTTCTGTTCTAGTTCTGTTCTAGTTCTGTTCTAGTTCTGTTCTAGTTCTGTTCTAGTTCTGTTCTAGTTCTGTTCTAGTTCTGTTCTAGTTCTGTTCTAGTTCTGTTCTAGTTCTAGTTCTGTTCTAGTTCTGTTCTAGTTCTAGTTCTGTTCTAGTTCTGTTCTAGTTCTGTTCTAGTTCTGTTCTAGTTCTGTTCTAGTTCTGTTCTAGTTCTGTTCTAGTTCTGTTCTAGTTCTGTTCTAGTTCTGTTCTAGTTCTGTTCTAGTTCTGTTCTAGTTCTGTTCTAGTTCTGTTCTAGTTCTGTTCTAGTTCTGTTCTAGTTCTGTTCTAGTTCTGTTCTAGTTCTGTTCTAGTTCTGTTCTAGTTCTGTTCTAGTTCTGTTCTAGTTCTGTTCTAGTTCTGTTCTAGTTCTGTTCTAGTTCTGTTCTAGTTCTGTTCTAGTTCTGTTCTAGTTCTGTTCTAGTTCTGTTCTAGTTCTGTTCTAGTTCTGTTCTAGTTCTGTTCTAGTTCTGTTCTAGTTCTGTTCTAGTTCTGTTCTAGTTCTGTTCTAGTTCTGTTCTAGTTCTGTTCTAGTTCTGTTCTAGTTCTGTTCTAGTTCTGTTCTAGTTCTGTTCTAGTTCTGTTCTAGTTCTGTTCTAGTTCTGTTCTAGTTCTGTTCTAGTTCTGTTCTAGTTCTGTTCTAGTTCTGTTCTAGTTCTGTTCTAGTTCTGTTCTAGTTCTGTTCTAGTTCTGTTCTAGTTCTGTTCTAGTTCTGTTCTAGTTCTGTTCTAGTTCTGTTCTAGTTCTGTTCTAGTTCTGTTCTAGTTCTGTTCTAGTTCTGTTCTAGTTCTGTTCTAGTTCTGTTCTAGTTCTGTTCTAGTTCTGTTCTAGTTCTGTTCTAGTTCTGTTCTAGTTCTGTTCTAGTTCTGTTCTAGTTCTGTTCTAGTTCTGTTCTAGTTCTGTTCTAGTTCTGTTCTAGTTCTGTTCTAGTTCTGTTCTAGTTCTGTTCTAGTTCTGTTCTAGTTCTGTTCTAGTTCTGTTCTAGTTCTGTTCTAGTTCTGTTCTAGTTCTGTTCTAGTTCTGTTCTAGTTCTGTTCTAGTTCTGTTCTAGTTCTGTTCTAGTTCTGTTCTAGTTCTGTTCTAGTTCTGTTCTAGTTCTGTTCTAGTTCTGTTCTAGTTCTGTTCTAGTTCTGTTCTAGTTCTGTTCTAGTTCTGTTCTAGTTCTGTTCTAGTTCTGTTCTAGTTCTGTTCTAGTTCTGTTCTAGTTCTGTTCTAGTTCTGTTCTAGTTCTGTTCTAGTTCTGTTCTAGTTCTGTTCTAGTTCTGTTCTAGTTCTGTTCTAGTTCTGTTCTAGTTCTGTTCTAGTTCTGTTCTAGTTCTGTTCTAGTTCTGTTCTAGTTCTGTTCTAGTTCTGTTCTAGTTCTGTTCTAGTTCTGTTCTAGTTCTGTTCTAGTTCTGTTCTAGTTCTGTTCTAGTTCTGTTCTAGTTCTGTTCTAGTTCTGTTCTAGTTCTGTTCTAGTTCTGTTCTAGTTCTGTTCTAGTTCTGTTCTAGTTCTGTTCTAGTTCTGTTCTAGTTCTGTTCTAGTTCTGTTCTAGTTCTGTTCTAGTTCTGTTCTAGTTCTGTTCTAGTTCTGTTCTAGTTCTGTTCTAGTTCTGTTCTAGTTCTGTTCTAGTTCTGTTCTAGTTCTGTTCTAGTTCTGTTCTAGTTCTGTTCTAGTTCTGTTCTAGTTCTGTTCTAGTTCTGTTCTAGTTCTGTTCTAGTTCTGTTCTAGTTCTGTTCTAGTTCTGTTCTAGTTCTGTTCTAGTTCTGTTCTAGTTCTGTTCTAGTTCTGTTCTAGTTCTGTTCTAGTTCTGTTCTAGTTCTGTTCTAGTTCTGTTCTAGTTCTGTTCTAGTTCTGTTCTAGTTCTGTTCTAGTTCTGTTCTAGTTCTGTTCTAGTTCTGTTCTAGTTCTGTTCTAGTTCTGTTCTAGTTCTGTTCTAGTTCTGTTCTAGTTCTGTTCTAGTTCTGTTCTAGTTCTGTTCTAGTTCTGTTCTAGTTCTGTTCTAGTTCTGTTCTAGTTCTGTTCTAGTTCTGTTCTAGTTCTGTTCTAGTTCTGTTCTAGTTCTGTTCTAGTTCTGTTCTAGTTCTGTTCTAGTTCTGTTCTAGTTCTGTTCTAGTTCTGTTCTAGTTCTGTTCTAGTTCTGTTCTAGTTCTGTTCTAGTTCTGTTCTAGTTCTGTTCTAGTTCTGTTCTAGTTCTGTTCTAGTTCTGTTCTAGTTCTGTTCTAGTTCTGTTCTAGTTCTGTTCTAGTTCTGTTCTAGTTCTGTTCTAGTTCTGTTCTAGTTCTGTTCTAGTTCTGTTCTAGTTCTGTTCTAGTTCTGTTCTAGTTCTGTTCTAGTTCTGTTCTAGTTCTGTTCTAGTTCTGTTCTAGTTCTGTTCTAGTTCTGTTCTAGTTCTGTTCTAGTTCTGTTCTAGTTCTGTTCTAGTTCTGTTCTAGTTCTGTTCTAGTTCTGTTCTAGTTCTGTTCTAGTTCTGTTCTAGTTCTGTTCTAGTTCTGTTCTAGTTCTGTTCTAGTTCTGTTCTAGTTCTGTTCTAGTTCTGTTCTAGTTCTGTTCTAGTTCTGTTCTAGTTCTGTTCTAGTTCTGTTCTAGTTCTGTTCTAGTTCTGTTCTAGTTCTGTTCTAGTTCTGTTCTAGTTCTGTTCTAGTTCTGTTCTAGTTCTGTTCTAGTTCTGTTCTAGTTCTGTTCTAGTTCTGTTCTAGTTCTGTTCTAGTTCTGTTCTAGTTCTGTTCTAGTTCTGTTCTAGTTCTGTTCTAGTTCTGTTCTAGTTCTGTTCTAGTTCT
Organism: Stomorhina lunata; assembly: GCA_933228675.1. Lineage (NCBI taxonomy): Eukaryota > Metazoa > Arthropoda > Insecta > Diptera > Rhiniidae > Stomorhina > Stomorhina lunata. Next base: position 46,488,158 of record OW121743.1, on the reverse strand, counting down.
GTTCTAGTTCTGTTCTAGTTCTGTTCTAGTTCTGTTCTAGTTCTGTTCTAGTTCTGTTCTAGTTCTGTTCTAGTTCTGTTCTAGTTCTGTTCTAGTTCTGTTCTAGTTCTGTTCTAGTTCTGTTCTAGTTCTGTTCTAGTTCTGTTCTAGTTCTGTTCTAGTTCTGTTCTAGTTCTGTTCTAGTTCTGTTCTAGTTCTGTTCTAGTTCTGTTCTAGTTCTGTTCTAGTTCTGTTCTAGTTCTGTTCTAGTTCTGTTCTAGTTCTGTTCTAGTTCTGTTCTAGTTCTGTTCTAGTTCTGTTCTAGTTCTGTTCTAGTTCTGTTCTAGTTCTGTTCTAGTTCTGTTCTAGTTCTGTTCTAGTTCTGTTCTAGTTCTGTTCTAGTTCTGTTCTAGTTCTGTTCTAGTTCTGTTCTAGTTCTGTTCTAGTTCTGTTCTAGTTCTGTTCTAGTTCTGTTCTAGTTCTGTTCTAGTTCTGTTCTAGTTCTGTTCTAGTTCTGTTCTAGTTCTGTTCTAGTTCTGTTCTAGTTCTGTTCTAGTTCTGTTCTAGTTCTGTTCTAGTTCTGTTCTAGTTCTGTTCTAGTTCTGTTCTAGTTCTGTTCTAGTTCTGTTCTAGTTCTGTTCTAGTTCTGTTCTAGTTCTGTTCTAGTTCTGTTCTAGTTCTGTTCTAGTTCTGTTCTAGTTCTGTTCTAGTTCTGTTCTAGTTCTGTTCTAGTTCTGTTCTAGTTCTGTTCTAGTTCTGTTCTAGTTCTGTTCTAGTTCTGTTCTAGTTCTGTTCTAGTTCTGTTCTAGTTCTGTTCTAGTTCTGTTCTAGTTCTGTTCTAGTTCTGTTCTAGTTCTGTTCTAGTTCTGTTCTAGTTCTGTTCTAGTTCTGTTCTAGTTCTGTTCTAGTTCTGTTCTAGTTCTGTTCTAGTTCTGTTCTAGTTCTGTTCTAGTTCTGTTCTAGTTCTGTTCTAGTTCTGTTCTAGTTCTGTTCTAGTTCTGTTCTAGTTCTGTTCTAGTTCTGTTCTAGTTCTGTTCTAGTTCTGTTCTAGTTCTGTTCTAGTTCTGTTCTAGTTCTGTTCTAGTTCTGTTCTAGTTCTGTTCTAGTTCTGTTCTAGTTCTGTTCTAGTTCTGTTCTAGTTCTGTTCTAGTTCTGTTCTAGTTCTGTTCTAGTTCTGTTCTAGTTCTGTTCTAGTTCTGTTCTAGTTCTGTTCTAGTTCTGTTCTAGTTCTGTTCTAGTTCTGTTCTAGTTCTGTTCTAGTTCTGTTCTAGTTCTGTTCTAGTTCTGTTCTAGTTCTGTTCTAGTTCTGTTCTAGTTCTGTTCTAGTTCTGTTCTAGTTCTGTTCTAGTTCTGTTCTAGTTCTGTTCTAGTTCTGTTCTAGTTCTGTTCTAGTTCTGTTCTAGTTCTGTTCTAGTTCTGTTCTAGTTCTGTTCTAGTTCTGTTCTAGTTCTGTTCTAGTTCTGTTCTAGTTCTGTTCTAGTTCTGTTCTAGTTCTGTTCTAGTTCTGTTCTAGTTCTGTTCTAGTTCTGTTCTAGTTCTGTTCTAGTTCTGTTCTAGTTCTGTTCTAGTTCTGTTCTAGTTCTGTTCTAGTTCTGTTCTAGTTCTGTTCTAGTTCTGTTCTAGTTCTGTTCTAGTTCTGTTCTAGTTCTGTTCTAGTTCTGTTCTAGTTCTGTTCTAGTTCTGTTCTAGTTCTGTTCTAGTTCTGTTCTAGTTCTGTTCTAGTTCTGTTCTAGTTCTGTTCTAGTTCTGTTCTAGTTCTGTTCTAGTTCTGTTCTAGTTCTGTTCTAGTTCTGTTCTAGTTCTGTTCTAGTTCTGTTCTAGTTCTGTTCTAGTTCTGTTCTAGTTCTGTTCTAGTTCTGTTCTAGTTCTGTTCTAGTTCTGTTCTAGTTCTGTTCTAGTTCTGTTCTAGTTCTGTTCTAGTTCTGTTCTAGTTCTGTTCTAGTTCTGTTCTAGTTCTGTTCTAGTTCTGTTCTAGTTCTGTTCTAGTTCTGTTCTAGTTCTGTTCTAGTTCTGTTCTAGTTCTGTTCTAGTTCTGTTCTAGTTCTGTTCTAGTTCTGTTCTAGTTCTGTTCTAGTTCTGTTCTAGTTCTGTTCTAGTTCTGTTCTAGTTCTGTTCTAGTTCTGTTCTAGTTCTGTTCTAGTTCTGTTCTAGTTCTGTTCTAGTTCTGTTCTAGTTCTGTTCTAGTTCTGTTCTAGTTCTGTTCTAGTTCTGTTCTAGTTCTGTTCTAGTTCTGTTCTAGTTCTGTTCTAGTTCTGTTCTAGTTCTGTTCTAGTTCTGTTCTAGTTCTGTTCTAGTTCTGTTCTAGTTCTGTTCTAGTTCTGTTCTAGTTCTGTTCTAGTTCTGTTCTAGTTCTGTTCTAGTTCTGTTCTAGTTCTGTTCTAGTTCTGTTCTAGTTCTGTTCTAGTTCTGTTCTAGTTCTGTTCTAGTTCTGTTCTAGTTCTGTTCTAGTTCTGTTCTAGTTCTGTTCTAGTTCTGTTCTAGTTCTGTTCTAGTTCTGTTCTAGTTCTGTTCTAGTTCTGTTCTAGTTCTGTTCTAGTTCTGTTCTAGTTCTGTTCTAGTTCTGTTCTAGTTCTGTTCTAGTTCTGTTCTAGTTCTGTTCTAGTTCTGTTCTAGTTCTGTTCTAGTTCTGTTCTAGTTCTGTTCTAGTTCTGTTCTAGTTCTGTTCTAGTTCTGTTCTAGTTCTGTTCTAGTTCTGTTCTAGTTCTGTTCTAGTTCTGTTCTAGTTCTGTTCTAGTTCTGTTCTAGTTCTGTTCTAGTTCTGTTCTAGTTCTGTTCTAGTTCTGTTCTAGTTCTGTTCTAGTTCTGTTCTAGTTCTGTTCTAGTTCTGTTCTAGTTCTGTTCTAGTTCTGTTCTAGTTCTGTTCTAGTTCTGTTCTAGTTCTGTTCTAGTTCTGTTCTAGTTCTGTTCTAGTTCTGTTCTAGTTCTGTTCTAGTTCTGTTCTAGTTCTGTTCTAGTTCTGTTCTAGTTCTGTTCTAGTTCTGTTCTAGTTCTGTTCTAGTTCTGTTCTAGTTCTGTTCTAGTTCTGTTCTAGTTCTGTTCTAGTTCTGTTCTAGTTCTGTTCTAGTTCTGTTCTAGTTCTGTTCTAGTTCTGTTCTAGTTCTGTTCTAGTTCTGTTCTAGTTCTGTTCTAGTTCTGTTCTAGTTCTGTTCTAGTTCTGTTCTAGTTCTGTTCTAGTTCTGTTCTAGTTCTGTTCTAGTTCTGTTCTAGTTCTGTTCTAGTTCTGTTCTAGTTCTGTTCTAGTTCTGTTCTAGTTCTGTTCTAGTTCTGTTCTAGTTCTGTTCTAGTTCTGTTCTAGTTCTGTTCTAGTTCTGTTCTAGTTCTGTTCTAGTTCTGTTCTAGTTCTGTTCTAGTTCTGTTCTAGTTCTGTTCTAGTTCTGTTCTAGTTCTGTTCTAGTTCTGTTCTAGTTCTGTTCTAGTTCTGTTCTAGTTCTGTTCTAGTTCTGTTCTAGTTCTGTTCTAGTTCTGTTCTAGTTCTGTTCTAGTTCTGTTCTAGTTCTGTTCTAGTTCTGTTCTAGTTCTGTTCTAGTTCTGTTCTAGTTCTGTTCTAGTTCTGTTCTAGTTCTGTTCTAGTTCTGTTCTAGTTCTGTTCTAGTTCTGTTCTAGTTCTGTTCTAGTTCTGTTCTAGTTCTGTTCTAGTTCTGTTCTAGTTCTGTTCTAGTTCTGTTCTAGTTCTGTTCTAGTTCTGTTCTAGTTCTGTTCTAGTTCTGTTCTAGTTCTGTTCTAGTTCTGTTCTAGTTCTGTTCTAGTTCTGTTCTAGTTCTGTTCTAGTTCTGTTCTAGTTCTGTTCTAGTTCTGTTCTAGTTCTGTTCTAGTTCTGTTCTAGTTCTGTTCTAGTTCTGTTCTAGTTCTGTTCTAGTTCTGTTCTAGTTCTGTTCTAGTTCTGTTCTAGTTCTGTTCTAGTTCTGTTCTAGTTCTGTTCTAGTTCTGTTCTAGTTCTGTTCTAGTTCTGTTCTAGTTCTGTTCTAGTTCTGTTCTAGTTCTGTTCTAGTTCTGTTCTAGTTCTGTTCTAGTTCTGTTCTAGTTCTGTTCTAGTTCTGTTCTAGTTCTGTTCTAGTTCTGTTCTAGTTCTGTTCTAGTTCTGTTCTAGTTCTGTTCTAGTTCTGTTCTAGTTCTGTTCTAGTTCTGTTCTAGTTCTGTTCTAGTTCTGTTCTAGTTCTGTTCTAGTTCTGTTCTAGTTCTGTTCTAGTTCTGTTCTAGTTCTGTTCTAGTTCTGTTCTAGTTCTGTTCTAGTTCTGTTCTAGTTCTGTTCTAGTTCTGTTCTAGTTCTGTTCTAGTTCTGTTCTAGTTCTGTTCTAGTTCTGTTCTAGTTCTGTTCTAGTTCTGTTCTAGTTCTGTTCTAGTTCTGTTCTAGTTCTGTTCTAGTTCTGTTCTAGTTCTGTTCTAGTTCTGTTCTAGTTCTGTTCTAGTTCTGTTCTAGTTCTGTTCTAGTTCTGTTCTAGTTCTGTTCTAGTTCTGTTCTAGTTCTGTTCTAGTTCTGTTCTAGTTCTGTTCTAGTTCTGTTCTAGTTCTGTTCTAGTTCTGTTCTAGTTCTGTTCTAGTTCTGTTCTAGTTCTGTTCTAGTTCTGTTCTAGTTCTGTTCTAGTTCTGTTCTAGTTCTGTTCTAGTTCTGTTCTAGTTCTGTTCTAGTTCTGTTCTAGTTCTGTTCTAGTTCTGTTCTAGTTCTGTTCTAGTTCTGTTCTAGTTCTGTTCTAGTTCTGTTCTAGTTCTGTTCTAGTTCTGTTCTAGTTCTGTTCTAGTTCTGTTCTAGTTCTGTTCTAGTTCTGTTCTAGTTCTGTTCTAGTTCTGTTCTAGTTCTGTTCTAGTTCTGTTCTAGTTCTGTTCTAGTTCTGTTCTAGTTCTGTTCTAGTTCTGTTCTAGTTCTGTTCTAGTTCTGTTCTAGTTCTGTTCTAGTTCTGTTCTAGTTCTGTTCTAGTTCTGTTCTAGTTCTGTTCTAGTTCTGTTCTAGTTCTGTTCTAGTTCTGTTCTAGTTCTGTTCTAGTTCTGTTCTAGTTCTGTTCTAGTTCTGTTCTAGTTCTGTTCTAGTTCTGTTCTAGTTCTGTTCTAGTTCTGTTCTAGTTCTGTTCTAGTTCTGTTCTAGTTCTGTTCTAGTTCTGTTCTAGTTCTGTTCTAGTTCTGTTCTAGTTCTGTTCTAGTTCTGTTCTAGTTCTGTTCTAGTTCTGTTCTAGTTCTGTTCTAGTTCTGTTCTAGTTCTGTTCTAGTTCTGTTCTAGTTCTGTTCTAGTTCTGTTCTAGTTCTGTTCTAGTTCTGTTCTAGTTCTGTTCTAGTTCTGTTCTAGTTCTGTTCTAGTTCTGTTCTAGTTCTGTTCTAGTTCTGTTCTAGTTCTGTTCTAGTTCTGTTCTAGTTCTGTTCTAGTTCTGTTCTAGTTCTGTTCTAGTTCTGTTCTAGTTCTGTTCTAGTTCTGTTCTAGTTCTGTTCTAGTTCTGTTCTAGTTCTGTTCTAGTTCTGTTCTAGTTCTGTTCTAGTTCTGTTCTAGTTCTGTTCTAGTTCTGTTCTAGTTCTGTTCTAGTTCTGTTCTAGTTCTGTTCTAGTTCTGTTCTAGTTCTGTTCTAGTTCTGTTCTAGTTCTGTTCTAGTTCTGTTCTAGTTCTGTTCTAGTTCTGTTCTAGTTCTGTTCTAGTTCTGTTCTAGTTCTGTTCTAGTTCTGTTCTAGTTCTGTTCTAGTTCTGTTCTAGTTCTGTTCTAGTTCTGTTCTAGTTCTGTTCTAGTTCTGTTCTAGTTCTGTTCTAGTTCTGTTCTAGTTCTGTTCTAGTTCTGTTCTAGTTCTGTTCTAGTTCTGTTCTAGTTCTGTTCTAGTTCTGTTCTAGTTCTGTTCTAGTTCTGTTCTAGTTCTGTTCTAGTTCTGTTCTAGTTCTGTTCTAGTTCTGTTCTAGTTCTGTTCTAGTTCTGTTCTAGTTCTGTTCTAGTTCTGTTCTAGTTCTGTTCTAGTTCTGTTCTAGTTCTGTTCTAGTTCTGTTCTAGTTCTGTTCTAGTTCTGTTCTAGTTCTGTTCTAGTTCTGTTCTAGTTCTGTTCTAGTTCTGTTCTAGTTCTGTTCTAGTTCTGTTCTAGTTCTGTTCTAGTTCTGTTCTAGTTCTGTTCTAGTTCTGTTCTAGTTCTGTTCTAGTTCTGTTCTAGTTCTGTTCTAGTTCTGTTCTAGTTCTGTTCTAGTTCTGTTCTAGTTCTGTTCTAGTTCTGTTCTAGTTCTGTTCTAGTTCTGTTCTAGTTCTGTTCTAGTTCTGTTCTAGTTCTGTTCTAGTTCTGTTCTAGTTCTGTTCTAGTTCTGTTCTAGTTCTGTTCTAGTTCTGTTCTAGTTCTGTTCTAGTTCTGTTCTAGTTCTGTTCTAGTTCTGTTCTAGTTCTGTTCTAGTTCTGTTCTAGTTCTGTTCTAGTTCTGTTCTAGTTCTGTTCTAGTTCTGTTCTAGTTCTGTTCTAGTTCTGTTCTAGTTCTGTTCTAGTTCTGTTCTAGTTCTGTTCTAGTTCTGTTCTAGTTCTGTTCTAGTTCTGTTCTAGTTCTGTTCTAGTTCTGTTCTAGTTCTGTTCTAGTTCTGTTCTAGTTCTGTTCTAGTTCTGTTCTAGTTCTGTTCTAGTTCTGTTCTAGTTCTGTTCTAGTTCTGTTCTAGTTCTGTTCTAGTTCTGTTCTAGTTCTGTTCTAGTTCTGTTCTAGTTCTGTTCTAGTTCTGTTCTAGTTCTGTTCTAGTTCTGTTCTAGTTCTGTTCTAGTTCTGTTCTAGTTCTGTTCTAGTTCTGTTCTAGTTCTGTTCTAGTTCTGTTCTAGTTCTGTTCTAGTTCTGTTCTAGTTCTGTTCTAGTTCTGTTCTAGTTCTGTTCTAGTTCTGTTCTAGTTCTGTTCTAGTTCTGTTCTAGTTCTGTTCTAGTTCTGTTCTAGTTCTGTTCTAGTTCTGTTCTAGTTCTGTTCTAGTTCTGTTCTAGTTCTGTTCTAGTTCTGTTCTAGTTCTGTTCTAGTTCTGTTCTAGTTCTGTTCTAGTTCTGTTCTAGTTCTGTTCTAGTTCTGTTCTAGTTCTGTTCTAGTTCTGTTCTAGTTCTGTTCTAGTTCTGTTCTAGTTCTGTTCTAGTTCTGTTCTAGTTCTGTTCTAGTTCTGTTCTAGTTCTGTTCTAGTTCTGTTCTAGTTCTGTTCTAGTTCTGTTCTAGTTCTGTTCTAGTTCTGTTCTAGTTCTGTTCTAGTTCTGTTCTAGTTCTGTTCTAGTTCTGTTCTAGTTCTGTTCTAGTTCTGTTCTAGTTCTGTTCTAGTTCTGTTCTAGTTCTGTTCTAGTTCTGTTCTAGTTCTGTTCTAGTTCTGTTCTAGTTCTGTTCTAGTTCTGTTCTAGTTCTGTTCTAGTTCTGTTCTAGTTCTGTTCTAGTTCTGTTCTAGTTCTGTTCTAGTTCTGTTCTAGTTCTGTTCTAGTTCTGTTCTAGTTCTGTTCTAGTTCTGTTCTAGTTCTGTTCTAGTTCTGTTCTAGTTCTGTTCTAGTTCTGTTCTAGTTCTGTTCTAGTTCTGTTCTAGTTCTGTTCTAGTTCTGTTCTAGTTCTGTTCTAGTTCTGTTCTAGTTCTGTTCTAGTTCTGTTCTAGTTCTGTTCTAGTTCTGTTCTAGTTCTGTTCTAGTTCTGTTCTAGTTCTGTTCTAGTTCTGTTCTAGTTCTGTTCTAGTTCTGTTCTAGTTCTGTTCTAGTTCTGTTCTAGTTCTGTTCTAGTTCTGTTCTAGTTCTGTTCTAGTTCTGTTCTAGTTCTGTTCTAGTTCTGTTCTAGTTCTGTTCTAGTTCTGTTCTAGTTCTGTTCTAGTTCTGTTCTAGTTCTGTTCTAGTTCTGTTCTAGTTCTGTTCTAGTTCTGTTCTAGTTCTGTTCTAGTTCTGTTCTAGTTCTGTTCTAGTTCTGTTCTAGTTCTGTTCTAGTTCTGTTCTAGTTCTGTTCTAGTTCTGTTCTAGTTCTGTTCTAGTTCTGTTCTAGTTCTGTTCTAGTTCTGTTCTAGTTCTGTTCTAGTTCTGTTCTAGTTCTGTTCTAGTTCTGTTCTAGTTCTGTTCTAGTTCTGTTCTAGTTCTGTTCTAGTTCTGTTCTAGTTCTGTTCTAGTTCTGTTCTAGTTCTGTTCTAGTTCTGTTCTAGTTCTGTTCTAGTTCTGTTCTAGTTCTGTTCTAGTTCTGTTCTAGTTCTGTTCTAGTTCTGTTCTAGTTCTGTTCTAGTTCTGTTCTAGTTCTGTTCTAGTTCTGTTCTAGTTCTGTTCTAGTTCTGTTCTAGTTCTGTTCTAGTTCTGTTCTAGTTCTGTTCTAGTTCTGTTCTAGTTCTGTTCTAGTTCTGTTCTAGTTCTGTTCTAGTTCTGTTCTAGTTCTGTTCTAGTTCTGTTCTAGTTCTGTTCTAGTTCTGTTCTAGTTCTGTTCTAGTTCTGTTCTAGTTCTGTTCTAGTTCTGTTCTAGTTCTGTTCTAGTTCTGTTCTAGTTCTGTTCTAGTTCTGTTCTAGTTCTGTTCTAGTTCTGTTCTAGTTCTGTTCTAGTTCTGTTCTAGTTCTGTTCTAGTTCTGTTCTAGTTCTGTTCTAGTTCTGTTCTAGTTCTGTTCTAGTTCTGTTCTAGTTCTGTTCTAGTTCTGTTCTAGTTCTGTTCTAGTTCTGTTCTAGTTCTGTTCTAGTTCTGTTCTAGTTCTGTTCTAGTTCTGTTCTAGTTCTGTTCTAGTTCTGTTCTAGTTCTGTTCTAGTTCTGTTCTAGTTCTGTTCTAGTTCTGTTCTAGTTCTGTTCTAGTTCTGTTCTAGTTCTGTTCTAGTTCTGTTCTAGTTCTGTTCTAGTTCTGTTCTAGTTCTGTTCTAGTTCTGTTCTAGTTCTGTTCTAGTTCTGTTCTAGTTCTGTTCTAGTTCTGTTCTAGTTCTGTTCTAGTTCTGTTCTAGTTCTGTTCTAGTTCTGTTCTAGTTCTGTTCTAGTTCTGTTCTAGTTCTGTTCTAGTTCTGTTCTAGTTCTGTTCTAATTCTGTTCTAGTTCTGTTCTAGTTCTGTCCTAGTTCTGTTCTAATTCTGGTCTAGTTCTGTTCTAGTTCTGTTCTAGTTCTGTTCTAGTTCTGTTCTAGTTCTGTTCTAATTCTGTTCTAGTTCTGTTCTAGTTCTGTTCTAGTTCTGTTCTAGTTCTGTTCTAGTTCTGTTCTAGTTCTGTTCTAGTTCTGTTCTAGTTCTGTTCTAGTTCTGTTCTAGTTCTGTTCTAATTCTGTTTTAGTTCTGTTCTAGTTCTGTTGTATTTATATTACCAAGTAATTTTTCCACTTACATCACAGAAAGCATAAGGTTTCTATATTAGAAAAAAACCTACACAGATTGAATTTTGCCACCCACACCATAAATTTGAACTTTCAACAGAAAATAACCAAAGATTAACATTCTTTGTGATATAAAGCTGGCACAAGAGATATTGAAAAAGAGAGAGTAATTTAAATTTAAAGAGAATCTAAAAACTACCATTTGACATTTTAACTTTGTATGAGTTTATCTCTCTTGTGACAATTTTCCATCACTCTTTCTCTTTTTCGGCTCTCCATATTTGTTGTAGAACTCAAACAAAAAGAAAACTAAGAACAACTTTGTTGTAAAACTAAAACACTCTCACTCTCAAATGAGTATTTAAAGGAGAGTGTATGTGTGTGTGTGGGTTTGTGAAATAAATAGTGCAAGTGTATTCACAATAGCAGTAATAGCAACAACAAGAACAAGAGCAATTGAGATAGTAGCGTAAAATCACTTGTGCTACTAACACATTGAACCACAGACACAAAAAACCAAATGTGGCCCATTCGTACTCTTCCTCTTGGTCTCCTCTCCTGCTGACTCTTGTGGTCTTAGCCCTCGTTATAGACGAAGCATTCAAACAAGGATAATAAGTTTTTGTGTAATTGTGTGTTCTTGTGTTAGTTGTTGTTGTTTGTGTTGTTTGTGTTGTTGGCTTAGTAATGTTGGTGTGTGTTGTTTTTGCTGTGCTATTTTTAAAAGGATATTACAACAAATTTATGCATTTTGATGAAACTTAACCAACATTTAACTCATACTCTTGTGTTTCGTTTTTGTTTTTTGCTTTAAAAGAGCTTTTACGAGTAAAGCTTTCTTTCTCATACCATTTTGGTGTTGCTGGAAAACGTAGTTTTGTTGTATGAATTTAAGTCAAATATATATATAATATCTTTTTGCTGATGACGAGGATGTGGGCCTGAGTTTATTTCAAACCTATAACAACAACATTATATGTTATACTAAATGCTTTAAGTTTTCTATTTTGTTTTTTTTTTTGCCATTTTTTTCTTTTCGTTTTTTGGCAACATTTCGTGGCAGCTTTAAAATGTCAGTTATTTGTACGCCTTTGAAAACTTCACACATTTATACGGTTGAAAATTGTTTATTACGGGTAAAAAAATTTTAAATAAAAATTTTAAATTCAAATGAAAATAAATTTGAAAAAAAAAAATTTAACAAACAAATTTTTTGCTGTAAATCATAAAAAATAAAAGCCGAGAGTTTTCGTCTAAAATTTAAGTTAAACGTGTGATAAATGTAAAAATTTATAACAACAACAACAAAAAAAAAAACAAATAATTAAGTGAGAATTTTATCACCAACAAATTCACTCGAAACGAAGTAAAAGTCATAGAAAAGCTGCATCTAAAGGGAATTTCTTAAAGTAGGAATAAAACAATGAAGTTAATTAAAAAATTAACTTAAATATATTAAAGTAAATATTTAGTTTTGTTAACAATATTCTTAAGTTTTTTTTTCAATTTTACACTTAATATATTTAAGTTTTATACTAAAACGTGTTTAGTAACGAATTGATAAAAATGCAAATAAATATTTTGCAAAATGAAAAAAAAAATATTAAACATGCCTCAGTCAACATTTTATTTGTTAATAAATATTAATAAATGTGTTTTTCAAAATTAAAGTATAACAAAAAACAAATTAACAAAATTATGTAAAGAAAATTTACAATATTTGAAGAACAAAAGTTTTAATTAGATTTTATTTCAAAATAAATATATATTACGTAAACTTTTTCTAAAATTGTTGTGAAAGATAAAAAGTTGTAAGGCGACATATTCATGTAGAGGAAATCTTTTTGATATTAAGCCATCATAATGTTTTGCCCTGCATGGAAATACTGATGAAAATAGTATCAATTTCAATAAATTTTACGGTTTTCATAATTTTTTTTTTTATTTTTTTTTTCTCCTGTAAAGTAGCAAAAGATCGAGTTAGGCCTTTTTTATATAAAGCCATCCATTTACATCATTAAATTTAAAATTTGTTGATCAATTTTTATTTAAAACAAGTAAGAGTTTTTGATATAAAAAAAGGAAGAGTGAAATATTTGACTGTTTCTCATCTATTTAATAGTACCTGGTTGACCGAGCCTTGCTCGGAGCTTTATGATAAGCATTTTGGGGCAAATTTAAAAATTTTTATATATTTTATTTTATAACGTAGTAAAATAAATTTAGAGGAAATACATTGTAAAAATATTCAGTTAATTTTGAATTATTTTATTTATTTTGTCCGATCAACACATAGTTTACAGTTTAACTTATTTTGAACAGTTTTGGAAATTGGTCATACCAACAGAAACCTCCTACGACTCATGCGCAACAACTTTGCTAAAGATTATAGCCTGATCTAATGCACAGTTTACGATTTAATTCATTTTGAGTAGTTTTCAGTGGCGCCACCTTAAGTTGTTCATACCAATTAAGAAACCTTCGTCTGCTTATGCGTAACAACTTTGCTTATGATTATAACATGATCAAATACACAGTTTACGATTTAATTAATTTTGAGTAATTTTCAGTGGCGTCACCTATCGGACTTTGGTCGTTCCCATAAATAAACCTTCGTCGGCTTATCCGCAACAACTTTGCTAAAGATTATAGCATGATTAAATGTATAGCTTACGATTAAATTGACTTTGAGTGAATTTCAGTGGCGCCACCTGTCGAAATTTCTTCATACCAACTAAGAAACCTTCGTCGGCTCATGTGCAACAACTTTGCTAAAGATTATAGCATGATTAAATGTATAGCTTACTATTAAATTGACTTTGAGTAATTTTCAATAGCACCACCCATCAGAATTAATTCACACCAAATAAAAAGCCTTCGCCGGCTCATGCGCTACAACTTTGCTAAAGATCATAGCATATTCAAATGTACTGTTTATGATTAAATTAATTTTTAGTCACTTTCAGTGGCGCCACCTGTCGGAAATTCGGTTTACCAACTTAAAAACCTCCGCCGGCTTATCCGCAACATCTTTGCTGAAGAGCATAACATGATCAAATTCACAGTTTACTATTCTATAAAGAACATACATACAGACAAACATTAATTTGTTTTAAAGTTATAACATTACTCATTTTTCCCCTTTTTATCCCCTACTGGTTGGTACTTATTTGGTACATTTTATAAAAACGCAGTTAACATAAATCTTATTCATATTACTTTTTGAGACGTTAAGTTATCATGTTATCCCATTTTTTACCCATTTTGGCCCCAAAATCAAAAAAGAACCAAATACGTATTCAATATTTCTTTCACATCTATTGACTTCAGTACAAAGTTCCTTTCTATATTCTTTGGTTTAAAAAATAAGAGTGGGTTAAAAAAGTACCAAAAAAACAATTTTCACCCTTTTTTACCCCCTAAGTTTCAAAAAAGTAGCAAACACCTGTCCGCTTATTTTCATAGCTGTTAAAAACGTAATTTAATTTTGTTTTTATACCTATTACTTCAGGAGATATAACGTTTTCGATTTTTCCCCTTTTTACCCGTTTTAACCCTCTTAGAGGCAAAGGTTCCAAAAGTCCCTTTTTCTTTGACCTATATATACATAAAAAAAATTTTATCAAAATCGTTAGAGCCGTTTTCGAGATATATATATAAATATATATATATAATAAATATATATATATAAATATATATATATATATATATATATATATATATATATATATATATATATATATATATATACAATTATTGCTCGTTTAAGAATATAAGATATCTACCTTCAAAATTTATGTATGTCCCTAAAAGAGCAACTTTGCTAAGTAACGAAAGTAACGGATTCAAGTAACGGAAAATGTAAACCGATTGTGTTAATGTGTGATTTTATCATCGGAAAAAATGGCTTATATTAGATCTATGGTCAAATGTGAACCGATTCCGATGAAATTGTATATGCCAGAAATTTATCCATTTAAAATTTTATTGTCATAGCTATCAAAGCTTGTCATTAATTACACAAGTTTACAAATTGCGCTTAACTTTTGGATCAGAGTAGATGAGAACAAATCTTAACGTTATCTGATACGCAGATCAGATCTGCGTATTTGACTACATATTTCCAATTTTTCTATTTTCTACATATTTTCTATTACATTAAAATCTGGACTTTGAAGAGGACAATCCAGAGTTTCAACACCGGCCTCTATTAGAAATTTTGTGATCATTTTGCATTTATGATACGGAGCGTTATCCTGTTGGAAAATGAATGCTTCTCCGATCAATCTATCGTTGGAGGGAAATAGTTATTCATTCAATGCTCTTAAATATTGATGTTGGCTCATCGAACTGCCAACAGGTTTAAGAAAAAAAGAATAACAACTGGTATGTCAAAATAAATATGCCGACTAGTGTATATCATTGCTATATGTTATTCACTATCTCGGTACCCCCAAATCCCTGGGTTTAAAGCAGATTATCGACAGTTTTCTGCAAGATTATTACAAGATTAAAGCTCAAATGTCTCAAAAATATTTTTATTGTTTTTCCATCTTGAATTTTTTCCTGAAAACTTATCATCCAACAAGCGAAGAGCCAGGAAAGTGTCAACACTTAGATTTGGTGAAAATCGAAAAACGATACCAAGGTTTCTATGGCGAGGACTTGATAAGCGACAACTGTTGGACTTTAATGGGTGAAACAGATTCCAAACTGTAGAAGCAACTTAGTTCGACCGCACTTAATTTCTAATTAAAAACTTTTTAGTGAACAAAATGGAGATAAATTGTTAAAAATTTTAAAAATTTCTTTATTTAATATTTAGAAAACTAAAAGCAATATCAAGAAGTGAAGTGTTATATTCGACGAATCTTATATACCCACCATCAAACTGTATTGAATTTGGGAACCGTAGATATGTGAAATATCTACGAGGGTGCACCTTTTTCAAAATACGAAACCGAATTCGAAAAATTTGTTTCGCTAGTTGCAGTATTCGGTTGCAGTAGCCTTATAGTTCAACATTTAAAAGTATCTAAGTGGTTTCCCTGGTATTTAGATTAGGATAGGTTAAAGTGGCAGTCTGAAAAAAACACAGACTACTTAGACTACGAAGTCCATTGTGGTTCCACGGAAGCTAGTGAAGTAACATATCACTAGCTTCGTCTGTTGAACCATTCGGAAAGCTTTAAAAAGCTCATAAGTCGGCAGATATCAATACCAGCCAGATCGTCTAGTTCGCTTAAGAAACTTGAACCCAATATTAATCCCCTACTGTTCGTTAGGGCAGGGCAAGTACATAGAAGATGTTTTATCGATTCAGTCTAATCCTCGTCCACACAGCTTCTGCAAAGGTCATTAGTGGTAAACTTCAGCCTAATTGCCTGTCTAGAGACAGCAAATGCAGAATTACATTTTGTGCTTCAGATGGGGTCGTACGGAGAGCACCCGTGATACACAGGCTAGCTGCAAGGTTTTAGTCCCCATTGTTTTCCAATTGCCCTCTTACAAGAGTAAAGTGCTGCTGTAGATTTTTTTGCCCGGTCTTGGATATTGAGCTTGAAATCTAGCTTCATGTCCAACATTACGCACTGCTCGCGAAGGGAATTTCATTATTGCTCAAGGAAATAGGACAGCGAGTGAACCTTCAATGAATGCGATCAGATCATGCAGGGCTGTCTCAGTGGGCTTACCCTTGCAATAGGCTGCTATTTATCTCGTAACAGCCTTTTTCTCTAACATACATACATACAGTCTTTAGGATAGTCTGCGAGGATTTCACTGCTTTGGGAATAAAGACTACCTTGAACTAACTCCACTTATTGGAGATATATGTATATTAGGTCTATACACCCGATATAGAGCTTTCTGAGCAATGGAATTGGCGTATCGGACACGATTTGCAGTTCATTCGGTGAGATTATGTCCAGACCAGCAGATTTAAAAGGTTTGAAGCTATTAATAGCCCAAGCTATTTTGGGTTAGGTTACAACTCTAGGAATTTCTCAATGGATGTCCTCCTATCCCATCGCGGTTTTTTTTTTGATAGCACACCGTACAATGGAAGGAGGCCAAAATTAAGTAGTAAATTTTTGTAAAATTTGCTATAAAAAGTAAATTTTTGTAAAATTTGCTATAAAAAGTAAATTTTTGAAAAATTTGCTATAAAAAGGAAATTTTTGAAAAATTTCCTATAAAAAGTAAATTTTTGAAAAATTTCCTACAAAAGTAAATTTTTGAAAAATTTCCTACAAAAGTAAATTTTTGAAAAATTTCCTATAAAAAGTAAATTTTTGAAAAATTTCCTATAAAAAGTAAATTTTTGAAAAATTTCCTATAAAAAGTAAATTTTTGAAAAATTTCCTAGAAAAAGTAAATTTTTGAAAAATTTCCTAGAAAAAGTAAATTTTTGAAAAATTTCCTAGAAAAAGTAAATTTTTGAAAAAGTTTCTATAAAAAGTAAATTTTTGAAAAATTTCCTATAAAAAGTAAATTTTTAAAAAATTTCCTATAAAAAGTAAATTTTTGAAAAATTTCCTATAAAAAGTAAATTTTTAAAAATTTCCTATAAAAAGTAAATTTTTGAAAAATTTGCTATAAAAAGTAAATTTTTGAAAAATTTCCTAAAAAAAGTAAATTTTTGAAAAATTTCCTAAAAAAGTAAATTTTTGAAAAATTTCCTAAAAAAGTAAATTTTTGAAAAATTGCTATAAAAAAAGCCAATCAAATGTAACAAATTTGGAGGTACATCTTTTGGTACAACGACGTAAATTACTCCGAAATCGTAGAAAACATTACAAACTTTTGTGAGGGCATCTTTATGGTAATTTTGTTTATAATATATTCATATATTTTTCAATAAAATTGGACAAGTCGTTTTCAAGATAGGACAAACTCCATAAAAATTCCAAATTTTAGAAAAATATTCAAAATGTTTCTTTAAATTTAAAATTTCGGGTGTTTTTGTACTTAATGGACTATAGCACATAAAAAAACTTAACTGGTTGTAATTTTTGGTATTGACCAGGGTAAATTAACTATTCTTATATTCCTAATTTCATAACAATTATTAAAGAATTTATTAAATTATCGATCCATGTCTAAAAAACTAAATACAAAACATTAATTAAATATTTAATACACAGACCTCCCCCAATTAAGAACTAACCCTTGACTAAATAATAAAAAAAACGTACAACCTTACATTGGACAAAAAAAAAAAAAAAAAAAAAAAACAAACAAAAAAATTTAAAACTCAGAAAAATATAAAAACATTTAAATGACCACTTTTCAACTAAACAGACAACAAAAATTATAGAAAAGAAAATTTAACAACAAAAAATTATGAAAATAATTGGAAACAAATGTAGAAAACTTAATACTTACAACTCGTACTATTATTTGGACAGAAGGACAGACAGAGGAACGGACTAACGGGTGGATGGATGGATGGTCACAGGGACGGACATGAAAAATCCCTTACATTTGTCATTTGTATAAAAGTACAAAAAAACAAAAAATACTCATTATAAATAAGACTGTGAGAGCAATAAAATAGCAATATTTTTTTATTTATTTATCTAAATTGTTTTTCAGTTCTAATGTTGTTGTTTGTGTATTTGTTCAAAATTTGCACGAGTGTAAAAAGTTATTACGACGACAGTTGTTTGACGTTTAGCCTAAAGTATTTACATCCATCCATACGTTTTTAGTATTTGTTTCTACATTAGATACTCACTCTTTTATCATCATATGGTTTTATTGTTTTTGTATTTAGATGAACAAATAAAAAAGATATATTATTTAGTATACAATTAGTGTTGCCAGGGTAAAGCTTAATGTTAAAAAAAAATATAAATTTGAATAAACATTTTTATATACTTCCAAATTATAAGTTATAACCCAACTAGCAATTGGGAGATTGTTGATGATAATATCAGCAAAAGGGGTCCTTTAAGGGGTCCTTTATATGATCAATAACTGATTAATCAGCTTGGTGATCTAAAAAAAGTAAAAAAAACTCTAAAAAAGCACAAACAAATCTTGCAAAATTTGCGTAGTCATAATAAAATCATGCAAGTGATCCTAATATGACTGTTTTTATTGTGAATGAAAAAGGCCAGCAAAAGACTCATGTCTTTTTGTTGGTTGTTATTGTTGTAACAGCAATATTATTGTTAATATCGCAGAATCCTAAGATTTCCGAGTCGTCCCGGAATAAAGAACCGACTGTCGTGGGAACGCTTATTGCGGGTGATGTGGCTTAGTTGGTAAGCACGTCGACTACTAAGCATAACATATCATATTCAGCCTGGGCTCGATTCTCGGTCTCGACAACATCAATTTCTGTAATTATTAACGCACTTCACTGTTCTAAAAATAGATATGACGTGCAATAACAGTTTTAAGTAAAATAAAGCTTATATAAAGCTTATATAAAGCTTGTTTAACAAATTTTGCAAAAAGTGTACAGTCATAATCTAATCATAATAGCTCAGAAAAACAACTCATTAAAGACTCTTTCTGAAGAATCGCCTTAAGGGTACCATTTTCTCACAGAAAATATTAATTTTTGTGATATCATAAGTGATGTCATAAGCGGTCATTTTAACCGTGCAGTGGAGTCAAAAAAGACTCATATTCGATTAAAATTCAAACAAGTAAGAAAGCGCTATAGTCGGTCAAGCCGACCATACGATACCCTTCACCACTAAGGTCAAAGGTGTTATTTTTCCTGTATAAAGACAAATATTTGCTAAATTTTGCCATCATACAAACATTTTCTCAAAACGTATACATTCAACCTGTTTCCGTCATTTGGACTTATATGAGAGCTAGGGTCAAATGTGGACCGATTATCTCGAAATTTGGCAAATTTGTTTGTACAGCTGTTACAAAAATTATGTATGCAAAAAATAAACTCAAAATTTTCATTATCTTTAGATTTACGAGCGTTTTAGTGATTTTTTGTCTCATTTAGTGCGTTTTTGAAGAAGAGTTTGTATGGGAGCTATGGTCAAATGTGGACCGATTTCAACGAAATTTGGTAGAGTAATTTAAGTTTACATAAGCAGTATCTGTTTTAAATTTCATGAAAAAATATTGATATTTGTGGCCAATATAGCAATTCCGGGAAGTGGGGCCTATGGGAGGTACCATAAATAATGGACCGATTTTGACCAATTTCAATAGCCATGGTCCCATTATCAAAAAAATTATCTGTGCCAAATTTCATCAAATTATCTTTAGAATTGCGACCTGTAGTTTGATTACAAGGTTTACATGGGGGTCCAGCCAGCCAGCCAGCCAGACGGACGGACGGACATCGCTAAATCGACTCAGAAAGTGATTCTAAGTCTATTGGTATACTAAAAGGTGGGTCTAAGACAAATATTTCTATGCGTTACAAACATCAGCACAAACTTATAATACCCTTTCCACCTATGGTGGTGAAGGGTATAAAAATGGTAGCTCAGTGATTATTTTAAAATGTCATGCGTTATCTTCTTGTTTGAATACTCATACGAGAATTATTAATATTTGGGTTCTCTATGCAAGGAATAGTTATTTAAGTAGCGATATTTTGTTAAAGACTGATCTAGTGGCATTCCTTTTCCGAATTGGAAGATATGGATGTGGACGATATGTGGTTTCAGCAGGACGGTGCCACTTGCCACACAGCTAACGAAACAATGGCTCTTTTGCGCAACAAATTCAATGGCCGTGTTATCTCACGTAATGGCGATGTCAATTGGGCACCAAGATCATGTTATTTGACACCGTTGGACTTTTTTCTTTGGGGTTATTTAAAAGAAAAGGTGTACGTCGATAAGCCAGCGACAATTCAAGAGCTAAAGGATGAGATAATTCGGCACATTTACGGCATAGAACCTCCATTATACCTCAGGGTCATCGAAAATTCCGTAAAGAAGTGAGCAAAGTAGCTTCATTAGACATCAGAGCTTCCTCACAGATTTCATTCATACATACATACATATAATGATTGAGATGAAATTTATACTAAATTCTGATCAATGTTTTTAATATTTGATCGATTTTTATTCAAATTTGATTTTTATTCAAATTATTAATTACAATAACACTCCGTCGATGTAAAAGAAATAAAATTGGCTGTACAGTAAAAATCTTAAATATTTAATTCGGTTATCTAATAAAAGGTGGCGCAATTTAACTGTTCTAAAAATAGACATAAAGTACAATTCCAGTCTTGAAAAATAATATAAAAAAGTTCTATCTCTCATTTTCACTACCTTTCTAAAGAAAATACCTGGATATTTTAAATTGTGCTTAAAAGAGAACTCGTCCGAACCACTTGAAAATATTCTATGTCACTTTCTACGCTCCAAAATCAAATTCCAAATGATTCTAGTTGACAGATTCTATCGGGTGGTTAAATTTCAAGGGCCGATGTTAATTTTGAATAAAACACAAACTATTAAGGAAATTATTGTAATTTTATTTTAGTATGATATATTGGTATTACTTAATTATGTATGGAATAAAATATAGGCCAAATGGGCGCCGCAACCACGGCGGCACATCTCCATCCGATGGTCCAAATTTTCGATGACCCTGAGGAATAATGGAGGTTCTATGTTGTTAGTGTGCCGAAGTATCTCATCCTTTAGCTCTTTAATTGTTGCTGGCTTATCGACGTACACCTTTTCTTTTAAATAACCCCAAAGAAAAAAGTCCAACGGTGTCAAATCACATGATCTTGGCGGCCAATTTACATCGCCATTACGTGAGATAACACGGTCATTGAATTTGTTACGCAAAAGAGCCATTGTTTCGTTAGCTGTGTGGCAAGTGGCACCGTCCTGCTGAAACCACATATCGTCCACATCCATATCTTCCAATTCGGGCCATAAAAAGTTCGTTATCATCTCACGATAGTGAACATCATTCACAGTAACTGCCTGACCGGCCTCATTTTGGAAAAATACGGCCCGATGATGCCGCCAGCCCATAAACCGCACCAAACAGTCACTCTTTGTGGGTGCATTGGTTTTTCGACAATCACTCTTAGATTCTAATGCGCCCAAATGAGGCAATTCTGTTTATTAACGAATCTGCTGAGGTGAAAATGTGCCTTATCGCTGAAGATGATTTTCTTCGAAAATTGATCATGGACTCTGTTCATTTTCTAGATGATGACTACACAAAACTAAGAGACAAGTTTATAGAAAACGAAAGTTCATACCCTGATGTTAAAGTTATAGATCGGTATATTTACATTCGAAACAAATTCGCTACAGGTGATGAGGTTATAGACTCTAACTCTTGGAAATTATGGATTCCCGATAAACTAAGATTAGAAATATTGAGACGATTTCATGATTCAGTTTTAGCCGCACATGGAGGCACGGGAAAGACATTGGAATTGATTCGCAGGCATTTCTACTGGCCTTGTTTAGCATCAGACGTAAGAAATTATATTAAAGATTGTAGTATTTGCAAAATGACCAAAGCTTCTAATCAAAAACAGGTACCAGAAATGGGTAATATGGCCACATCGGAAAGACCATTCCAGAGAATATATGTGGACATTCTAGGCCCCTATCCTAGGAGTAAAAAGGGATATATTGGGTTACTTATAATATTAGACCATTTTTCAAAATATCACTGGTTATGCCCCCTAAGGAAATTTACCTCTTCGTTGATAATTGAGTTTATGAAAAAACAAATCTTCCATCAGTATGGAGTTCCAGAAGTAGTTGTGAGTGATAACGGAAGCCAATTTAAGGGAAATCAATTTCACTGTTGCCATTTCTTGCCACCATTCTGCCCATTCACGACATTTGGAATGGTCAAGAGGCTTTAGTTCTTGAGCCAATTGCACCTTGTAAGCGTGTAAATGCAAGTCTTTATGCATAATGTTCATCAACGACGAGCGTGAGAGGTGCAATTGGTGGGCACGACGACGAGTTGAGGTGGACGGCTCTTCAGCCACACTATCGCGAACAGCAGCAATATTTTCTGCAGTACGAGCTGTACGAGCATGTACTGGTGTTCTCACATCTTCTGCAGACCCGGTTTGCTCGAATTTTTTCACGATTTTTGCGATTGTACGCACATTTGGACGATCAAAATGACCAAAAAAAATCACGAAGTGCACGATATGCATTTTGATTTGAAGGCCCATTTTCATAATAAGACTGGATAACTTTAATACTTTGTTGGATTGTGTATCTCTCCATGGTTCAAATTGAGTAAGTCTGAAATAGAGAAATGTCAAATAAAATTCGGAAAAAAAACTTGGCGTTTAGGTGTGGTTCACATTCAACATCGGCCCTTACAATTTAACCATAAGTTTGTTACATACATCAGTACAAACTTATTAAAGGGTATTACAGGTAAGACTATGTTGGGTTTCTGCCTTTTTCGACAGCGAAAGTTACAAATTACATGTTGACAAATGTAGTCCCATCTGCTACTTTGATCAACTTTGAAATAATCGAGGAAACCACAAAAATGTAAAGTAGACTGGAGAGAAAAGTTTCTGGACATTTAAGATTAGGAATTCTTTGATTGATAAAGACTTTAATATTCAACTGTTACACTCGCTGGTACCTCTACTTCCACTGTTATTTCTTCTCTTTACTTAAATTATTTAAGCTCTTATGCTGTAATATCTTCTCTCTTTTCCACCACGAAAGGATCACAATGAACCCAAAGCGTATCGGAGTAAAAATGACGAAATCTAATGAGAATTTATTTTATTTATTAATACATTTCATTCAAGTTCAATGTAACGATTAAGTAAATCGTTTGAGTAAACCGCCAAAATTAGGAATATACTCGTACAAATATATATTTAAAAAAAAATAAATCCATCAATTTACGGTTCATCGAAATTAGTGTTTTGACGATATCTCAGGTATTTATAGGCCGATTTTAATGAAATTATGGTATACACTCCAGAAGATTCATAAACATGTTTTCAACAGATAGACAGAGACTTCCTGACGATTTTGAGTATCGGTATAATTTTTTGGGTCTAAAAAAAATAAAAAAATAATATACCGAATGATAAATATATAATACAATATTACCTATTGGTAAAGGGTATACATATGTCCGAACCAAAAAAAAAACAGACATTATTTATTTTTCTTTTTCATAAATAGAGAATTAAAGAATGGGTTAAGTCGATCTTGCTTGGCGTATTAACTAAGTCAACGACCACAATCGTGGCAAGGATGGAAAATGGCTTTCTTGATGTTGTATCAAATATTGAAACAAAATGTACTTTTTATACCATGAAGGGACCATTTTTAAATACAATATACTGTTTTGAAGAAGAAGCATATCGGCTTCAAAAAAATACCTCCCTAGACTATTATTAAATCAAAAATATATCTACGATGGAACTTATTAATTTATCGGATCTTATTTTTCCCTTTGTATCTATCTAAGAAACCAAAAATTTTACGGCTCCTGCCAGGTATCGATTAAAATTTCAAACAATTGGTGTAAAAACAGACTTTTTTTAAAGTTCAAAATAAATTTTTATAAAGAAATTCTTTGTAGGTACTTCTTCTCTAATTGAAATGGCCTTCTTTTGTAAAGAGTGCTCTAAATAAAATTTGTAGTTGGATTTTCTTAAATAAAAATCAAACCTTTTAATATAAAAATTCTACAAAATACGCAAAATCATTTAGCATTAAAATGTTTACTTAGTACTCGGGTTTTACAAAATTATCGACTTTTTTCGGAAACCCTCCCATTAAAGATTTTACAGTTGCTTCTGATACCTTTTTGGTGCATGTGTTCCACCTGCGCTTAAAATCGGACATGTTCTAGGAAATCTCTCCTGTGTTCTTCAATTCCTTTTTTACCAGAGCCCAATACCTTTCCACAGGCCGAAGTTCTGGACAGTTAGGTGGATTTGCCTCTCGTGGTACAAAAATGACATTATTCTTTGAGTACCACTCAAGTGCCTTTTTTCCATAATGGCATGATGCCAAATCGGGCCAAAAAAATGTAGTCACTCTGTGCTCTCTTAAAAAGGGTAACAACCGTTTTTGTAGACACTCCTTTATATAAATTTCTGTGTTTACTGTGACAGATGCCACAAATACTTTACTTCTTTTGCCACAACTGCAAATAGCTTGCCACACGAGAAACTTCTTAGGGAATTTTGTTTGTTTTTTTGTGCGAAACTCTTGCCGAACATTGCCCCGTTTATCAGCAACATAAAAATCTTGACCAGGAAGTTGAGAAAAGTCTGCCAGTACGTATGTTTCATCATCCATCACACAACAGGTGTATTTTTTTTATAAAATCAGACTTCAATTTTTTCGCTCGTTTTTTTGCTTCTAAGTTCTTTATAGCATTGCGATCTGGAACCTTTTGGACTTTGTATGTCTTCAGTCCAGTATAAGCTTTGACTCTATGTGCAAAATTCGTAGAACATTTCACCGTACGAGCTGCTTTTCTTAAAGAAGTGTTAGGCGCTCTTCGAAAGAGTCGTTCGACTTCTTTTGCCTTACCAATATCTGTAGGACCTTTTTTCCTCCCTGATCCAGGTTTTCTTTCAATGCTCAGGTTTTCCTTATACCGTCTGATGGCATTAGAAACCGTTCGAGGGTTAACTTTCAAATTTTTAGCTATTTTTTTCAAAGTCCATGACGGATTTTTTTGAAAAGTTTTAATTATATTTTCACGAACTTTTTTTCGCAGTCCATTTTGATAGAAATAACTATTGAAAATTAATAATTTCTAAAATAATAGTATCTGACATATCTATAGAAACTAACTTCATCAAAAAATAAATTATTTCTTGCACTATGGATAAATTTTGTCTAAAATAGTAAATGCATATTTTTTTAGAACACTCTTTAAGACACAAATTTAACAAAAAGTACTAGAGCCGGGCTCGACCGATTCTGGGATAGCCACTAAGGTCTGAATTTTGAAAAATTCATTTGTATTTGCCGTATGATATAGCTAGATTAATTTGGCCAAAAAGGCTTATAATCCATAAAAAATTTTGTAATGCTTAGGAAAATCTCTTAGTGGTTTTTTATTGCCATGCCTATTTAAAGCCATGGTAGGCACAAAGAGAACACAGAAAATATCAATGTATTGGTGACTTTACAAATAAAGAGGCTAAGAAAAAATAAATATTTTTTTTGTTCTCTTTTGCATGTATTTTGTTGTAGCAAATTGACTATTATGATGTAAATGAGTTTTTTTCGTATTTTGGTTTGTTGTTTCTATTTGGTTCGTGTCGTGTATGTGAAAATGACGATTGTTGCTCGGCCCGTAGGGGCTAATTTGCCTATCATGGATTTAAAATATTTAATTCATATCGTCTAGTATTATAGTCAGGGTCAAGTGAAGGCCTCCTTTCATGGGGTATAAAAATGATTTTTAAAAGATGATCTTGATTACGTGGTATGATCAACTATGAACCAATTGCAACTAAAATGTGATACAGCAAATAAATACAACTTTATCCCGAAGTACCGGTCTTCTAGTTAGTACTCGAAATAATCTACACGATTTCGCCCAATTTAACCCTAGAACGTCATCCTTCGTCAAAATGACTACGCAAAATTTTATTTTCAAATTAGAACAAACAAGTAAGAGTGGTATATTCGGCTTTGCCGAATCTTGGATACCCTTCACCAATGGTGTTCCAAAAGTACTTAATGTAATTCGAAGCAATATTTGGTTATACTAGTATTATATGCAAAGAGTCTTTAAAATTAAGAGTCGGAAAACGAAAACCTTTTTTTTGGGCAGGTGGCTGATGTCTAGGGAAGTTTCACTTGGGTTCTAAAGTGGTCCCTTTGTGAAAGATAATGATTACTAGACTACAAGTAGAGAATGCATATTTAAGCCAGCCAGTAGCTTCGAAATAAAATAGACACATATTTTACGAACATTTAATAAAGTTCGATAGACCAGATAAACCATGCAGAAAAGATGCTTCAAAATGTAGATGCCCTTAGATTTGCAATAGCACATCGATTTGATGAAGTTTAAGTATTCTGACATGCAACCCAAAAACGCTGTGCCCAGTGAGGGTTGTGCACTTTAATTCGTACGAATTATCCAACTAGTAAAAGTTCTTGATTAGTTATGTAAAACTCTGAAGTTAGCGGACTGATTTAGGTCAAAGCTTTAACAATGATTGTCAATGTATACAAGCCTTAAAATTAAAGGGTATACACTCTTAGTTTTAGATACATACGTGAAATATATAGCTTTTGAATGATGGTTATCAGCTTTGTCGGAAAAGTTTACTTATTAATTTGAAGTTAGTTAATTAATTAAAATGAACACTTCATCAATAATATTTGGGATGTATAGTTCTTTCGATCTGTCCGAAAGTTTTGCTCTAGTTCTTTGTGCAATTTTAATGTGATTTAATTTATCAGCATTAAATCGATTCCCGGTCGGGTTTATATGGGAGATTTCACTAAATGTGAATAGAGCTTGTCCATTTTCAATATCGAACTTTTCAAGAGATCAGAAATACTTTTGTCAAATGTTGTCCCTCTAGAAAGTTTATTTTAGGCGCTATTGTCCTGAATATCAATATTGTACAACGTCTTAATACTAAATGTCATCATCGTATCTTTATAATTTGTCATTTATTAGCTACTAAGAGATTGCCTTAGGCGAAGTTATACGGGATCAATTGTCAAACGTGAACGGATTTCTCCCAATTACAATTAAAAAATTTTAATTTATGTTGATATGTGAGATACTTACATACATATGTAGGTTTTGAACGGATATCATGTAATTAGCTGCATTTTTGTACTTCCTAGGAAGATTACCTATAATTTGATATATAATACATTCTCAAATGTTATCATAATGTTCAAAAGTCAGACACAAAATTAAGATAAGATGCTAAAGTCATATTTGTGGAGCTCGTGGAAGGTATACCCATATGCTTTTCACACAAAATTTTAGGAATTTCATCACTGTCAATCAAAACACCTGAAATATCGCTTAAACACTTAATTATATCCACCACAAATTACCGAATGCATCAGAATTTAGGTAATCCTCTGCGAAGAACGCTATTAAATTTATCAAAATAAACATCTGAGATATCAACAAAAACTTGACTACAACAGACAGACAGATAGACAGACAGACAGACAGACAGACAGACAGACAGACAGACAGACAGACAGACAGACAGACAGACAGACAGACAGACAGACAGACAGACAGACAGACAGATAGACAGACAGACAAACAGACAGACAGACAAACAGACAGACAGACAGACAGACAGACAGACAGACAGACAGACAGACAGACAGACAGACAGACAGACAGACAGACAGACAGACAGACAGACAAACAGACAGACAGACGGACGGACGTCGCAAAATCGAGTCGATCGGTACAATTTGAATGGTATTCACAATCAAATTTGTGGAGTTTATAGCAGATTTTAGGAAATCCTAACGCAAAGGACGCTGTCAAATTTCATCACAATCGGTCCATAAACACCTGAGATATCGCTGAAACACTACTTACAAAATTTAAACAAAATTTCTTAGACATGTTCTTTCGGCAATTTTCCGGACATCAAAATTTGTGTTTTGGCGATATCTATGTTTATGGACTGCTTTTTATCAAATTTAATAACGTGCTTGGCGGTGGAATTTCCTAAAATGTGATATAAAATTTATGTATGTCCGTGCACCAGGAGGATGGTTTTTCCTATTTTCCTATTTAATTTTTTCAACAAACTTTCTCTACTGCGTAAATACTTTGGATAATTTGCGATGCATCAAATTTAGTATTTTGGCGATATTTCAGTTGTTTATTTACCGATTTTGATAAGATTTTATAGGGTGCTTTGGGAAACTCACTATTTCATACAATCTGATATATAATATATTATCACATGTACATCAGGAGTATCTTTTTTCTCTTGTTATTTAAAAGTGTTTTTCAATCAAAAATTTTAATATGTTAGTCTAATTTTTGATATTTTTTCGATATTTTGGATGTTTATGGACCGATTTTGATGAAATATAATAGCGTTCATTAGAATTTTCTAAAATCTGATATATAATTTATATGGGTCCAACCTCCAGGGGCTTCAGAAACTTGATTTCAACAGACAAACGGACATCGCTTAATCGATTCTCTTCCCGATTCTGAGTCGATCGGTATAATTTTTATGTAGTCTACGATCACTAATAAAAAAAATTACAAACAGATGCACAAACTTATAATACCCTTTCACCTATTGGTCAAGGGTATAATAAAATGAAAACTGATGAAGAAAATGTTTCTGTGTGTGAACGTGAATGCAGGTTCAAAAGAAATTTAAAGAAAAACTAATCAAGTCAACCTGATTCGTGTGAAACGGGACTAAAAAATGATAAATAAAATTTTGAAATTAATTTCCTTTAGCTAACACTGGCAACACTACCTACCAGTGATAGTTTAATTCTGCGCGCACATTTTGTTTTTATTTCCATTAGCATTTCTTTACTCATTTCATACAAGCTCTCGCTCAAGTTTACAGATATTCAACAAAAGAAGAGCATAAAATATTCGTATTAAAGAGAAGAGTGTATGTGTGTGTGTGATTGTTGTTTGGACGGAAACTGTAGGTTTTGTAACAGTTTTAGTATTTTTTTTGACTAAATAACAGTATTGCCGAAGTTTAATGTTATTATTGTCGTCATGAGAGTGAGTGAGTGTCTGTGTTGATTTTGTTGTTTTTGTTGTTTTTTCTTTCATAACGAGTTTAGGTCTTTAAGGTAAACAAGAGAGTGGGTGAATGAGTGAGTGAGTGAATGAATGTTCTCATTGAATGTTGTTATTTTTATTTTAAATTGTTTGTTATTGTTGTTGTTGCTGTTGTTATTATAACCGTGTACTTACACTCAAGAAAAACAGAAATTATAAACAAAAATACAATTCACGAGTTTAGCAGTGAAAACAAATAAATTTGTTGGTGTGAGCTAAACAATTATTGAACTTATTATTGTTGTAACAGAGAGTGTGTGTAAAATGTGAGTATGTATCTCTAGGTGACTGAATGTCGGTTTGTATCTCAACTTTATCATCGTTGTTGCCGTCGTCGTCGTAGTCGTTGTAGTGTTCTTCTTCTTCTACTTGGTTGCTCTACTTATTATTTGCTCTACTCTGGCATAGTATTCTGCTGTCGTCTGTCGTAGTTAACAGTTGTCGTGGTACGTTGCTCATCATCACATGTGAAAATATCTAAATTCTTCTTTCTTTACGGTGAAGAGGAGTAAAACCGTGAAAAAATAATACAGCAAAAATTTTCTTTAGTTTGTTCTTGTGTAGATTTGTGTGTGTTTTTTTTAAGTGTAAAAAGAAGAAAAAGCTTAAATTTGTTCGAAGGAAAAAAAATAAATCAAACCAAAAGTAGATATAAATACAAAAGTCAGCTGTTCGAGTTTATAATTCGTTTAAAATTTTTTTATAACAACATAAAATCGATTTTTATTGAAATAAAAAGAAAATTCGGAAAATATATTTAAAAATATAAATTAAAAGTTTTAAGAAATTTTTAAAAAATTTAAAGGAAATTTTTAAAGAAGGAAAAAAATTTCTACAAATATTAAACGTTAAAAAAAAGTTTTAAAAATTTTTCAAAAAAAAACAAAATATTTTTAAAAAAATCCTAAAAATTATCAAAAAAAAAATCCTAAAAATTAACCAAAAATATTTTAAAAATCTAAAACCAAAAACAAAAGTGTTTTTATATTAAAATCATTTCATTCAAATTAAAAATTCTTTTGTAACCTTTTAACAAAAAAAAATCACTCATACGTCTTGAGGTCCCCTCGGATTAACATTTGCAGCTGTTTATTATTCACAAGAATTTAAGCAACAAAATAAAAAGGTTTGTGTCTTGTCTTTCCTTTAATTTATTTTAGATTTTTTTTTTTTTCATTAAAATTTATTTTTTTAGTTTTTGTCATTTCTTTTAAATTGTTTAAAAAAAGAAATAAAAAAAAATATATGGTATTTGTTTTTTTAAGTGCTTAAGTGTGAGTGTGTGTCAAAAAAAAGTGTTTTCTCAAAACAATTACGTAAATTCAAAAAAAACTATAAATCATCAAATCTTTGGGTTAATATTCAAAAAATATTTTTAAAAAATTTTAAAATGTTTAGAAATATTCAAAAATTTAATCAAAACAAAACTTGATGAAAAAACTTAAACCAACAATTTTTTAAAAATTATAAAAAAATTAAAAAACTTCGAAATCAAAACGAAAATAATTATGAAAAAACTTGAAATCATAAAAAGTTCATTAAAAAAAAATTTGTTCTTATTAAAATAATTACATAATTTGAAATTTTATAAACAATCTTAAGAAAAAATAAGGATTTTTCATTAAAAAATTATTTTTTTTATTAAAAAATAAATTCTAAATTAATTTCAAAATATTTGTAAAGAAAAAAATTTTTAAATTTTAATGAAATAAAATTTAATAAAAAACTTTAGAAACAACAAAATTTTTAAAATTATGAAATGAAACTGTTACAATAAAAATTCTAAGCACAAGTTTTGTTAATAAAATCCAGAAAAAAACTGAAATATTTAAAATGAAATTATACAAATATTTAAAATGAAATTATTTAACAAAAAGTTGAATTTTTGTAACAAAAATAAAATATAAACAAACTTTAAATCATAAAATTCTCCGAAACTTTTAACAAAAAAAAAAAAAAATAAAATTTCTAAAAGGCAAAAAATTTTGAAAAAAAATAGAAAAATTTGTGTAACAAAAAATCTCAAAAAACAGAATAAATTTAATTAAAAATTCTCCAAAATGTATAAAAATTATAATAAACCTCTTATTTATAAAAAAAAAAAACAAGTAAGAAAAGCTTAGTCGGTCTAGCCCGACCATATCATACCCTTCACTACTAAAGTCAAATATGGACCAACAATTAAACAAGTTTTCCTTAAGTCTTAGGGACATACATATCATAGCTGTATAGTGTGATTAAAATAAAAAATAAAACTACTTTTTGAATTATTTCAATTATTTGTTACTTAATATGAATAATTGTTATTCTATTTCATGAATTTTAAATTAAATTATTTGCTTGATTTATTCATTCTAAAAGAAATTAAATTAAAGTATAAATTATTATTCTTAATAGAAATAAATTTTTCAGAAAATTATTTGAAAATTTTTGAATTCAATATTCTTCATTCTAAACAAAAATATCAAAATTTAATATATTTGAATAATACTAGCAAGAATAATATTCGATATTTTTTTATTCAAATATTGAAAAATTTCATATTTTTCCAACAATTTTATTTCAAACAAAATTTTTAAAATATTAAATTTTTTTATTTATTTCAAACTTTTTGTCTTGATTAATTTTATTCAAACCAAAAAATGAAGAATAAAATTTATTTCATACAATATTATAGAATTTTTTGAATCTTCAAACATTTATAGCCTGTTTCACGATTTCGAAAGAAAATCTACTCGAAAGAAAGTGAGTAACTCGAATTCGAATTAATTTTGGTTTCACTATTTCGAAGCATTTCGTTCGTTTCTATTCGAAAGCAAAATATCAAGTGACTCATTTTGACATTTGCTTTCGTATTGCTGGTAACTTGTTCGAAATAGTGAAACAGAAATTTGTATGAAAATACTTACGTTTTCTTTCGACTTATCTTTCGCAGTTAGTGAAACGAAAAACAAATTTCTTTCGTATAGGATAAGAAAGAAAGCATTCTTTCGAGATCGTGAAACAGGCTATTAATATAAATAAATTTATTTATTTTGAGATTTGAAAAATAAAACAAAAAATAATAATAACAAAAACTAAACTACTCTCAATACACATGAGCGTAAAGCAAAACTTCATACAAGCGAAAATTGGTTTCCGTATTAAAAAACTACGTTCCACATCCTAAGATACTTTTTTCTTAGGTATACATTAGTATAAAACTTGATTTCGTTAAACCATGGTGTTGTGTTCAATTGGCCGATACATCTTATATCCGATAGATAATCCTAGTTCCAAAACAAAGATCCATGCTAACTTTAGTCAATATATCGTGATTACGATGTACACATATTTCTATGCATTACAAACTTATGTATAAGCGAGTAAGATAATCCTATTAGTAATATAATTCTATAGTCACATCTATGGTTATATGATATGGACCAATAACGTTACAAATTTTAATAAATTCGAAGATACATATCTGTGCTAATTTTTATATTTTTCACCATCTCGAGTCGATTTAACACTCCAGCTAGGTGGGTGATATGTATGTATTTAAACTTTAAGAAAAATCTGTAAAGATTTTGATCCATATTCAACCTTAGTAGTAAAGGGTATCAAAATGAAGTAGTTTTTTTTTTAATTTCACATTAAGGAATACATTACGATTTTGTCCAAAAAGTATTGGGATCTTCCGTAATTTTCGCAATCAAAATATAGGTCGCAAAAAAAATTAATGAAATTGGCTGAAATCGATCTATTATTTCGGAGAACTCACATTGGTCTGAATTCCCGGAATAGAAATTTTGACCACAAATTTGTGTATTTTGTATTTAATTTCGAAGAAATATTTATTATACAAATAAAAATCATTGCACCAAATTTCGGACCGGTTGACCAATTGCGCAATAAAAAATATAAAAAAGTTCATACAAGTTTGTATACTTGGATCTTATTTCACCTTAGTGTAAGGTATCATATGGTCGGTCTTGACCGGCACTTGTTGTTTTTACTTGTTTTATCAAAAAACTGTGATCAGCTACGAACCTTAATTTAAATTGAATCAAAATTAAGGCTCATACCTAAGACCACAAACGTTGGCACCCTAAAATGCAATACTAAAGATACACTCTCTATTCAAAATTATATAATGTTATATAATATAATATAATAAAAAATGTGTTTTGTTGGTCGTTGGAAAATATGGTCACCATAACTATAATAAATTTACTTGGATATTCAGTCAGCAGGCTGGACGAACATCGTTAAATTCACCTAGAATGTGATTCTGAGTTGATTGGTATACTTAAAGATGGATGTAAGACTTATATTATATTGCATTAGAAATGCAGCACAAACCCAATATACCCTTTCCACCCATGGTGATGAAGGATAAAATTATTTCTATACTAAGATTAAAATATTTGTAAATTAAAATTTATGTCCGATCTTCTTAACCACTTCAAACACTAGATCGTTTACATTATTATGATTATAATCATTACACTAAAAACCATCGTCTTCACTAATTTTTTAATCTTTTTTTATTTTAAAAAATCTGTAAACGATTTTCAATAGTCAAAAAATCTTGTTTGAAATAAATTCTCCAAATATTTTATTTTAACTGTTCACAGAAAATTTTGAAATAATCAAAAAAATTAGTTTGAATTAAAATTATTCCAAAAATTTTGTTGTGAATAAAATTATTCAAGCTAAATTTTCTTAAATAAAAAAATTTTGGGAGTTTTGAAGAAATTTTAATTTTATTTACAAGCAATAAAATGAAATAAAGAAATATTTTATTTCTTTGAAAGGAATACAAATTTAAATTATTTCAATTTTTACAAAAAAATATTGATTTCATTTCAAAATTTGTATTTGAAATGTAATAATTTTAAATAATAACTTAACATAATAAATCCAGAAAACCACATGCAAATTGTTATTTTATTTTAAACAATCTTAAATAATTCTAACTTAATTATATTCCTTGTAAGTAAACTAAAAAACAAAATAATTAAATTTTTTTCAAAATTTTATATAAAAATAATCGAAATGTACAGCTATGATACATATACTATGTGCTATTTTTTTAAAAATATAGAGATCTATATCATTTCCGGCTAAGGGCCTGATATGGGAGCTAGGGTCAATTGTGGACCGATTGTTACCAAATTTTGGTTATTGGTTATCTGTGCAAAGTTTAAAAGTTTATATTTATGTATATAAATTTCTTTTGAAAATGTGTCTTATATGGGAGGTATGGTCAAATATGGGCCGATTTCTACAAAATTAGAAACACTGATTAAGGTTATGATAAGCAATATTTGTGCTAAATATTATTAAAATACAACTAAATTTGTGGCAGTAAAGGACCAAAAACTCTATTCCGGGAAGGCATCCCTATGGGAGGTACGCGAAATAGTAATCCGATTTCGCCCAAAAAGAATAGGGATCGTCCTTGGATGATCCAGTGCCAAATTTAATCAAATTATCTTTAAAGTTACGACCTGTAGAATGATAACAATCCTGCCAGCCAGCCGGACGGACATCGATAAAACAACTCAGGGAGTGATTCTAAGTCGATTGATATACTAAAAGGGACCAATATTGCTATGCGTTACGAACATCAGCACAAATCCAATATACCCTTTCCACCTATGGTGGTGAAGGGTATAAAAATTTATGACAAACTTATAAGTCAAATTTTCCATACAAAATTTCTGCAATAAATCCTGGATAATTTAAGAATTTGCTTATTAATTAGGGGGTAAGAATTTAAAGAAATCGAAAGGAAGTAGGTACATTATAAGTTTCGTAGCTATGGAACTTTTTGTAATTTCAAGATTCTAATTAATTTATCATAACTGGTAACTACATTTGGTAGCTCAAGATTCAACCCGATTTCAAAAATAGGCTTTTTAAAAAATTTTATTTAAAATTTTTTTTTCTAAAATTTGGAGTTTTTAAAGAAGCTGTCCCAGTTAATTTACTATAACTTGAAAATGACCTGTCCATTTTTATTGAAAATACACCAATGGACTAAGAACAAAATTTTCCTTAAGCCATGCAAACAAAAGTTTTTTGTGTGATCAACGGTTTTAGAGTTATAGACATTTCAACAAAAGAAAAACAATTTTTTTTTTTGTGC
The DNA here is from genome assembly GCA_933228675.1 of Stomorhina lunata. Lineage (NCBI taxonomy): Eukaryota > Metazoa > Arthropoda > Insecta > Diptera > Rhiniidae > Stomorhina > Stomorhina lunata. The sequence goes on along the minus strand of OW121743.1, from coordinate 46,454,080 downwards.
AAAATCAAAAAATTGTATTTTATAAAATATATACCTAAAAAATCGAAAATGCCAAAAACTTCCTTACTCAACAGTCGTAAGACTAAGAATATTACAAATAATAATAGCCTTATATAATGAAAATCCTTCGATTAGAAGTGATGCTATCAAGAATAAAGTTAATTAACCCAATTTTAAACAAAAACTCTCCATTACTTAAAAAAAATAAAGAAAGGTCACAGTTTTCAATATACGTACTTTTATGAGACTTGGCATTTGACATTTTTCTGTTACCAGAACAAAGCCTGTTAAAAAAAAAAATAAATAGTTCAAAAGTTTAGGGGAGCTACCCTACTTTCTTCCCGAAATTTAGTTTTACATTCGTAAAAGCTAAAAATTTGCTTTTATCTTCATGAAAATAAGCAGAGATAAACCTTATGATAACAAAAATCACTCTTTTAAATTTAAAGTAACCGGTTTTCATGAAATTTTGAATGAAGATAGAGTCTTAGCCTATGAGAGTATTAGGCACTGTTTTGTCCAGGAAGGGTTTAAATAGAGGGTTAAACAGGAAAATATTTAATACTTATTATTTAATACTTTATAAAGTAGAACAGCTTAAACCTTCGAACTTAACTAAAGTAAATTCCCGGCCAATGGGTTTTTAAAGAAATCGAAAGAATGGGAGCAATAGAAGGCCCATATCTCTTTATGAGCGATTTTGAAGAAATTTAAAATGTATAGAATCGGTTATATCTCTATATGACCAATTTTAATGAATTTTGAAATGTAGATTAAGTTATCGATGTCCCATTTTAGAACATAAACCGGGAAGTGGTCTGAATAAAGTCTCAAATAGAATAGAATTGAATGTTTATCATCAAATGTTTGACAAACAAAAACAGTAGAAACTTCAAACTCAATACAAGTAAATATTTTAATACAAGTAAAGGATCAGAGCAGGGGAAACTTCTCCCCCAAATTAATACCTTTTGCTCAAATTTTTAACAAATTTGGTAAAGCCCCATCCAAATAAACTTATCCGCGTGTATCTTTGGAACAAAGACAATATAATATAAAGATATTGCACTCCATACATTTTTTTACAGTCAAATGTGAAATTAAAGTGGATGAAGAACAATGAAAAATACACAAACTCACAAAGAAGCATACATTTCATGACCACGTGCGTGTGCCTTACCTTCATCTCATTGGATAATCGTCTCCATTAGTTGTTTTCGAATAAGAGTAAAAACGGTACAATCGTTTTTTATGAGACTTTTCAAAACGACCATTCGCCAAATCAATGTATGTGCCTTAAACTTCTTTAGTTCTTTCCGAATAAGAGTAAAAACGGTATAATCGCTTTTTATGGGAAAACGACCATACGGCAAATCAATGAATATGCCTAAGCTTTCTTGCATTGGATAATCGTCTCCATTTGTTCTTTCCGCATTAGAGTAAAAGCGGTTTACTCTCTTTTTTATGGGTCTTTTTAAAACGACCGTAAGGAAGTTCAACATCTTTGTTTGGAACTTCAAAAAAGGTATATACGATATACAATTGTATAGGCAGTATTAAAGTAAGTGTTACTTCTACTATAGAAACAAAATAATATCCTGTTTAATCTTCTATTTAGATCCTTCCCGGATTTGAAACAAACATAGCCTATCACACCTTTAGGGCAAAACACATATAAACATTAGCTCAAAATTTACATAACACTTAATTTTTTACTTTGATTGTCAATAATTTCATTAATACTTTAGAATAAAGACATTTTAAAGTATGACATAATTAACAATTCTATGGCCTGTAGGTATGAAATAGCTGAGTTTTGTCAAATTTTATCAATTCTACTTAGTTTTTTTCATATAAGAAAATTATAGTTTTTTCAGAGGTCGGTCTCAAAAATCATTTTTTGATTTTTTGAAAACTTTGTTCAACAAATATTACAAATTTTAATTTAACGTTGCAGTTTTATAAAACAAACAAATAAAAGAATAAAACTCATAAAAAATTGTATCGATACATTGAACCATTTCGCCGTACCTACGAATAGAATTTCGTGAAAATATAATTTTTCGGTTATAATTTGATTATAAGCTTTTTAAAGTGTACCTAAGTTCAATTTGTATAAAAGTAATAATGCATATTTATTTATTTAGTTTTTGTCATTTTAAATTTTTTATGAATTTATAATTTTTTTTTTTATTTTGCTAAAAAAAAATATTTTTTTGATGTTACAATGTAAATAACTGCAAAACCGTTGATTACACAAAAACATATGTTAGCACGTCAAAAGGAGAATTTTGTTCCTAATCCATTGAGATATTTTTCAATAAAATTCGATTAGTTGTATTTAATTTATGGTAAAATAACTAAGACAACAGCTTGAAAAATTTTAAAATTTTGAAAAAAAATACTTAAATTTTGTGTTTTTTTTTTGTAATTTTTTTGTTGGTCATTGTTATTTACTTATTCGAAAAATATGAAAGACTTCTTAATATCGTACAAAATTGTCATTTTCGTTTGTTTTATGAATTTAAAAAAAAAAAAATTTTCATTTTGTTAAAAAAAAATTGCTTTTTGATGTTAAGATGTAAATAACTCAAAAACCGTTGATCTCACAAAAAAATGTGTTAGCACATCTTAAGGACAATCTTGTCGGCAATCCATTAAGATGATTTTCAATAAAATTCGATTAGTTGTTTTCAATATATGCTAAAATAACTGGACAACCTCTTAAAAAAATTTTAAAATAAATCAAAAATAGTTTTAAATTTTTGGTGCTTTTGTAATTTTTTTGTTGGCCAGTGTTATTTACTGATTCGAAAACTAGGAAGGACTTCTATATCGTACAAAATTGTACCCGTAAGTTTTCAAAATTGAACGATTTTAAACCGGGTTTTTCGTTATAAAAAAATTAAATTTCATGTCAAGTCTCATGAAAGTATCTTGAAAATTCTGACCTTTACTTAATTTTTTTAGGATAACTTTTTTGCCAAAATTGAGTATTTTTAGGTTCTTCTTAAAAAATCTCTACTAATTGACGAATTATCATAATACAATATTAATATTATCTGGAATATTAATAGTATTTTAATCCTCCAGAAATAATGTTTAGTTTTTGCCTTTAAACATTTTTTATAAATTTTTGAAAAATCAAAATTTTTTGATTTTGCTCAAAAAAAATAATTTTTTTGATGTTTCAATGTAAATAACTCCAAAACGGTTGATGCCATAAAAAATTTGTATTAGCACTTTTTAAGGACAATTGTGTTGGCAATCTTTTAAGATATTTTGCAATAAAATTCCATCAGTTGTTTTTAATTTCTGATAAAATAACTAGAACAACATCTTGGAAAATTTCAAAATTAAAAAAAAATTCAAAACTTCTTAATTCTTTTTCAAAAACTAAAATTTATTTAACAAGTGTTAAAACCTCATAAATTTAACTATTTATTGTAAATAATTTAATTAAACTACATCAACAAATAAGTCATAAAACCTAAATAAATAAATCGTTAACAAGACAGAACAATAAAAACTTGACAAAATTAAACAAAAATTTTAAATAAAAATTATTTAAACAAGTGAAAAAATTCAATTATTTTAACAAGTGGAACTCATTTAAAATTTAACAACAACAACAAAAAATTTTAAACTAATTTTAATTTAAGTAAGAGTTAAAGAAATTAACAACAACAAAATAAATAATAACAATTAAATTCGACAACACTTAAAATTACTAGGAGTAGTTACTTAAATGTTTTAAATTAAATGGATTATATTAACAAATATTAAATAAATTTTATTAAACAAAAGAATTAAAAAAAAAGCTTTTAATAATTCAGTTGTTACCACTCGTTTATACAAAAGAATCAAAAATATTATACATATGACCTATTTTTATGACCTACTATTAACACTGAAAGACAAAAATTGTTATCTTTCTTTTGTCGTTTTGTACTTAAATGTTGATAACTTGAGAAGATTTTGAGATAAATTTATGAAATTTTGAACAATATAAGCTGAAAAAGTAATGAAAGTATTTAGTAAAAATAATGTTCAAAATTATAGACATTAAGTCAAAAAATTAAGTTTTGATATCAATTTTTTTAATTTTTTTATATTTTTTTTTTTCTAAATTTTTAAGATTTTTTGTATTTTTTCTATAACAGAACTTTTATTGAAAATGAGTTTTTTTTTATTACTTTTCAAAAACTTTATCATAATATTTACTCACTTTAATTATATTTAAATAACAATTGTTTAACAAATTAGTAGAACAATAATATCTATTACAATACAAAATAATATGTAATAGCTATTTTTTTACAATTTTAATTTTGCCTTAAATGCTCATTATTACCTTTGAATTGTATGCCTATTTTTCTATAACTAATGTAATTGTCATGTCATTTTATTATCATCAAAAAATAAATAGTTAATTTACAAAAAAACTAAAAAAAAAGCTTTGTCATTGACAAAACAATAGAGATATTATTCAGATATAAATGACAGATATTTAACTAAGGGCAACAGAGATAAAGTCAAGGTTAGGAAGTAAAATTTTAGTATAAACAAATTTTTTTAATAAAAGAGATAATATTTGGAAAAAATTTGAATTAATTCGATTATTTTTGGGTTTATTATCGATCTTTGTATTCCTAATACAAACCAAAATTTCGCACAAAAAAAAATTTTAAAATTTTAAAAAAATTTTCTTTTTTTAGATTTTTTCTTATATCTTCTATATGTCTTTCAAGATTTTGAAATACTTTTGCACAATCTTTCTAGATACTTCAATTTATACAAAATCAGTAATAATTTTTTGTTATCTGAAGTATTTTTTAAGATATTATGGTTTAAAGTCGAAATTTCTCAAAAAAAATAGGTAATTTTACACAAAAATCGATAATATTCAACTTATGATTTTAAAAAAACTTTGTCATTGACAAAACAATAGAGATATTATTCAGATATAAATTATAGATATTTAACTATGGGCAACAGAGATAAAGTCAAGGTTAGGAAGTTAAATTTTAGTATAAACAAATTTTTTTAACGAAAAAGGTAATATTTGAACGAAATGTGAATTAATTCGATGGTTTCTGGGCTTATAATCGATTTTTGTATTACTAACATAAACCAGAATTTCGCATAAAAAAATTTTAATTTTTTCAAAATTTTCTATTTTTTCAAAATTTTCTATTTTTAGATCTTCTATATTTCTTTCAAGATTTTGAAATACTTTTGCACAATCTTTCTAGATACTTCAATTTATACAAAATCAGTAATAATTTTTTGTTATCTTGAGTATATTTTAAGATATTATGTTTTAATATCGAAATTTCTCCAAAAAAAATACGTAATTTTACACAAAAATCGATAATATTCAACTTATGATTTTAAAAAAACTTTGTCATTGACAAAACAATAGAGATATTATTCAGATATAAATTATAGATATTTAACTATGGGCAACAGAGATAAAGTCAAGGTTAGGAAGTTAAATTTTAGTATAAACAAATTTTTTTAACGAAAAAGGTAATATTTGAACGAAATGTGAATTAATTCGATGGTTTCTGGGCTTATAATCGATTTTTGTATTACTAACATAAACCAGAATTTCGCATAAAAAAATTTTAATTTTTTCAAAATTTTCTATTTTTTCAAAATTTTCTATTTTTAGATCTTCTATATTTCTTTCAAGATTTTAAAATACTTTTGCACAATCTTTCTAGATACCTCAATTTATACAAAATCGTTAATAATTTTTTGTTATCTGGAGTATGTTTTAAGATATTATGGTTTAATATCGAAATTTCTCCAAAAAAAAAAAATAGGTAATTTTACACAAAAACCGATAATATTCAAATTATGATTTTAAAAAAACTTTGTCATTGACAAAACAATAGAGATAATATTCAGATATAAATGGCAGATATTTAACTATGGGCAACAGAGATAAAGTCAAGGTTAGGAAGTAAAATTTTAGTATAAACAAATTTTTTTAATGAAAGAGATAATATTTGAAGAAATGTGAATCAATTCGATAATTTTTGGGTTTATTATCGTTCTTGTATTCCTAATACAAACCAAAATTTCGCAAAAAAAAATTTTAAAATTTTAAAAAAATTTTCTTTTTTTTAGATTTTTTCTTATATCTCCTATATTTCTTTCAATATTTTGAAATACTTTTGCAACATCTTTCTAGATACTTCAATTTATACAAAATCATTAATAATTTTTTGTTATCTGGAGTATGTTTTAAGATATTATGGTTTAAAGTCGAAATTTCTCAAAAAAAATAGGTAATTTTACACAAAAATCGATAATATTCAACTTATGATTTTAAAAAAACTTTGTCATTGACAAAACAATAGAGATATTATTCAGATATAAATTATAGATATTTAACTATGGGCAACAGAGATAAAGTCAAGGTTAGGAAGTTAAATTTTAGTATAAACAAATTTTTTTAACGAAAAAGGTAATATTTGAACGAAATGTGAATTAATTCGATGGTTTCTGGGCTTATAATCGATTTTTGTATTACTAACATAAACCAGAATTTCGCATAAAAAAATTTTAATTTTTTCAAAATTTTCTATTTTTTCAAAATTTTCTATTTTTAGATCTTCTATATTTCTTTCAAGATTTTAAAATACTTTTGCACAATCTTTCTAGATACCTCAATTTATACAAAATCATTAATAATTTTTTGTTATCTGGAGTATGTTTTAAGATATTATGGTTTAATATCGAAATTTCTCCAAAAAAAAAAAATAGGTAATTTTACACAAAAACCGATAATATTCAAATTATGATTTTAAAAAAACTTTGTCATTGACAAAACAATAGAGATAATATTCAGATATAAATGGCAGATATTTAACTATGGGCAACAGAGATAAAGTCAAGGTTAGGAAGTAAAATTTTAGTATAAACAAATTTTTTTAATGAAAGAGATAATATTTGAAGAAATGTGAATCAATTCGATAATTTTTGGGTTTATTATCGTTCTTGTATTCCTAATACAAACCAAAATTTCGCAAAAAAAAATTTTAAAATTTTAAAAAAATTTTCTTTTTTTTAGATTTTTTCTTATATCTCCTATATTTCTTTCAATATTTTGAAATACTTTTGCAACATCTTTCTAGATACTTCAATTTATACAAAATCATTAATAATTTTTTGTTATCTGGAGTATGTTTTAAGATATTATGGTTTAAAGTCGAAATTTCTCAAAAAAAAAGGTCATTTTACTCAAAAATCGATAATATTCAAATTATGATTTTAAAAAACTTTGTCATTGAGAAAACAATAGAGATATTATTCAGATATAAATGACAGATATTTTACTATGGGCAACAGAGATAAAGTCAAGGTTAGGAATTAAAATTTTAGTATAAACAAATTTTTTTAATGAAAGAGATAATATTTGGAAAAATGTGAATTAGTTCAATAATTTTTGGGTTTATTATCGTTCTTGTATTCCTAATACAAACCAAAATTTTGCAAAAAAAAAAAATTTTTAAATTTTAAAAAAATTTTCTTTTTTTAGATTTTTTCTTATATCTTCTATATTTCTATCAAGATTTTGAAATACTTTTGCAAAATCTTTCTAGATACTTCAATTTATACAAAATCATTAATAATTTTTTGTTATCTGGATTACGTTCTAAGATATTATGGTTTAAAGTCGAAATTTCTCAAAAAAAGTAGGTCATTTTACTCAAAAATCTAAAATATTAAAATTAAGAAATTTCCTGAAATAGAGAAATTTATAACCTAACATAAGTCTACCGATTGGTTCAAAATAAAATTTATTATATGCTTGTTAAATTGTACCTAACTTAAGTTCTCAATAGAATTCATTGCATAATTTAGAAATATTTGAAACCTCTAAAATGTTCTTTAAAAATGGAAAATTGTCTAATAATATCTCATTCAATGCCAAAATCTTCCTAAACAAAGAAATTATGCAATTTTCTTTTAATTTATAATCTTTTTTGGGGTAAAGAAACTCAGGTATTAATGTCATTGTCATTTATAGGTACTAAAACATGTATATGATACATTAATGTACTATAATCATGTATATTATACATTTTTCTTATCATACAAATATTAGACTCATTATGCTGGTTAATTTATCATAAATAATTTTTAATAATCATCCAAAGACAAGAAAAAAAACCTTCTAAGCCAAAAAAAAAAAACAAAATTTTCTGTCAAATTGACTTTAGACATACTACTCGTATTTACCTACACCTGCTTGCTTGCCTTAACGGCAATGAAAGTAAAATTATAAATCAGTAAACTAAACAAATACATACGTACATAAATATTAAAAGGTTTACTACAAACGTTTTTAGCCTTCAACTTTAGCTGAAAAATTTACTTTGGAAAATATCATGTAAAACTTAAAATGAATGTGTATCAGCATTTAAGGTTGTCATAATAATGACAAAATAATATTTACTGTTTAGTAAAGATACTAAAATTATAATAAATTAATGAAAAATAATTTACAATATATAATTAAAAGAGGGCAATATTGGGCGAATATATTTTATATTCATCCTTGACAAGTTGATGCGTAAAGATTCAATTATAGAATTTAAATTTACATAAACAAAAGTACGTAAATTCAAAGAAAAATTTACTATATTTTCAATTCTGTCATTAAAAGTTATTAAAACTACCAAAATTTCAATTGTTTACATTGTTTACAAGATGTCAATAATAAGTTAATTACAAAAAAAAAAATGCTTTATAATGCCTTAATATTATAAAAACTGTTAAAAATCTATAAAATTTCACTTACTTTCAATTCTTTACATAATGTCAACAATGTAAAGAATTAAAAATATCGTAAAAGTTACTGTAAATTGCAGTTAATTGCTTAAAATGTAATTCTATGCAACATTTTCACTTATTTTCAATTCTTTACGCAATGTCAACAATGTAAAGAATTAAAAAATTCTTAGAAAATTACTTTAAATTATTAAAAAAAATCATTTTATTTAACTTTTTTACTTAATTCAAATTTTTTACATTATGTCAACAATGTAAACAATTGTTCAAATGGTGTAAAGAATTGAAAAATTTAGGTTAATAATATGAAATATGCCTATAAAGTCTTAATATAATTAAAAGCTATTTAAAGTTCTGCTTATTTTTAATTTTTACAAAACGCCAACAATGTAAAAATTTGCAAAAAAAAAACATGTAAAGAATTGAAAAATTTCTATAAACAATACGATATTTCTTTCTAACAACTTAATATAATCAAAAACTATTTAAAAGCTCTAAATTGTACTAATTTCCAATTGTTTACATAATGTCAACAATGTAAAGAATTAAAAATTCATTAAAAATTACTTTGAAAAACTACAGAATGCCTTAAAAATTCATTGCATGCTAAATTTTCAATTATTTTAATTGCTTACATAATGTCAACAAGGTAAAATATTGGATTTATGCAATAAAGAATTGAAATATTTATATAAACTATTAAAATTAAATTGCTTACAAAATTTACTGTATGTAACATTTGCACTTATTTTGAATTCTTTACATAAAGTCATCAATGTAAAAGATTGCAAAAATTGTGTAAAGAATTAAAAAATTCATATAATGTTACTCTAAATTGCTTAGAAGTTCATTCTATAAAACATTTTCACATTTTCTCAATTCTTTACATAATGTCGTGAATGTAAAATATTGAAAATATCGTGTAAAGAATTGAAAAATTTATATAAAACCACTTTCAATAACACTAAATTGCTTAAAGATTTATTGTTTGTAACATTTCCACTTATTTTTTTAATTCTTTACATAACGTAACTAATGTAAAATATTGCACGTGTAAAGAATTGAAAAATTCATATAAAGTTACTCTTTATTGCTTAAAAATTCGTAATTTGTAACATTCCTACTTATTTTCAATTATTTACACAAGGTCAACAATGTAAAATATTGAAAAAATTATATAAATTCACTTTATTCTTAATAGATTGCTCGCCAATTTGTTTTATATAATATTTTCACTTATTTTTAATTGTTTACATAATGTTGACAATGTAAAAGATTGTAGAAATCGTATAAAGAATATAAAAATTTAGGTAAAAACAGGAAAATTGCTTTATAACGCCTTAATATCATTAAAAAATATTAAAAAGCTCTAAAATTATACTTAATTTCAAATCTTTACATAATGTCAACGATGTAAAAAATAGCAAAAATCGTGTAAAGAATTAAAAAATGCATATACAATTATTTTAAATAGTACTAAAATGATTAAAAATTCCTTGTATATAACATTTCCAATTCTTTTAAATTCTTTACTTAATGTCAACAATGTTAAAAACTGCAAAAATCTTGTAAATAATACAAATGGTATAAAATAATTATTTTAATTTCTATTTGGCTTATCTTATCATCATTTTGACCCACTCCAAAGTCGAAACCTTTAGCAATTGTTTACATGTAAACATTGTAAAATATTGAAAAGTGTGGGTAAATAACGGTTTATTTACAAAAGAAATTCTAAATTTTAATTAATATTTCTAATTCTATAAAATTTCTTAACAATATCTGCCTTTGTCAATTTTTTACATCATGTCAACAATGTAAAGTATTGAAACTTGAGTATATATTTGTTTAAAATTACATTGAAAAGAATAAAATTGAATTTTATTTGTCAATTTTATAAGTTTTAAATTTTTTGCATTATATCAACAATGTAAAGTATTGCAAAAGTTTGGTATACAATTTACGAATTGGGAAAAAAATTATAAATTTTAATTTATATTAGTATATCTCTTTAAGTACAAGCAAATTTCTTAAACATTTGTACTTTTGACAATTGTTTACATCATGTCAACAATGTATTCACATGAAAAACTGTATTAAATCAGTGGGTAAAATATAATTTAATGCTGAAATTTTGTTTTCTTGTTTGCTAAAACTATCGAATCTAATTAAATTCGTCCTAAATTACGACTTTTTGGAATTATTTACATTATGTCAACAATGTAAAGAAATTATAATCTATCTTAAAACGATATCAAATTAATTTAAATTCATTAAAAATAGATTTTCTTAAACATTCTTTTAATTTTTAATATTTTACATTATTTTTACTACATCATGTAATCAATGTAAACAATTACAAAAGTCTTAGAACTAGGAATTAATTTAGAAAATATTCATAAATTTTAATAAAAAGTGTTATTTACATTCTTTACATCATGTCAAGAACAGGTAAACAATGCGTAATACTCATTAAAATGTCAAATATCTTACAAAATAATAAAAAAGCAACCACATTTTATTTGTTTCCGCGATTTACATCATGCAAACAATAGATATATACATATATACAAAATATACATTTTAACTTCAAAATCTTAAAAAAATACATCAAAAGAACTTTAACTTAATTACTTATATGATAATCTGTACCAAATTTCAATTGTTTGCATTATTAACACGATGTCAATAATAGTAAAATGTTCAAAACTTACTTAAGAGTATCCATTTACATTAGAAAATGTTTCGAAATAATTTAATTTAATTTTTTTATACTATTTACATCATGTCAACAATAAGTAAACATTGCGTAATTCTCATTAAAATAACCAAATATCTAACAAAATGACTAAAATCAACTACATTTTATTTGTTTCCCTTATTTACTTCATGTAAACAATAGGTAATTATAACCAAATATACGTTTTAACTTCAAAATATCAAAAGAAATATTTTAAAAGATCTTTGTCTTAATTGTTTACATTATTTACTCATTAAAATAACCAAATATCTAACAAAATGACTAAAATCAACTACATTTTATTTGTTTCCCTTATTTACTTCATGTAAACAATAGGTAATTATAACCAAATATACGTTTTAACTTCAAAATATCAAAAGAAATATTTTAAAAGATCTTTGTCTTAATTGTTTACATTATTTACTGGACGCAATTTCAATTATTTACTCTATTTACACGATGTCAACAATAGTTAAATGTTTAAAATTTACTTTAGAATGCCCATATATCTTAGAAAATGACTAAAAATATCTTAATTTCAATTGCTTACATTATTTACATCATGTCAACAATAGGTAAAAAATTGCACTAAAATTCAAAAATATCTTAGAAAATATTTGAAACCAATATAATTTTAAATTTTTACATTATTTACATCATGTAAACATTAGGTAAATATGAGAAAAAATACTTTTGATCGTCAAAATATCATAAGAAATGTTTTAAAAGAACTGTATCTTAATTATTTACCTTGTTTACATCATCAAATTTACCTTATTTTCCTTCCATTCTATAAGAACTGAACGAATTATTTCTAAAAAATGTATAAGTTTAAATAAACACACAAAATTTTTAATATCAATGTAAGTCTCCATTCTCTTGCTCTTTTTGTACACTCGTACCGCCAGTCGCTCACGTGTTTAGGAAAACTTAAATTAAAATTGAGTCAAAAGTAAATAAATGTCTAAATAAACGAGAGTAATAACTATTTATGTCGTTTCGTTATTCGTTCATATCTGAGTTTTTTTTTCAAGTTTTAATATTTGCGGCCCCACCATAACAAATGTTCAAATTACGTTTTGGAGGCCCTTTTTCAAAAGAAATTTCTACTAACAATAAAAGCAACAAAATTCAAAAGAAAAGATACTGCGAACTTAAACTAAATGTTAGAAAAATAATATTTCAACAACAAAAACAAACGTTTATTTTCGTATCTCTATTTGTTGTAGTTAAATATTTAGATAAAAACGTTATTTCATTATTATTTTTATTGTTAATAATTTTTTATCATTTGGGTGTTGCTGGTGGCGTTTGGTGGCAATTGAAATACTATCCAAATTTTTAATGAAATTTAGCTGAAAATATTTTGAAACGTAAATATTTAAATTATAACGAAATTCGTAAAATAGGAGAAGAATATTATTTAGCCAAAGAGCAGGTAAAGAATTTTTTAAATAAATAATACATAAGAAAATTTAAGTTCGAAAACTAGTTTCGGTTCTAATTAACCTTAAACAAATTTCGAAGTTTTAATTGGGGGCTCAAATATGTACATTAAAATTTAAAATTTTTTAAAAAAGATATTAAAACAAAATTTAAATTTATAGTTAAAACATTTAAGAGTATTAAAAATTCGAAATTAAGTTCAAAAGTGTTCAAAAACAACTAAAATTCATTTGCTTACATTATTTACAAAATGTCAACAATAGTTAAAAAATTATTAATTCACTCCACAACCCCTTAATATCACACAAAATGTTGAGAACAACTAATACTTAATTGTTGACATTATTTACATCATGTCAACAATAGGTAAACAATGCTCTATTTGCATTTAACCGATTTAATATCATAGAAAAAGTTTAAAAACAAATAAAGTTCCAATGTTCAGACTATTTACATCGTGTCAACAATAGGTAAACAATACCAATAAGCATTGGAACCCCTTAAATAGCATAGAAAATGTTAAAAACATCTAAAATTCAATTCTTTGCAATATTTACATCATGTCAACAATATGTAAACAATGCTAATTCGGATCTAAAACTCCTAAATATTATATAAAATGATAAAACTAGGTAATACTCAATTATTTACATTATTTAGATCATGTAAACAATAGCGTAAGCAATGCTTTATTTGCATTTAAATGACTTCAAATCATAGAATATGTTTAAAAACAACTAATATTCCAATATTTAGACCATTTACATCGTGTCAAAAATAGGTAAACAATGCCAGAACTTTTTCAAAAATTTCCAATTTGTATCGAAAATTTTTCAAAAATTTCTTATTTTTATAGGAAATTTTTAAAAAATTCTTATTTTTATAAGAAATTTTTCAAAAATTTCTTATGTTTATAAGAAATTCTTCAAAAAAATGTCTTAGTTTTATAAGAAATTTTTGAAAAATTTCTTTGTTTTATAAAAAATTATTAAAAAATTTCTTATTTAAAAAGATAAATTTTTAAAAATATCTTATTTTTATAGGAAATTTTTCAAAAATTTCTTATTTTTATTAAACAAATAACAATAAAAATAAAAATTTTGTAAGAAAAAATTTTAAAAATTTCTTATTTTGTAGGAAATATTCAACAATTTCATATTTTTATAAGAAATTTTTCAAAAATTTCCTATTTTTATAGGAAATTTTTCAAAAACTTCTTATTTTTAAAAATATAAAAATTTCTTATTTTTATAGGAAATTTTTCAAAAATTTCCTATTTTTATAGGAAATTTTTCAAAAATTTTCTATTTTTATAGGAAGTTTTTCAAAAATTTTCTATTTTTATAGGAAGTTTTTCAAAAAGTTCTTATTTTCATAGGAAATTTTTCAACAATTTCTTATTTTTATAGGAAATTTTTCAAAAATTTCTTATTTTTATAGAAAATTTTTCAAAAATTTCTTATTTTTATAGGAAATTTTTCAAAAATTTCTTATTTTTATAGGAAATTTTTCAAAAATTTCTTATTTTTATAGGAAATTTTTCAAAAATTTCTTATTTTTATAGGAAATTTTTCAAAAATTTCTTTATGGGAAATTTTTCAAAAATTTCTTTATAGGAAATTTTTCAAAAATTTCTTATTTTTATAGGAAATTTTTCAAAAATTTCCTATTTTTATAGGAAATTTTTCAAAAATTTCATATTTCATATTTTTATAGGAATATTTTCAAAATTTTCTTATTTTTATAGGAAATTTTTCACAAATTTCTTATTTTCATAGGAAGTTTTTCAAAAATTTCTTATTTTTAGAGGAATTTTTTAAAAATTTCTTATTTTTATAGGAAATTTTCCAAAAATTTCTTATTTTTATAGGAAATTTTCCAAAAATTTCTTATTTTTATAGGAAATTTTTCAAAAATTTCCTATTTTTATAGGAAATTTTTCAAAAATTTCTTATTTTTATAGGAAATTTTTCAAAAATTTCTTAGTTTTCTAGGAAATTTTTCAAAAAGTTCTTATTTTTATAGGAAATTTTTCAAAAATTTCTAATTTTTATAGGAAATTTTTCAAAAATTTCTTATTTTTATAGGAAATTTTTCAAAAATTTCATATTTCATATTTTTATAGGAATATTTTCAAAATTTTCTTATTTTTATAGGAAATTTTTCAAAAATTTCTTATTTTCATAGGAAGTTTTTCAAAAATTTCTTATTTTTAGAGGAATTTTTTAAAAATTTCTTATTTTTATAGGAAATTTTTTAAAAATTTCTTATTTTTATAGGAAATTTTTTAAAAATTTCTTATTTTTATAGGAAATTTTTTAAAAATTTCTTATTTTTATAGGAAATTTTCCAAAAATTTCTTATTTTTATAGGAAATTTTTCAAAAATTTCTTATTTTTATAGGAAATTTTTCAAAAATTTCTTATTTTTACAGTAAATTTTTCAAAAATTTCCTATTTTTATAGGAAATTTTTCAAAAATTTCTTATTTTTACAGTAAATTTTTCAAAAATTTCCTATTTTTATAGGAAATTTTTTAAAAATTTCTTATTTTTATAGGAAATTTTTCAAAAATTTCTTATTTTTATAGGAAATTTTTCAAAAATTTCTTATTTTTATAGGAAATTCTTGTTTTTATAGGAAATTTTTCAAAAATTTTTTATTTATAGGAAATTTTTCAATTTTTTTTTTTAGTTTTATATTAAATCTTAAGAAATCTTTTTAATTCTAGAAAAAAAATCAATATCCTCATAAAATATTGAAAAACTTCCATTTGTTATTTAAACATTTTAAACAAAGAAAAAAACATCCTTTGTGGTCTTTAGTGCTTATTTAATAGACACACGTATGTAAAAACTTTTCAAATACCCTCAAGATATCTGCAATTTTTCTTTTAGTTTTCTTTTCCTCAGCTCAAAAATAAAACAATTATAGCACATATAACAAAACGAATAACATACACAACCACAAGATTTACAGAAAAAATTTAAACATCAACTACAAAATCATTAAAAAGAAAAGTCAAGAGAAAAAACTAAATTTAAACCTTATTTTTTCATGAAAAAGTTTATGTGCCAAACTACAAGTCCATGTGTATGAGTCTTGTGGTTTAAAAACTATTTGAAAGTCTAGTTCTCATTTTTTTTTTTCGAACTAAAGACCTCCTACAATCGTAGTGGCTCATAATGAGTTGAGCTGGGTTACGTCAATGAACAACATTGCAAAAGGTTAAAAACGACCGACTAAACTAGAAAAAACCAATATAATATTCTTCACTACGAATCAAACTACGACTACAGTTATATCTACATTAACAAGATACACATTCAAATCTATTATAAGAAATAAATGAGTGTGTATTTAGTATCTGTGTGAGTCTGTTTGTTCTGTTAGCTACCACAAATAAATACATAAATGTAAACAAACTAATTCCAGCAAAATAAGGATTTTAGTTAAAAAGTTTTAAAACTTGTTTAACTTTTTATATAAACCGAAATAAAACTAGAACATACCCGTACTCGTATCGATATGAATTTCGAAAGCCAACACAAAAAACGGTTTCAAAAAACACCTGCTGTTTGTTAAAAAATTAAGCTTAAAGCACTGTGGGGTGGAGAGGGGAAAATGAAGGGTGGAAGCTCAAACAAGAGCTAACCATAGCTCTTTAAAAAAATTTTATTTTTATAGAAAATTTTTTAAAAGTTTTATATTTGTACAGAAAATTTTTCAAAAATTTACTATTTTTATAGGAAATATTTCAAAAATTTTCTATTTTTATAGGAAATTTTTCAAAAATTTCCTATTTTTATATGAAATTTTTCAAAAATTTCCTATTTTTATAGGTTTTCCTATTTTTATAGGAAATTTTTCAAAAATTTCCTATTTTTATAGGAAATTTTTCAAAAATTTCCTATTTTTATAGGAAATTTTTCAAAAATTTCCTATTTTTATAGGAAATTTTTCAAAAATTTCCTATTTTTATAGGAAATTTTTCAAAAATTTCCTATTTTTATAGGAAATTTTTCAAAAATTTCCTATTTTTATAGGAAATTTTTCAAAAATTTCCTATTTTTATAGGAAATTTTTCAAAAATTTCCTATTTTTATAGGAAATTTTTCAAAAATTTCCTATTTTTATAGGAAATTTTTCAAAAATTTCCTATTTTTATAGGAAATTTTTCAAAAATTTCCTATTTTTATAGGAAATTTTTCAAAAATTTCCTATTTTTATAGGAAATTTTTCAAAAATTTCCTATTTTTATAGGAAATTTTTCAAAAATTTCCTATTTTTATAGGAAATTTTTCAAAAATTTCCTATTTTTATAGGAAATTTTTCAAAAATTTCCTATTTTTATAGGAAATTTTTCAAAAATTTCCTATTTTTATAGGAAATTTTTCAAAAATTTCCTATTTTTATAGAAAATTTTTCAAAAATTTCCTATTTTTATAGGAAATTTTTCAAAAATTTCCTATTTTTATAGGAAATTTTTCAAAAATTTCCTATTTTTATAGGAAATTTTTCAAAAATTTCCTATTTTTATAGGAAATTTTTCAAAAATTTCCTATTTTTATAGGAAATTTTTCAAAAATTTCCTATTTTTATAGGAAATTTTTCAAAAATTTCCTATTTTTATAGGAAATTTTTCAAAAATTTCCTATTTTTATAGGAAATTTTTCAAAAATTTCCTATTTTTATAGGAAATTTTTCAAAAATTTCCTATTTTTATAGGAAATTTTTCAAAAATTTCCTATTTTTATAGGAAATTTTTCAAAAATTTCCTATTTTTATAGGAAATTTTTCAAAAATTTCCTATTTTTATAGGAAATTTTTCAAAAATTTCCTATTTTTATAGGAAATTTTTCAAAAATTTCCTATTTTTATAGGAAATTTTTCAAAAATTTCCTATTTTTATAGGAAATTTTTCAAAAATTTCCTATTTTTATAGGAAATTTTTCAAAAATTTCCTATTTTTATAGGAAATTTTTCAAAAATTTCCTATTTTTATAGGAAATTTTTCAAAAATTTCCTATTTTTATAGGAAATTTTTCAAAAATTTCCTATTTTTTAGGAAATTTTTCAAAAATTTCCTATTTTTATAGGAAATTTTTCAAAAATTTCCTATTTTTATAGGAAATTTTTCAAAAATTTCCTATTTTTATAGGAAATTTTTCAAAAATTTCCTATTTTTATAGGAAATTTTTCAAAAATTTCCTATTTTTATAGGAAATTTTTCAAAAATTTCCTATTTTTATAGGAAATTTTTCAAAAATTTCCTATTTTTATAGGAAATTTTTCAAAAATTTCCTATTTTTATAGGAAATTTTTCAAAAATTTCCTATTTTTATAGGAAATTTTTCAAAAATTTCCTATTTTTATAGGAAATTTTTCAAAAATTTCCTATTTTTATAGGAAATTTTTCAAAAATTTCCTATTTTTATAGGAAATTTTTCAAAAATTTCCTATTTTTATAGGAAATTTTTCAAAAATTTCCTATTTTTATAGGAAATTTTTATACCCTTCACCAATAGGTGAAAGGGTATTATAAGTTTGTGATTCCGTTTGTAATTTTTTTATTAGTGATCGTAGACCCCATAAAAATTATACCGATCGACTCAGAATCGGGAGGAGAATCGATTAAGCGATGTCCGTCTGTCTGTCTGTCTGTCTGTCTGTCTGTCCGTCCGTCTGTCTGTCTGTCTGTTGAAATCAAGTTTCTGAAGCCCCTGGAGGATGGACTTACATAAATTATATATCAGATTTTAGGAAATTCTCCCGCAATGAACGCTATTAAATTTCATTAAAATCGGTTTATAAACACCGAAAATATCGAAAAAATACCAAAAATTAGACGAAAATTTTAAAATTTTTGATTGAAACACACTTTTAAATAACAAGAGAAAAAAGATACTCCTGGTGTACATGTGATAATATGTTATATATCAGATTGTAGGAAATATTTTCCCAAAGCACTCTGTAAAATTTTATCAAAATCGGTCCATAAACAACTGAGATATTGCCAAAACACTAAATTTTATGTATCGCAAATTGCCCAAAGTACGCATTAGGGAATGTTTGTTGAAAAAATGAAATGCAGAAATAGGAAAAAACCATCCTCCTTTAGCACGGACATACGTACATTTTATATCAGATTTTAGGAAATTCCCCCACCAAGCACGTTATTAAATTTTATCAAAAGCGGTCCATAAACAATTGAGATATCGCAATAACACTACATTTGATGTACAGCAAATTGCCCAAAGTACGTGTCTAAGAAATTTTGTTTACATTTTGTAAGTATTGTTTCAGCGATATCTCAGGTGTTTATGGACCGATTGTGATGAAATTTGACATCGTTCTTTATGGGAGGATTTTCTAAAATCTGATATATATACTCCACAAATCTGATTATGAATACCATTCAAATTGTACCGATCAACTCTGAATCGGCACAAGAATCGATTTCGCGACCTCCGTCCGTCTGTCCGTCCGTCTGTTTGTTTGCCCGTCCGTCCGTCTGTTTGTTTGTCCGTCCGTCTACATGTCCGTCCGTCTACCTGTCTGTCCTTTTTATACCCTTCACCAATAGGTGAAAGGGTATTATAAGTTTGTGATTCCGTTTGTAATTTTTTTATTAGTGATCGTAGACCCCATAAAAATTATACCGATCGACTCAGAATCGGGAGGAGAATCGATTAAGCGATGTCCGTCTGTCTGTCTGTCTGTCTGTCTGTCCGTCCGTCTGTCTGTCTGTCTGTTGAAATCAAGTTTCTGAAGCCCCTGGAGGATGGACTTACATAAATTATATATCAGATTTTAGGAAATTCTCCCGCAATGAACGCTATTAAATTTCATTAAAATCGGTTTATAAACACCGAAAATATCGAAAAAATACCAAAAATTAGACGAAAATTTTAAAATTTTTGATTGAAACACACTTTTAAATAACAAGAGAAAAAAGATACTCCTGGTGTACATGTGATAATATGTTATATATCAGATTGTAGGAAATATTTTCCCAAAGCACTCTGTAAAATTTTATCAAAATCGGTCCATAAACAACTGAGATATTGCCAAAACACTAAATTTTATGTATCGCAAATTGCCCAAAGTACGCATTAGGGAATGTTTGTTGAAAAAATGAAATGCAGAAATAGGAAAAAACCATCCTCCTTTAGCACGGACATACGTACATTTTATATCAGATTTTAGGAAATTCCCCCACCAAGCACGTTATTAAATTTTATCAAAAGCGGTCCATAAACAATTGAGATATCGCAATAACACTACATTTGATGTACAGCAAATTGCCCAAAGTACGTGTCTAAGAAATTTTGTTTACATTTTGTAAGTATTGTTTCAGCGATATCTCAGGTGTTTATGGACCGATTGTGATGAAATTTGACATCGTTCTTTATGGGAGGATTTTCTAAAATCTGATATATATACTCCACAAATCTGATTATGAATACCATTCAAATTGTACCGATCAACTCTGAATCGGCACAAGAATCGATTTCGCGACCTCCGTCCGTCTGTCCGTCCGTCTGTTTGTTTGCCCGTCCGTCCGTCTGTTTGTTTGTCCGTCCGTCTACATGTCCGTCCGTCTACCTGTCTGTCCTTTTTTCTGTTGTAGTCAAGTTTTTGGAGCTCCTGTTTTGTCGATATCTCAGATGTTTATTTTGATGAAGTTTAATAGTGTCCTTCGCAGGGGATTATCTAAATCCTGATGCATTCTGTAATTTGTGGTAGATATAATTTAGCGTTTAAGCGATGGTGTTTTGAACGACAATGAAATGAAATTCAGGGTGGGACAATTCAGGAGCTCCACAAATCTGGTTTTATTTAGCAGACAGGCACACTGCATTTATCTTAATTTTGTGTCTGACTTTTGAACATTATGATAACATTTGAGAATGTATTATATATCAAATTATAGGTAATCTTCCTAGGAAGTACAAAAATGCAGCTGATTACATGATATCCATTCAAAACCTACATATGTATGTAAGTATCTCACATATCAACAAAAATTTAAATTTTTTAATTGCAATTGGGAGAAATCCGTTCACGTTTGATAATTGATTCCGTATAACTTCGCCTAAGGCAATCTCTTAGTAGCTAATAAGTGACAAATTATAATAGATACGATGATGACATTTAGTATAAAGACGTTGTACAATATTGATATTCAGGACAATAGCGCCTAAAATAAACTTTCTAGAGGTACAACATTTGACAAAAGTATTTCTGATCTCTTGAAAAGTTCGATATTGAAAATGGGCGAGCTCTATTCACATTTAGTGAAATCTCCCACATAAACCAGACCGGGAATCGATTTAATGCTGATAAATTAAATCATAATAAAATTGCACAAAGAACTAGAGCAAAACTTTCCAAACATCCATCGGACAGATCGAAAGAACTAAACATCCCAAATATTATTGATGAAGTGTTCATTTTAATTAATTAACTAACTTCAAATTAATAAGTAAACTTTTCCGACAAAGCTGATAACCATCCATTCAAAAGCTATATATTTCACGTATGTATCTAAAACTAAGAGTGTATACCCTATAATTTGAAGGCTTGTATACATTGACAATCATTGTTAAAGCTTTGACCTAAATCAGTCCGCTAACTTCAGAGTTTTACATAACTAATCAAGAACTTTTACTAGTTGGATAATTCGTACGAATTAAAGTGCACAACCCTCACTGGGCACAGCGTTTTTGGGTTGCATGTCAGAATACTTAAACTTCATCAAATCGATGTGCTATTGCAAATGTAAGGGCATCTACATTTTGAAGCATCTTTTCTGCATGGTTTATCTGGTCTATCGAACTTTATTAAATGTTCGTAAAATATGTGTCTATTTTATTTCGAAGCTACTGGCTGGCTTAAATATGCATTCTCTACTTGTAGTCTAGTAATCATTATCTTTCACAAAGGGACCACTTTAGAACCCAAGTGAAGCTTCCCTAGACATCAGCCACCTGCCCAACCTAACCTTTGGGTGCATAACTATTCTAGATGAGGACGCCACCGAAAAGGTTTTCGTTTTCCGACTCTTAACTTTGAAGACTCTTTGCATATAATACTAGTATAACCAAATATTGCTACGAATTACATTAAGTACTTTTGGAACACCATTGGTGAAGGGTATCCAAGATTCGGCAAAGCCGAATATACCACTCTTACTTGTTCAAAAATTTCCTATTTTTATAGGAAATTTTTCAAAAATTTCCTATTTTTATAGGAAATTTTTCAAAAATTTCCTATTTTTATAGGAAATTTTTCAAAAATTTCCTATTTTTATAGGAAATTTTTCAAAAATTTCCTATTTTTATAGGAAATTTTTCAAAAATTTCCTATTTTTATAGGAAATTTTTCAAAAATTTCCTATTTTTATAGGAAATTTTTCAAAAATTTCCTATTTTTATAGGAAATTTTTCAAAAATTTCCTATTTTTATAGGAAATTTTTCAAAAATTTCCTATTTTTATAGGAAATTTTTCAAAAATTTCCTATTTTTATAGGAAATTTTTCAAAAATTTCCTATTTTTATAGGAAATTTTTCAAAAATTTCCTATTTTTATAGGAAATTTTTCAAAAATTTCCTATTTTTATAGGAAATTTTTCAAAAATTTCCTATTTTTATAGGAAATTTTTCAAAAATTTCCTATTTTTATAGGAAATTTTTCAAAAATTTCCTATTTTTATAGGAAATTTTTCAAAAATTTCCTATTTTTATAGGAAATTTTTCAAAAATTTCCTATTTTTATAGGAAATTTTTCAAAAATTTCCTATTTTTATAGAAAATTTTTCAAAAATTTCCTATTTTTATAGGAAATTTTTCAAAAATTTCCTATTTTTATAGGAAATTTTTCAAAAATTTCCTATTTTTATAGGAAATTTTTCAAAAATTTCCTATTTTTATAGGAAATTTTTCAAAAATTTCCTATTTTTATAGGAAATTTTTCAAAAATTTCCTATTTTTATAGGAAATTTTTCAAAAATTTCCTATTTTTATAGGAAATTTTTCAAAAATTTCCTATTTTTATAGGAAATTTTTCAAAAATTTCCTATTTTTATAGGAAATTTTTCAAAAATTTCCTATTTTTATAGGAAATTTTTCAAAAATTTCCTATTTTTATAGGAAATTTTTCAAAAATTTCCTATTTTTATAGGAAATTTTTCAAAAATTTCCTATTTTTATAGGAAATTTTTCAAAAATTTCCTATTTTTATAGGAAATTTTTCAAAAATTTCCTATTTTTATAGGAAATTTTTCAAAAATTTCCTATTTTTATAGGAAATTTTTCAAAAATATCCTATTTTTATAGGAAATTTTTCAAAAATTTCCTATTTTTATAGGAAATTTTTCAAAAATTTCCTATTTTTATAGGAAATTTTTCAAAAATTTCCTATTTTTATAGGAAATTTTTCAAAAATTTCCTATTTTTATAGGAAATTTTTCAAAAATTTCCTATTTTTATAGGAAATTTTTCAAAAATTTCCTATTTTTATAGGAAATTTTTCAAAAATTTACTATTTTTCCTATTTCCTATTTTTATAGGAAATTTTTCAAAAATTTCCTATTTTTATAGGAAATTTTTCAAAAATTTCCTATTTTTATAGGAAATTTTTCAAAAATTTACTATTTTTATAGGAAATTTTTCAAAAATTTACTATTTTTATAGGAAATTTTTCAAAAATTTACTATTTTTATAGGAAATTTTTCAAAAATTTCCTATTTTTATAGGAAATTTTTCAAAAATTTCCTATTTTTATAGGAAATTTTTCAAAAATTTCCTATTTTTATAGGAAATTTTTCAAAAATTTCCTATTTTTATAGGAAATTTTTCAAAAATTTCCTATTTTTATAGGAAATTTTTCAAAAATTTCCTATTTTTATAGGAAATTTTTCAAAAATTTCCTATTTTTATAGGAAATTTTTCAAAAATTTCCTATTTTTATAGGAAATTTTTCAAAAATTTCCTATTTTTATAGGAAATTTTTCAAAAATTTCCTATTTTTATAGGAAATTTTTCAAAAATTTCCTATTTTTATAGGAAATTTTTCAAAAATTTCCTATTTTTATAGGAAATTTTTCAAAAATTTCCTATTTTTATAGGAAATTTTTCAAAAATTTCCTATTTTTATAGGAAATTTTTCAAAAATTTCCTATTTTTATAGGAAATTTTTCAAAAATTTCCTATTTTTATAGGAAATTTTTCAAAAATTTCCTATTTTTATAGGAAATTTTTCAAAAATTTCCTATTTTTATAGGAAATTTTTCAAAAATTTCCTATTTTTATAGGAAATTTTTCAAAAATTTCCTATTTTTATAGGAAATTTTTCAAAAATTTCCTATTTTTATAGGAAATTTTTCAAAAATTTCCTATTTTTATAAGAAATTTTTCAAAAATTTCCTATTTTTATAGGAAATTTTTCAAAAATTTCCTATTTTTATAGGAAATTTTTCAAAAATTTCCTATTTTTATAGGAAATTTTTCAAAAATTTCCTATTTTTATAGGAAATTTTTCAAAAATTTCCTATTTTTATAGGAAATTTTTCAAAAATTTCCTATTTTTATAGGAAATTTTTCAAAAACTTCCTATTTTTATAGGAAATTTTTCAAAAATTTCCTATTTTTATAGGAAATTTTTCAAAAATTTCCTATTTTTATAGGAAATTTTTCAAAAATTTCCTATTTTTATAGGAAATTTTTCAAAAATTTCCTATTTTTATAGGAAATTTTTCAAAAATTTCCTATTTTTATAGGAAATTTTTCAAAAATTTCCTATTTTTATAGGAAATTTTTCAAAAATTTCCTATTTTTATAGGAAATTTTTCAAAAATTTCCTATTTTTATAGGAAATTTTTCAAAAATTTCCTATTTTTATAGGAAATTTTTCAAAAATTTCCTATTTTTATAGGAAATTTTTCAAAAATTTCCTATTTTTATAGGAAATTTTTCAAAAATTTCCTATTTTTATAGGAAATTTTTCAAAAATTTCCTATTTTTATAGGAAATTTTTCAAAAATTTCCTATTTTTATAGGAAATTTTTCAAAAATTTCCTATTTTTATAGGAAATTTTTCAAAAATTTCCTATTTTTATAGGAAATTTTTCAAAAATTTCCTATTTTTATAGGAAATTTTTCAAAAATTTCCTATTTTTATAGGAAATTTTTCAAAAATTTCCTATTTTTATAGGAAATTTTTCAAAAATTTCCTATTTTTATAGGAAATTTTTCAAAAATTTCCTATTTTTATAGGAAATTTTTCAAAAATTTCCTATTTTTATAGGAAATTTTTCAAAAATTTCCTATTTTTATAGGAAATTTTTCAAAAATTTCCTATTTTTATAGGAAATTTTTCAAAAATTTCCTATTTTTATAGGAAATTTTTCAAAAGCAGAACTAGATAAGTACTAGAACTGAACTAGATATGATGTAAAGGAAAACTGGAACTAGAACAAAGCAAGTAAATAAAGACAAATATATTTAGAACTTGTAAATAAACATGAATTACGAGATTTCTGGTCATTAAATTTAAATATTTCCTCTTATACATATCGACATTTAATAACACTTAACAACTCTTAGAGATTTAAACGCAATTTCATTTATAGTTTTGACATTTAAATATATTTAAATCCATAATATATTAAATATTTCCTCCTGTTTACTACTTCAACTTAATATTTTCTTATTATGCTGTATGTTATTGGTGGTAAATACCTCAAGCAGGCTTTTTTCTTAAGTTCTCGAGTGTGGGAGTTAAATTTATTGCGCTAATAGCAGATAAAAAAATGTATTATTTCTTTTCAAAAGAAATAAAACACACACTGAACGACAACAACAACAAGAATAACTAGAATGTCGAGAAAATCAATAAAATCTGGGACAACTTTATAACGGTCTGTTAATAAACAGATAGACAGACAGTAGCACATAAACCTATTACATTTAAGCCAAAAGAAATTTTCATTTACAAAGTAACATTTAGCCTAGTAATAACTAACAGAGCTCTGTTAAAGTAAACCCAAAAACATCAATAAAGAAATACAAGTTTAACATTAAAGTAATGCAATTTATTTAAAAACCAATGTTAGAATACAACCAAATATACACACACATAGACATATACACATTCATATTAACCAATACATAAACAACTGTCGAGAAAAGAAAGTGAAATGTTTATTATTTTTCCTTTCTTTCTTCGTACTGAGAGTGAGAGTTAAATGAAAGGACTTTTGAAATAACAATACAAGCAACTACAACAACATTATTCGAGTTACTTAAGTAACTATGAGTAAAACTGAAAATATTTCATTGCGCATACGCCACCAATACCAACTGTTAGTTAATATTAAGTATACGAGTACTTATGTATTTATGTTTGTACGTGAGTGAATGTGAGTGAGTAAATTCATTGTAAATTTGGAATGCATTTATCCTACTTTAAAACTCAACTTACTCCACTAACATACTAACCCATACACTCCACATTCATACTTATAAACATACATTCACAAAAGTGTGTACATGCACATTAAAAATACCAAAAATAACTGCAACAAAAACAACTAAAGCGTCAAATGTTTTTATTTTAGATTTGTTTCTAAAAAATATACA
Organism: Stomorhina lunata; assembly: GCA_933228675.1. Taxonomy (NCBI): domain Eukaryota; kingdom Metazoa; phylum Arthropoda; class Insecta; order Diptera; family Rhiniidae; genus Stomorhina; species Stomorhina lunata. The sequence goes on along the minus strand of OW121743.1, from coordinate 46,427,443 downwards.
GTGGGAATGAAAAAAAACCAAAATCTACGATAAAAATATTAAATTAAAAAAAATCCCATAAAAGCACGAATTTTTTGAAAAATTTCCTATAAAAATAGGAAATTTTTGAAAAGTTCCCTATAAAAATAGGAAATTTTTGAAAAATTTCCTATAAGAATAAGAATTTTTGAAAAAGTTCCAATAAAAACAGGAAATTTTTGAAAAATTTCCTATAAAAATAGGAATTTTTGAAAAATGTCTTATAAAACTAGGAAATTTTTGAAAAATTTTCTATAAAAATAGAAAATTTTTTTAAAATTTCCTATAAGAATATAAAATTTTTGAAAAATTTCCTATAAAAATAGAAAATTTTTGAAAAATTTCCTATAAAAATAGGAAATTTTTAAAAAATTTCCTATAAAAATAGGAAATTTTTGAAAAATTTCCTATAAAAATAGGAAATTTTTGAAAAATTTCCTATAAAAATAGGAAATTTTTGAAAAATTTCCTATAAAAATAGGAAATTTTTGAAAAATTTCCTATAAAAATAGGAAATTTTTGAAAAATTTCCTATAAAAATAGGAAATTTTTGAAAAATTTCCTATAAAAATAGGAAATTTTTGAAAAATTTCCTATAAAAATAGGAAATTTTTGAAAAATTTCCTATAAAAATAGGAAATTTTTGAAAAATTTCCTATAAAAATAGGAAATTTTTGAAAAATTTCCTATAAAAATAGGAAAACCTATAAAAATAGAATATTTTTGAAAAATTTCCTATAAAAATAGGAAATTTTTGAAAAATTTCCTATAAAAATAGGAAATTTTTGAAAATTTTCCTATAAAAATAGGAAATTTTTGAAAAATTTCCTATAAAAATAGGAAATTTTTGAAAAATTTCCTATAAAAATAGGAAATTTTTGAAAAATTTCATATAAAAATAGGAAATTTTTGATAAATTTCCTATAAAAATAGGAAATTTTTGAAAAATTTCCTATAAAAATAGGAAATTTGAAATTTCTTAAAAAAATGGAAATTTTTGTAAAAATTCCTAAAAAAAAAAGGAAATTTTTGAAAATATTCCTAAAAAAAAGGAAATTTTAGAAAAATTTCATTAAAAAAATAGGAAATTTTTCAAAAAATTCCTAAAAATAGGAAATTTTTTAAAAATTTCCTATAAAATGAAAAAAAAACATTTTTTGATTGTCACTGTAAACTGCATTGACATTTATTTCTGTTATTGTTGTACAAATATTTAAAAATACAAATTGTGTAAAGGAATTTTTTTGTTCAAATTTTTGTGTGTATTTTTATTTTTATTGAAATGGATAAAAATAAAGACAAAAACAAACAGATTCAGATAAAAGAGAATAAATTTACTTTAAAGAAAGAGTATATGCGCGAGAGTCTGTCTAGTAAAATCTGAATAGCAACAAAAACAAAAAAGTAGACTAAGGGAATTCTGAAGAGACACCCCCAATATTCATCCACTTACTCACGTTGTAGTCCTTAATATTGTTCTTGTTGTAGGTATTTGTTGTCGTTGTTGTTTTTGGACTTTTTGCAAAATTCGATGTGATACAACGTCGTAACCTAATTTAATTTTTGGTGTTACGGCCTGTGTTTTTGTCATGTATTTTTACGCCATTTACGTGATACAACGATGACGATATTTGGGGGCAGCCTAAAATTTAAAATTCCATTGAAATTCGCTTGAGTTTGGACAAGGTTTCCATGTATCTTTTGAGATTCTATACCATTTGCTTAATTTATTGTTTTATACTTGAAAATGTTCTTTCTTCTTTTAAATGTTTGCTTTTTTTCTTTTTATTTCTTTTTAATATAATTAATATTTTATAGTTTATTAAGGAATTTGTTATTTATGAAAACAGCTGACATTGCGTGTTGTGACATTTTGTGTGTGTTTGTATTCCAAAGGGAGTTGCCACTTTGTTTTATTTTTCATTTTGTTATTATTCTGTCATTCTAGCTTTTGCTTTAATATTTCTCAACACTTGACATTATTATAGAGGGAGGAGGGATGTTCTATTAGTTGATTGACTGACACTTTTTTTGTTCATGGTAGCTGGTTTACCTTACAAGTCTGTCTGTCTATCCTTGTGTAATTTTCACTTAATAATTTATTTATTAAATTGTATGGCTGAATGTCTGAACGCCTGACTGGCCAGTAAGTGGCAAGAGTATAATAATCATGTTAATTTCTTTTATAATGTTTTGTTTTTAAAACATTAGTTATTGATGTTCGTGATGTCGGTTTTTTTAGTTCTTTTCCAATAAATTAGAGGTGGAGTTGTTCTAGTTTTGAGTTATATACTATGAAATGTGTATATACAAATATATGTGTATACCAACTGTTAGTAACAGCATTATAAAAATACAATAGTGGGCTTAAATAGGGAAATTAAAAACATGATACTCTATACAATTAACAGTAATAAAGGAAATTGAAAAATTCCTATAAAAACGGAAAATTTTGAACAATTTCCTATAAAAATAAGAAATTTTTAAAAAATTTCCTAAAAATATAAGAATTTTTTAAAAATTTCATATATAAATAAAAAACTTTTGAAAATTTTCTTATAAAAATAGGAAATTTCTGAAAATTTTTCCATTAAAATAAGAAAAATTTGTAAAATTTCCTATAAAAATAAGAAAATTTTGTCAAATTTCCTACAAAAATAAGAAATTTTTGAAAAATTTTCTATAAAAATATGAAAACAATTGAAAAATTTCCTATAAAAATAGAAAATTTTTGAAAACTTTCCCATTTTATAGGAAATTTTTGAAAAATTTCCTATAAAATTAAGAAATTTTTGAAAAATAAGAAATTTTTTAAAAATTTCCTATAAAATTTTTGAAAAATTTCCTATAAATATAAGAAAAAAATTTGAAAAAATTCCTATAAAAATAGAAAGTTTTTGAAAAATTTCCTATAAAAATAAGAAAAAAATTTGAAAAAATTCCTATTAAAATAGAAAGTTTTTGAAAAATTTCCTATAAAAATAGAAAAATTTTGAAGAATTTCCTATAAAAATAGAAAATTTTTGAAAAATTTCCTATAAAAATAGAAAATTTTTGAAAAATTTCCTATAAAAATAGAAAATTTTTGAAAAATTTCCTATAAAAATAGAAAATTTTTGAAAAATTTCCTATAAAAATAGAAAATTTTTGAAAAATTTCCTATAAAAATAGAAAATTTTTGAAAAATTTCCTATAAAAATAGAAAATTTTTGAAAAATTTCCTATAAAAATAGAAAATTTTTGAAAAATTTCCTATAAAAATAGAAAATTTTTGAAAAATTTCCTATAAAAATAGAAAATTTTTGAAAAATTTCCTATAAAAATAGAAAATTTTTGAAAAATTTCCTATAAAAATAGAAAATTTTTGAAAAATTTCCTATAAAAATAGAAAATTTTTGAAAAATTTCCTATAAAAATAGAAAATTTTTGAAAAATTTCCTATAAAAATAGAAAATTTTTGAAAAATTTCCTATAAAAATAGAAAATTTTTGAAAAATTTCCTATAAAAATAGAAAATTTTTGAAAAATTTCCTATAAAAATAGAAAATTTTTGAAAAATTTCCTATAAAAATAGAAAATTTTTGAAAAATTTCCTATAAAAATAGAAAATTTTTGAAAAATTTCCTATAAAAATAGAAAATTTTTGAAAAATTTCCTATAAAAATAGAAAATTTTTGAAAAATTTCCTATAAAAATAGAAAATTTTTGAAAAATTTCCTATAAAAATAGAAAATTTTTGAAAAATTTCCTATAAAAATAGAAAATTTTTGAAAAATTTCCTATAAAAATAGAAAATTTTTGAAAAATTTCCTATAAAAATAGAAAATTTTTGAAAAATTTCCTATAAAAATAGAAAATTTTTGAAAAATTTCCTATAAAAATAGAAAATTTTTGAAAAATTTCCTATAAAAATAGAAAATTTTTGAAAAATTTCCTATAAAAATAGAAAATTTTTGAAAAATTTCCTATAAAAATAGAAAATTTTTGAAAAATTTCCTATAAAAATAGAAAATTTTTGAAAAATTTCCTATAAAAATAGAAAATTTTTGAAAAATTTCCTATAAAAATAGAAAATTTTTGAAAAATTTCCTATAAAAATAGAAAATTTTTGAAAAATTTCCTATAAAAATAGAAAATTTTTGAAAAATTTCCTATAAAAACAGAAAATTTTTGAAAAATTTCCTATAAAAATAGAAAATTTTTGAAAAATTTCCTATAAAAATAGAAAATTTTTGAAAAATTTGTTATAAAAAAAAAAATTTTAATTTCCTATAAAAATGAGAAATTTTTTAAAAATTTTATATAAAATTAAGAAATTTTTGAAAAAATTTCCTATAAAAATTAAGAATTTTTTGAAAAATTTCCTATAAAAATTAGAAAATTTTTGAAAAATTTCCTATAAAAATAAGTAAATTTTTGAAAAATTGCCTGTAAAAATTAGGTAATTTTTGAACAATTGCCTATAAAAATAAGAAAATTTTGAAAAATTTCCTATAAAAATAGAACATTTTTCAAAAATTTCCTATAAAATTAAGACATTTTTAAAAAAAATTCCTATAAAAATATGAAATTTTTGAAAAATTTCCTATAAAAATAGGAAGCTTTTGAAAAATTTCCTATAAAAATAAGAATTTTTGGAAAAATTTCCTATAAAAATAGGATATTTTTTAGATAAATTTCCTATAAAAATGGTATTTTAGAAAAATTTCCTAAAACAAAAATAGAAAATTTTAGAAAAATTCCCTATACATGTGACGTGATTTGAAACCTTAAAAGTATGGGTTACAATATTAACACTTAACTTAATATACCCATCCATCCAATTGTGTTGTAGTGTACAACTATCTATAACTATAACTACTTTTTAATACATAATATAAATAAATTTTAAAAGCAATAAATATAGTTACAAAACACACATACACACTTTCATAACACAAAAATATATAAAGGAGTTTCCTGTTTACCCTATATACCAGAAAAACTATGATTTTCCAGATATATAGGTCAATAATAACACATTCATACTACGTACGATGTATATAAACAAAATCCATTGTACCTAGAGCATTAAACTTATATACTTTTACTTTGGTATATAAAACAAATTTAAACGTACATATGTACTAAATCAGAACATATATATATGAAAATATATAGACATAGTTAAACGAATAGATACATTTGTATGCAAAGTTTTTGGTCTCGTGCCAATATTTGAACCTTTTATTTTTTTCATTCTATTCTCTACATCCTAATATAACTCATTATAAATGGTTTTGTTAGAATTGGTAAAGCAAACTCAACTGAACTGAACTACATCTGCACATAAACCATTAGCCTTAAAGATATTGGCCAAAGAATAACAATTTTTCAGAGAAACATAAAAAAGAACATATTTATGTTAATATGTAGCAAATCCCTAAAAATATGCTATCTAATGTTTAAGCTGATGAGCAATAATTGCCAAAGTTTGACATGATAGACCTAAATATTTATGTCAATTTTTTTTTTGAAAAGAATAAATTAAAAAGTATAAATATCCTCTAGATGAAAAGTAATTCCCAAGTTAATTAAATCTGGGAGGAACTTTTTTTATTGAACATTTAAAAAATGGTAAGAATTTATTGTAGGAAAAAGTTAGACTTTACAGCAAAATATTGCTAATCATATGTAAATTTGTTTTCATAAATTTATTCCCAAAAGATTCTTCAAAAAAGAAACATTAAAATGACAAGTTTTTTATGAGGCTTAGGAAGACAGAAGGAAAAATGTAATAAATTTGAAATAAACTTTCAAAAATTTACTCTTTTTATATAAAATTTTTCAAAATATTTTTATTTTTATAGAAAATTTTTTAAAACTTTTTATAGAATATTTTTCAAAAATTTCCTATTTTTATAGGAAATTTTTTAAAAATTTCTTATTTTTATAGGAAATTTTTCAAAAATTTCTTATTTTTATAGGTAATTTTTCAAGAATTTCTTATTTTTATAGGAAATTTTTCAAAAATTTCTAATTTTTATAGGAAATTTTTCAAGAATTTCTTATTTTTATAGGAATTTTTTCAAAAATTTCTTATTTTTATAGGAAATTTTTCAAAAATTTCTTATTTTTATAGGAAATTTTTCAAAAATTTCTTATTTTTATAGGAAAATTTTCAAAAATTTCTTATTTTTATAGGAAATTTTTCAAAAATTTCTTATTTTTATAGGAAATTTTTCAAAAATTTCTTATTTTTATGGGAAATTTTTCAAAAATTTCTTATTTTTATAGGAAATTTTTCAAAAATTTCTTATTTTTATAGGAAATTTTTCAAAAATTTCTTGTTTTTATAGGAAATTTTTCAAAAATTGCTTATTTTTATAGGAAATTTTTCAAAAATTTCTTATTTTTATAGGAAATTTTTCAAAAATTTCTTATTTTTATAGGAAATTTTTCAAAAATTTCTTATTTTTATAGGAAATTTTTCAAAAATTTCTTATTTTTATAGGAAATTTTTCAAAAATTTCTTATTTTTATAGGAAATTTTTCAAAAATTTCTTATTTTTATAGGAAATTTTTCAAAAATTTCTTATTTTTATAGGAAATTTTTCAAAAATTTCTTATTTTTATAGGAAATTTTTCAAAAATTTCTTATTTTTATAGGAAATTTTTCAAAAATTTCTTATTTTTATAGGAAATTTTTCAAAAATTTCTTATTTTTATAGGAAATTTTTCAAAATTTTCTTATTTTTATAGGAAATTTTTCAAAAATTTCTTATTCTTATAGGAAATTTTTCAAAAATTCTTATTTTTTTAGTAAACTTTTCAAGTTTTTCAAAAGTTTTCAAAAACTTCATATTTTAATAGGAAATTTTTCAAAAATTTCCTATTTTGATAAGAAATTTTTCATAGTTTTGTTATTTTTATAGGAAAATTTAAAAAATGTCTTAGAAAATTTTTCAAAAAGTTAATTTCTTAAAAAAATTTTCAACATTTTATGTCCTCATCGAATTTGATTTCAAGCTAAAATTTTAATATCTAATAAATTATTTAATTTTTTTGCTGTGATGATGCATTGCCAACCATTTGCTTTTAAATTACACAATTTTGAAAAATGTCAACATATATTTTTTTTTCTTTGAAAAATCTGCAACCTTTTGCTGTGTTTTAACTAATTAAAAATTTGTCAAATTTAATTAAATTGCAAAAATAATAAAAACTTATATTCGAATATTAAATACGAAATCTTGTGCATTCAATTATAAATCAAACGTCAGACAAATCAAATGAAAAGTTTCAAATCTCACAATTTGTCTGTGATTTAATCACAGACAAATCACCAAAGAAAATTATGAAATATTTCGAGATTTTGAAAAAGAAAAATATGAAAAAATTTTGAAAACTAAATCATTTGACTTAAGAGAGTGAATGTAAATCAAGAAATTTAGCAAAACAGACAAAATGATTTAAGCAGCAAAAACCCCATAAATTTGTGAGTTGTTGAGGTTTGAAAATTCAAATTTTCGCTTTAAATATTTTGATGATGCATAAAAACAATAAAATTTCAAAACACGAAAATTATCTATAAAAATTTTATTTCTAAACATCTTTTTCAAAACAAAATTTTTATCATTTAAGTATGAAAAAATAAACACATGCAGACTAATAAACAAATAGAAAAAATTAAAATAAATATTTTTTGCGATTATTTGCGCAAATGTTTGAAAGATGCGTTAAAATTTAAATTCAATTTTAAATTTTTAAATTCATTTATTTTGAATACCAGGCACATTTAATAAATATTTAGTTACTGGCATTAATTATAGCTATACATACGTAAATAAGACCTCTATTCCCTTCCAATCCTCCCAGTAGCTTCGGTATATTTTCTTTTTACCTGTTATGTATTTGCTAAATATTTATGCTTTTTCTATTTCAATTATTTTCAATTTAAATGCCAGGGTTACAAAATATAAAAAAAAACAAGGAGCAACTAAGTATTATAGTCGGTCAAGTTCGACCTTATGATATCCCTCACCACTTAGGTCAAATGTATAATTTCCTATTTTTGTAGGAAATTTTTCAAAAATTTCCTATTTTTATAGGAAATTTTTCAAAAATTTTCTATTTTTATGGGAAATTTTTCCTCTTTTTATAGGAAATTTTTCAAAAATTTCCTATTTTTATAGGAAATTTTTCAAAAATTTCCTATTTTTATAGGAAATTTTTCAAAAATTTCCTATTTTTATAGGAAATTTTTCAAAAATTTCCTATTTTTACAGGAAATTTTTCAAAAATTTCCTATTTTTACAGGAAATTTTTCAAAAATTTCCTATTTTTATAGGAAATTTTTCAAAAATTTCCTATTTTTATAGGAAATTTTTCAAAAATTTCCTATTTTTATAGGAAATTTTTCAAAAATTTCCTATTTTTATAGGAAATTTTTCAAAAATTTCCTATTTTTATAGGAAAATTTTCAAAAATTTCCTATTTTTATAGGAAATTTTTCAAAAATTTCCTATTTTTATAGGAAATTTTTCAAAAATTTTCTATTTTTATGGGAAATTTTTCCTCTTTTTATAGGAAATTTTTCAAAAATTTCCTATTTTTATAGGAAATTTTTCAAAAATTTCCTATTTTTATAGGAAATTTTTCAAAAATTTCCTATTTTTATAGGAAATTTTTCAAAAATTTCCTATTTTTATAGGAAAATTTTCAAAAATTTCCTATTTTTATAGGAAAATTTTCAAAAATTTCCTATTTTTATAGGAAATTTTTCAAAAATTTACTATTTTTATAGGAAATTTTTCAAAAATTTACTATTTTTATAGGAAATTTTTCAAAAATTTACTATTTTTATAGGAAATTTTTCAAAAATTTACTATTTTTATAGGAAATTTTTCAAAAATTTACTATTTTTATAGGAAATTTTTCAAAAATTTACTATTTTTATAGGAAATTTTTCAAAAATTTACTATTTTTATAGGAAATTTTTCAAAAATTTACTATTTTTATAGGAAATTTTTCAAAAATTGACTATTTTTATAGGAAATTTTTCAAAAATTTACTATTTTTATAGGAAATTTTTCAAAAATTTACTATTTTTATAGGAAATTTTTCAAAAATTTACTATTTTTATAGGAAATTTTTCAAAAATTTACTATTTTTATAAGAAATTTTTCAAAAATTTACTATTTTTATAGGAAATTTTTCAAAAATTTACTATTTTTATAGGAAATTTTTCAAAAATTGCCTATTTTTATAGGAAATTTTTCAAAAATTGCCTATTTTTATAGGAAATTTTTCAAAAATTTTCTATTTTTAAAGGAAATTTTTCAAAAATTTCCTATTTTTAAAGGAAATTTTTCAAAAATTTCCTATTTTTAAAGGAAATTTTTCAAAAATTTCCTATTTTTAAAGGAAATTTTTCAAAAATTTCCTATTTTTAAAGGAAATTTTTCAAAAATTTCCTATTTTTATAGGAAATTTTTCAAAAATTTCCTATTTTTAAAGGAAATTTTTCAAAAATTTCCTATTTTTAAAGGAAATTTTTCAAAAATTTCCTATTTTTAAAGGAAATTTTTCAAAAATTTCCTATTTTTATAGGAAATTTTTCAAAAATTTCCTATTTTTTTAGGAAATTTTTCAAAAATTTCCTATTTTTATAGGAAATTTTTCAAAAATTTCCTATTTTTATAGGAAATTTTTCAAAAATTTCCTATTTTTATAGGAAATTTTTCAAAAATTTCCTATTTTTATAGGAAATTTTTCAAAAATTTCCTATTTTTATAGGAAATTTTTCAAAAATTTCCTATTTTTATAGGAAATTTTTCAAAAATTTCCTATTTTTATAGGAAATTTTTCAAAAATTTTCTATTTTTATAGGAAAATTTTCAAAAATTTCTTATTTTTATAGGAAATTTTTCAAAAATTTCCTATTTGCATAGGAAAATTTTCAAAAATTTCCTATTTTTATAAAAAAAAATTTCAAAAATTTCCTATTTTTAAAGGAAATTTTTCAAAAATTTCTTTTTTTTTATATAAAATTTTTCAAAAATGTCTTTTCGTTATAGGAAATTTTTCAAAAATTTCTTGAGTACGTTCTTATCTACCCTTCTCACCTGTTTTGCTGTAGGGTGTAGCAATTGAACAATACAAATACTTAATTATTCATTTCATTTCTTTGTATTCATTTTGCAACAAATTCAATTTTTTTAAATAGAAAATTTTTGAAAAATAAAAAAAACAAATGTTACGTTTTCGAAAACATACACACAATTTTTATCTACATCGAGTCAGAATTCTATAAAAAAAATAAATAAACGACACCGTTTCCAATCGCATTTCATATATTTATTAGCTATCTTCTGAATTTTTATATTATTTTCAAAAACTTTTTGAATATTATACTAAAAATTAATTTTGTGGATATATTTTTAGATATTTGGGGACAAAGTTCCCCTTCACCTATTTTCGTTTAAATTAGCGGCACATTTGCTATAAGGAGCAGAGAATACAATTTTACCCCATCAAGTGATTCAGAGCGATTAATTGAATTTGTTGGGAGACTTTGTAAAAAAGCTGGAGCGATAAAGTATTTTTAAGCTCTTTACATCTATAAACCCTGTGAATCCCCTTAATATTTTCATTATCTTTAAAAAATGTTTAAATAATATTTCAATTGAAATAGTAATAGAAATGAGTGGGTATAAATATTTAAGTTTATTTATACTGAAAATTTTATATACTTCAAAAAGTTTTTCGGTATTTTCAAAACAAAAATCATTTGCCTAAAATCTCAATAAATTAAACATTACATTTGAGTAATATCGAAAAATTTTACAGAATTTTAATAAATTTATTGGTTTTGGTTAGAAACAAAATATATTTAAATTTTGTTAAAACAAATTTAAAATAAATTATTTTCTGTTATTTAAACATTTGTTTCCATTTATTTATCTGGTGAAATTTTAATTTCATTTTAATTGACTTTTTATTTAGACTTTCAAGTTTATGGTCAAGGTTGATTGAGTTAAATGTCAAAAGTTATTTTTAAATTAAATTTTTAAATGGCCATAAAAGCTGGGAGAAATGATTTTGAATCCCTGGATATATAAATAAGAATTTTAAATCATATTTTTAAACAAATATTTATTTATTGTTTTGGACAGAAAGTAGGCGTTTACAAATATGAAAATATTAATTTTGGTAAAGAAGGAAAACGAAATAAGTTTTACATTTTCAAAATCAAAACAAGAAAGACCCAAGATTGAAGTTTTTCTGTAATTAAAGACCCACGTTTAAAGATTTTCTGTAATTAAAGACTCACGATTGAAGTTTTTCTGTAATTAAAGACCCACGATTGAAGTATTTCTGTAGTTAAAGACCCACGATTGAAGTTTTTCTGTAATTAAAGACCCAAGATTGAAGTTTTTCTGTAATTAAAGACCCAAGATTGAAGTTTTTCCGTAATTAAAGACCCACGTTTAAAGATTTTCTATAACTAAAGACTCACGATTGAAGTATTTCTGTAATTAAAGACCCAAGATTGAAGTTTTTCTGTAATTAAAGACCCACGTTTGAAGATTTTCTGTAATTAAAGACTCAGGATTGAAGTTTTTCTGTAATTGAAGACCCACGGTTGAAGTTTTTCTGTAATTAAAGACCCAAGATTGAAGTTTTTCTGTAATTAAAGATCCAAGATTGAAGTATTTCTGCAATTAAAGACCCAAGATTGAAGTTTTTCTGTAATTAAAGACCCACGATTAAAGTATTTCTGTAATTAAAGATCCACGATTGAAATATTTCTGTAATTAAAGACTCACGATTGAAGTTTTTCTGTAATTAAAGACCCAAGATTGAAGATTTTCTGTAATTAAAGACCCACGATTAAAGTATTTCTGTAATTAAAGATCCACGATTGAAATATTTCTGTAATTAAAGACTCACGATTGAAGTTTTTCTGTAATTAAAGACCCAAGATTGAAGATTTTCTGTAATTAAAGACCCACGATTGAAGTATTTCTGTAATTAAACCACCACGATTGAAGTTTTTCTGTAATTAAAGACCCGCGATTGAAGTTTTTCTGTAATTAAAGACCCGCGATTGAAGTATTTCTGTAATTAAAGACCCACGATTGAAGTATTTCTGTAATTAAAGACCCACGATTGAAGTTTTTCTTTAATTAAAGAGACACGATTGTAGTTTTTATAATTAAAGACCCACGGTTGAAGGTTTTCTGTAATTAAAGACCCACGATTGAAGTTTTTCTGTAAAAAAAGACCCACAATTTAAGTTTTTCTGTAAAAAAAGACCCACAATTTAAATTTTTCTGTAATTAAAGACCAACGATTGAAGTTTTTCTTTAATTAAAGACCCACGGTTGAAGTTTTTCTTTAATTAAAGACCCACGGTTGAAGTTTTTCTGTAATTGAAGACCCACGATTGAAGTTTTTCTTAAATTAAAGACCCACGATTGAAAATTTTCTGTAATTGAAGACCTACGATTGAAGTTTTTCTTTAATTAAAGACCCACGATTGAAGTTTTTCTGTAATTAAAGACCCACGATTGAAGTATTTCTGTAATTAAAGACCCACGATTGAAGTTTTTCTTTAATTAAACACCCACGGTTGAAGTTTTTTTGTAATTAAAGACCCACGATTGAAGTTTTTCTTAAATTAAAGACCCACGATTGAAAATTTTCTGTAATTGAAGACCTACGATTGAAGTTTTTCTTTAATTAAAGATCCACGATTGAAGTATTTCTGTAATTAAAGACCCACTGTTGAAGTTTTTCTTTAATTAAAGACCCACGGTTGAAGTTTTTCTGTAATTGAAGACCTACGATTGAAGTTTTTCTTTAATTAAAGACCCACGATTGAAGTTTTTCTGTAATTGAAGACCCACGAATGAAGTTTTTCTGCAATTGAAGACCCACGATTGAAGCTTTTCCGTAATTAAAGACCCCCGATTGAAGTTTTTCTGTAACAAAAGACTCACAATTTAAGGTTTTCTGTAATTAAATACCCACGAGTGAAGTTTTTCTGTAAATAAGAATTCAAGATTGAATTTAATTAATTAAAACTCACGATTAACGTTTAATTAAAGACCCACGATTGAAGTTTTTCTTTAATTAAAGACTTACGATTGAAGTTTTTCTTTAATTGAAGACTCACAAATTTTCTTTAATTACAGGCCCACCATTAAAGATCATATTTAATTAGCGACCCACGATTAAGATTTTTTGTAATTAAAGGCCCACGATTATAGATTTTCTTTGAAAATTTTCGTTAAATAAAGACCCTCGATTGAATATTTTTTAAAATTTAAGACCCACCATTGAATATTTTTTGAAATCAATACCCACGATGGAAAATTTGCCTATATAAAGACCCTCGATTGAATATTTTTTTTTTAAATTTAAGACCCACCATTGAATATTTATTGAATTCAATACCTACGATTGAAAATTTGACTATATTAAAACACACCATTGAATATTTTTTGAAATCAATACCCACGATTGAAAATTTGACTATGTAAAATCCCACAATTGAATATTTTTTTAATTCAATACCCACGATTGAAAATTTGACTATGTAAAGACTATCAATTGAATATTTTTTGAATTCAATACCCACGATTGAAAATTTTTTGAATTCAATACCCACGATTGAAAATTTGACTATATAAAGAAACACAATTGAAAATTTGACTACACAAAGACCCCATCGATTAAAAACTTGACTATATTAAAAAATTTGACTATATAAAGACCCACTATTGCAGATTTAACTATATAAAGACCCACGATTAAAAATTTGACTATATAAAGACCTACGATTGCAGATTTAACTACATAAACCCCTCGATTAAAAAATTGACTATATAAAGACCCACGATTAAAAATTTGACTATATAAAGACGCTCGATTAAAAATTTGACTATATAAAGACCCAGGATTAAAAATTTGACTATATAAAGACCCACTATTGCAAATTTGACTATATAAAGGCCCACGATTGCAAATTTGACTATATAAAGGCCCACGATTGCAAATTTGACTATGTTAAAACCCACAATTGAATATTTTTTGAATTCAACACCCACGATTAAGAATTTGACTATATAAAGACCCACGATTGAAAAATTGACTATGTAAAATCCCACAATTGGATATTTTTTTAATTCAATACCCACGATTGAAAATTTGACTATGTAAAGACATTCAATTGAATATTTTTTGAATTCAATACCCACGATTGAAAATTTTTTGAATTCACTACCCACGATTGAAAATTTGACTATATAAAGAAACACAATTGAAAATTTGACTACACAAAGACCCTATCGATTAAAAACTTGACTATATTGAAAAATTTGATTATATAAAGACCCACGATTGCAGATTTAACTATATAAAGATTGCAGATTTAACTATATACACGATTAAAAATTTGACTATATAAAGACACGATTAAAAATTTAACTATATAAAGACCCACGATTGCAAATTTGACTATATAAAGACCCACGATTAAAAAGTTGACTATAAATAAGCCCACGATAGAAAATTTGACTATATAAAGACTCACGATTAAAAATTGGACTATATAAGCCCTACGATTGAAAATTGGACTATATATACCCTACGATTGAAAATTTAACTATATTTAACGATTGAAGATACATATATAAACCCCCGAGATTGAAAATAAAAACCCACGATTGAAAAAATTTGTCTATATAAACCCCCGAGATTGAAAAATTGACTAAATATAGTCCCACAATTGAAGATTTGACTATTTAAAGATCCACGATTGAAAATTTGACTATATAAATTTACACGATTGAATTTTTTTTGCAAATTTTGTTATTATGGAATAATATGACTAGAAGACTTCTAAATTTTAATCTAAAATTGTAAATTTTCTTCCGTTTCCCATCTTTATAAACATTTTACTTTACAATTATTTACTCACATATTTTTATTTATTTTCAAGTTTTTCTTCTTCAATTTAATTCCTTTCAACTGCCAAAGAAAGCAAAATTTTGAAAATTTAAAAAAAAATGTGGTCGGTCATTCGTTTGAAACAATTTCAAATAATTTAAGTATTTTTATGTAATCTAAAATTTTATTTAAAATATTCCAATGCGTGTTTTTGGCAAACAAAACTAAATTGAAGACAATTCTAATAAATATTTTTAAATTTGGATACAATATTTTTTTTTAAATGTCTTTAACATATTTTGTGGCGATAAAAATTAATTTATCTTAAAATTCATAAATAATTTGGTAATACCAAGATTTGGAAAGATTTGAAAAGTTAAATACATTTTTTGAATATATTAATCATCAACTTAATTAAGAAGGAGACTTTAAATACGATAAAAATTTGTTTTGATACTCATATTAAAAGAAATTTATGGCTAATATTTTCGAGCAATATAATCTAATTTTATTATAATTACTTAATTGATTTTAGCACATTAGGGTAATTAAATTATTAAATTTCGCAATTAAGCAATTTTTCTATATAAGAACCTACTATCGAATATTTTTCTATATAAACCTCCCACGATTGAAAAGATCCATAATTTGATTATATGAACTCCACGATTAAAAATTTGAGTATATAAAGAGCCACGATTAAAAATTTGATTATATAAACCCCCACGATTAAAAATTTGACTATATAAAGACCCACTATTAAAAATTTGACTATATAAAGAAACACGATGAAAAATTTGACTATATAAAGACCCACTATTAAAAATTTGACTATATAAAGAAACACGATTAAAAATTTGACTATATAAAGACCCACGATTAAAAATTTGATAATATAAAGACCCACGATTAAAAATTTGACTATATAAAGACCCACGATTAAAAATTTGACTATATAAAGACCCACGATTAAAATTTTTACTTCATAAAAACCCACGATTAAAAATTTTACTATATAAAGACCCGCGATTTGACTACAAAAAGACCTTCGATTAAAAATTTGAGTATATAAGGACCCACGATTAAAATTTTGACTTTACAAAGACCCACGATTAAAGATTTGGCTATATAAAGACCCACAATTAAAATTTTTACTTCATAAAAACCCACGATTAAAAATTTTACTATATAAAGACCCGCGATCAAAAATTTGACTATATTAAGACCCACGATCAAAAATTTGACTATAAAAAGACCCACGATTAAAAATTTGACTATATAAACCCCCACGATTAAAAATTTGACTATATAAAGACCCACGATTAAAAATTTGACTATATAAAGACCCACGATTAAAAATTTGACTATATAAAGACCCACGATTAAAATTTTTACTTCATAAAAACCCACGATTAAAAATTTTACTATATAAAGACCCGCGATTTGACTACAAAAAGACCTTCGATTAAAAATTTGAGTATATAAGGACCCACGATTAAAATTTTGACTTTACAAAGACCCACGATTAAAGATTTGGCTATATAAAGACCCACAATTAAAATTTTTACTTCATAAAAACCCACGATTAAAAATTTTACTATATAAAGACCCGCGATCAAAAATTTGACTATATTAAGACCCACGATCAAAAATTTGACTATAAAAAGACCCACGATTAAAAATTTGACTATATAAACCCCCACGATTAAAAATTTGACTATATAAAGACCCACGATTAAAAATTTGACTATATAAAGACCCACGATTAAAATTTTTACTTTATAAAAATCCACGATTAAAAATTTGACTATATAAACCCCACGATTAAAAATTTGACTATATAAAGACCCACGATTAAAATTTTGACTTTACAAAGACCCACGATTAAAGATTTGGCTATATAAAGACCCACGATTAAAATTTTTACTTCATAAAAACCCACGATTAAAAATTTTACTATATAAAGACCCGCGATCAAAAATTTGACTATATTAAAACCCACGATCAAAAATTTGACTATAAAAAGACCCACGATTAAAAATTTGACTATATAAACCCCCCAAGATTAAAAATTTGACTATATAAAGACCCACGATTAAAAATTTGACTATATAAAGACCCACGATTAAAAATTTGACTATATAAAGACCCACGATTAAAATTTTTACTTTATAAAAACCCACGATTAAAATTTTGACTATATAAAGACCCGCGATTAAAAATTTGACTATATAAAGACCCACAATTAAAAATTTGACTATATAAAGACCCGCGATCAAAAATTTGACTATATTAAGACCCACGATCAAAAATTTGACCATACAAAGACCCACGATTAAAAATTTGACTATATAAAGATCCACGATTGAATACTTATCTATACAACAACCCATGATTAAATATATGTCCATATAAAGGCCCATGATTGAATATTTGTCTCTATGAAGACCCACGATTGAGTAATTGTCTATATAAAGACCCACGATTAAATATTGGTCTATATAAAGACCCATGATTGAATATTGGTCTATATTAAGACCCACGATTGAATATTGGTCTATATAAAGACCCATGATTGAATATTGGTCTATTTAAAGATCCACGATTGAATATTGGTCTATATAAAGATCCACGATTTAATATTGGTCTATATAAAGACCCACGATTGAATATTGGTCTATATAAAGACCCATGATTGAATATTAGTCTATATAAAGACCCACGATTGAATATTGGTCTATATAAAGACCCATGATTGAATATTAGTCTATATAAAGACCCACGATTGAATATTGGTCTATATAAAGACCCATGATTGAATATTAGTCTATATAAAGCCCCATGATTGAATATTGGTCTATATAAAGATCCACGATTTAATATTGGTCTATATAAAGACCCACGATTGAATATTGGTCTATATAAAGACCCATGATTGAATATTAGTCTATATAAAGACCCACGATTGAATATTGGTCTATATAAAGACCCATGATTGAATATTAGTCTATATAAAGACTCAAAATAGAATATTGGTCTATATAAAGACCCACGATTAAATATTGGCCTATATAAAGACTCATAATTGAATAGTGGTCTATACAAAGACCCATGATTGAATATTGGTCTATATAAAGATCAACGATTGAATATTGGTCTATATGAAGACATACGATTGAATACTGGACTATATAAACCTCTTAGATTAAAAATGTATCTATATATAGCCCATGCTATATAATTGGACTAAATAAGGATCCAATACTAAATATTGGACTTTATTAAGTTCGTGGGTCTATATGAACCCCCAACGATTATAAAATTAAGGTGTTTGATTTAAAATATATCATTTTTTTAATATATTCCTTAAATAATTTCTTCTTTTCTTCTCTTTTCTAGGTAAATCCACAAATTGAGTGATCCCCCTTTTTTATAAGAAACCAAACAAAATATATAAATCCTGAATATCGGCGGTATGTAAAAATTTCTTTCCATTTATAACGAAATATAAAGTTAATAAGAAAATTCCCCAGTTTTATTTCAATTACTTAGAAAATTAAAATAACGGGAAATAACCCCTTTCCCAAAATCTAATCATTACAAAATCAGTTCACAGTCTTTTTACATAAACATAAATTTATTGTACCCAGGGATTTTAGTTATAAAACTAATTACGTCAAAACTTTAGCAAAAAAAAAACTAAATTAAAATGTCATTTCATATAAAAGTGACAAATCGAATTACTTATTTGTGGATCATAGTCGTAATCGTACTATAAATCTGACAAACAAAACTGAAACATAAAACCATAAACTGATAAATTTCTACCCTTCTAAAATATTAGAAATAGTAAAATTATTTACAACTTTTTTATATAGAAGAACAATCCGAGTAGTTATCTATTTAAATGATTTTTATTTATTTATAGTTTATAGCAGAAATTTCCCTATTTCTGATTTTTATACTCCCCTCAATAAATTTAACAATTGACATTTACTACAACTAGAACTGGCATTTACGATTGTTCGAGTACCTAGAATCCATTTATTCCCCAAACTAAAAAAAAATAAAATAAATGAGAACAATATAAATGAGCATCAAACTTGTAGATATTGAAAGACGAGTCACTATTTGCATATAACAGTGGAGGTCATAATTGGGAGATAGATATAGGAATTGAAAATTGAAAGATTTATGTATATAAAGACCCACGATTGAAAGATTTATTTATATATAGACCCACGATTGAAAGATTTATGTATATATAGACCTACGATTCAAAGATTTATGTATATAAAGACCCATGATTGAAAGATTTATTTATATATAGACCCACGATTGAAAGATTTATGTATATATAGACCTACGATTAAAAGATTTATGTATATATAGACCTACGATTAAAAGATTTATGTATATAAAGACCCACGATTGAAAGATTTATGTATATATAGACCCAAGATTGAAAGATTTATGTATATATAGACCCACGATTGAAAGATTTATGTATATAAAGACCCACGATTGAAAGATTTATGTATATATAGACCCACGATTGAAAGATTCATGTATATATAGACCCACGATTGAAAGATTCATGTATATATAGACCCACGATTGACAGATTTATATATATATAGACCCACGATTGAAAGATTTATGTATATATAGACCCACGATTGAAGGATTTATGTATATAAAGACCGACGATTGAAAGATTTATGTATATAAAGACCCACGATTGAAAAATTTATGTATATATAGACCCACGATTGAAAGATTCATGTATATATAGACCCACGATTGAAAGATTTATATATATATAGACCCACGATTGAAAGATTTATGTATATATAGACCCACGATTGAAGGATTTATGTATATAAAGACCGACGATTGAAAGATTTATGTATATAAAGACCCACGATTGAAAAATTTATGTATATATAGACCCACGATTGAAAGATTTATGTATATATAGACCCACGATTGAAAGATTTATTTATATACAGACCCACGATTGAAAGATTTATGTACATAAAGACCCACGATTGTAAGATTTATTTATATATTGACCCAAGATTGAAAGATTTATATATATATATAGACCCACGATTGAAAGATTTATGTATATAAAGACCCACGATTAAAAGATTTATGTATATAAACCCCCCCCCCCCCCCCAAGATTGAAAGATTTATGTATATATAGACCCACGATTGAAAGATTCATGTATATAAAGACCCACGATTAAAAGATTTATGTATATAAACCCCCCCCCCCCACGATTGAAAGATTTATGTATATATAGACTCACGATTGAAAGCTTTTCAATATAAATAACCACCTTCAAATATTTGTCTCTATAAATTGTTGTTATTCCCCTGCCATGCAAATAATGGCCAACCCTGATCTACTGTCTTTGTAGTGAAGTATATGTTAATGTATGTGAACTGACACCGTCTTGTACACCTTTATTTGTATACATATTTTTGAATGCGTGTGATCTTCATCTGGCCTTTTCGAATCAGCCAACTTTTCAATTGTAACTTAGAAATTTAGGATAATATTTATTGTATTCCGTTTTCTCAAAAATTGTGCCCTTAGTCTGATTGAGATGTCATTTTTGTCGACAATATACCCAATAAGTGATGAGTTTAATTTGGCTCTAAAACAAGCCTGCATTGTGCCAGATAGAAGATATATTCGAAAACACCTTGAGGACTTACAAAGACATTGGTTTTCAATCATACTCTACTTGTTAATAGGAATGATCTCATCTGCCCCTCATCTTTTGATGGCCGCTATTAGCTGGCAGTTTTTGACAATCTCTGCAAGTCTTTTAAAAATATATCAACACTAGCTTTAGCCCTTTACGTTCATTCTAAACCGGAGCCGTCCAGCTCTACAACACAATGTGCGAACTTTTACAAAAGAGATTTTGAGCTTCTACACCGTCACACTAGGTATGAGCAAGACGCAACTAGATTTGTCCCGCTCACACTTACATAAAATTGTCTTTGCAAAGTGGTCTTTTGAAAGCCAGTGCTGCCAGAATATATTTTTTTTTTTTTTGATTTTATGAAGAAAAATGTAAATCTGGCAACACTGACCATAAGAGCTTTCAAAACTGTTTACCACAAATGCAAATATTAATGTATGTGTTTTTGGACAGGTCTGTTCTAGACAGATGCGAACCTGTTTAAAAAAGAAACGGTCATTCATATTGATGTTACTATTAAGACCCCATGTTTCCATATTTATGTCCGTCATAGCATAAACATTGAAAGAAATCCAGCGGTTAAGCTAAAAGTTACTATGGAGATAAGAAAATGTCATCTTCTCAGCACTGGCCCGGTACTGATGAACAATAAGGGACTGAATTTAAATTTCTTTGGAAGCCAGATCTAGGTCTTATATATATTGGCCAGCACCTATTCTAAATGTTATGGTGATTCCTCTACACGTCTTTCAGAGCTTACTATGACATTTCTTTAGAGTCCTGATATAGATATAAGCCAACTTAAGAGCCTTTCAAAGCAAATTTGAACTAGTGATTTGCTTTTTGCTATCTTCCGTGGTATCTTAACCTTACAAAACCGATTAAAAACTGGGACTATGTATGAATGAATGAATCCTTTAACAAAGTATTACATTTTACTATTACAAATTTCAACTCATCATAATCGAATGAACCATGAGCTATGCCCCAGTCAACATTTTTATTATCTTTTGATCATATTTGACTCTTTTTCGACTGCCACGGACGATTAAAACTATCGAATATGGCATCATTTTCGATTCGAAAAGACTATGCCTTCAGGAAAAAAAATGATGCCCTAGCCGCTACTCCCTTGAGAGAATCTTTTATGAGCACTTTTCTGAACCGTTTACGAGTCTTTTACGAGCCATTTTTGACTTAACTAGTCTAAAAAGACTCATTTTGGTGATTTTTCAAAAAATAATGCTTGGACGCTGACAACGACATAGTACAACGCAGTAAACAGCTGCGGCTGCATTGGCTCGGACATGTTGTGCGAATGTATAAAAATACTTCAGCAAGAAGTGTTCGGAAAAGATCCCGAGGTAACTTGTAGAAGTGGATATCCGAAATTTCAGTGGAAAAACTAAGTAGAATTAAATCTGTTAAGGCTTGGCCTTTGAAATTGAAGAAAACGAGCACAAGATCGAAGTGCATGGAATTTTAAAATATACTCGACCTTTGACCTTAACAGGTTGTAAATATAGGCCTTTTAAGTAAGTAAGAAGAAAAGTAATTAATAAAAATGTATGGCTCTTTAGGGGTCCCATGATTTCTTATTGTTTTATGTTAGAATCAAAAACTACTCAGAGTTCGAGGGATTAAAATTGGGCTACTACTTTCTTGTATAAATGAACCAAAACTCCTATTTATGTATTGCGTTTTGACGAAACTAGGAGTGCAGTTTGTGGGAAGATGGATAGTGGGAGTAGCGTGGACAGTCGATTATAATTTTTTGACCTCACTAATAAGCGGAAATAATACTACATTTCTAGTGTCCACAAATTGATGAGTCGTTAAATATACAATGAGCACTACCAAAGGGCCCTATGCTCCACTGGTAGTCAAGGATAACAGAAGAAGACTACCAAAGACTCTATAATATAAAGTGAAATTTAAGTGGATAAAAAACACATAAACGCATAAGCAAACATACATTTCTTGAGCACGTGTGTGTGCCTTAGCTTACTCTCATTGGATAATCGTCCCCATTATTTGTTTCCGAATTAGAGTAAAAGCGGTGTAATCTCTTTTTATGGGACTTTTAAAAACGACCATACGGCAAATCCATGTATGGAAGTGTTACATTTTTATATTATAGAGTATTTGGTACTAATACTTAAAGGGATGCCATATTGTTAATTTCCCTATTTATATGACCGCCACTGTATTCATTTCCACTTGAAACTTTTCACACAACAAAATTATTCCTTGCGAAAACTCATATGCAAAATTTCTAAAACGAAAAGTGCATAACAATTTGCAAAACAAATTGTTGTCAATTTTAGTGTTTTTTTGTTACTCTTTACTAGCACAAACTAAAAGTTACTAGTTAAAGAGGGTAAACGAAAAATAGTTTACATTTGTAAATTGAGAAATTTAAGTCATTTTAAATTTTCAAGATTTTATAGCATTAGATAGGAATAACATATCTCTTAACTCTTGGAAACTGACTTTAAAATATAAATTTGGAAACTGTTAAATTTCATTCGTTTGCACACTTTATTAGTTATTTAATGAACATCATGTAGTGACTAGATTTCACTAGTACAATGATAATAATGACGTTGTCAATGATGCTGAGGTACCAGTATCTAGTCTATTACTGATTCAGCTGCAGCTTTAGAGTCTGTAGCTGCAGTTTTATCTGTTAAAGTAATTCAATTGCGGTCGCTTGTTTGCTTTTTTTTTTTGTATCTATCAAAATTTATCCATTCATTTGCTAGAACATATTGTTTATCTTTAATTTACTTAAACAGCAGACACGTACTTAAAAGCCCGTGTAGACCTGGTGTTTGGATGGTTGTAAAACTTTGTAGGTGGGGGCTGTAGAAAGTACCAGTAAATTAAATGTAACCATTTGTTCGAGTAGCTCAATGAAATGAGCTAATGAATTCAAATAGTTGTGTTTTTTTTTTTGTGTTTTTGTCTATTTTCGTTTAACAACAATTTTCAATTAGAAATTAGATTATTTTCTTTGGCCCGTTGTTGTTGTTTGCCTAAACTTTTTCGGTCTATGGGAGAACGAAAATAAACAATTAGAAAAAAACAGACCTCAAATGTTTATGTCAGTTGTTGAACAAAATTAAATGAAATTTTCAGAAAAAAAAATGGCTTCATAGTGCATCAAGAGGTGGAGATAGGGAGTGTAACACATGCGAAAAAAATGACAGTAAAATTATTAACCCTTGGTCTATGGAGCCCAAATAGTCTTGAGAAACTAACAAATTCAAAATTTTCATTAACAAAATATTCCCAAAATCGTTTTAGATCAAAAAATTAATATAACTTTCGTAATTTGGATCAAAACGTAACGTTACGAAGCTTGACGTAACTTGTCGTTACTTTAATTTAAGGGTTAATTCATTCAAAATCAAACATGTCTAAGACAATATTTTGACAAAATCGTTCTAGCATAAAATAATAAATTACTTTTCTATTTTTGATTAAAACGTAACGTTACGTAACATAACGTAACGTAAGATTAATATAACTGTTTTAATTTGGATCAAAACGTAACGTTCGAAGCTTGACGTAACTTGTCGTTACTTTAATTTAAGGGTTAATTCATTAAAAATCACATATTTCTAAGACAATATTTTTACAAAATCGTTCTAGTATAAAATAATATATAACTTTTCTTATTTTGATTAAAACATAACGTTACGTAACATAACGTAACGTAAGATTAATATAACTGTTGTAATTTGGATCAAAACGTAACGTTACGAAGCTTGACGTAACTTGTCGTTATTTTAATTTAAGGGTTAATTCATTCAAAATCAAACATGTCTAAGACAATATTTTGACAAAATCGTTCAAGCATAAAATAATAAATTACTTTTCTATTTTTGATTAAAACGTAACGTTACGTAACATAACGTAACGTAAGATTAATATAACTGTTTTAATTTGGATCAAAACGTAACGTTCGAAGCTTGACGTAACTTGTCGTTACTTTAATTTAAGGGTTAATTCATTAAAAATCACATAATTCTAAGACAATATTTTGACAAAATCGTTCTAGCATAAAATAATAAATTACTTTTCTATTTTTGATTAAAACGTAACGTTACGTAACATAACGTAACGTAAGATTAATATAACTGTTTTAATTTGGATCAAAACGTAACGTTCGAAGCTTGACGTAACTTGTCGTTACTTTAATTTAAGGGTTAATTCATTAAAAATCACATATGTATTTCTAAGACAATATTTTTACAAAATCTTTCTAGCATAAAATAATATATAACTTTTCTTATTTTGGTTAAAACATAACGTTAGTAACATAACGTAACGTAACGTAAGATTAATATAACTGTTGTAATTTGGATCAAAACGTAACGTTACGAAGCTTGACGTAACTTGTCGTTACTTTAATTTAAGGGTTAATTCATTCAAAATCAAACATGTCTAAGACAATATTTTGACAAAATCGTTCTAGCATAAAATAATAAATTACTTTTCTATTTTTGATTAAAACGTAACGTTACGTAACATAACGTAACGTAAGATTAATATAACTGTTTTAATTTGGATCAAAACGTAACGTTCGAAGCTTGACGTAACTTGTCGTTACTTTAATTTAAGGGTTAATTCATTAAAAATCACATATTTCTAAGACAATATTTTTACAAAATCGTTCTAGTATAAAATAATATATAACTTTTCTTATTTTGATTAAAACATAACGTTACGTAACATAACGTAATGTAAGATTAATATAACTGTTGTGATTTGGATCAAAACGTAACGTTACGAAGCTTGACGTAACTTGTCGTTACTTTAATTTAAGGGTTAATTCATTAAAAATCACATATTTCTTAGACAATATTTTTACAAAATCTTTCTAGCATAAAATAATATATAACTTTTCTTATTTTGATTAAAACATAACGTTACGTAACATAACGTAACTTGACGTTTTTTCCATTTAAGGGTAAAATATTTTCAAAATAAAAAAATCTTTCACAATAATATCTTAAAATCGTTTTAACACAAAAGAATATATTATAATATATAATACTTTCCTTATGTATCATGACATAACTCGCCGTATAGGGTAGGAGGGGACCATTTGCCATAGGGGCGCATTTGCCATCACTAATTTTCTTAAAAACTAACGTATCTTTTTTGACGCTGTAATCGATTTTATATTCGTTTATCATTGATATTCTATATCTCAAATTTTGACTGCTGTAGCTTTCATATTTAAAACATCAGGCATGATTTATTGTTTCAGCAGATCCTGAAAAAATATTTTGCTACAAGTATTTTTGTAATATTTTCCTTAGTTTTTTCGTTATCCTAAGAATATATTCATTAGTTTAATAAACAATATATTGTAGTATTAAGAACAAATATTTTAATTTTTTATCAATAAATAGTTCTTTACATCTAAGGGCTTACCTGGGGCACATTTGCCATACACATATAACAAAGCAACTCGTCGACATTTTTTTGAGCCCGACATTTGTAATATCCCTCAAAAGGATATCGTATTTTGGTTGCAAGGCCCAATCCATCTTCCATCTTAACATTTTTTTTTAATGTTGATATGTCACAGTACAATGTTAACAGAGGCCCAATAGTTTAAATTTTGATCTCTGAATCAAATTTAATTTGCTATTTTTCAAATTTGATATATAAAGAAAAGCCGTAAGCAATCTGAACCAAAGCAGTTTAAAGCTAACATATATAGGAACCTATGAATAACAAAAAAATTGTGATAACTCTCACGGTAAGAAACCTAGATCACTTTAAAAAAAAAGTGGCAAATACTCCCCCTTCTACCCTACTTCCCTTTTAAGGTTAATTTTTTTCTAAATCAAAAAAATTTTTCCATAATAACTTCCTAAACTCGTTCTAGCAAAAAAGAATTTATTACTTTCTTTATTTACATAAAAACGCAACGTAACATAACGTGACGTAACGTAACGTAACGTAACGCAACATTTCATTAAAGCGTTACATTTCTTCTAAATAATACTTTCCTTATTTAGAATATGTATCATGACATAACTCGCCGTATACTTCCCTTTTAAGGTTAACTTTTTTCTAAATCCAAAAATTCTTCTATAATAACTTCCTAAGCTCGTTCTAGCAAAAAAGAATTTATTACTTTCGTGACGTAACGTAATGTTTCATTTAAGGGTTACATTTTTTTTAAATCAAAAATTGCTTCCACAATATTTTCTCAAAATCGTTCTAGCACAAAAGAATAATTTGGCTTTCCCTATTCGTATATAACCACAACGTTACTTAACATACCCTTAGTTTCCTTAAAGGGTTAATTTTCAAATAACTACAAATGTATCTAATATAAGCTCCTCCATATATTCTTTCATAACCTAAAAGAAATTGGAAAAAGACTCAATAAATACCAAAAAAAAACAACAAAACCAATTTACTCTATATTTATTTAAATTCCGTTTATTTATCTAAATATTTTTATTTTTCTTTTCTTCTTTTACGCAATTTTCTTGTATGGAAATATTTATTTAGACACAAGACAATTTTATGTAATGCCCCCAGACACTTTGGCTGGCAATTTGTATATCTAACCTTGGTCTTTCATAATGAACTAGTTGCTACTGCTGATGGGGGAATAGAAATTCAGTCTTACACAAAATTTTCTAATTTTGCAAATTCTAGTCATGTTTCATTAAGACAAATTTTTTTATTTATAATGAAAATATTTTTTCTTTAAACAATTGCAATGGTCGTATGATTGCATTCGACTTCGTTTCATGGTTTATTAATATATATATGGACTAAATAATTTGGCAAATATTTGTAATTAATGAAGAAATGTTTTTAATGTTCTGGTGCTAGAGATAACGGTCAGGAATAGGGTTGCCAGTCAGGCTGGATTCGACTGGATTGTCCAGATTTTTTATTGCTTGTCCAGTGTCAAGCTAAAATTAAATTTGTCCAGCTGAAAGGCGAAGAAAAACTATACTTATCAAAAAATAACAAAACAGTCGGAATGTAAATATTATTTAAAAAGAAAGAGTATTCGCATTTGATCCCAAATCTGTCACATTTATTTATTAATGTAACAGACAAATTAATTGGTAAAAAGCCAAAAAATGTTTGCGGAGAAACCAAAATCGCTCGACGCGTTTCGATAGTTGGTTAGGCCATCTCTTCAGGAGGAGTATCGCCAATTTTAGACAGATCGAAAACCTCGCATTATAACAGCATTCTGCACATAGTAGCCAACGGCTGCAGGAAGAATATGGGAAGTGAAGGAAGGTTTGTGTTTTGTTCAGTCGATAATCAGCGCTTTTTCTTATGGTTTATAAACATAATTCGTAAAGATTTTGTTTGTAAAACAAGCTATAATGCGAAGTTTTCGATCTGTCTAAAATTGGGGATACTCCTCCTGAAGAGATGGCCTAACCAACCATAGCTTCTCCTGCAAGTGCAGAATAAGCGTTTTGTAAAGCGTAGCTTAAGTTATTACAGAGAAATCTGCCTGCTCTGCCTGTTATTTATGTTGACGGCGGAACCAAGGTAAACAAATTATTTTACAGCCTCGTAGCTATAGTTCCCAACGGTCACATGTGGTCCAATTCTTGAGGATTGCCTGCTTGTAGAAACCACCAGTTTTGTTTTGATTCATTGACCCATTTTATTTGATTCCTTCTCGATACTTTAAAAGGCGGCAGTCAAATAAGGCAATTTGCGTCCCATGTTATCAATGTTATCGACAAACTCGAGTAGCATGTGTTTTCTGTTCAAAATTGTTTCAGATCTCGGACGAATTATTTTCTCTCGATA
The DNA here is from genome assembly GCA_933228675.1 of Stomorhina lunata. Taxonomy (NCBI): domain Eukaryota; kingdom Metazoa; phylum Arthropoda; class Insecta; order Diptera; family Rhiniidae; genus Stomorhina; species Stomorhina lunata. The sequence goes on along the minus strand of OW121743.1, from coordinate 46,398,942 downwards.
TCGCTGTGGTTAATTACGGTATTCGCAATTCGGTTTATCAAAAATTAAAACATTCACAGAAGCAAATTATTAAAGCAAGTTTTTTATCATTAATGTCCAGCTAATTTTTGGGTTGTCAAGCTTTTTTTTCCTTATGTCCAGCTTTTTCGGGATTTGTCTCTGGCAACCCTAGTCAGGAATGACATGGACATGGTCGTTAAATACTGTTTACACTAAATATAAACATGGTCCAGTGTTGCTCTATGCGTAAACTAGTTTGTACAAAATATAATCAAGTTTCTAGAAGACCTAGTCTAGCTTTCACAAGTCATAGTCAAGTCATGATTCCATTAGATATAGTCAAATTTCCACCAGTATAGTTTTATAGTATAGTTTTCACTAGACATAATATAGTTTCCACTTGACATAGTATAGTTTCCACTAGATATAGTATAGTTTCCACTAGACATAGTCTTGTTTTCACTAGACATAGTCTTGCTTCTACTACACATAGTCTTGTTTTCTCTAGACATAGTCCTGTTTCCACAAGATATAGTCTAGTTTCCACTAGGCATAGTCTAGTATCCACTCGATATAGTCTAGTTTCTCGAGATAAACTAGTTTCCATTAGATTAGCTAGTTTCCACAAGACAAAGTCTAGTTTACACTGGACATAGTCTTAATTCCTCTAGACATAGTAAAGTTTCCTCTAGACATAGTATAGTTTACAATAGACATAGTCTAGCTTCCACTAGACATAGTCTAGTTTCTAATAGACATAGTTTAGTTTTCACTAGACATAGTCCAGTTTTCACTAGACATAGTCCAGTTTCCACTAAACATAGTCCAGTTTCCACTTGACATAGTGTAAATTCCTTTAGACATAGTCTAGTTTGCACTAGACATAGTCTTGTTTCCACTAGACATAGTGCAGTTTCCACTAGACATATTCTAGTTTCCACTAGACAAATCCAGTTTTCACTAGACATAGTCTAGTTTCCACCAGACATAGTCTAGTTTCCACTAGACATAGTCTAGTTTTCAATAGACATAGTATAGTTTCCATTGAACATAGTCCAGTTTCCACTAGACATAGTCCAGTTTCCACTAGACATAGTCCAGTTTCCACAAGACATAGTCTAGTTTCCACTTGACATAGTGCAAATTACTTTAGACATAGTCTTATTTCCACTAGACATAGTCTGGTTTCCACTAGACATAGTCCAGTTTCCACTAGACATAGTCTAGTTTTCACTAGACATAGTCCAGTTTCCACTAGACATAGTCCAGTTTTCACTAGACATAGTATAGTTTTCACAAGACATAGTCCAGTTTCCACTAGACATAGTCTAGTTTCCACTACACATAGTCTAATTTCCACTAGACATAGTCTTATTTCCAGTAGACATGGTCCAGTTTCCGCTAGACATAGTCCAGTTTCCACTAGACATAGTCCAGTTTCCACTAGACATGGTATAGTTTCCACCAGACATAGTCTATTTTCCACTAGATATAGTGCAGTTTCCACTGGACATAGTCCAGTTTCCACTAGACATAGCCTAGTTTCCACTAGACATAATGCAGTTTCCACTAGACATAGTCCAGTATCCACTAGACATAGTCCAGTTTCCACTATACATAGTCCTGTTTCCACTAGACATGGTATAGTTTCCACCAGACATAGTCTATTTTCCACTAGATATAGTCCAGTTTCTAGAAGACATATTCCAGTTTCCACTAGACATAGTCCAGTTTCCACTAGACATGATATAGTTTCCACCAGACGTAGTCTAGTTTCCACTAGACATAGTCTAGTTTCCACTAGACATAGAGTAGTTTCCACAAGGCAAAGTTTAGGTTCTACTAGACATAATCCAGTCTACACTAGTATAGTATAGTTTCCACCAGATATAGTCTAGTTTCCACTAGACACAGTCTAGTTTTCACTAGACATAGTATAGTTTCCACAAGTCATAGTCTAGTTTCCACTAGACATAGTATAGTTTCCATTGAACATAGTCTAAATTCCTCTAGACAAAGTCTAGTTTCCACTAGACATAGTCCAGTTTCCACTAGACATAGTTTAGTTTCCACTAGACATAGTCCAGTTTCCACTAGACATAGTCCAGTTTCCTTGTTTCCACTAGACATAATCTAGTTTCCACTACACATAGTCTTGATGCCGTTAGACATAGTCTAGTCCCCACTAGAAATAGTCTAGTTCCCACCAGACATAGTATAGTTTCCACTAGACATAGTCTTGTTTCCACTAGACATAGTCTTGTTTCCACTAGACATAGTCTTACTTCCATAGTAAAGTTTCCACTAGAAATAGTCTTGCTTCTATACTAGATATAGTCTTTCTTCTACTAGACATATATAGTTTCCACTAGACATAGTCTATTTTGCACTAGACATAGTATAGTTTCCACTAGACTCAGTCCAGTTTTTAACCACTCTACCTTATACATCCGTACTAGGATAACCTTACCATCTTTATATATAGTATAACCATTTCAAGAATTCCCAAAAACCCTTAACAAAACTTTTTAAATCATTCAAATCTTTGGCAAATCTTCTTCATTATTACCAACATTTGCCTGCCTTAAACAAAATTAGATTTTGTGCTATTAATCAAGAAAAAAACCAGCTATTTTTATTCAATCTAATTTCGAGTTGATTAAATTAAATAGCAACATCTAAGAAAAATTTGTGTAATAAAATTTGTAGATTACTTTTACCCAACAACAGCCCAAAAAAACAATTCCAAACTTTTCAAACGTAAAAATCAATTACTCTCACCAGAAGCAGGACCAGAGCAATGGTAATGGCAATAACGAACAAAAGAAAATTAGAATTTTCAATTTAAGTCTCTGGATTTATCAATAATATTTTAAGCCATTTTAATGAATTAAAAGAAAATGAAGAGCCATCAGAAATTCTGAGAAGTATCAATCAAAGAACATCTAGAAAAAGGAACACATGGCTTTCTTCCAGCAAACACCTCGAAAATGTCTTCTTAAAATACCCTTGACCTAATTTCGAAAGTTGTAAGTGTTTGAATGGTTATCATTTAGTTAACTGACATCTATGATGTTAAAAATGATTATGAAGATGATGATGATGACGCTTAAACCACTTAATTTCTTTTCAGCACAATTTATTTTTAGTACTCTCCAACACTTGCACATGTGTCTGAAAATTTTGGCAGAAGGGGACGGGGAAGTAACCAAATAAAAATTCTTATCAAATTATCATGGTACCCTAAAGGCAGATTACGTTCATTTGTACATAAATATCTATACCGCTTCGCCTTTCCACTGATTTCCTTTGAGTACACAAGCATAATAAGCTTATCAACTCCTCACCTCCCCCCTTTCGAACATCCATCCCCTGCTAGTGATATATGTTATGAAAATAGCTTAAAATACAGGAAAAAATCCTGACATTTTGTTTTATTTTTTCATTTCCTTTTTCTCAAATATCTCAAACAAGTTTCCCCTTCCTTTTTCCAGCCATCCATCCATCCATTCCAATTTGTGTTCCCAAGTCAAATTTAAATGTTAGTAAATGAAAATTCTTTGGTTATATGCTCTAGTAGTTGGGGTTTTTCTGGTTTGGTTGCTACGTTTGATGGATGGAGACAACCCTATTATTTTCTGGTTGTTTTTATTAAGTTGTTCTTTTCTTCATTTCTTTTCGGATATATCTTTGGTGTTGATAAAATAAGCATCATAAAATTCTATTTGTTTTATTATCTGAAGAGATAAAAAACAGTGATAGTTATGACTTAGATGTGAGAAGACTATTTATAAAGACCAAAACGACTAGTTGGGTTGCTATAGTTATGGGAAGTAAAGTACTTTCTACATGACAAAGTCTAAGCATCAGACATAATCTTTTTTTTCGAAGAACTACCTTAGTTTAGTTTCTATTATTCATAGTTCAGATTCATCTATAAATAGTGTAATATCTAGTATCCTTAGCACATATAGTTTTTATAAGACAACTGGACACAGTTTGGTTTCAACAACTAATCTAATTTCTACTAGATATAGTTTATACTCCTCGTGAGATTAAACATAGTCCAGTTTCCACTAGACTCTTCTTAATTTTAGTTTCTTATTTGTTTCATCGGACGTAGTTTACTCGTATTTTCTTCTGGACATAGTCAAGTTTCCACTAGACATAGCTCAATTTTCACCTGACATAGACTAAGTTACACTAGATATAGTTTCTTCGGTCTAGTTTTCACCTGACATAGTCTATTTTTCACTAGACCACTAAACATATTCTAGTTTCTTCGGTAGATAGTTTAGTTTCTTCTGAATGTAGTCAAGTTTTCACTAGACTTAGTTCAGTTTCCACAAGATATAGTTTAGTTTCCTACAGACGTAGTCAAGTTTCCACTATACATATTCTTGTTTTCTCTAGACATAGTCTAGTTTCCACTAAATATAGTCGAGTTTCAATTACACATAGTTTTCTTCGGAATAAAGTTTAGTTTCTTCTGAACGTAGTCAAGTTTCCACTAGACATAGTTCTGTTTTCATCTGACATAGTCTTCTTTTCACAAGACATTTTTTAGTTTTCCCCAGACCTAGTCAAATTTCCACTAGACATAGACTAGTTTCCTCTAGACATAGTCTAGTTTTTACAGGACATTTTCTAATTTCTTCGGAACATTGTTCAGTTTCTTCTGGACGTAGTCAAGTTTCAACTAGACATAGTTCAGTTTCTACCTTAGATAGTATACTTTCCACAAAACATTGTTTAGTTTCCTCCAGACGTAGTCAACTTTCCACTATACATAGTCTAGTTTCCTCTAAACATAGTCTAGTTTCCACTAAACATAGTCTAGTTTCCTCTAGACATAGTCTAGTTTACTCTAGACATAGTCTAGTTTCTAGATGTAGTCTAGTTTCCAATAGACACAGTTCGTTTTTCACCTGACATAGTCTAGATTCTTCTGGACACAGTTTAGTTTCTTCTGATCATAGTCTAGTTTCCATTCGATATTTTTGTTTTGTTTCCACTGAACTTAGTCTAGTTTCTTCTGGACATAGTCTAGTCTCCACTAGACATAGTCTAGTCTCCACTAGACATAGTCTAGTTTCCACTAGACATAGATTAATTTCCACTAGACGTAGTCTAGACTAGACTAGAGATAGTTAAAACTAGACTATGTGTAGTTTGAAAAATCTGATACTTAGTCAAGAAGATGTTGACTAGCACATAAGTTCACTATTATCCGTATTTAAAATGTGACGAAGGCAATTTCTTTACAGATCTGCTCAGACCATCTAAACCTCAGAAGCCACATGCTCAGCTTCAAAACAAACATGCTCCGCTTCTGATAATAATTGTTTTGCAGCTTTGATATACCTCCCGTGCCACAGACTTTGCAACTTAATTTCAATCCTCATAGAACACTCTATTTTAAGATAACATGGTAGGAGACTCTATTTTTAGAGTAATGACTACTATACGAATTATTAGAATATTAAGGTTACCTCAGTAACCGCCAACCATTCTCTTTGTCCCGCCCTAGCGAATATCAGGTATTATCGTCTAGGTAACTAGTTTTTGCTATCTTTTGAAAATTTTCAGTAATCTTAGGCAAGTTACCATTTCGCTTAGTCCAGTCGCCACTTGACTTAGTGAAGATATTATTAGATGTAGTCTAGTATCCAAAAGATACAGTCCACTTTCGGGTAGAAGTAGTTTAGTTTCACCTGTCGGTAGTCTAGTTTTTGAAGACGTAGTCCAATTTCTACTAGCGTTCGTCTTATTTAGATTTAACCTAATGAAGTTTCTAGTATCCGAAATCTAGAAATGCTTCTAGTCTCCGAAATTCACACGACTTTATCAAATTTTCTGTAATCTAAGTCATGTTACAGTTTGTTGCTGTCAATTTTCCAATCTAATTTCTTCAAGACATAAATAGCCTAGTTTAGTCTAGTTTTAGTCAAGTTTCCACTAGGCGATACCACTGCGTTTAGATTCATTTGATACAGGCTTCTTCTTCTGTTATTCTTGACTCCCAGTGGAACATGGAGCCTCAATAGCTTTCGAACGTTCCATGCCGCAACCTCAAACTTTCCATTAAGCCTATATTAGATTTTACAGTCCGATATCTTCGAATATCAAAATATTTTGGCATAGATTAAGCACCTCCAAAATCCTTATGCCAGCTACCATAGCTGGAGGATTTTTCGAATAATTACCCCTTGGAGAAACTGCCGTGGTATAGCCCATCATACCAGAGGTCCAAGTTCAATCCCCGGTCAGACTCACTTGAAAAAAATAAATTAAAACAAAAGCGGCGGTTCACCTCATAACTCAGGCAGCCACTTGGTTATTGAGTATTAGGCTATGAAAAACTTCTCTAACTAATGCATTTGCCGTTCGGAGCCGGCGTTAAAACGTAGGTCCCTTTCAATGAGTCTAAAAATAGAATCGAATGCAGCTCATTGTCTGAGAGAAGTACCGCTTGTTTCAATTGGAATGTCGTGGGAATTATGTAAGTAGTCCAAAATCTTTGCATAGAATTGGTTTCATTAATCAGAATGTTCTCGCATAGATAGGGCACCTCTAAATTCCTTATGCGAAGATTTTGTACTACATACATATGTAGTACAAAATCTTCGCATAGAATTGGTTTCATTCATCAGAATGTTCTCTCACAGATTAGTCACCTCCAAAACCCTTCTGCCCGCTGCCGTTGCAGGGGGATTTCTCGCACGATTAATTCTTGCAGTAGTAGTTTCTGTAATCTTGTTTCTTTCCATTCTTTCCGTTACACAAGCCACGTTTGTATGGCGAGCCACTCTATCCGAGACAGAAGCCCGCTTGCTGTTGCGAGCTACATGTTGAACAGACGCTGCAGTTTCGTACTTTACCGACAATTATCTTAGACCCTTCGCACAAATACGTTGGAAACTAATGCATTTGCCGTTCGGAGCCGGAGTTAAAACGTATGTCCCTTTCAATGAGTCTAAAAATAGAATCGGATGCAACTCTTTATCTGACAGAAGTACCCTTGGTTCCAATTGGAATGTCGTGGGAATTATGTATATTTCTAGTCCGAAATCTTAGCATAGAATTGGTTTCATTCATCAGAATGTTCTCACATAGCTTAGGCACCTCCAAAAACCTTGTGTCCACTGCCGTAGCATGGGGTTTCTCGCATGATTAACCCTTGGAGTAGTTTATTCTGTAATATTGTCTCTTTCCATTCTTTCCGGTGAGTGATTAGTATAATGACACAAGCCACGTTTGTATAGCGAGCTGCTCGATCCAAGACAGAAGCCCGCTTGCAGCCGCAACTAAGAAGTTGAACAGACGCTGCAGTTTCGTACTTTATTGAATACAATTATCTTAGACCCTTCGAACATATACATTGGAATTCCTACAAGATAACTTACTCTTATATAAGCCCCTACCTAGAATCCCACCTGGGTTGTTTACCGCATCTTCAACTAGGCGGCTCAGGTTAGAGAATATACCATGAGGGAGTTAGAGGTTAGGAATTGGACACAGTTCTTAAATGGTAGCTGAAGACGCTAGGCAACAACTACATCCCATTACATTCCACAGGATATAGCCTAGTTAAGTTTAAACTAGAAATTGTCTTATTTAACCTAAATATTGTCTTAATATTTGCCCCTACCTCTACCAGCTTTCATGTTCTACCCCATGGATATAGTTAAAGCGTTTAATAAGCGAAATAAAGAAAAGGGTGGCGAATAACGGTTAGTTAGAGTCTTATTTATTAATATTTGTGTGTGTATATGGGTGTGTGTATGTGTGTGTGAGCTTATTTTCATCATCATTGTCAATGTTTTTGTTGTATGAAGAAGCGTTTCTTAAGCTTCAAGTGTAATTGAAAAGGTTGTCAAGCGTGTTTATGACGGTTATTTTAGAGAACAGAGCTACAGCTTGAATGAAATGAAATAATAATGTTGTATGTCATTTATGATGTTTTCATTTCAAACTGAGACGATGCTAAGAAGATTTCAACAAAAATAAATGGCTTGATAAATAAGGGGAGGGAGAAATGGAATGGAATGGTTGAATGGTGCGATATTGTGATAAGTTATGGTGAATGTTGTTATCTTATTATTTTTTTCTTGAACCATGACATTTAACTAGCAAACGAAGAAAAAATAAACAGTTAAATGCACTATGGGAGGGAATTGGGAAGATAATAGAATTGTTTCCTTAAAAGAAAAAGAAATGGTTAAAAGTATCCAACTAATGAGATTTAAAGGCTTTAAAATCTTTATAAAAAATCAGAAAAAATTTTAAAAATTTAGATTTTTTAATTTAGAATACCCACCCCATTGTTTTTATGATAATCACATTTTAGCTCAAATCATATTAAATTGCTGGAAAGCAAAAAAAAAATTATGAAATAAGGAAAACTAAAATATCACCAACAAAAATGACTTTGAGAATGACGAAGGAAAGAAGAAGCCTTTATTTAAAGGAAAAAAAAACAACAATAACGGAAATTGCCAACAAAACTAGAAATAAAATGACAATCATTGAAACTTTTAAAGCTTTAGAAAATTGTATAGCAAGTACTATTTATTTACTAGATACTATTATTGTTATTATTTTGTATAGCAAAAAAAATGTAGGAAAACAACAATAATAATAAACAATAAACAGCAGCTCCAGCTAAATAAAATACAAATACTAAGAAAAAATTTGAAATAATCACACACATACATACAGAACTGACACAAGCATAGACACAAACCAGCAAGAGATGCAAAAAGATGGAAGAAGAAACAGAAAGTTAAACTTTTTTTTGTATAGATAAGAGTAAATAAATGAATAAATGTGTTGGTGAATGGTATATAAGTATCTTAAAAGAAATTGAATATTATATGAAGCCATATTGTTTTATCTGCTGCTGTTTATGGAACAAATTTAATAAATAGTTAAAGTTTGATATTTGATAGAAGTTTTTGTTGGAAATTGATTTTGTGTCATTAAAATTAGTTTAAAGCCAAATTTCTGTAACATTTTAAATGCACTGTGGGTTCAGAGATCAGAATTAACACGCCGTCGATGTAAAAAACTAAAATTGTCCATAGAATAGAAGTAAAAAACAGAAGCTTGTTGTAATTGGACATAATCCGTTGGCATTTGACCATAGCTCCCATATAAACAGAGGTCGGTACAAAGAGAACAGAGCAAACAAATTGTCGGCAGAGTTGCCGCTTTTTATACTTTTAACTATAATAGGTATTTTTTTTAATGTGTAGTTTTGATGTTTTAAAAAGAAAAAGTTTTCTACTTTATTATATATTTTTATATTTTAATCAAAAATATTTTATCAAAAAATAACAAAATCGTCGGGATGTAAATATTATTCAAAAAGAAGAGTATTCACATTTGATCCCAAATCTGTTACATTTATTTATTAATGTAACAGACCAATTTATTGATAAAAAGCCAAAAATTGTTTGCGGAGAAACCAAAATTCCTCGACGCGTTTCGATGGCTGGTTAGGCCATCTCTTCAGGAGGATTATCCCCGAGTTAGACAGATCAAAAACCTTGCATTAATACTTATTTACAAACAAAACTTTTTAGAATTATGTTCATAAACCATAAGTAAAAGCGTAGATCATCGAATGAACAAAAACAGAGATGGCCTAACCAACCATCGAAACGCGTCGAGGAATTTTGGTTTCTCCGCAAACAATTTTTGGCTTTTTATCAATAAATTGGTCTGTTACATTAATAAATAAATGTAACAGATTTGGGGTCAAATGCGAATAGTCATTCATTTTGGAAAATTTTTTTATCAAAAATTTTTCTATAGAAAATTTTTTTATCAAAAATTTTTCTATGGAAAATTTTTTTATAAAAAATTTTTCTATAGAAAATTTTTTTATCAAAAGTTTTTCTATAGAAAATTTTTTTATCAAAAATTTGTCTATAGAAAATTTTTTTATCAAAAATTTTTCTATGGAAAATTTTTTTATCAAAAATTTTTCTATAGAAAATTTTTTTATCAAAAATTTTTCTATAGAAAGTTTTTTTTATCAAAAATTTTTCTATAGAAAATTTTTTTATCAAAAATTTTTCTATAGACATTTTTTTTGTCAAAAATTTTTCTATAGAAAATTTTTTTATCAAAAAATTTTTCCATATAAAATTTTTTTATCAAAAATTTTTTATAGAACATTTTTTATCAAAAATTTTTCTATACAAAATTTATTTATCAAACATTTTTCAATAGAAAATTTTTTATCAAAAATTTATCTATAGAAAATTTTTCTATAGAAAACTTTTTTATCAAAAATTTTTCTATAGAAGACTTTCTTACAAAAATGTTTCTATAGAATTTTTTTTTATCAAAAATTTTTCTATAGAAAATTTTTTTGTCAAAAATTTTTCTATAGAAAATTTTTTTATCAAAAATTTTTCTATAGAAAATTTTTTTATCAAAAATTTTTCTATAGAAAATTTTTTTATCAAAAATTTTTCTATAGAAAATTGTTTTATCAAAAATTTTTTTATAGAAAATTGTTTTATCAAAAATTTTTCTATAGAAAATTTTGTTATCAAAATTTTTTCTATAGAAAATTTTTTTATCAAAAATTTTTCTATGGAAAATTTTTTTATCAAAAATTTTTCTATAGAAAATTTTTTTATCAAAAGTTTTTCTATAGAAAATTTTTTTATCAAAAGTTTTTCTATAGAAAATTTTTTTATCAAAAATTTTTCTATAGAAGACTTTCTTACAAAAATGTTTCTATAGAAAATTTTTTTATTAAAAATTTTTCTATAGAAAATTTTTTTATCAAAAATTTTTCTATAGAAAATTTTTTTATCAAAAATTTTTCTATAGAAAATTTTTTTATCAAAAATTTTTCTATAGAAAATTTTTTTATCAAAAATTTTTCTATAGAAAATTTTTTTATCAAAAATTTTTCTATAGAAATTTTTTTTGTCAAAAATTTTTCTATAGAAAATTTTTTTATCAAAAATTTTTCTATAGAAATATTTTTTGTCAAAAATTTTTCTATAGAAAATTTTTTTATCAAAAATTTTTCTATAGAAAATTTTTTTATGGAAAATTTTTTTATCAAAAATTTTTCTATAGAAAATTTTTTTTCAAAAAATTTTTTATCAAAAATTTTGCTTCAGAAAAATTTTTTTATCAAAAATTTTTCTATAGAAAATTTTTTATCAAAAATTTTTCTATAGAAAATTTTTTATGAAAAATTTTTCTATAGAAAATTTTTTATGAAAAATTTTTCTATAGAAAATTTTTTTATCAAAAATTTTTATATATAAAATTTTTTTATCAAAAATTTTTCTAAAGAAAATTTTTTTATCAAAAATTTTTCTATAGAATATCAAAAATTTTTCTATAGAAAATTTTTTATCAAAAATTTTTCTATAGAAAATTTTTTTATCAAAAATTTTTCTATAGAAAATTTTTTTATCAAAAATTTTTCTATAGAAAATTTTTTTGTCAAAAATTTTTCTATAGAAAATTTTTTTATCAAAAATTTTTCTATAGAAAATTTTTTTATCAAAAATTTTTCTATAGAAAATTTTTTTATCAAAAATTTTTCTATAGAAAATTTTTTTATCACAAATTTTTCTATAGAGAATTTTTTATCAAAAATTTTTCTATAGAAAATGTTTTCATCAAAAATTTTTCTATAGAAAATTTTTTTTATCAAAAATTTTTCTATAGAAAATTTTTTTACCAAAAATTTTTCTATAGAAAATTTTTTTATGGAAAATTTTTTTATCAAAAATTTTTCTATAGAAAATTTTTTTTCAAAAAATTTTCTATAGAAAATTTTTTTATCAAAAATTTTTCTATAGACATATTTTTTGTCAAAAATTTTTCTATAGAAAATTTTTTTATCAAAAATTTTTCTATAGACAATTTTTTTATCAAAAATTTCTCTATAGAAAATTTTTTTATCAAAAATTTTTCTATAGAAAATTTTGTTATCAAAAATTTTTCTATAGACAATTTTTTTATCAAAAATTTCTCTATAGAAAATTTTTTTATCAAAAATTTTTCTATAGAAAATTTTGTTATCAAAAATTTTTCTATAGAAAATTTTTTTATCAAAAATTTTTCTATAGAAAATTTTTTTATCACAAATTTTTCTATAAAGAAAAATATTTTTATTAAAAATTTGTAAATAAAAAAATGTTTGGATCGAAAATATCTAAAAAAATATAAAAATCTAAAATTGTTTAATATTAGAATTTATTTCTGTTTTGAAAAATATCCCAATATTAATGTTCGAGATTATATTTCTTTGTTCTCTTGAACGATTTATTTTGTTGCTATAAATTGGATTTTGATTTGTTTCTTGCCTATTTTGTTGTTGTCTTTTCTTTAGCAAACCGACACCAACCAACTCTGTTCACATCCAAATTCCAACTGAATGATTTTAATACTTATTTTCACGAGTTTTATTAATGATCGTGTTATTTACTAAAATTAAAAATATTGATCGGCTACTGGTGGTATGGGCTGCCTACTCCTGTTTTAATACTCATTTTCACGAGTTTCATTAATGATCGTGATATTTACGAAAATTACAAAAAGTCATCGGCTTCTGGTGGAAGGGGCTGTCTGCATATAAAACACTTAATTAATTGCCCTGTGAACCGCCGTGGTATAGCAGGTTAGTCATCCGCCTAGCATACCAGAGGTCCCAAGTTCAATCCTCGGCCAGACTCACTTGAAAAAAATAAATTTTTAAAAAAGCAGCGGTTCATCCCATAACTCAGCCAGATACTGGTTTTTGAGTATTAGGGTATGTAAAACTTCTCTAACTAATGCATTTCCCGTTCGAAGCCGGAGTTAAAAAGTAGGTCCCTTTCAATGAGTCTAAAAATAGAATCGGATGCAGCTCATTGTCTGAGAGAAGTACCACTTGTTCCAATTGGAATGTTGTCGTGGAAATTATATTACCAACGTTCAGTTGTAACAGTAAAACCCGAAGTGATAGAGAACTGAAATTGATCAAAATATTTTTATACACGCTCACTTTAATGTTGACATGAAAGGGTTAAACGACCCGATATTGCTATGTTGGGGAAATCAAGTCAACTTAAAATACTGATACCATAACCTTGCTGTTGCGTCTTTTTGCGTTTAGGAGTCGGTTCTTCACATGCTGTCCACTCGGCTCAAAAATTTCGAATTCTTGTTACATAACAGGTCCAAACACTGCTCGGAAGTATAATTTTGTTGATATTTTTGGTCGATTATGTTACTGAGCGGTACCCACTTTAAATATAGCTTTCGCATACCCAAATATTAATGTACACTATATACAAGACGCTCTTTTGATATCTCAAGAGACTCAGCTTTCTCAATCAATATATTTTTACGGTCATCCAAAACTATTTTGTCAGTTTGTGGGCATTTAATGGGCTCATCGTCCTCGTTTAAACTAAGCAAACCTCTTTAGAACGATTTATTTTCCCGATAAAGAATCCTAGCCCAATCATATCTGGTTTCCACTAGACATAGGCAAGTTTACACTAGATATAGCGATTAGATTGAAGAGATGATTGACGACGAAGTCTCGTCATTTTGGTTCGTATCTATACCTGAACGGGTACCACAAAGATACGTTAAGATACAAACCAGATTCTACAATGAATGAGTCTAGTTTATGGACGTTAATGATAAAAATCCCAGATTTTTCCTGCACAAAAGTATTACCTAAATAAGCCTGAGACTCGCTAGAACTGGGCAATGGCAAAGAAGGTTGGTAATCTTCTCTTATTTCCTCTGGAGTCTCCTAGCTTGCAAGCCAAAAAGGTTGATATAAGATTGCAACGTCTGTGGCGCCAAAAGTGCATAACGAATCCTCAAATGTTAATTTTTTAAACTAAACATGTGAATGTGCTTTGGCTTATTTGGTTAGCATGTCGATTACTAAGCATCAATATAACAAATTGTAGCTGGGTTCGAGCCCCAGTCAAAGTAACATCAATTTTCGTAATTGTTTACTTTCATCAAAATTATTTATTACCTCAGCGCCCTCAATCGGTGATAAGCTCTACAACATTAACACGCTCTCGATGTATTTTAAATAAAATGAAATTGGCTATAAAATAGAAAGCTTAAATAAGGCAACACTTTACTGTGTTGTGGCTTTAGGCAAGTTCTTGATAAAACCGAAGGTCATTGTTGTCAATATTAGACAATTGTTGTCATAAACAATCTTTTATCAAGATTTTGTATAGCAGAGAATTCAGAGTGATGACGCTTCCTAGCGATTTTGCACAAACCGCACCATATGTTCGCATTCTTTGAATGTAATAATTTATCGAGGACTGTTTGTGGTGATTTTGTGATCCCCATATGCGATAATTTGGTTTGTTTGGGTCTCATCAATATCTCTCATATATTCTGTGTTGTCTTAGCTGTTTGGCCTAAGTAGTAAAATTAAAAAAAAAAAAAACATATGAGTAATCTGTCTTTATTTTGGACCACTGTGCATTGCCAAAAACATATTCTTTAATATTTTAGTTCATATGTTTTTAAGGTATTTTTTCTTAAAATCTAGTATTTTCAATGAACTTTTCATTTAGAATCATGTGACTTGACTTGTCTACAAGTTTCAATTACTCTTAAATGTCATTATTCTAAATTATTTTGATTGTTTTTGTACATTTCTTTTATTTTTGGCATTCACAAAAGGAACAATTTAAATTGTTGCCAAATTATATATTTTCGTGCATAAATAGTTTTAAATTAATTTTGAGGAACAACGAAATGAAATGCTTGATTTGTTATTGCCTTTGTTTTTTTTCGAATTTTGTTGAGACAATTAGAAAGATTTAGAACCATATAACAAGGAACTACAGAGATGCTAAAAAATATTTTTAAAAAATTCTAGAATACAATGTTGTCCAATATTTTAAAATAAATTTTTTTAATTTTTTAAATATTTAAAGTTTGACTAGTTTTTTGCATGTTATTTTTACTTTATAAACCAAATAGTTTCTTCATTGAACTGAAAAATTTAATTAAAATATTTAAAAGTGTTTCCATATCGATACATTCGCTCCTCTAGAAATATTTTAATTAATTTTCAAGACTTTTCCTTCTCCCTCAGCCAATCAGACGACATCTAAATATTTGTTGTTAGCGATAGCACACTGGGGCAAAAAGGGCTAAAACAAAACAAAAACGGGTTTAAAAATATATTATAAACAAACCCTAGCGCCACATGATATTAACTTTGGTATGGCACAATCTACGTGGTCGACAAGGCAACTGAGTTTCTATTATCTGCTATCAGTTGCCATACGTAACGAGAGTGAGCTCGACAAGGCAACTGAGTTTCTATTATCGGTTATCAGTTGTCATACGTAATGAGAGTGAGCTCGACTTGTTTTAACTTCCTTGTATTCTAGGAATTGTATTCACAAAATTTCCAAACTTTTTGCCATACAACCCCATTATGCTTAAGCTTTAGATCTCAATAACAAAATTTCCAGCATGTCCCTGAAAACTTTTCAAATTCTATGATTTGTTATCACTCTAAGCCTTTCAAAGTCCATCAAACAAGAATTCTTCTAACAAAATTAAATTAATTGAAATACCCTCCACCTTTTCCCTACCACCTAGTACCTATGAACACATCTCCATTAAGAACCCCTAGTTACACATGTCACATTTAAACATATATTATCGGTTATCAGTTGCCATACGTAACGAGAGTGACCACGACAAGGCAACTGAGTTTCTATTATCGGTTATCAGTTGCCATACGTAATAAGAGTGAGCTCGACTTGTTTTCACTTCCTTGTATTCTAGGAATTGTATTTACAAAATTTCCAAACTTTTTGCCATACAACCCCATTATGCTTAAGCTTTAGATCTCAATAACAAAATTTCCAGCATGTCCCTGAAAACTTTTCAAATTCTTTGATTTGTTATCACTCTAAGCCTTTCAAAGTCCATCAAGCAAGAATTTTTTCCAACAAAATTAAATTAATTGAAATACCCTCCACCTTTTCCCTATCACCTAGTACCTATGAACACATCTCCATTAAGAACCCCTAGTTACACGTGTAACATTTAAACATATCAAAATGTTATTTGTATGGCTTTAATTTAGCTAATTTAAATGTTAGTATGTCAGTGTAACGTACTTTTTTTGCTATTTAGTCATTGTTTTGTTATTCTTCTAAATCAGCATAAAAAATATGGCAACAAATTGGATCATACCCAGTTTCAAGGTTAAGCAAAAAGGGGGTAACCTTCGCAAAGCAAAAAACAAAACAAAAAATGCAACATCGCCAGCAAATTGAACAACTGACGTTGTAAACAATTGTCGGTTATTTTTAAAAATTGTTCTACAATAAAAATACAATACACCTGCACTCACACTCTTTCTCTCTAGAACTGAAGAAGACAACCATTTTTTATAATAATTAAGCGAAAAAAAGAACAATTACTTATAATAATTAAGCGAAAAAAAGAACAATTACAATATGATACCCTACTCTTCAAGACCCATCCAACCGCCTTGACAGTTGGTAATTTTCCAAACTTTCAAACATTTTGAAAAAACTCATAAAAGTTTCTTGGTTTGGGTACGAGCATATTTTCCAATTCCGAAGAAGAATTTTTCTATACCAATATCTTGTAAACGAAATGACAGACTTAACATACCTTCTGCTATTTTTAGGGTGTCTATACAAACAATAACCAGAACGAAATAATACAAGAGAACAACGAAAATTCCGAAAGAAAATCCAACAAAAAACATAGAATAAACTAGAACAGCTGACTGGGCAATTGTATAATATCACGATGTAATTATAGACAACAAAGGGTTAAACAAAATTCATCGAATATTTTTTATAATTGGGGCCACCAATGCCTCACTTGACAAATACTAAAAAAGTCAATAAAACAGTCTAATATCTCAAATTGTTACACAAATGTCAAACTCTACCTTTTCATCATTTCGCCTTTCTAGTTTAGTTCTAGGTTCAGTTCTAGTTCAAATCTAAGTCAGTTCTAGTTCAGTTATAGGTTCAGTTCTAGGTTCAGTTCTAGGTTCAGTTCTAGTTCAGTTCTAGTTCAGTTCTAGTTCAGTTCTAGTTCAGTTCTAGTTCAGTTCTAGTTCAGTTCAGTTCTAGTTCAGTTCAGTTCTAGTTCTAGTTCAGTTCTAGTTCAGTTCTAGTTCAGTTCTAGTTCAGTTCTAGTTCAGTTCTAGTTCAGTTCTAGTTCAGTTCTAGTTCAGTTCTAGTTCAGTTCTAGTTCAGTTCTAGTTCAGTTCTAGTTCAGTTCTAGTTCAGTTCTAGTTCAGTTCTAGTTCAGTTCTAGTTCAGTTCTAGTTCAGTTCTAGTTCAGTTCTAGTTCAGTTCTAGTTCAGTTCTAGTTCAGTTCTAGTTCAGTTCTAGTTCAGTTCTAGTTCAGTTCTAGTTCAGTTCTAGTTCAGTTCTAGTTCAGTTCTAGTTCAGTTCTAGTTCAGTTCTAGTTCAGTTCTAGTTCAGTTCTAGTTCAGTTCTAGTTCAGTTCTAGTTCAGTTCTAGTTCAGTTCTAGTTCAGTTCTAGTTCAGTTCTAGTTCAGTTCTAGTTCAGTTCTAGTTCAGTTCTAGTTCAGTTCTAGTTCAGTTCTAGTTCAGTTCTAGTTCAGTTCTAGTTCAGTTCTAGTTCAGTTCTAGTTCAGTTCTAGTTCAGTTCTAGTTCAGTTCTAGTTCAGTTCTAGTTCAGTTCTAGTTCAGTTCTAGTTCAGTTCTAGTTCAGTTCTAGTTCAGTTCTAGTTCAGTTCTAGTTCAGTTCTAGTTCAGTTCTAGTTCAGTTCTAGTTCAGTTCTAGTTCAGTTCTAGTTCAGTTCTAGTTCAGTTCTAGTTCAGTTCTAGTTCAGTTCTAGTTCAGTTCTAGTTCAGTTCTAGTTCAGTTCTAGTTCAGTTCTAGTTCAGTTCTAGTTCAGTTCTAGTTCAGTTCTAGTTCAGTTCTAGTTCAGTTCTAGTTCAGTTCTAGTTCAGTTCTAGTTCAGTTCTAGTTCAGTTCTAGTTCAGTTCTAGTTCAGTTCTAGTTCAGTTCTAGTTCAGTTCTAGTTCAGTTCTAGTTCAGTTCTAGTTCAGTTCTAGTTCAGTTCTAGTTCAGTTCTAGTTCAGTTCTAGTTCAGTTCTAGTTCAGTTCTAGTTCAGTTCTAGTTCAGTTCTAGTTCAGTTCTAGTTCAGTTCTAGTTCAGTTCTAGTTCAGTTCTAGTTCAGTTCTAGTTCAGTTCTAGTTCAGTTCTAGTTCAGTTCTAGTTCAGTTCTAGTTCAGTTCTAGTTCAGTTCTAGTTCAGTTCTAGTTCAGTTCTAGTTCAGTTCTAGTTCAGTTCTAGTTCAGTTCTAGTTCAGTTCTAGTTCAGTTCTAGTTCAGTTCTAGTTCAGTTCTAGTTCAGTTCTAGTTCAGTTCTAGTTCAGTTCTAGTTCAGTTCTAGTTCAGTTCTAGTTCAGTTCTAGTTCAGTTCTAGTTCAGTTCTAGTTCAGTTCTAGTTCAGTTCTAGTTCAGTTCTAGTTCAGTTCTAGTTCAGTTCTAGTTCAGTTCTAGTTCAGTTCTAGTTCAGTTCTAGTTCAGTTCTAGTTCAGTTCTAGTTCAGTTCTAGTTCAGTTCTAGTTCAGTTCTAGTTCAGTTCTAGTTCAGTTCTAGTTCAGTTCTAGTTCAGTTCTAGTTCAGTTCTAGTTCAGTTCTAGTTCAGTTCTAGTTCAGTTCTAGTTCAGTTCTAGTTCAGTTCTAGTTCAGTTCTAGTTCAGTTCTAGTTCAGTTCTAGTTCAGTTCTAGTTCAGTTCTAGTTCAGTTCTAGTTCAGTTCTAGTTCAGTTCTAGTTCAGTTCTAGTTCAGTTCTAGTTCAGTTCTAGTTCAGTTCTAGTTCAGTTCTAGTTCAGTTCTAGTTCAGTTCTAGTTCAGTTCTAGTTCAGTTCTAGTTCAGTTCTAGTTCAGTTCTAGTTCAGTTCTAGTTCAGTTCTAGTTCAGTTCTAGTTCAGTTCTAGTTCAGTTCTAGTTCAGTTCTAGTTCAGTTCTAGTTCAGTTCTAGTTCAGTTCTAGTTCAGTTCTAGTTCAGTTCTAGTTCAGTTCTAGTTCAGTTCTAGTTCAGTTCTAGTTCAGTTCTAGTTCAGTTCTAGTTCAGTTCTAGTTCAGTTCTAGTTCAGTTCTAGTTCAGTTCTAGTTCAGTTCTAGTTCAGTTCTAGTTCAGTTCTAGTTCAGTTCTAGTTCAGTTCTAGTTCAGTTCTAGTTCAGTTCTAGTTCAGTTCTAGTTCAGTTCTAGTTCAGTTCTAGTTCAGTTCTAGTTCAGTTCTAGTTCAGTTCTAGTTCAGTTCTAGTTCAGTTCTAGTTCAGTTCTAGTTCAGTTCTAGTTCAGTTCTAGTTCAGTTCTAGTTCTAGTTCAGTTCTAGTTCAGTTCTAGTTCAGTTCTAGTTCAGTTCTAGTTCAGTTCTAGTTCAGTTCTAGTTCAGTTCTAGTTCAGTTCTAGTTCAGTTCTAGTTCAGTTCTAGTTCAGTTCTAGTTCAGTTCTAGTTCAGTTCTAGTTCAGTTCTAGTTCAGTTCTAGTTCAGTTCTAGTTCAGTTCTAGTTCAGTTCTAGTTCAGTTCTAGTTCAGTTCTAGTTCAGTTCTAGTTCAGTTCTAGTTCAGTTCTAGTTCAGTTCTAGTTCAGTTCTAGTTCAGTTCTAGTTCAGTTCTAGTTCAGTTCTAGTTCAGTTCTAGTTCAGTTCTAGTTCAGTTCTAGTTCAGTTCTAGTTCAGTTCTAGTTCAGTTCTAGTTCAGTTCTAGTTCAGTTCTAGTTCAGTTCTAGTTCAGTTCTAGTTCAGTTCTAGTTCAGTTCTAGTTCAGTTCTAGTTCAGTTCTAGTTCAGTTCTAGTTCAGTTCTAGTTCAGTTCTAGTTCAGTTCTAGTTCAGTTCTAGTTCAGTTCTAGTTCAGTTCTAGTTCAGTTCTAGTTCAGTTCTAGTTCAGTTCTAGTTCAGTTCTAGTTCAGTTCTAGTTCAGTTCTAGTTCAGTTCTAGTTCAGTTCTAGTTCAGTTCTAGTTCAGTTCTAGTTCAGTTCTAGTTCAGTTCTAGTTCAGTTCTAGTTCAGTTCTAGTTCAGTTCTAGTTCAGTTCTAGTTCAGTTCTAGTTCAGTTCTAGTTCAGTTCTAGTTCAGTTCTAGTTCAGTTCTAGTTCAGTTCTAGTTCAGTTCTAGTTCAGTTCTAGTTCAGTTCTAGTTCAGTTCTAGTTCAGTTCTAGTTCAGTTCTAGTTCAGTTCTAGTTCAGTTCTAGTTCAGTTCTAGTTCAGTTCTAGTTCAGTTCTAGTTCAGTTCTAGTTCAGTTCTAGTTCAGTTCTAGTTCAGTTCTAGTTCAGTTCTAGTTCAGTTCTAGTTCAGTTCTAGTTCAGTTCTAGTTCAGTTCTAGTTCAGTTCTAGTTCAGTTCTAGTTCAGTTCTAGTTCAGTTCTAGTTCAGTTCTAGTTCAGTTCTAGTTCAGTTCTAGTTCAGTTCTAGTTCAGTTCTAGTTCAGTTCTAGTTCAGTTCTAGTTCAGTTCTAGTTCAGTTCTAGTTCAGTTCTAGTTCAGTTCTAGTTCAGTTCTAGTTCAGTTCTAGTTCAGTTCTAGTTCAGTTCTAGTTCAGTTCTAGTTCAGTTCTAGTTCAGTTCTAGTTCAGTTCTAGTTCAGTTCTAGTTCAGTTCTAGTTCAGTTCTAGTTCAGTTCTAGTTCAGTTCTAGTTCAGTTCTAGTTCAGTTCTAGTTCAGTTCTAGTTCAGTTCTAGTTCAGTTCTAGTTCAGTTCTAGTTCAGTTCTAGTTCAGTTCTAGTTCAGTTCTAGTTCAGTTCTAGTTCAGTTCTAGTTCAGTTCTAGTTCAGTTCTAGTTCAGTTCTAGTTCAGTTCTAGTTCAGTTCTAGTTCAGTTCTAGTTCAGTTCTAGTTCAGTTCTAGTTCAGTTCTAGTTCAGTTCTAGTTCAGTTCTAGTTCAGTTCTAGTTCAGTTCTAGTTCAGTTCTAGTTCAGTTCTAGTTCAGTTCTAGTTCAGTTCTAGTTCAGTTCTAGTTCAGTTCTAGTTCAGTTCTAGTTCAGTTCTAGTTCAGTTCTAGTTCAGTTCTAGTTCAGTTCTAGTTCAGTTCTAGTTCAGTTCTAGTTCAGTTCTAGTTCAGTTCTAGTTCAGTTCTAGTTCAGTTCTAGTTCAGTTCTAGTTCAGTTCTAGTTCAGTTCTAGTTCAGTTCTAGTTCAGTTCTAGTTCAGTTCTAGTTCAGTTCTAGTTCAGTTCTAGTTCAGTTCTAGTTCATTTCTAGTTCAGTTCTAGTTCAGTTCTAGCTTCAGTTCTAGGTTCAGTTCTACGTTCAGTTCTACGTTCAGTTCTAGGTTCAGTTTCAGATTCATTTCTAGGTTCAGTTCTAAGTTCAGTTCTAGGTTCAGTTTCAGATTAATTTCTAGGTTCAGTTCTAAGTTCAGTTCTAGGTTCAGTTCTAGCTCAGTTCTAGGTTCAGTTCTAGTCTAGTTTTAGTTCAGTTATAGTTCAGTTCTAGGTTCAGTTCTAGTTTCAGTTCTAGGTTCAGTTTTAGGTTCAGTTTTAGGTTCAGTTCTAGGTTCAGTTCTAGGTTCAGTTCTAGGTTCAGTTTTAGGTTCAGTTCTAGATTCAGTTTTAGGTTCATTTCTAGGTTCAATTTTAGTTCAGTTCTTAATAAATTTTCGTTCTTATTTAATTCTCCTTTAAATTATTATAAATTTTTGAACTTGACATATTATGAATTTATTAAAAACATAAAAGAAAATTTACACTTTGAAAGAAAAAAAAACATAAAAACTTGTGATTTATGGCACTAATACGCCATAAATATTTATAAATACTTTTACATACAAACATTTAAATATTCTTTATGTATTTTTAAACAAAATACATACAAACAAATTGCTTTAATTATTTTGTTTTGGCTTTTTCTTTGAGCGCTTCTTGTGCTAAAAGTGTGAAAAAATTGCAGCAAATGCATTTGACACTTGATTTGCTAAATGTCTGTTCGTTCGGTGTGAAATGTGCAAATTTTACCTAAACATGCAATTTGTAGAGGGATGCCAGATTGTTGAAATGGAAGAGCGGTTGTGGGCAAATTATGTAAGGATATATTCAAAACTACTAAAGGTATTTAATTTTGAATATACCGATAGAAATAAACATAATCGGAGCAGGGGGAGTAAAGCCCCCATAGAAAGAAAACAATCTTTACAGTGTATCATTTTAATAATTAGAGATAATGTCTTGAGACTTTAAACCACCGACATTTGGAAAAACTATAGAATAGGAACAGGAGGATTATGGAGCACACCACCCCACCTTCCTCCTGACGAAATAAGACAGTTATACAAGTTCATCTCAACAAGAATTAGCTGCTGCCTTGAAACTTTGTACAACTGACATTTTATAAACATATTTTTTTAGCAAAAAACTGGATCGGGGCAGGGGGTATTTGCCCCGATCTTGTATCTTCATAGCTATAAAAATTATGTCTTCAAGTCATTTTTGTTAATGACATTAATTTGCAGTTTTGTGGGATAGGTGCTGGGGGAAAGTTCCCCCTTCCACGTACAGATGTGGGTAAAAATTAGCATGACGGATCTTACGTAGGGCCGAATCCTTTAAAAAAAACGTTCGTTGTTGTAATGTTTTTCTAATTCCAATATGTTTTTTAATATCGTAGAATAGACTTTTATTTCTACGATTTCAAAGTCGTTCCGCTACGTAGAACCGAGAGCTGTGGAAAGTAAAAAATAAAAAAATAAAAAAAAATTTAATTTTTGAAAAGGCTGATTTATTGATTTTAATATATCTTTAGAACGGGCTGTTTTATAGCAAGTCATAGATTATGAAAGTGAATAAAATTATCTTTAAGACGCTTTTGAAAATTTGTTTATATGTTTAACAGATTCGAAGTTATTTGCACTTCAAAGTGAAAAAATAATTTTTTTAGGAAAAATTTTCTGCTTTTAAAATTTTTTAAAATTCATAATAAAATCAAAGACAAATCAAGTCTATAATTTTTATGGTGATATAAAAACTGTGAATATTCCTAAAAAAATAAAACTTGTTTCCTGAAAATCCATGAATAAATGATGATTTGATTAACAATTAAGTAAAAATACCCAATTTTATGTTTAAGTTATTTCGGTCATTAAGTCTTATATGAGAGCTAGGGTCAAATGTGTACCGATTTTCTCGAAATTTTGCAATCTGATTACAGTTTATGCAGAAATTTTGTATACAACAAATAAACATTAAATTGTCCTTATCTTCACATTTAGGGGCGTTTTTGTGAATTTCAACGTCTTTAAGTGGCTTTTATCAAAAGGTATTGGAGTTATGGTCACAAATGGGCCGATCTCATTTTTTATTTTTGTGCAGTCATTTTTATCTACATAAGCAATATTTCTTTTAAATTTCATCAACATTTTTTAAAATTTGTTTCCAAAATCTCAATTCTGGAAAATAAGTCCTATGGGGGTAACTTGAAATAATTTACCGATTTTGACCAATTTTTGGTTTTACTATCACAAAAAATGTCTGTCCGATTTTGATCAATATTTGGTTTTACTATCACAAAAAATGACTGTCCCAATTTTTTGAGAAACGTTTAACTATTTTCCGGGAAGAAAATTGTTTGGGAAATGCCGAAAATTTTAGAACGATTTTGTTTATTTTTAAAAGGCTTTCGAACTTGTAGCAAAAAATATTTTAAGCCAAGTCTTAGGAAAGTCTCTTGAAAATTATGACCTTTAATTAAATTTTTTGAAAATAATAGAATTTATGAAAAAATTCCCTAACATTTGGTATTTTTATCATTTTCGTAATATCATCGCTACAAATCGCTGGATTTTTAAAGTCTAAAGCTTATGTTATTTGAAATATCCATAGTTTTACGGTTGGTGATAAATGATGGAAAGTTGTTGATATTTTCTATTTTTATCAATTTAAAAAAAAAATATTATTTTTTTCTATTTTGCACAAAAAAAATCCATTAGGGTGTGTATAACTCTTAAACCGTTGATCACACAAAAATTAACAGGACTTACGTGCAATATTGTTTTCAATTATTTAATATATTTTTCAATAAAATTGGACAAGCCGTTTTCTGTATATGGAAAAATAACTAGGACAACCTCTTCAAAAAATGTTTAAATTTTGCACAAACATTTTTTTTCACATTTCGTTGTAAATAACTCTAAAACCGTTGACTATATCAAAATCAAGTATTAGCATGACTTAAAGAAAATTTTGCTCTAACTTCATTAATGTACTTTTCAATAAAATTGGATAAGCCGTTTTCAATAAATGATAATATAACTAGGGCAACCTCTTCAAAAGTTTTTCCAGTTTTGCACAAAAATTTTTTTCACATTTCGTTGCAAATAACTCTAAAACCATTGATTATACCAAAATCTAGTGTTAGCATGACTTTTGTTTTAATTCTATTGATGTATTTTTTAATAAAATTGGATCAGCGGTTTTCAATATATGGTATTATAACTAGGACAACCTCTTCAAAATTTTTCTTTGATTTTGCACAAAAAATATTTTTTTTTTATAATTCGGTATAAATAACTCTGAAACCGTTGATTACATCAAAATTTAGTCTTAGCATGACTTAAAGGAAATTTTGTTTTTACTCTATTGATATACTTTTCAATATAATTGGATAAGCCGTTTTCAATATATGGGAACATAACAAGGACAACCTCTTCAAAAAATTTTTAGATTTTTTAGAAAAAAAATTGGTTACATTGCTTTGTATATAACTCTAAAACCGTTGATTGCACCAAAATCTAGTGCTAGCATGACTTAAATTTTGCTTTTATTCTACTGATGTATTTTCAATAAAATCAGATAAGCCATTTTCAGTATATGGTAATATAACTAGGACAACCTCTTCAAAAATCTTTTACAATTTTTTTCGATTTTGCAAAAAAAAAATATATTTTTTTTAATTTTTCAATGTAAATAACTCTAAAACCTTAGACTACATCAAAATTTAGTGTTAGAATGACTTAAAGCAAATTTTATTCGTAATCCATTAATGTACTTTTCAACAAAGTTGGATAAGTAATTTTCAATATATGGTTATATAACTAGGATAGCCTCTAAAAAAACCCAAATTTGAGGAACAAAAAAATCTATGAAAAAATGTCCGGTTTTGGATCTATTTGTACTTAGCACATAAAAAAATATTTAAACTCTATTTTGGCTGTGTAATTAGTTGGAATTCTGTAAAATTACAATTCCTAATTTGCCTTCAAAAAAATCCACAATTCGGGAATTTAAGAGAAGTCAATAGTTTTTAGTGTTTTATAGAAATTTAAGTAGAAGTAACTAAATTTTTAATGTGCTTAAGTATAATAAGCCTTTGACTCTTACAGACCGTGATGCATCGATTGTGCGGGTGGGTTTCGGTTTATTTATTTATTTTTTTTTTTTCTTCTGAAAAAATGATTAATTTTAATATTTCAGACTAATAGAAATCGTTTCATGCAATAAAAATCTGTTTTAGCTAAAAATATTAACCGAGATGCATCAATTGAGCGTGTCTTAAAAATTCTTGAAGAATACAAAAATGATAAAACCTAATCATTGATTATTTTTTCATACTCAGTAGAGACTACACATTGCAAAAATTATAAAAATTGAAAGGGTTTTGAATATCTTCCAAACTTTATTTTATTTAAAATACAAATCTGGCAACTCTTTGTGATTTCAAAAACAAAGAAAAGTGTTTCACTCTTTTAATTTTAAACAAAAAAAAAAACCTAAAAGAATAAACTTAATGTAATTGATTTTAAAGCTCTTTAATTCACGGGTAGAATTTTGAAGCAAATTTAAAGGAAAATTTTGTATTTTTACAATTAAATCAAAATAAATTTAAAAACAGAATTTAAATTTTCAAATCAACTGCATGCGACGATTTTAATGCCAAAAATTTCCTAATAAAATTGTAAATTGTTTTATTATTTAAATTTATACTACTTTTTTTATTGTTAATATTATTAACAAGAGACATGACAATTTTAAACAAATGAAAATAAATAAGAAAGTGAATTTTCTTTTTATTTAAATATAATTTTTTTTCAAAATCGAATTTAGTATTCAACGAACATTTTTTGCAAATTACATCATTTTGTATGTAAATGTTTAGTTTTTTCGATAATTTTTTTGGCAAAGTTTATTTGTCTTTTTTGCTATTTTTAGAAAATTCTTTTTTACTTTTATTTTTTTTTAGATGATTTTAAGAGTTAAACGAAATTGAAATTTAATTGAAATAAATTAAACAAAAAAAATTTTCATGAAAGTGAAATTAAACTCAAAACAAAGCAAAACAATGGTAATACTGTTTGTGGTTTTATTCTAAATCTTTGTTATTTGCTAAAATTTTACTCTAGTTTTATAATTTGTTGCTATTTTTATTGATTTTTAGTTTTTTTTTTTTTCTATTTAATAACAAAAAAATTATTAGTTACAAAACTCTGGCATTTGCTGTCCAACTTTTTAAACACCAACATTTAGTGCTCAAACGTGCGGAAGCTTTTTCAAATTGATTTTTCAAAACGTGTGTGAGCTGTCAAATACCTTTTACAATATTTCAATATTTAGGTTTGTAAAATTGTGTTCAATAGTATCTATATGACTATATAGTACGAGTATAATACAATTTAAAAGTTATATACCTTTTAAATATAAACAAACGTTTCAAATTGATTTTTTGTGCTAAATATTTTTTTCTTTGTAAATGGCAAAAGTAATTGATTTGAAAAATGTGATAAAAATGTTAAGGAAAATTTGTGATTTGTTTTTACTTTAAATTAAAATTTGTTAAAAAAAAGATATATAGTATAGGTTTGTTCCCGTACTCTAACGAAGCTACCCAGAACAGTCCGAAGTTGTCAGAAACTACTCAAAAAACAACAATTTGTATTGAAAATTTTGTACGGGAACGCGTTTGTGTAAGTTTGGGTTGTTTCGGTAAAGTAAGGGAACACACATTATGTAAGTCTATTGCACTAGGCTGCCAGTTTTTAACAATTATTTATTATGATAATTTCTTAAGTTTAAGAGCAACTCTTTTATCAGTCACAGCAACTTCTTGCCACGAATTGATGCAGAATTAAGCCTTTGAGTTATGTTCAATATTACACAAACCCAAACCCAAAGTTGAGCTACCATTTTTGAATTCGTTAAGCTTTCCGAATCCACCACGAAAATGTTTGAGAGTTGCCAGAGCAGCGTAATTTCTCTGTTTCCTTCTAATGAGGTCATTGTACACTACATACTATTACGGACGCACAATGGGTTGAAAAAATTTAGGGAAATAATTTAAGAACTTTCAAACGATAAGCTGGATTATCATGATTATCATTGATTAGGAGTATTCGAGCTTAAGTTTAGAATTTCATGACAATTGAACTTTAAAAGTTCTTGAACTTTTTGAACCCTCTGTCTATCGTGTAAAATGTGTGACAATTTAATAAAAAAATGTGCTAAAAAGGGCTCGCGTTTGTAAGGCTAACAGAGAAATTAAATAAAAAACATCTTCCAAAATAAGATCCATTATCTTTCGTTTAATCAAAAATTATAAACAAAGTAGTATACCTTCCCGGCGCATAGTAGTATTTCTTCATACATCGATGAGCAAAAAAAAGAAGAAAGAAGAAGATGAAATACTTGTTCATTTTTATATAAATAAGAAAAATTTTAAAAATTGTAGAAATCCGTTGACTCCTTGGGGTACCTGTCTTGGGCCCTAAATGGTCACCTATTTTTCTTCTCAGTGTACAAGTCGCAGTTCTAAACAGAATTTGGTGAAATTCAACTCTCGTTTATTAATTAATTAAAAAAAGATCTACTAATTTTGATTGAAATTAGACCACCCCTTGCGGTACCTATCTGGGGCTCGCATTTGTAAGGCTAACAGAGAAATTAAATAAAATATCTTCCAAACTAACATCCATTAGCTTTCGTTTAATCAAAAATTTTAAACAAAGTAGTATACCTTCCCGGCGCACAGTGGTATTTCTTCATACATCGATGTGCAAAAACTAGAAGAGGTGACCCTACAACGATGAAATACTTGTTCATTTTTATATAAATAAGAAAAATTTTAAAAATTGTAGAAATCCTTTGACTCCTTGGGGTACCTGTCTTAGGCCCTAAATTTTCACCTATTTTTCTTCTCAGTGTACAAGCCGCAGTTCTAAACAGAATTTGGTGAAATTCAACTCTCGTTTATTAATTAATTAAAAAAGAGATCTACTTATTTTGATTGAAATTAGACCACCCCTTGCGGTACCTATCTGGGACCCCCATTTTTCACTTATTTTTATAATTCGCAATTCTTAACATAATTTAATGAAACTCGGCACACGTCTAGAAGTTGATCTAGAAAAGAGGTCTAGTAATTTTGGTTGAAATCAGTTGACTCCTTGGGTGCCTGCCATGGACCTCCATTTTTCACCATTTTCTTAATGTATAGGCCGCAATTTTAATCAGAATTTGAAAAAATCCGGAAGACGCCATCCAAGAAAGTGATATACTAATTTTGGTTGAGATCCCTTGACTCTTTGAGATACCTGCCTTGAACCCCTACTTTTCACTTATTATTGTTCTCAATGTATAAGCCGAAATTCGAAAAAATTCGGTCACACGTCCATGAGTTTATCCAACAAAGAGCTCAACCAATTTTGGTTGAGATCCGTTCACTCCTTATGGTAGCTACTTTAGACCCCCATGTTTCACTAACTTTTCTTCTTAATATAAGCAGCAATTCTCAACAGAATTTGATGAAATTCGGCACACATCTATTGTTTGACCCACAAAACTGCTCTATTCACTTAAATTCAATTTGATTAAAAAGTTACGCCTAAACGACAGCAACACTTTTTGCTTTAATTATGCGTAACGATTTATATGACTTTTTTCAGAAAATTTTGAACTTTGTTATACGATCGGTAAATTTCGGTGAATTTTTTTCGCTCAATCTAAAGAATAGAATTTTACCTTCCACATGGTTATGGTGGGAGCACCAAACAAAACCGAGCCTACTTAGTTTTTGATCAAAGAAACACGAAAACACTGAATTTTGTAGAGCTTTTTTGATTTCCTGATATCTCCTAAACCATATACGAGATAAAGTTATTTTTTTCTGCAGACTTAAACCAAGGTTCTGTATCTTAGTTAACTCGACATTAAGATTAAAGCTGTAAAACTATATTCGATTCATGAATTACTGAATTTGATGAAAAATTTCATTACTTTTCGATTTAGAACATTAAGCACATTTCAATACCTTTTTTATAACACATAGTATAACTTTTTTTAAAACAGTTCTCTATAGAACTGCATCATTTTATTTGCGACTGCAATGTCTATTAGTGGCTTTGCCACTTGCATTTGCGAAAAAGCGCATAGGACCCAGCCTAACAAATGCTAGATTTCCGACTCAATAATAACAAGTGAGAGTGTTATATTCGGCTGTGCCGAATCTTATATACCCACCATCAAGTTGTGTTAAATTTAGAACATATCTCATATATCTACAAGGGTGCAGCTAATTCAAAATCTGGACCAAAACAGAAAAAATCGCTAAGCTAATTGGTATTGTTGGTAAAACCTTTGGACTAAATTCGGTTGCCGTAGCTTTATAGTTCAACATTTTAAAATATTTTAGTGGTTTCCCTAGTATTTACTTTGATCAAAATTCGGTCTCATAAACGGGTATAGTTTTACATTAATAAGTTCTTAAATACTTTTCGTTAATATGTAGTTAGGCTAAACATGTTAATAGTAATACGACAGGTCCATATATTTCGTTATGAGTTCCTAATGCATTCATCATATATAAAGTCTGGGCTGAACATTGATTGATGCCTATATAATTTCATAGGTGCAATCTTAATATAAAGAATGTACCTCCAAATCTTTTTGATTGTAGATATAAAAAGGGAATGTTATATATATATAAGAATTATAGCCAAATGTTGACCGATTGTAACAAAACTTTACACACTGGCTGGAATATATATAGAGCTTATTCTTGCAAAATTTAATGGCCATAGCTATCATAGTTTCTAATTTAATAGCTTTTAACTGGCCTTTGCTAAAATTTTTGGTTTCCGTGAGTGTTTTTCATATAAAAGCTAAAGTCAAATATGGACTAATTCCTATAAAATTTGATAAACTGATCAAAAATTGCATAAAACTTCCCTATTTTTAATTTAATCGTCATAGCTATTACAATTGTATTCAATTTATCAGCATTAATGTGTTTCCCGGGGCGGGGTTATATGGGAGCTCTAACTAAATTTGAACCGATTTTGTCCATTTTCAACACTTGTTGAAAATGTTACTTAATTAAGTTTTACTAGCTTAATTTAGTTATACTAGCTCTTGTAGTTAAGGAGCTATCAAGATTTTATCTGACGGACAGACGGACATAAATCCCCTTTTCTTTTTGAATTTTTGTGTTTTCGTAATTTTTTTATATGGGAGCTAGGTCAAATGGTGACCGATTGCGACAAAATTTTGCACACTGGCTGGCATTGATATAAGACTTTTTTGTGCCAAATTAAATGGTTATATCTGTTATACTTTTAGATTTATTGGCATTTAAGTATATTTTAGGTGAAATTTAGGCTGTTTTCGTAAGTTTTTTGTATGGGAGCTATGGCTAAATGTGAACCGATTTCGATGAAATTTTATATGCTGCCTAGTGCTAAAACTTCTAGATACTAAATTTTGTCATCATAACTGTTATAATTTGTCATTTTTTAGCAAATAAGCGATTAACCTAGACGAGGTTAAACGGGAGCTATGGTCAAATGCTAACCGATTTTGCCCAATTTCAATACCAACATTTTTTCATAGATGAAGAATGTTTTTGCTAAGTTTCAGTTAGCTAGCTCTTTTCGTGATTTCAACAGACAGACAGACGGATTTGTCTCAATCGTCTTAGAATTTCATATGGATTCAGAATATATATCGTTTTTGATTTTTGAGCCAATATACCCCCCATTCTTTTTGATGGTGGGTATAAAAATCATTGAAAGCTACTTGACTAGCGTAATTGTTATCACTTGCGACTTCAATGTCTATTCATGGCTTTGCCAACTTACAGCATAACGATTCAGAATCGCCAGCGATTTGCCAATCAAAAAGACTAAATTTTTTTTTGTTAAAGTACTGTGCGGCGAAAAGCTCGTAAAGTCTTACTGCTCCCCGGGGCAGTAAAAGCTTTTTCTTATTTGTTAAAAGGGTGAAGTTCATTATCTTAAAGGATGACCCGGTTGAAAAAGCTAACTTTTGGCTAAGTTTTTTTGCAAACAATTCAAACTTAGCTGAGAGCTATTAACCACTATCCTTACTCCAAAGTAACCAAAAGTATTCTTTCGATTCCGCGCAGTTAAAAGATTTTAGCAAACCTCAACATAAACAGTGCTCCCGGACCAGATGACATTCCAGCATTCTTTGTATGTAAAATAAACTCCAGCTAAAATATGTCCCCCCAGTAATAATACAACAAATTCAAATCGAATATCCACTTTTTCCTCTTCTGTTATCCTTGACTGCTAGTGGAGCATAGAGTCACGATGGCATTTGTGCGTTTTCAAGTTTCGCAGCCGTAATACAGGATAGATTTGACATTTGAGTTGTATATTCGTGACTTTGTTGTTGTTCATATTTGCCGATATTTCCAAATAGCTCAGAGAATGCCTTATTAATACGCGATTCAATATCCTCGCAACTATTCATTTATAAACACGAGTTCCAAAGCAATGCCCTACATATACCCCTATATATGCAGGGCATTGCGCCCCCAGAGTGCCGGTCTAGAAAAAAATGTTTTTTAAAAATCTTTAATTTATTTTAAACAAGAAAGCGCTATAGTCGGTCAAGCCGACCATACGATACCCTTCACCACTAAGGTCAAAGGTGTTATTTTTCCTGTATAAAGACAAATATTTGCTAAATTTTGCCATCATACAAACATTTTCTCAAAACGTATATATTCAACCTGTTTCCGTCATTTGGACTTATATGAGAGCTAGGGTCAAATGTGGACCGATTATCTCGAAATTTGGCAAATTGATTACAGTTGTTACAATTATGTATGCAAAAAATAAACTCAAAATTTTCATTATCTTCATATTTACGAGCGTTTTAGTGATTTTTTGTCTAATTTAGTGCGTTTTTGAAGAAGAGTTTGTATGGGAGATATGGTCAAATGTGGACCGATTTCAACAAAATTTGGTACAGTGATTTAAGTTTACATAAGCAGTATCTGTTTTAAATTTCATGAAAAAATATTGATATTTGTGGCCAATATAGCAATTCCGGGAAGTGGGACCTTTGGGAGGTACCATAAATAATGGACCGAATTTGACCAATTTCAATAGCCATGGTCCCATTATCAAAAAAATTATCTGTGCCAAATTTCATCAAATTATCTTTAGAATTGCGACCTGTAGTTTGATTACAAGGTTTACATGGGGGTCCAGCCAGCCAGCCAGACGGACGGACGGACATCGCTAAATCGACTCAGAAAGTGATTCTAAGTCTATTGGTATACTAAAAGGTGGGTCTAAGACAAATATTTCTATGCGTTACAAACATCAGCACAAACTTATAATACCCTTTCCACCTATGGTGGTGAAGGGTATAAATACGAGTAGCTCCACTTGATTTAAATATTTTTCAAATTCCACTTGGCACTTGTTCAAAAAACTATAAATTACCAAAGATTTTTTTTTTTTTGTTTGCCTCTCACTTGTGTTCAGAGTCTTTGTTTAACAAAATCCCTATATTATCTGAACTATGACCTTTTAAATATTTTTCACAATATAAATTTTAATTTATTTTCTAATATATTTTTTGCTTTTCTCTGCCCATTTCTTTACAGATCATTAATTAAACAACAACTATTACAGCCACAATAATAATAATAAAAAAGTAATAAAAAAAAGATTTCCCCGCAAAAAAAATTCCAAATCGACAAAATATTAAAACATCACAACACAGAAGGAATTAAGCAAAAAATATAAAAATAAAAATCTCTAACTGAAACAAAAAAGACAAAACGTTGCCAAAGAAAGAAAAAAAATATAATATCAACAACTAAAATAATGAAATAAAAAGAATTTTTTAAAAAATTTGAAAAAAAGCAAAAAACACCAATTACAACATAACTACAAAGAAAAACAACATACGCTTATAAATTTAAAATAGTCAGTCAGTCATTCATTCAGTCAGTCAGACTCACAGTCGTCAAACACTCAGTCAGTCAAAATATAATTTAAACCAAATATTTTGTAGATAAATTTAAAACCTGAAACCAAAACAACTAAATAACGACTTATTTATCCCTAATCATCGTTATCCTCCTTTTTTATAATAATTTAATGTAAACAAAAAAAATTAATGTTATTTAAAGTAAAACTCAACACCAACAACAACAAATCAATTGCTACAACTACTTCATTATTGGCATCATCATCAACATTATCATCATTATTATTATTATCACAGTGATATTGTAACTACTTCAAAGTTTAAAATTTAAATTAACAACAACAAACAACAACAACAACTATAACAACGACAAATTTACAACAACAAAAACCACAAAAATGCATATTGAAATTCAAGTTGCATTAAATTTCGTCATTTCATATTTGTACAATAAACTGCCCAGGAGGCGTGTCAATATATTCGGTGAAGAATTGGAGAAGGCGCTGCGAGATAAATTCCAAGGACACTGGTATCCTGAAAAGCCTTTTAAGGTGAGTATATATTCAAATTTTGAAATTATGGGACCTTAGGTTTTTAAGGACCTCCATATAAAGAATGTCTTCTTCTGTTATCCTTGATCCCCAATTCCAAAATTTAGCCATACGTCATTCCATGAATTGTTTGCTGCTTGCAACTTCGCATCAATTGAATTTCTCCACTTTCTAGCAGTTGCACTAAAACGACGGCCGCTTCCCTGTGGATTCCAACGAAGCGCTTGTTGAGCAATATTGGTATTGGCCTTCAAAGTATGTGGCCTATCCATTGCCATTTCCGTTGACATACTTTTATAGAAGCAGGGATTTGGTTTGTCGCATTTAGTAGATCTTCATTCCTTGTGAGATTCTTCTTCTGTTATCCTTGACTACCAGTGGAGCAGATTGCCTCACTTCGGATAGAATCGGTAATGTTCATAATTCCGCATCAATTGACCATCTTCAAGTTCTAGCGGGTGCACAAACACGACGACCGCTTTCCTGCGGACTCCAACGTAGCGCTTGTCGAGCAATGTTAGTACTGGCCTTCGAAGTGTGTGTCCTATCCACTGCCATTTTCTTTGACATACTTCTGTAGAACAGGGATTTGGTTTGTTACATTTAGTAGACCTTCATTTCTTGTCCGATTCTTCTTACTTCGGATAGAATTGAATTCATTCATCGTAATGTTCTTGCATAGATAAGACACCTCCAAAATCCTTGTACCAGCTAACGTTGTTTCTTTCCATAATTAAAACATCGTAAGTGCTAAGTCGATGGGTGATGAGTTCAAACACGCTAGCCGCTTAATTCGAGATAGGAAGCCCGCTTGTAGCCGCAACCAACATGTTGGAACAGACGCTGCAGTTTCGTACTTTACCAAGTACAATTAACTTAGACCCTTCCAACAAATGCGTTGAAATTTATCCAAGATAACTTATTCTCATATAAGCCCCGACCTAGAATCCCACACGGGTTGTTTAGCACATCTTGAACTAGGTGTCTGAGGAGGTTAGAGAAGGAATTGAATACAGTTTTTACCTGGGAGACGCCAGGCAACGGCTGCTTCCCATTACATCCTAATCTTGTGCGATTCGGCCACCATATATTAAGGGATTGACATAAGCATTAAGGACTTCTTCTTCTGTTATCCTGTACTTCCAGTGCTAGATGTTAGGCATACGTCATTCCTTCCTTATAGTTTGCTGCTTACAACTCCGCAATAATTGACCTTCACCACGTTCTAGCAGATGCACTAACACGAATCCCTGTAGATTCCAACTAAGCGCTTGTCGAGCAATGAAGTGTGTGGCGCATCCACCTCCATTTCCGTTTACAAACTTCTTTAGAAGCAGGGATTTGGTTTGTGGAGTTTAGTAAATCTTTATTTCTTGCGCGATTCTTCTTCTTCTGTTATCCTTGACTTCCAGTGGAGCATAGGGCCTCACTTCGGATAGAATTGGTTTGATTCATCATAAGATTAGACATCTTCAAAATCCTGTGCCAGCTGCTGTAGCATGGGAATTTCTCGCATGATTGCTCCTTGGAGTAGTATATTCTGTAATGTTGTTTCTTTCCACGCTTAAAACATCGTAAGTGCTAAGTCGATGTGTGATGAGTCCAAAGACACAAAGCACAAGTTTGTATAGCAAGACGCTCGATCCAAGAAAGGAAGCCCGCTTACAGCCGCAACCAATAGGTTTTAACAGACGCTGCAGTTTTGAACTTTACCAAGTACAATTATCTTCAAACAAATACGTTGAAATTCCTCCAAGGCAACTTACTCTCAAAAAAGACACGACCTAGCATCCAACGCGGGTTGTTTACCTCATCTTCAACTAGGTGTCTGAGGTAACCTGATATGTATCCCTACGAGGTTAGAGTAGGAATTGGATATAGTTCTTACCTGGGAGATGGAGACGCCAGGCAACGACTGCATCCCATTACAGCCCGCTTGCAGCCTCAACCAACATGTTAGAACAGACGTCGCAGTTTCGTACTTTACCAAGTACAATTATCTTAGATCCTTCGAACAAATACGTTGAAATTCCCCCAAGGTAACTTACTCTTATACAAGCCCCGACCTAGAATCCCACACGGGTTGTTTACGTGCATCTTCAAATAGTTGGCTCAGGTTACCAGGATTTATCACTAGAAGGTTAGAGTAGGAATTGGATACAGTTCTTATCTAGTAGATGGAGATGTCAAGCAACGACTGCGTCCCATTACATCCCAATATTGTGCGATTTGGTCACCATATATTAAGGATTTGCCGTAAGCATTTCTTTGTATTTGCTAATCGATGGCATTTGTGTGTTTCCAAGTTTCGCAGCCGTAATATAGGATGGACTTGATATTCGAGTTGTATATTCGTAACTTAGTTATTACGGATATTTGCCGTGATTTCCAGATAGCTCGGGGAATGCCGAATGCAGATTTTGTCTTATTTATACGCTAATAGACGACTCCTTTTGCAGAACTTTCAAGACATTGCCTCCAGGCATAATCTTTGTCTTAATAATATCGATTTCGAGCCCAGCTACCCGAGATTCAACAGTGATAGAGTTAGTATTTTCTTGAAGGTGATCTGAGCTTTCCAAGTACTCGAGTTGTTTAAAGGGTGTCCATTAGATACCGTGTATTCCATTCAGAGCCATGCGACAACATAATGTCGATGACGAGGATAAAAAGTATAGGTGACAAGATACATCCTTACCCTACTCCAGTAGTAACTTCAAACGGATTTGACAATTTATCTTTGTGTAGGACTCGACATTTAAATCTATATACATTGCCCGATTCAAGTTCAGAATTTTCGTTGGCATTTTACGATTTTATAAAACTCTCCATTTACAGCTCCTATTGAGACTGTCGAAGGCCTTCATAAAGTCGATAAACGCTAGGTAAATGGGGATAAAATTCAATACATTACTCTAGTACTTTTCTTACTACGTTGCTTAGGTCACCATAGGAACGCTTCTCTCTGAACCCAAACTGATTTTCTCGGAGTGTAAAGGAAACTACATCGGATATTCTGTTCAAAATTGCTCGACTTAGCCTTTTGCTCGGTATTGGAAGAAGTGTTATACACAAGTAGTTAGAAAGGAGTTGCTATATTCATTACTCTCTGACTTAAATCTTGGCTAGATCCCTGCCTTGCCGCCTGTTCGACAACTTCGTTACCTTTGATGTCGCAATGACCCGGAATCCAATACAGTTAAATCCTATATTTGAGCGACAGTTCTATCAGTGCTAATCTACATTTCTTAACTAATTTCGAGGTAATCCTTTGTTCTTGCAGCGCCGTAAGGCAGTCTGACTGTCGACATATATTGTCACCTCACTGTTTTCAGATATGGTGTCAGAAATTAGCTCTGTGGCCTTCTATATAGTAAAACTGTCCGAATGAAAGACACTACAGTTCCATGAATCTTTGTTTTTCTATATAGTCTAATATGAAATTTAGTTTCTTATCCATTTTCTAATAAATTTATTTCCTCACCTATTTACAGGGCTCTGCATTTCGTTGCCTTAAAACAGGCGATCCCATTGATTCCGTTTTAGAGCGTGCTGCCCGTGAAAGTGGTGTTCCCATAACAGATATTCTAGAAAATCTTCCAAATGAACTATCCGTTTGGGTGGACCCCGGCGAGGTCTCCTATCGCATAGGAGAAAAAGGTTCGGTAAAGGTAAGTAATCAATTATCTCCTCCTCTCTCGAATGATTTATAATTCAAAAACAAATTATTTAATTTATTTAGATTCTCTATTCCGAGAATAGCGACAATCAAGAAGATAACTCCTCTGCCGATGGTGAGGTTAACAAAACCTTTAATCCCGAAGCTCAATGCTTTCGTCCCATCGATGCTGTCAACACCAGCATGAATAATTTGAGCTTAAGTCCCAAAACTTCTCCCATGGCCGGTTCATCACCGCTGTCGGCATCGTCAAATAGCCCAACCTATAAGGGTAGTCCCAATCCGGCGGCAGCTGCTGTCGTCAATGGTGGCCCCTTTTTGCAGCGTTCACAGGCGCCATTGACCTTCACCACGGCCACCTTTGCTCAAACGAAATTTGGTTCGACCAAATTGAAAACCAACTCGAAAAGAACTAATAAGTAAGTTTAAACCTGAATATGTACCGAAAAGTTAACTAAAAAAAAAACTAGAACTGAATAAGAACTTAACTAGAACTGAACTAAACCTGAACTAGAACTGAACCTAAAACTGAACGTAGAACTGAACTAAAACTGAACTAGAACTGAACTAGAGCTGAAATAGAGCTGAACTAGAACTGAACCTAGAACTGAACTAGAACTGAACTAGAACTGAACTAGAACTGAACTAGAACTGAACTAGAACTGAACTAGAACTGAACTAGAACTGAACTAGAACTGAACTAGAACTGAACTAGAACTGAACTAGAACTGAACTAGAACTGAACTAGAACTGAACTAGAACTGAACTAGAACTGAACTAGAACTGAACTAGAACTGAACTAGAACTGAACTAGAACTGAACTAGAACTGAACTAGAACTGAACTAGAACTGAACTAGAACTGAACTAGAACTGAACTAGAACTGAACTAGAACTGAACTAGAACTGAACTAGAACTGAACTAGAACTGAACTAGAACTGAACTAGAACTGAACTAGAACTGAACTAGAACTGAACTAGAACTGAACTAGAACTGAACTAGAACTGAACTAGAACTGAACTAGAACTGAACTAGAACTGAACTAGAACTGAACTAGAACTGAACTAGAACTGAACTAGAACTGAACTAGACCTGACCTAGAACTGAACTAGAACTGAACTAGAACTGAACTAGAACTGAACTAGAACTGAACTAGAACTGAACTAGAACTGAACTAGAACTGAACTAGAACTGAACTAGAACTGAACTAGAACTGAACTAGAACTGAACTAGAACTGAACTAGAACTGAACTAGAACTGAACTAGAACTGAACTAGAACTGAACTAGAACTGAACTAGAACTGAACTAGAACTGAACTAGAACTGAACTAGAACTGAACTAGAACTGAACTAGAACTGAACTAGAACTGAACTAGAACTGAACTAGAACTGAACTAGAACTGAACTAGAACTGAACTAGAACTGAACTAGAACTGAACTAGAACTGAACTAGAACTGAACTAGAACTGAACTAGAACTGAACTAGAACTGAACTAGAACTGAACTAGAACTGAACTAGAACTGAACTAGAACTGAACTAGAACTGAACTAGAACTGAACTAGAACTGAACTAGAACTGAACTAGAACTAGAACTGAACTAGAACTGAACTAGAACTGAACTAGAACTGAACTAGAACTGAACTAGAACTGAACTAGAACTGAACTAGAACTGAACTAGAACTGAACTAGAACTGAACTAGAACTGAACTAGAACTGAACTAGAACTGAACTAGAACTGAACTAGAACTGAACTAGAACTGAACTAGAACTGAACTAGAACTGAACTAGAACTGAACTAGAACTGAACTAGAACTGAACTAGAACTGAACTAGAACTGAACTAGAACTGAACTAGAACTGAACTAGAACTGAACTAGAACTGAACTAGAACTGAACTAGAACTGAACTAGAACTGAACTAGAACTGAACTAGAACTGAACTAGAACTGAATTAGAACTGAACTAGAACTGAACTAGAACTGAACTAGAACTGAACTAGAACTGAACTAGAACTGAACTAGAACTGAACTAGAACTGAACTAGAACTGAACTAGAACTGAACTAGAATTGAACTAGAACTGAACTAGAACTGAACTAGAACTGAACTAGAACTGAACTAGAACTGAAGTAGAACTGAACTAGAACTGAACTAGAACTGAACTAGAACTGAACTAGAACTGTACTAGAACTGAACTAGAACTGAACTAGAACTGAACTAGAACTGAACTAGAACTGAACTAGAACTGAACTAGAACTGAACTAGAACTGAACTAGAACTGAACTAGAACTGAACTAGAACTGAACTAGAACTGAACTAGAACTGAACTAGAACTGAACTAGAACTGAACTAGAACTGAACTAGAACTGAACTAGAACTGAACTAGAACTGAACTAGAACTGAACTAGAACTAAACTAGAATTGAACTAGAGCTGAAGTAGAACTGAACTAGAACTATACCTAGAACTGAACTACAACTGGACTAGAACTAAACTAAAACTAAACCTAGAACTGAACCCATATTAGACTTTTCAATACTAACATTTTGTCTTTTTTGAATTTAGCACTTCATATCGCATGTCCCCCACTGAATTCTCCAACTATATTAAACAACGTGCCATGCAACAGCAACAAATCCATCATGGTCACGGCCATTCACCTAATGGCGGCAGTGGCCAACCTGGCAATCATTTCGGACCCATTGGTCCAGTATCACCAGCTCGTTCTCTCTCACCCAACCCTTTGTCTCTAGGTTTGGGTCAGAATGGCTCGGGTAACAATGGTGATCCCTTCTACTTCCCCAGCATGGCCATGGGCATGTATCCACAGTTTAATAATCATCATCGCAATCTCTTCGATACTCACTTCCATGCTGAAAATAATGGTTTGTATGGTCACGGTAACAATGGTGTGGGTCATGGTAAATTCAATAACTATTTGGAGCCACATGGTTTCTATGGCATGGGCAATCATATGGCCCAACAGCAGCAACCACAATCGCCCATTACCATGAATGGTCAGCAGCAACAGCATCAAGTTGGTAATATGAAAAATTCAAATGAAAATATAAGTAATTCAGGTGTTAATAGTAAGGATATGGCTAATGGTGTTGTTGGTGGTAACAATAATAACAGTGCTGCCAATATTACGGTAACCGTTACCAATGGCAGCCTTAATGGCTGCGAGAGTAATGGAGCTGTTAGTCCTGTGCCCTCGACTGGCTCGGCTAATAGCTCAGCTAACAATTCAAATGTTAGCAGTGAAAGACAAAATGCTGCTAATGCTGTGGCTGCTGTAGCTGCAGCAGCTTCCGTGGCGGCTGCAGCTAACGCCAGCACAGCTGCTAATAGCAACAATTCTCAAGATTCAGCTAATAATTCAGCAACAAATTCAGCTGCAACCAACTCGAAATTGATTGATGGTCTCAATTCATTCTATTCCAATAATTCTGGCTCCTATCAACAGCTTTTAGTTGCCAATTAAAAATCACTTATACACTCACAAAAACCAAGAGTCCTTTAAACCAAATATTAAATTAAATAATAATTTATTTATTTAAATAAATGACACTAAAAAAACTAAAACACGATCTACAAAAGTTGAATACAATTAAACAAAAATATCTCTCAAAAAAAATAGAGTCTACATAATAAAACTAAACAAAAAAACCCCAAAGTATATAAATAAATAAATTAACAAATAAAGTAATTTACAACAAAATATTATAAAAAATATTAAAAAGGAAACGTACATTTAATACAAAAAAAATATACATACAATATATATTTTTTTAAACGCTTAACATTTAAATTTAAACAAGAAAAAGAAAATTTAAGAAATTTAATAATAATTTAAAACTTAATTTAATTTAAATTTTGTATCAGAATACAAAATTTACCAAAAACAAAAAAAAAACATAAAAATAAAACTTTTTTTAATTTTTTTATACTTTTTACTTTGTATGTAGTTGTACATTTTTTAGATCATTAATCTTAGTAGAATGAATACAAAAACAAGAGTCATACAAGAAAAAAACCAAAAAAAAAATAAAATTATAAAATATATTTTTTCACTGTTAATTTTTTATACACATTTTAAATACTATTAAATACTAACATTAACAAAAAAAAAACAAAAACAAAATCTTAACTTAACTACAAATATTTAACTAACAAAATATAATACAATTACCCACTTAGGTTCAGTTTTCCTTAAGAGTTATAGTTTAAATCTAGTTTAACTTGAGCTTAAACTTTTCAAATGTAACGGAAATTATTTTTACACAACTTTTCTCTGAGTGTTAAATGCAAACACAGAGTTGTAAACAAAGAGTTGTTGTTTAACAGCAACCGTTAGCATTAGTGATGCCAATTATTTCCAATTAAAGCACTTATGGATAAAGTTCCAAAATCACTGAAAACCTAATAGTAATGATGTACAACAACCTTTAGAGTTTCTGAGAAGGTCTTTTTGATATTTTTTAATCTGCTAGAATACAATAAAATTTTAAAACTGATTTTATGCTATTAATTTCTTTAGTTTCTATGGATCCGGTCTCTTCGAACTCTAATCTAGAATACTTTTTCTACTGCAACTTTTGAGATACAAAAAACTGAAAAAATTTTTCTACAGGCTTTCTTTGAGTGTTAAATGTAAACACAGAATAGCTGTATTTCTCATTAATGCGCTAATGGATATCGTTTCAAAACCACGGAAAAAAACTATTATATAGGGTATATAGCCACATATAGGGTTTTTGAAGATATTTTTAATCTTCTGAAACCTCCTTTGGTACACCATTAGTACACTCCAAAGCCACTGGAAATCTGTTATTGAGGATGTTAGGCAATCTAAAGGATTTCTGAAAATTTCTAGTTGAAGATCACAACCTTTCAGAGTATACCAAGATTTAGAAACTAAACTTATGTTATTAATATCTAAAGCTTTTTACGGTCTAGTCTTTCCGACTTTAATTTAAAGAATTACCTACTTATTACTCCGTAAGATCTGCAGTGTCAGTCAACCAAATACAGAACAAGTACAATAGAAGTAGAGTACAAGTATGAAAACTCGAACCCGATGAAAACTAAATCTCAATAATTCGAATAAAGGTAGAAGGCCAATACACGTGGCATGCGGCTGCGGGCGGTCGTAGTATTACCAGAGCATAAAATGTGCGTTTGTTTACAAAAATATTTATATAAAAAAATATATGAGTAGGATATAAGTAAATCTGGCAGCACTTAAAAACTCTGCCGCGCGGAAAAGTAGAACTATGTTCTACTTTTTTCCATTGCCGCTTCAAATTCAAATGCGGGCGGTCGTAGTATTGCCAGTATATTTATATATAAAAATATATGAGTAGGATATAAGTAAATCTGGCAGCACTGAAAAAATCTACGGCGCGGAAAAGTATAACTTTGTTCTACTTTTTTCCATTGCCGCTTCAAATTTGACAAATCAAAAAACAGCTGATTGCCGCCTCAGCCGCTTGCCGCGTGCATTAGCCTTCTACCATAAATGTGTTTAATCCAAAACACTTGCACGATCTATATTATACAGCAATACAATTATGTATGTTAACAGGGCCGCCTTCTTAATACATGTTACCAATATTCGACATTTAAAAAAAAAGCATTACATTTCTCTGAGTGTTAAATATTAACACAGAGCAGGGATGGAAAATGGCTTTTTTGATTTTGTATCAAATATAAAAACAAAATGAGCTTTTCAGACAAAGAAGGTACCATATTTTTATATTAATAATAGAAACATAAAGGCTTTAAATGCCTAATTTAACTAGGGCCAAATTCTGGAACTATACAAAAGTTCTTACTTCATCCCTTTGCATCTTATGCACCTAAAATTCGAAATTTTACCTTTAATCGGAACCTAGCTCGAAAATCAATTCAAATTTAAAACATTTTGTAAGCAATTGGACTTTTTGAAGTTCATAATAAATTTCGTATTACGAAAATTTCCGCAAAACATGAATTAAAATCTAAAAATATAGGTACTTAAAATTTCCAATTGATATATAAATTATAAAATCGAGTAAATAGAAATGACCTTAATTTTAATTATACAAGTTAGAAAGAGTTCGGCTCTATCGATTCTGTGATACCCTAAATCACTAAGATCCTAAAAACGATTGTCTGCAAATCTAGAAGATTTTGTAAAGCTTAGAACAATTTTTGTATTGAAATTTACCATCATACAAACTCTCTACACAAAATGTATGTACAATATATTTAAATTGTTTCAAGCAGTGGATCGATCTAATATGAAAGCTGGGCCTAGTAAGCAACGCTTGTCACGGGACAATTACAGTGCTTCTTACTATTATTGTTGCTTAAATTCTTTGTTTTTCCAAGAACTTGTGGCTGTCACAATTCCACATTTCAATTCATGTATGCGGGATCTTAAAAATTAACCCGAAACAATTTAATAATTTAGTCAAATTTGAATAGAATAAAATTGCAACCTGAAATTAAAATTAACTCAGAGAGTGATGCTGAGTCAATCGAAATATTTACTACTTGTAAAAAATTAAGATTATTCAAATTGTACCAAGTAGGATGCAGTA
Organism: Stomorhina lunata; assembly: GCA_933228675.1. Classification (NCBI taxonomy): domain Eukaryota; kingdom Metazoa; phylum Arthropoda; class Insecta; order Diptera; family Rhiniidae; genus Stomorhina; species Stomorhina lunata. The sequence continues at coordinate 46,354,902 of OW121743.1, read as the reverse complement.
GTTCAACATTACCAATTAGGTTTAAAATGCACCAACATAAGTATAAATGTTTCGTGCTTGCCATCCCTGACACAGAGTTGCTGGAGAAGTAAAGCAACCGTTAGAAAAAGTGATGCCAAGTATTTTTTTAATAAAATGCTAATACTAACTTAATTAGAAGTCGTAGAAAGCTCTGACTGCTACTAAGATTGTTAAAAATGTGATACAAATATTTTTTTATATATATATAACAAATCAATGAAATCTTATCTATCACTTAAATATTCTTTAATTGATTCCATGACTTCAATAAGTTATGGTGATATTTTAGTTGCTGCAAATGTCTTTGTAGTTTTTTTTTTGATATAAAACCAATGATCTCTTAGTTCCCTAAATCCTTGAATAAGATAACTTGAGTTGTTAGGGAATACGTTTGTTTAACTCTATGGAACCTTTGGGTGGATAGGAAAAAGCTCTAATTGTGAACTACACCATCATAGGAGTAACGCTCTGATAACGATCTACTTAGAATCACTTTCAAAGTCAATGTCTGTCCTTCCTTCTATCTGGATGGCTTATAGTCTGTCCTCATTTTTTAAAAGACTGACTTCCCGGAACTAAGAATTTGGCCATCAACAGCTACAAATTTCTGTAAAATCATTTCATTTTTGACCAAACGTCCCAGTTTAAAACTCCCCAAATCCTTGAATAAGATAACTTGAGTTCTTAGGGAACAGGTTTGTTTAACTTTATGGAACCTTTAGGTGGATAGGGAAAATCCCTAATTGTAAACTATACCAACATAGGAGTAACGTTTTGATTACGATCTACTTAGAATCACTTCCGCCTGAATGGCTGGCGGTCTGTCCTCATTATTCGAAAGACTGACTTCCCGGAATTAAAAATTTGCCAGTCAACAGCTACAAATTTCTGTAAAATCAGTTCATATTTGACCAAAGGTCCCAGTTCAAAACTCCCTTATTCCTTGAATAAGATAACATGAGTTGTTAGGGAACAAGTTTGTTTAACTTTATGGAACCTTTGGTTGGATAGAGAAAAGCCTTCGTTGTGAACTATACCAACATAGGAGTAACGCTCTGATAACGAACTTCTTAAAATCGCTTTCAAAGTCAATGTCTGCCCGTCCTTCCGTCTGGATGGCTGGCGGTCTGTCCTCATTTTCCCGGAATTTGGTATTTGCCCGTCAACAGCCACAAATTTCTGTAAAATCAGTTCATATTTGACCAAAGTTCCTAGACAGTTTCTGCTTCAGAAGACACTTAATGCGACGAAAATCATAAAATCGCATATAATTCTGTACAATCAGTTAATATTTGACCAAAGGTCCCTTACAATTTCTGCTCCAGAAGACACTTAATGCGACGAAAGTCATTAAATCGCATGTAATTCTAAAGATTATTAAAACTTTTGGATTAAGTATTTTGTACTCATGTGATAGCATACGAAATGTAATGCCTGTAGTGACTTACATTTTTAGCTATCGGCCGCATTTGACCACTGTGACCCTACATAATATGGTCAGACTTGGCTAAACATACTTGATTACTTTGTAACTTCTTGGAACTCTCAACTTTCCAAACGAGATCTAGTCAAAAATAAATTGAAATCCGAGAGCTGTTCTTCTTAACTGCTTTGACAAAAAACTGTCTGATTTAACTTCTTTGAATTCATGCCTAAATTTCAAAATTCTTATAGTTTAGATCTCTTCAGATATTAATATAGTCATAAAAACTTGGTAGCATTCTTACTTCTTCGATGATACTTTTTCGGGATAGCATGTGATCAATGTGAACCAAAATAAAATGCAGCTTATTTGATAGCCTATGAAGTAGGTCAGTGAAAGAGTCTCTGTCTGGCAGTCGTAAGAAGGTGAGTTCAAGCCCCATTGTGGGAATGGAAGAACCAAAATCAGAAATTTTGCTTCCAAATGTTTTAAATAAGTCATCCATATTTTAATATGGACTGTCTAGAATGTAAGATAGGATAGGGAGGAATAAGATCCATGACTCCTAGGTATGAAAATCTAAATATTTTATATTACCACCTTAATTTAAATAAAGACCCCAAATGGTATTCGACTACATAGGAAGAGTGTTTTGGAAAAGAAAAGTTTTGCTGGGTTATTAATATAGTCATAAAAACTTGGTAACATTCTTACTTCTTCGAAGATACTTTTTCGGGATCGCATGTGATCAATGTGAACCAAAATGAAATGAAGCTTATTTAATAGCATATGAACTAGGTCAGTGGAAGAGTCTCTGCCTGGCAGTCGTAAGAAGATGTGTTCAAGCCCCATTGTGGGAGTGGAAGAACCAAAATCAGAAATTTTGCTTCCAAATGTTTTATACCTTAATATGGAAGGTCTACAATGTAAGATAGACTTCGAGCTTTCGATTGAGGTCGGTCAAAAATAATTTTTTTTAACAATCTCCCATCAAATAAAGTTGATTGCTTCAGTTAAACTTTTATTAAATTTCAAGTTTAAATTTTAAACTATAACTTTTTAAAACTGAACCCTGCTTTAAGGCTAAAAAAAATAAAACGCGTTATAAAAACTTTAAACTAAAAAGTCAAACAAATATTAAATTATTTATTTAAGTTGACTTGAAAAAAATGTAACATAATTCTTAATAAAATTTAATTTAGCAAAATTTTCCCCCCTAAAATAATTTTTTTTAAACTAAAATTAAATAATTTTGTTGTTAAGTTTTTTTCATTAAATATTTTATAATAACAAAAAGAAAAGATATAAGAAACTCTAAATATTAAGCAAAAATTTATTATCTCTCACTAAAACAAAAAAGAAACAAACAAAAAAGTAAACTAAATGGTTTTAATATTTTTTTATACATTTTTATTTAAATCCTAAGAACATAAATTATATATTTCTATAAAAAAAAAACCTAAAATGATCATGATCCTATTAAATAAAATATATATAATATATTTTTTTACTTGTTATTTTTAATTCTATTGTTAAATATTTTTGTTGTTAATATTAAAACAAATAAAAATCTCTCCCGATTTTTTTTTTTAATTTTTAGTAAAATTTTTTTTAATAATTTAATTTTTTACAAAAAAAAACCTTAAAATTAATAATTTTATGTTAAAAAAAAATTAATTGTTAAATTAAAAAAAAAATAAATACTTATAGTGAAAAATCGTTCATATCTCTTTGTTACTTGAAACAATTAGTCAAATTTTTATTTTTTTATATACATTTTTTTTAACTAATGAAAAATTATAAATTATTATTAATAAGTTTTTAATCTTTGTTATTTAATTTTTTTATTTCAAATAAAAAAAATATTGTAATATTTTATACCACTTTTTATTGAGTTTTTTTACATAAATTGTTTTTTTTTTTTAATAAAAACTACATTTAATATTTTCTTTAATTTTAATTTTTGTATTTGTTAAATACTTTTTTATTATTATTATTATTAATTATTAATTAATTAATTAATCATTTTTTTATGTAGAACATTTTTATACTTTTTATACATGCTTATAAATAATAAATAAATAATATTATATATACGACGATAATATCAATAATTAATTAATTTAATGAATTGCAGAATAAAAACCAAGAAAATGTTTATTTTTTTATATTTAAATACAAAATAAAGAAAAATTATTTAAACAAACAATTTTTCTTCTCACTGTTATATTTTTGCAATAAAAAATTATTTGTTATAATTTATGTGGTTTTTTATTTATTTAGTTTTGTTTTTTTTAATTGTTAATTTTTTACCTTTTTACGTTATTAACTCAATGGCCTCACTTGCCCATTACACGCGGCCACAATGATGGCGACAGGCAGCAAACGTCAATATCTGTATATACATACATAATTTTTTGCGGCGAAGCTAGGCCTCAACAACCTAAGTCAGTTCAAATTTATATTCTATCTTTCGAAATAAGGTAAAAAGTTCAATAGATTAAAGGTTCAATTAATTAAAGTTAATTCGATATCGTTGGTATTATCTTCAGCTCCCTTCATGTAATATACGGGTATCTTCTTCAATTATCCTTGAATCCCAGTGGAACATTGGGCCTCAACCATTTTTTATATCGGACTCTATTGCAAAATGGTAGGCTTACGTCATTCCAAGAACAACATGCTGCTTACAACTCCGCATCAATTGACCTTCTCCACGTTCTAACAGGTACTCCAAACTGACAAGCTCTTCCCTGTGGATTCTAACGGAGCGCTTGTCGAGCAATGTTGGTAATTGGCCTTCAAAGTGTGTGGCCTTTCCAACGCCATTTCCGTTGACATACCTCTAAAGAAGCAGAGATTTGATTTGTCGGCTTAAGAAGATCTTCACTTCTTATGCGGTTCGGCTGCCATATGTTAAGGATTTACCTTAAGCATTTGTTTGCAAAGGTTTGCAGTCGTTAATCGATGGTATTTGTGTATTTTCAAGTTTCGCAGACGTAATACAGGATGGACTTGACATTCGAGTTTTACATTCTTAACTTGGTTATTGTTGATATTTTCCGAGATTTCCAAATAGCTCGAAGAATGTCGAATGCAGATTTTGCCTTCTTAATACACTATTCAATATCCTAGTCGGCGCTACCATTTGTAGGTACCAAACTTCCAAGACTGTTAAAGGTACACATCCTATAACTCCGTTATCCACATTTATGTGTGTTGGCGGGTTCGCGCCATAGCCTCCAGGCATAACTCTTGTTTTGAAAATATTGATTTTTAGCATATCTGCCCGATATTCAACACTAATAGCGTTAGTATTTTCTTAAAGGTTGATTGAGCATTGTTATGAGATAAACCGCCGTTTTTTTTTTCTAAAATTTGTTCAATTGGGTCTGCCCGGAGATCGAACTTGGGACCTCTGGCATGCTGGGCGTATGACTAACCTGCAATACCACGGCGACTCGCCTGAGCTTTAGCTTAGAAGACATAAGTCATCAGCATATTCGAAGTCTTCAAGTTTTTTGAAGCGTGTACATTGGGTACCGCGTCTACCATTCACAACTATGCGCATTATACTGTTGATGACACGGATAAAAAGTATAAGTGATAAGATACATCCTTGCCTTACTCAAGTAGTGACTTCGACATTTAAACGCTAGGTAAATGAGGGTGCAGAATTCGTAACATTGCTCTAGTACTATTCTTTCTATGTTGATTAGATCAAACCAAGAACGGTTCTCTCTGAGCCCAAGCTTATTTTCGCGGAGTGTAGAGGAAACTGCGTTGGATATTCTATTCAAAAATACTGGTCTTAGTGTTTTGCTCGGAATTGGAAGAAATGTTATACCCCTGTAGTTATTGCAGTCTTTGTATAACTTCATTTCAGGAGGTTGGCAAGTTTCTTCTTCCCATATTTTACGTACAAATGGGTGCCACAGTCTAGCTGATCTTTCAACATCACATAAAAGCATCTCTGCTGAGATATTGTCATTACTCGGCGCCTTGTTGCGTTGTAAGCTTTTAATGGCGTTCTTCACTTCTTGTATTGTTGGCAGATTGTCTGAAATGCCAATGAATATCCTGTCATGGTTGGTTTCATTATACACTTTCCTCAGGGGTGTTAATCTGGGTTCCTCGGGGTTGTTTAATGTCGACTTGAAGTGCTCCATACAGTTTATTAATTGTTTATCCGGAGTTGAAGGAAAAGTACCACAAATATCTCTAACATTTACAATTTTATTAATTTGTTGTTTACGGAGGATCTGTTTGGGGATCAAGGCCAAGAAATTGTGCTACTTCCACTAGATGAGTTTACAAATCCTCAGGACAAAGTAAAGTTGAAAACGTGGGGGTATCATGAAATCCCTGGGCATAAGTTGGAGGCGGCATGGTCTATGCGGGACCAAAAGATGTTTAATATCTTGCTCCATCCCGAGCTCATGCGGTGGGCAACCTCCTAATACAACATTCTTGCGAGTTGGTGGCATCTCTATAATTATCGCTTAACGCTGCCATATAAAAGGTGTGACGTATTCTATCCCCATACATGCTAAGATCTTTCCTGGCATGCCTTGTGAAAGACTCCAACTGTGATGTTGCAGTTTGAGGATCTGCTGATTTAGCAGGATGTTGTGTTCCTTTAATGGAAGGATCTTTGCTTCCTCATAAATATGATGTAATAAGGTAATTTTTAGGCAGTCTATTATTGTTCTTAGGGCCGCATTTTGGCAGCATTGGATATTTCTCCACTGAGAAGCAATTAGCGACGTTGATCACACCGGAGCAGCATTATCTGACACTGATCAGCCAATCGCTTTATAGGTAGACAACAAGGTTTCTTTGTACTACTGACTACTGCTTTACATCGCAATTTATAAGCTTTTACCAACAACCAATAACTTTCAGTCGCCGTTTTCTTGAAATGGCCCAAAATTTCACATTATTAAACCAATTAAAAAATTGTGCGCTTACATTTTAAAGTCTATCGAATACTGAGTTGAAATGACGCAAGTTTACCCTCCAAAACTACAATATTAACTTGTCTCCCAACGTTGATGCCTCCTTTCAAGACAGTCTGACACAAAGGGTGGGTAAAGTTCAGTTTATTGATACTAACGTAAAGTAAAGATATGGGAATTACAATGGAATTTGACTTCAGCAAATAATGTTCACCTCTAGAACGTCGGCAGATATCAGAACTTTCACAAAATGTTAAACCACATTTTTCTCTTATGAAGTCGACGCATCACCAAATTACATCTTTTAGAGCTTAAGTTATTTGAGGTTTGTTCAATTAAGCCCGGTCTATCAAACGTTGATGCCTCCTTTCAAGACAGTCTGACACAAAGGGTGGGTAAAGTTCAGTTTATTGATACTAACGTAAAGTAAAGATATGGGAATTACAATGGAATTTGACTTCAGCAAATAATGTTCACCTCTAGAACGTCGGCAGATATCAGAACTTTCACAAAATGTTAAACCACATTTTTCTCTTATGAAGTCGACGCATCACCAAATTACATCTTTTAGAGCTTAAGTTATTTGAGGTTTGTTCAATTAAGCCCGGTCTATCAAATAGCCTCTGAGAAATTATCCAGCAACATTAAATCTCAAAAACGAGGCTGCTAATTGACATCGCCAAATCGAGAAATTATGACACCGGAAAATTTCAAGATATGGTTTTGGAAGGCTTTACTGATACTTCGGTACTCGTAAATTGTTGACTATGCAGTTTACCTTAGATATTTGTAAACAAAAATAAGTTATTGGACTTACCGTGTACCGTGGATGAGTCATCGATTCAATGCTTTGACTTCTCAAGAATCCACTTGTCTGAGGAGATGTGTAAGAGCATTATCATGATGGAGAATGCTTCGTCTACTACGGACTAGTTTTACGAATTTCTTTAAGGACTTTCGACAACTAAAGGGCCGCTCATAATTCATAATTCTACGTTGCTTAATTGGAACAGTGGCTAAATAACTCATTCGGCAAAAACAAAACAGGCGACCATTTGCTTCGTTTTGTATCTTCCACGAACAAACTTTTCTAAGAAGATTTCCGGGAAACAGAAAGCCTTGTACCACTCAACATTGACCGTTCTACGTTGATCAAGTCGGACAGCGTTACATTTTTCTTCTACCACGAGCAACTATTGTTAAATGAAACTCGTCTTAGAATACCCATAAAGTCGATTGCTGCTTTGTTTCCGGCTCAAAAGCATACTCGTATATCCAAGATTCGTCTCCTGGCACCTGTCTTTAAGAGCGATAGCTAAATTGAACTAAGTATTCATGAAAAGTCTTATGTATTGAAGTGGAATTAGTATGCAAGGATGCCTTTATCTCAACATATGCCACATGAAGATCTTGCATTATCAGTTCACGCACTGGACCGTTGTTTTGTGACTGATCGTCCTTTATTGTTATACGAAAATACGGAGTTAATCCACACATTCTTGTTGTGATAATCGACGTCAAAAGTAATATTTGATGGTGCTTTGATGCCTTACAATGAATCTAGTTCATCGACACATTCTTGTTGAGATAATCCACGTCGAAAAATGTGAAAATAATCCATCCAAAAACTTCTCTTCAAATTTCAATTTATGTAGAATTAATTTTTGATCCCACTGTAAATACAACATATGGCACTTTTACATCAAAACGTTGGAATACATTTATGTTAAAATATGTTAAACCTTATTCTAGCGTTGCCAGTTTTTAGCTATTGTGTTGTCAGTTCCCCAAATCTGAAGCTTTTGATGGTGCTTTGATGATATACAATGAACCGAGTTCATCGACACATTTTTGTTGAAATAATCCATATTGAAAATTGTCAAAAATGATCCATCGACAACCTTCTCTTCAAATTTTCATTTTTGTTTAATTAATTTTTGATCTCACTGTAAACACAACATATGCCACTTGTGAATCAAAACGTTGGAATACGTTTATGTTAAAATATGTTAAACCTTATTCTAGCATTACCAGATTTTAGGTATTGTGTTGTCAGTTCCCCAAATCTGAAATTCCTACCCCTCATAGATTTGCCTTTTCTTAAAGCAAAATTCTTAAAACATTCTCATAATTTTAATTATATTTAGTTCTAAATCCAAGTAAGAGACATCAGACAAAGAGAGCAATATAAAAAATATAAAATTTTTTTACAATCACCTGGTAACTCTGCACATAGCGTTTACAACAAGGCGAATTCAGACAAGGTTGGTTATACATTATGATCCTAGTTCTTGCAAATTTTTTGTGTATTAAATTTATCTAAGTAAATTATGTAACTTTTAAACCAAAAAAAAACATAACTTAAAAATTACATAAACTTAAAAGCTATTGAGGTTGGTCTACCATATTGAATATGCCTTGATTACACTTAAGAACAAAATATTCCTTATATTTTTATTTAATATTAAAATTTTCTAATTTGATTAACCAATTTTGTTTTATTTTGTAATACAAATTTATTATCTTAGTTCATCCCTTCATGTCCTGACATTAACGAGCTTTTTAGCTGTTCCATTCATAACCTCAATGAAGAAAATAGCAAACCCACCATTAATTATTAAAACTTTTTTACTACAATTGTAAATACATTAAATTTTTTTTTATAATATAACGAATTATTATTATTTTTTATGGGCTTTTTCATAACTTTTTTCACGTGTTTAAAAATAAAAAAAATTAATTTAATTTTATACCTTCAAATTAGATTTAGATTTAATTATAGTAATAAAAAAATCTAAATAGAAATGAATCAAATGTGCTATTGTTAATAAAAAAAATATATAAATAATATAACGTAAATACTCTTCAAAAAACATATATATAAAAAACTAAATTTATGCATGCAAAATAATTAAATTTAAAAAGAAAAAAAGTTTTTATATTTATTAAAAAATAAAACCAAAAAAAAATAAAGTTTAAAAGATAATTTTTTTAATTAATTACAAAAATTTTATTTAAGTAAGACAATGAAAGAGGGGAGTTATAAAAATTACCAAAAGCTTAAAGAAAAACTCTTGCTAGTGATTTTTTAAAGGGAATTTATCAAGAAGCCAAAAAGTAATCACTAATTACTTTTCAGCTTCTCAAGAAATTCTCTTTAAAAATTTTGAAAACTAAAGCTTTTTTCTCAAGCCTAAAGAGTAATTTTAAAAAACCTCTCCAAAAAAAAGTTTATGTACCTTTCGAAAAAAAAAATCGTTTATATATAAATATATATTTATATTACTATTATATAAAATTATAAAATATTAACAAATCATGTAGTAATTATTAATTAATTGAAAAACAAAAAAAAACAAAAAGATTTTTGTACTTTTATACTTCAATAATTTGTAGTTTTGACAAGAAAAAAAATCATACAATAATATAAATTATGTTTAACGAAAAAAAAAATATTTCATTTGAGTCAATTCAAAATTTTTCGAACATGTACTAAAGCCTATCATATCCGATTGCTCTGCTAGCTCTTACGAATTTTAAAAGTTCTTAAAAACGTATAAGTTTGCCTTGATTCTGATTTAATCACGGTTTAAACTTCATTTTATTCAAGATATTTTTAAAGCTTAAATCTTATATCGTCGGTCACAGGCTGGCAACTCTAAACTCGCAAAGAACTCGAAACATGTTAAGTGTTGTCAATCTGTGACCGACGATACGCCTTTATGTTTCTATATAGTTACCCAATTTTTATGAATCTGATGTTCTAAAGTTTGAAGATTACTCGAGTATGTTCTTGACTTATAAGAATCATTGGAGAAAATCGCTTAAACTTATATAAATTTGAAATTCTGATAATCAGACTCTCTAAGGTAAACCATGAAGTCAATTGTATTACCATGGAATCCTAATAAAAGTATGTCACTTGGTCCTTCATTTCAACTATCTCCATCGCTTTAAAATACTCTTACATCGGCCGATATCTATGTATTTCAAATAAATACGAGTTTTTCCGAACACTTCCGCAAACAAAAGGGCTTGTACCACTCAGAATTTACAGTTCTACGTTGATCAAAATGAACAGTGCTTCATTTTACTTCTTCCACGAACTACTATTGTTGGATTAAGCTTGTCTAGGACTACCCAGCAGTCAATAGCTGCTTTGTTTCCGGCTTAAAAGCATACTCGTGTATCCAAGATTCATCTGTGGACACCTGTTTCTAAGAGCGATTGCTAGGATGCCTTTATCTCAAAATATGACACATTAAGATCTTCTTCGTTGTTTTGTGACTAATGGTGATTTATAGCCATATGAAAATAGGGAGTTCATCCACACATTCTTGCTGTAATAATCCACGGCGAAAGTCGTTACAATGAACGGAGTTCATCGACACATTCTTGTTGAGATAATCCACATTGAAAATTATCTGTATACATCAGAGATATCTTCCAGGCCTCCAAATAAGTGCGAGCCCAGATACAATACCTTTCTTTACGACAGGCCTCTTCGACACTTCCTACACGCTTCTGCAAAAGTCACTCGTCACAACCTTTAGCCTAACCACAGAGAAACTGCAGCTTCTGCAAAAGATAGGCAGGCAGACGACAATAAGTCGGCGTCACTTGTTTCCTAGCGGTCCCTTTGTGGTACATGCAAGGGATAGGCAGGAAGAAGAAAGACATCTAGTTTTAAATTCCAGACCATAGATAAGACGCTTCTTCAAGCTAGCCTGTAGCATTGATAAATGAGTCAACTTTAGGAATGTCAATACTTGCTAGATCGGATATGTCATGCAGAAAAAGCACATGTAGATTATTAGCCCATAGAATTGAAAGAGCGTGTCAGTGGCGGAGAGTATGAGTTACTGTCTCCTCCTCTTCGATGTTGTGACAACTGCTACAGTAGTCGTAGTGTTGAAGATTAAGTCCGATGCGGATTCGGGGGCGAACTAGAGATACCAAGCATTTAGAACGACTATTATTGTAAGCGGGCCATGTTTGCCTAGAGATTGAAGAAGTGGTTTCAGTTTAGCAAGTGTTCTGGGCTGACCCATAGAGAAATTGCTTAATTACTTATTTGCAGGCGGATAGCAGTGATTCCGTAAATTAGTCGATGTTTTCCCGACTCAGGAGAGCACCGGATTTAAGAAGTTTGTGGAATGAAGTTACCAGGTATGATATTGTGCCCTAATAACCAGAAGAGTTCAACATGGCAATGTCTCATCACCTCTTGCTAAGAATTGACCGTCATTCGGTAGTAAAAACTGATGTCGTGTGGACATTAGATAGGGATTTTATGGCACACATCCGTCATCAAGAGATGAGGGGTCTCCAGAGATAGTCACAGTAAAGGATGTGTCAAAGAGAGGGGTGGATATGCAGTAATCCAGGTATGTTATTGTGCCCTGGTACCTAGAAGTGATCAATATTGCAATGTCTCGCCATTTCATTAAAAGATGCCCGGCATTCGCGAGTAAAAATAGATGTCGTGTGGACATCAGATAGGGATTTTTTAACAGCCTGACTGTAGATACAGAAATCCAATTAACTGTCTTGTATATGGCCGATATCACGGCTTTAAGATTAGGAAGCCTGAAAAAAATTCCCTTCCCAAATGGCGGGAAGAAGAAGCTATTAGGAAAGATCCGTCCGTGTATACCTCCTTTATTCTTCTTTTATCCTTGATTCTTAGTGGAGTGTAGGGCCTTAACCATCATTTTATCGGAGACTGTTGCGAGATGTTAGGCATACATCATTCAATGAATAGTTTGTGGCTTGCAACTCCGCATCAAGTGACTTTCTCCTCATTCTAACAGGTACACCACGGTCTCTTCCCAGTAGATTCCAAATAAGAGCTTCTCGAGCAATATTGGTATTTTGCCTTCGAAGTGTGTGGCATATACACCGCCATGACATACATCTACAGAAACAAGGATTTGGAAATCACATTAAGAACAGTCATATAAAGTCTACACTAAAGCGATTTATAAAATTTTCAAGAACTTCAAAAATTATAATGGGTTGAAAAGTGTTTATAGAAATCGGAGATGGTAAGTTCCAAAATTCGCAATTTTTATTCGAGAAATTTTGTTTTGACACTTTAAAAATGTTGGAAATTAAATGAAATTTCAAATAATTTCATTTGAAAATTAAAACGCTAAAAACAAATAGTCCAGTTATCTAAAGAAAACTTAAACAAAAATATTTATATTAAACTTCCAACAAACCTGATAAGCAATTTAAACAAAAAAAATATATATATTTTTAACCAAAAAACAAAAAATTATGAAAATAAATTTATAAAAGTATATATTAGAATTTATATTTTTATAAAACATGAAATTAATTTAAACACAAAAGAAAAGACATTGACATATTACAACTTTTTTACTACAAGACAAAACCCAAAAAGATATTTTAATTTCTGTTTAAATCAAATTCCTGTGTAAATACATAAGTCAAAAATTTAAACAAAATTTTGAAAAAAAAAATTACAAAAAAAAAAACAGTAGTCTGATTATAACATAAATATTATTTACTAGACCGGCAGAAAAGTTTTTTAGATAATATTTAATTTTTTTACTTAGAAATTATAACAAATAAAATATATAAAGATTTGAGGGGGGTTTCACAAGGTGTATTATTAGGTCATAATATTATAATTTAAATTAATTTAAGCAATTTTTTAGAATTTTAAATGATTGTGATCACACTTTTTGCTTAGCTACACCTTATATACGACTACACCTTGTTTATGATTATACCTTGTGTTTTGTAATACCTTCTCTTTAATCATACATTTTGCATAATTATACCTTAAATATGAATGAACCTGGTGTATTAATACTCCTTGTGTATAATTATACCTTGTATATGATTACATCTTGTTCATTAGTACTCATTATGTTTGATTACAACTTCTGTATGATCACACCTTATATATATAACATAGTTCCTCATGATCACACCTTGAGTATAATTATATCTTGTCGATGATTATATCTTGTTCATTAGTACACCTTGCGTTTGATTATAACATGTATTTGATTATACCTTGAGTATGATACTACCTCCTGTATGATTACACCTTTTGCATGAATATACCTTGTATATTAATACACCTTGTGTATTAATACTCATTGTGTATTAATACGCATTGTGTGTGATTACATCTTGTGTATAAATATACCTTGTATTTAATTATAACTTGTGTATGATCACACCTTGTGTATTATTATACCTTCGGTATAATTGCACTATCTGCAACTTTTCACCTTTTTCATTATTACATTATATGTGTAAAGATGACCTACTTAAGTGGCCCTTTTATAGCAACCCTTCTGAGTCGTTGGTCAAGCTTGAAATGGTTTCCCAGGCGCCTCGTTATTATACGCTTCATCTCTAGTTTCTCACATTAAGCTTGGAAAGGTTTTCTTTACTTGGTCTTTCAACCAAAGTATGAAGATGCCTTGTGTGTAATATCGCCTGACGTATGATTATACCTTGTATCGGGTGTCCCAACTAAAACACAATTTTTAAATTTTAAATAAAACACAGATATTAAAAAAAAATTGTGAAACTTTATTATATCGTAAAGTAGACAGAATGAGGTTATGTATGGAACAAGATATCGTGCAGATGGCCGCCGCGGCTTTGCTGGCACACACGCGATCTTTTAATGAAATTTTCAATGACCTTTTTGCATAAATACTGCGGTATCTAATTAATGCAGCGTCCAACTTCCTCTTTTAAGGCTTAAGTCGTCGTCGGCATATTTGCGTAAACCATCGACTTCAAAAAACCCCACAGAAAAAAATCTAAAGGTGTTAAATCGCATGATCTAGGCGGCCAATTCCAAAACGTGAAATAACACGACCGCGAAATGACTGATGTAGCAACTGAATTGTTTCTCTTTCTGTATGACATGTGGCGCTATCTTGTTGAAACCGCATGTCCTCCACTTTCATTTCTTCAATTATAGGCAAGAAAAAACTGGTTATCATTTCACGATACCGAACACCATTGACTGTTTGTGCTTGACCTGCCTCATTTTCATAAAAAAAAGGTCCAATGATTCCTCCAGCACACAGTGACACGTTGAGGATGCATTTGCTTCTCGTGAATCACACGAGGATTTTCCTCACCCCAAATGCGACAATTCTGCCTATTGACGAAGGCATCATGATGGAAATGGGCCTCGTCACTGAAGATGATTTTATCGGCAAAATCAGCATTTTCATGTCTCTCCAATACCCAATTAACGAACTCCCTTCGCTGTCCATGGTCATCTGGCTTCAGTTCCTGAGTCAATCGAACTTTGTTTGCATGAAGATGCAAATCTTTCGTCAAAATTCGCTGCATAGTGGATTTGGAGACATCAATTTGCTGAGCTCGGTGTCGAATTGAGGTGGATGGAGTTTGAGCGAAATCATCACGTACAGCTGCGACATTTTCGGTCGATCGACCTGATCAAAGGCACGTTGTTGTCTTTACATCACTAACAGACCCAGTCTCGGCAAATTTATCCACTAATCTCTTTACAGTTGACTCTTTTGGAGCATTACTGTGACCCTAAATTGATCGCAATTTGCGAACTGTAGCCGCAAAACTTTCACCATTTTGGTAAAACAATTTCACAATGAGAATGCTTTGTTCATTCGTGTAGCGCTCCATTTTTACTAACCTTGTACCTTTTGCTGACAAACAATAACAATTGTTCAAATGTCAAACAATGACACTTCGAATCGCGCCAAATTTAAAAATTGCGTTCTAGTTGGGACACCGTTTATATAATACGATTATAACTTGTGTATGATTATACCTTGCGTATGATTTTACCTTGTGTATGATTATACCTTGTGTATGATTATACCTTGTGTATGGTTGTATATATAATAGGACAATAGAAATTCAAAATCCCTCTTCATTAATTGGGAAATTCCAAATGCAAACCACCTCATTATCATAAAAATAGATGGCCTTGGAATGTTTATCAACCATAGCCTAGAAATTATTCTATTTTTGTCTCAAAATGCAAGGTAGTCTTGTATTAAGGGCTGTCAAACACAAACTTAATGATGCAGCTTGTTTAAATTTAGACTGAAGTCAACTGAATGTTCCATATTAACAAGAGCTATTAGAATTTTTCAATTTAAAGACACAGCGCGGTTCCATTGGTGAATGATTGTGAGCAAATTCTACGAGTACCGTCATCATACGGAATGTATTGTTCATTCGAAATTTAAACCTCTGAGCCATGTGATATGCCTATGGCTTCCACAATCTCTTTCACTTTTAATCTCCGATCGGGATGTAAAGACCTCAAGTGGGCATTCATAACGGTTTTATTGATTCACCCTAGTGTAATTATATCTTATTTACAAATATACCTTGTGTATGATCACACCTTGTTTGAAATTACAACTTGTTTACTCTTGCAATTAAACATTGCTTATGATTAAACCATATGTTTAGTTATACCCTATGCATGATCACACCTTGTTTATAATTACACCTTGTTGATAACACCCCAAACAATTTCATATAACTTATAATTTCATACTTTTTTACTTAGTCTTAACAAAAAAAAAAGCAAAACAAAAAAACTAAAAATTAGTAACAGAAAAAAAAACATACTTGCATATCAATGGATACAATAATATTTATACTTACAAATAAAAAAAAACATAAATAAATTATAATTATTATTATTAAAATTATATATTCGAAAATTTAAACTAAATTATATACACTGTTAACTAACAAAACCAAAAAAAAAAAAACAATTTCATACTTTTTAAAAATTGGTAACATTTTTTAACTCAAAAGAAAAACCAAAAAAATAAAAATCTTAACTCAAAACCTATAATCGGTATTAACTTGAAAAGAAAAGAATAATAAATTATATTAGTAATAAAAAACAAATTCTTTTTTACATTTTATATGTTCTACATTTATGTGTGTGTAATATAATATTTAAAAAAAAATGCTATTAATTATTAATAAAAACTAAATTGTTGTTGTAAAAATAAATTTAAAAAACTCTCAAAAAAAATTCAAAAATCTTTTTTTTATTTCTAAAACAAATCAACTAAATCAGCATGAGAATTTTATTTCGATTTATAACCAAAATTAACTTCAAGTTCGGTTTAAAAAAAATCCAAAAACATACAAATTTTATTTAATTTCAGAAACATTTTCATTACTTTCAATTTAAATTCACTTTCAAAACAATTTTTCAAGTCTACATATTCATCGCATTTTAAATTCTACAAAATAAACATTTTTGCTTTACTTTTGTTCGATCTACAACACTGTGCAATTATTTAAAATGTGGCAACATTGATTTTAGTTGCAGGGAGCACTTAAACAAGGTAATGCCATTTGTAGAAATTTTTCGTATTATTTTGCATAGCTTTTGATTCGAAAAGTTTGGAATAAAAAAAAATATTTTGGAATTAAAAAAAAAAATGTCGCTCAGCTCCTGCTCACTTGCTTGGAACTCTCCGTTGTTCTCTCCTTAGGGTTTGTTTCAGTTCCTCTTGCTTGAAATCTTTGATAGTGATTAAAAATTGCAGATAGACAAGACAAGAATTGCACACCCTAAAATACATTTTGGCACATTTGAGGTTATGAAGTTAATTTGCAGTCAAATGATGAAACGTCTAGGTTAGGTTAGGTAAGGTTAAAGTGGCAGTCTGAAAAAAAAACACAGACTCAGATTACGAAGTCTATTGTGATACCACGGAAGCTAGCAAAATAACACATCACTAGCTTCTTCTGTTGAACCATCCCGAGCGCTTTAAATAGCTCAAAAAGTCAACAGATACTAATACCAGTCAGATTGTCTAGGTCGCTTAAGGAAAGTGAACCCAAAATTAATCCCCCACTGTTCGCTAGGGCATTGTAAGTGCAGCTTCTGCAAAGGTCATTAGTAGTAACCTTCAGCCTAATTGCATTCTTCCAATCAAACAGTGTCCGGTTATAATGGACACGAGCAATGAGACATCAGATCTTGATAATGACAACAATCTGTGAGAGCGTTGCCTATCCAAACAGGGTCACATCTGTTTGGAGTGAATACAACCATTGACAGACGCCCACCTATCATTTGCTTAAAAGTTGGATCTCTCTCGCAGTAGGAACTCGCAAGTGGCAAGGGAAATGCACAAAGAATTACTCTGCAATTCTCTGTAATATTCCTGTGGATCGGCATCCAGGTTTATACTGAACTGATGGGCCATGATGTTGAATTCAGGAAGACAGAGTCCAGAGATTTATTGGTAGCTTGGCTGTCAGAGAATATATTAATACCCATTGTTGTGAGAACAATTTTAAATGGCTAGAATTTCAGCCTGAAAAACGCTACAACGATGAGGTAGTCTTCGCGAAATGCCTAGCATTGAGCTTTCATCCTTTGACATATGCAAATGTTGGAAAACTTAACATTTTGGTCACAAATCCACAAGTCCTCAAAAAATAGATACATAAAAATAAATTGACCATATAGTGCGGTTTGTGGTCATTCAGCATTGTCGGCCCATTTTTTTAATGAGCAAAAACACTTCGCTACTGTGAATTCAAATAAAAGATTCCGCAGATTATTCTCAAAAGCAATGGAAAGAAAACGGACTAGAGAAAGGGAAGTTATTTCTTGTTTAAGAAATATTCAAATGTGGACGGAATACCCAGTGGAAAGAATGCCTAGAATAGACAGCTCTTCTATAATGAGTGAACATACTTTATAACATACAAACTTGAATTGTAATTTTTTAATCGCCAAAAACCGTATATGGATAGAAGATAAACGACTTTTTATATCAAACTACGAAACCTATCTACCATTTATAGATGATAGTAACATTTCCCATTCGTATTTAATCAAAAACCAAGCCTAGTTGTTGGCCCTATGTGACAAAACATGAGTCAATCATTAAACAGCGATATAAAAACCAACTTAGAATGGGGTACGAAAAAAGTCGATTTTAATGTTGTATGCGCAAAATTTTCTAAAATTATGTCAGAGATCCACCTGATCTCCTTACTATTTACTTTTTAGAGCTTATCCCTTCTTAGTCGGTTGGTCGGAATTCGTCGTCCGCATTTTGTAAAAAAATATGTTTTAAGCCAATTTACTTCCTAACCTTCCTGATCTATCTGTCAAATATAGGGTCAAAATCTGCTGGGACTCGGAAATAGCCGATGATTTAGTATGAAAATCTGAACTCGTAGCATCAAAGTTTGGTCTAATATGGAGACAAGCAATGTAATCAAAACTTGATATGGCAAAGACTTATAGTTTGTTAGACTAAAGTAGACTATCATAAAGAAATTGATAGGTCCTAAATTCTAGGATCAGAGGGTGGAATAGGGGAGCCTTAAACTTCTTTCCTCTGACTATTCAGAACTATACTTCAAAGACTGAGAAGTAAGTGGCATTCAGCTTAATTGTCTTACTCAGTTGGCTAAGATATGAGTATCATTACATCAACTGTTGCTCTTTATTATTCTTTATAATTTCCTTTGACTTCTTCTTATTCTTTACATTGAAGGATTAAAATAACCAATTTGGTCAAAGTGATTTCCCCTATATTCATTGACTTACTTAGTTGCCTTCTATATCCTTTCCTTTAACTCTTTCTCATTCGCTATAAGAAAGGAATAAAATAGACCCATTCGGTTTGCGAGTGGCCCTAACCTAGAGTTTCCCTTAAGAAATCTATTGTGGTACTTTATCGAAGTTTCGGACGTCCTTTTCTAACATAAGGGCACCGTTTTTATTTAAATTTTAGCATTTTCATAGCAATTGCTTTTTCCAGGGGTGGGTTACAAGCCCGACGTCCTTACCCATATTTTTATAGTTCTCATGGGAGAACTTGCAGTACATGTTAGCTCACTACCTTAACGAGTGTTAATGCAGTTCCCCGGTTGATACCACGAGGAGTTCGCTGTCCACAGTTGAGATGAAGGATAACCAAGATATTTCTGGGCTTACTAAGTTAATAACAATCAGAACCGTTGCTTGGTATCCAACATCCCCTACCTCATTACCACTTGAAAATTAAACAGCTGATTGCCGCCCTTGCCACGCACTTTGCCTCCCACCTTAACTCATCTGGACTACAATTCCTCGTATGCCTCTTTAGCCGTAGGTACCTACATAAAAAATACTGAACTGCTGAGCTACCTTGAGAGACCTACAGCAATCCAAATCTAATCTTGAATTCAGGCAGACAGACTCCCATAACTTAATTAAAGAATCTGTTGGAAAGCCTCTAGCCATTTGCAGATTCGTAGCTCAAGAGAGATTATGCAATTAAGTAAAAAGGGACATTTTAGATCAGAATTTCAGGAAGCTTTCGTTAGATATTCAGCTGTAGGTTTTTTCAAATAGATCCTGAAACCAATCTAATTAATAAGTCTTATAAAGATTGGACCAATTTGAGGTTAGAAAGTTAATTGACTTAAAATACACTCTTTAAAATTCAAGTTTATTGAAACCAATGTAAAGTAAAAATATGGAACATTCCCACTACAGACTGTTCTACGAACTGAAATGATCCGAGGTATCTCGTTCAAGGGCTGTCAACTCAATAACAACATATTTACAAAAATATGTAATAAGACTTCGGGCAAATGTCCACCCAAGCTTTTTTTCACGAAGTTTTTAATCACATTTTGCAACAAAGTTAGATAACATGAACGTTGAGGCCAATTGACACTCCCAAATCGAAAAATTCTTCTTATTCTTCTACTATTCTTGATTCCAAGAGGAGCATAGGGCCTCAACCATCCTTCTATATCGAACTCTTTTGCGAGATATTAGGCATTCGTCATTCTATGAATAGTTCGCTGCTTGCCACCCCGCATCAATTGACCTTCTCCACGTTCTAGCAGGTGCACCAACACGACGGTCGCTACCCTTTAGATTCCAACGGAGCGCTTGTCGAGCAATGTTGGTATTTGGCCTTCGAAGCGTGTGGCCTATCCACCGACATTTCCTTTAACATACTACTGTAGAAGCAGGAATTTGGTTTGTCGCGTTTAGTATATCTTAATTTCTTATGCGATTCTATCATTATACTCGTATATTAAGGATTTGCTGCAAGCATTTGTTTGCAAAGGTTTGTAGGCGCTTGTCGATGGCTTTTTTGCGTTTCCAAGTTTCGCAACTGTACAAGATGGACTTGACATTTGAGTTGTATATTAGTAACTTAGTTATTGTTGATATTCGCCGAGATTTCCAAATGCAGATTCAATATCTTCGTCGGTGTCACCTTTTGTGGATACCAAACTACCAAGATAATTAAAGGTACCTACACATTCAATAACCTCGTTATCAGCATTGATGTGTGTCGACGGGTTTGCGCCATAGTCTCCAGGCATAATCTTTGTCTTGTAAATATTGATTTCCAGCCCAGCTGCCCGAGATTCAACAGTTAGTGTTTTCTTGAAGGTGATCTGAGCTTTGGCTTAAAAGACATACACCATTAAGTCCTCGCGTTGTTTAAAGGGTGTCCATTAGATACCGTATCTACCATTCAGAGCAGTGCGCATTATATTATCGATGATGAGGATAAAGAGCATAGGTGACAAGAAATATCCTTGTCTTATTCCAGTAGTAACTTCGAACTGATAAGACAATTTGCCTTTGTAAATGACCCGACATTTAAAATCCAAGTACATTGCCCGAATTATGTTTCGCGGAGTGCAGCGGAAACTGCATCGGATATTCTATTAAAAATTGCTCGATTTAATATTTTGCTCGGTATAGAAAGAAGTGTTAGACCCCTGTAGTTATTGCAGTCACCCGTTTTTGGTATTCTGACTAGTATACCTTAATTCCAGGAGGTTGCCAGAGCTGTTTCTTCCCTTTTAATTGCGTTCTTCACTTCTTGTATTGTTGGTCGATTGTCTGAAATTCCATTACATATACTGTCATGGCTGGTTTCATTATGCACTTCCGTCATTGCTTCTAATTCAATAGGATTGTTTAATATTGACTTGAAGTGCTCCATCCAGCTTATAAATTGTTCATCCGGAGGTTAAGAGGTTATGGCATCTGATTAGAATATCCTTCTTCTGAAAGTGATTGTCTTTCCTCATTTGAAGCACCCAGTTGTTTTATTTTGAAAATATTTCTGAAATTTAATTGAATTAAAACAAGTTCTACTATTTTTTTTTTTTTTTTTTCAAAAATACACCTGTTAATTGTAAATACAAATTATAAATAGTAAATTAGAACATTATTCAAAACACATTTAATAGAACATAAACAAAGAAATACAATTACAAAATTTATACATAACAAAAATATATATAAAGAAAATTAAAAACTGAAGTGACATAGACAAAATATATACATAAAAGCATTAAATTAATTAAACATAAAAAGAAAAATAAGAATTAAAAGAAAAACTTTGAAAATATTAGAACAAATCAGGCAGAAGGAAATGAAAGTAAAAGAAAGTGCGTATTCTTAAATATGGCAATATCTATTGAGATTTTCTAACTTCCGGCATTTGGCAGCACTGGTGGCAATGGTAGCCATGTTAACCCTTTAAAGGCTAATAATGATTTCTAAAAATGTAAGATATACCCAAATACTCAAAATTTAATTAGTTTCTGAAATAAAATTTAAATTGTATATTCTTTTCTTAGTGTTATATCATTATTTCTCTTCTTTTTTTTTTCTTTAAATAAAACGAAATAAATTTTATATATGATTTTGTACAAAATTAGAAGCATTAAATAAAGGCAAAGCAAATAGAAGCTAATACTTGAAACGAAAAGTTTGAAAAGCGAGAATATTTATATATTCTTAGAAAAAAAATCATGTAAATTTAAATTTTTTAAAAATGCTTAAACTATAAATTATTAAAAAAAAAACAATATTCAAAACCAAAAAAAAGTATTTATTTTAATAACTTTTAATAACGAATTTTTCATACTTATGATAAATGTTTTTCTACTTATTATTAAAAACAAAATAAGAAAATAAAATCAGAAAAAAAAATATTTTTATAAAAGAAAAAGAATTGGCTTAAAACATTTTTTAACATTTATATAACATTACCATTAAAAAGAACAAAAAAAAACCTAAAAAAAACTAAAACGTCAAGAATTATATAAAATGAAAACTTTTTTACCAAACATTTTTTATAACAAAATCTCAATGTAATTGTAATTTAGTTTTTTAATTGTAAAAATAAAAACAAAATTTACTGAAATCTCAAAATAATACTTGAAAAAATATAGAAATAAAAATTTAGAAAATTAGAAAACCTAAAAAACAAAAGACATTAATTACTATATTTAAAACAAAAATAAAATAATGCTGAAGGAAAAAGTTAAAAAAAAGAAGCTTAATTTTAACAACAATTATTCAAGAATATAAAAAACAAACAAAACAAAAGAATTTTATAACAATTTTATCTGAATGTATAAATAAAAATAAAATTATACTCATATACATACGTTTAGGAAAACAAAAGACAAAAAAACAACAAAAAATTAATATTATAACGTGCAGGACACTCTAAATATTTGCAATAAATTGAACAAATAAAACCTTAGTTTTAAAAGCAAACCTTAATAAGAGCCTAAATTAATAACAAAATCATTCAAACGTGTTGGCAGCACTAGTTAAGCCTCAGCTTTATATACAAGTGCTGCCAAGTTTAATCAGTTCTTTTAAAGCAAGTAAAGCAATTCAAGCGTTTTTTCTACTCTGAACTAGAAGTTTTATTTGATATAAAAGTCGTATCAAACCTTTTTCAAGTTTTAAAAAATCTTTATTGAAATTCAATAGAACTTTCACAATAATTTTATATAGTACAGTCGAACTTCTCTAATTTGAACTTATATTACTTGAATTTTCCATAAGTTGAAGCAAATTTTAAATTTAACGTTTTTAAATTGAACGTTTTTACATTTGATTCTCAAAGCTAAAGTCTCCACAAGTTGAAGCTTTTTTTCGCGATAATGGTGATTCAATTTATAGAAATTCGACTGCACCTGTTTTTTAGAATAACCTGGGCTTAGAATTTTAGAAAACTAGTAGTGGATTCTATAGGCATCCAAAATTCCTTATCTTAGGAACTTACTTTACCTATATTTACAACCTGTTAAGGTCAAAGCGCGAGCATATTTTAGAATTCCATGCGTAGGCCTAGCTTTGAAAGATTTTCTTCTTCTTTTTCTTTCCATCGAAGTTTTGGATGTCCTCTTTTTACATTAAAGTGTATGTTTCTATTAAAACAAGTAAAGCAATTGAAGCGTTTTTTTTCTACTCTAAACTAGAAGTTTTATTTGAAATAAAAGTCATATCAAACCTGTTTTAAGTTTTACAAATGGAATTCAATTGAACTTTCACAATAATTTTATATAGTACCTGTTTTTTTAGAATAACTTGTGCTTAGAATTTTGGACAACTAGTAGTGGATTCTATAAGCATCCTAAATTCCTTCTCTTAGGAACTTACTTTACTTGCTTAAATGGCCTATGTTTACAACCTGTTAAGGTCAAAGGCAGAGCATGTTTTAGAATTCCATGCGTAGGCCAAGCTTTGAAAGATTTTCTTCTACTTGGTCTTTTCATCGAAATTTCAGACGTCCTCTTCTTACATTCTTCTTCTGTTATCCAGGAATCCCGGTGGAGCATAGGGCCTCAACCATCCTTTTATATCGGACTCTATTGCGAGATGTTAGGCATACGTCATTCCAAGAATAGCTTGCTGCTTGCAGCTCCGCATCAATTAACATTCTCCTTCTCCAACACGACGGCCTCTTCCTTGTGGATTCTTGTCAAGCAATGTTGGTACTTGGCCTTTTAAGTGTGTCGCCTATCCACCGCCAATTCCATTGACATACTTCTATAGAAGCAGGAGTTTTATATGTCGCGTTAAGTAGATCTTCATTTCTTATGCGGTTCGGTCATTAGGATTTGCCGTAAGCATTTGTTTGTAAAGGTTAGCAGGCGCCTATCGATGGTAATTGTGCGTTTCCAAGTTTCACAGCCGTAATACAGGATGGATTTTACATTCGAGTTGTATATTCGTAACTGTGTTGTTGTTGATATTTGTCGATATTTCCAAATCGGAGAATGCCAATTGCAGATTTTGCTTGTTAATACGCGATTCAATATATTCTTAAATTAAGTTGTCCGTTTTTATTATAATTATAGCTTTTTTATAGTAATTTTTTATTCCAGGAGTGAGTTCTCATGGAAGAACTCGCGGCACTTGTTAGCTCACAACTTTAACGAATGTTAAGGTGATACCACGAGGAGGTCAGTGTCCACAGTTGAGAAAAGTCTGAGCTTACCAAATTAAGACCAATCAGAACCGTTGCTAGGTATCCAACATCTCCTACATCATCGAACTTAATACAGTCGTAAAGGTTTTATTTCAAAGGCAAAGTAGAACTTTTAGCTTAAACTTAAACGATAACCTCAGTGGTATCACACTCTGGGGATGAAAAGTACTTATACATTGCGGTAATATTAGGAAAAATGTACTCGTTTCAGGAACAAGATCCACAATTAAGTTTGAGCACATACTATTACCACAGTTTAGTGATTCATAACTCACATTGCTACGATATTCCAGTGATTTAAAAGAGTTGACTGTCCTACTGATAATCATCTTTATCGTCTCCTTTATGCCTTTAAGAGGCTTTAGAGTTATGTTCAATTAAACAGCTAATGAACTTTAATGCTACTTTCAACACTTGAAAGAAAATGTGTAAAGTCCTTCAAATTAGTATTTTTTTGTAAAATTATTTCGTCTTTGAAGTCAAATATGTTTCCGCCAAAACAAATGCAGTCTTTTTTTCTCAATTCCTCATTGAATCGACACAATAAGTTAGTAAAATATCCCGTGCATTCTAAAAAAAATACTACATGACATTTTTAGCTGGCAAACCAAATTTTCCCTTTTTTTGGCGCCGGTTTTTTTAAGCCTGAAAGTCCTACTGTTTGGTGTATGGTAGTGGATCTACGTTTCCTCCAAATATTCCTGCCAAATATTCCTGCGAAATTGTCAAACAGTCGAGTTTGCCGTTGATTGTAAACAAATGCGGCAGTTATTTTGCTAAAAGCTTTCCCACACCCAAGTGATCATTCAAAATTCCTCAATCTCTATCACTTTTAAAAAAACTATAATGTGATTTTTTTCAATTGCTTCGGATGCAAAGACCTCTCAGTTGAGGTCCCTAGAGATTGTAGAATTTCGAATGATCACTTGGATTTGGGAAAGCTTTTTGCAAATATTTGCAGCATTCGTCACAATCAATGACAAAGACAACCGTTTAACAATTTCAAAGGAATTTTTGACGTTGTTCAAAAGCAATATGGACTAGTTTTTACTCCGTGGACGAAACGTAGTTCCACAACTATACACCGGAGACCAAACTGTTAGCTTCTCGTGCTTAATCGGCAACAAAGAAGGCAAATGTGGCTTTGCCAGCCAATAAAGTCACGGAGACTAGAAAGTTCGTAATTTTACATGCTTTTACGGCCACATCAAAATTCAGAAACCACTTATTTATCATGGAAATGAATAACGCTATCCGCCTAGCATACCAGAGGTCCCAAGTTTGATTCCCGGCCAGACCCACTTGAAAAAAATAAATTTAAAAAAAGCGACTGTTCACGTCATAAATTAGCTAGACACTGGTTTTTGAGTATTAGGCTATGTAAAACTTCTCTAACAAACGTATTTGCCGTTCGGAGCCGGAGTTAAAACGTAGGTCCCTTTCAATGAGTCTAAAAATAGAATCGAATGCAGCTCATTGTCTGAGAGAAGTACCCCTTGTTCCAATTGGAATGTTGTCGGGGCATTATTCATATATGTATGTTTTAAGTAATGCTAATGAGTATTCGAAATTGCATTTTTCAAAACACGAGGCAATCTGCTATTAACGGCTGCCAAACACAAACTTAATGAAGCTGTCTCATTAAATTTAGACAGGAGTAACATTGAATTTCACAATTAAGATGCTGGCAATTTAAAAATCTGCAGACATAATGATCATCCCTCGTATATGAATACAAAATTAAGAACGAATGCGATTCGGCTACATTTTGTTTTTTCTGTGATGCGATTATTTTCCTTTTCCTTTTTTCCATTGCGCCTTTTGAAATCATTTTTGTTGCAGTCATTTTAGAGTCTTTCCATATCATCATTAGGTCAATATTCTGTTATATACTAAGAGTCCTATAGAGGTAAAAAATGTTAAGACAGTAACCCATTTATGACCATTCTAATTTCAAATATATCAAAATTTAACAAAATCTTTGTTGAAGACACAATAATTACAAGATTTTCAAAAGATATACATATTTACAAAAATACAATTTGAATGATTTTGGGATAATTTAAACTAGAAAATTTAAGTTTAAATAAAACATAAAAATATATGAACTGAATAATGCTATAAAATGTAAATACGCTAATGCGCCGTAAAGTATGTTGAATGAAACAGTGTGTTAAAAATCAGTTCAGATATTTTAATTTAAAATTTATACGTTTTTTTTTTCAATGTTTAGTTAATAACAAATATAAAAAACACTTCCATAATAAATAGAAATTACTAAAATAAAAGAAAATATATTAAATAAAAATACACAAAACTCTCAGATTAGACCCACCAGAGAAATTTTTAAATTTAAAACAAAAAAAGAAAATATTAAACATTAAATAATTAAAAGAACTAGTTAAAAACCCATCAACTATCAAGTAAAAATATGAATAAGTAATAAAAGAAATAATTTAACAACCAAAAAAACAGCTTAATTATAAATTATTTTATATTAAAAAAATATATTATTAAATCTTTGAAAAAGACACACAAGAACAGGCGCTACAATATGTACATGATTACCTATAAATAATTTTTGTAAAAATTATTATTATAAATAAAATGAAAACACTATTCTAACCTAAAAAAATAGTGACATTATTATATACATACATTATTACAAAAGTAAAACAAAATATGTACTTAAATACTATAAATATATATAACAAAATGTTAAAATAAATAAATTGGCGAAGAAATAATATTAACAAATAAAACAAAATATTTAACAAAACACAGAGAAAAATTAATTAACAAATAATAATTAAACAGAAAAAAATATGTAGTTGTAATAGTGTTACTACAGAAATATTTAAGTAAAAATGGAAATTCTACTCCCCCCCCTTCAAAGAAAAAAACAAAAACAAATATATTTTATCACAATTCAATTTCCCTCAAACCCAACTACAAATTAAAATGATAAAAAAAGAACACAAAACCTAAAACCATGTTGAAAACAAAATATTTAAAAATTCTATTTCCGTGAATTGTAAAACTTTTTGAATACCTAACCAACAAACCAAAACAAAAAAAGAATAAATCGAAATAAAAACAAAAATATATTATGTGTGTTTGTATGTTATATATATTTTTTTCTTTTATACGATTTTCCTAAATTTCATATGTATGTAAATGTATCTTAATAAATAAAGATAAATATATATTATATAAAAATAAATTTGACTTGTATTCATTTTTGAGCTGACCGTTATTGTAATATTAAAAATTAAAATCTTATGGCAATATGTATGTTTTATTCCATATGGCATCACTATTTAATATCAGGCAGCATTAGACTGAAACTTGGCTACACTTTTGAAATAATGAACAATTTTTGTTTCGTTAAGTTTCATCAGGTTGCCACATCTGAACAAATTTCTTAAAGAACACTTTTGCCTGTTAAACATTGTTGCCATTTTAGCATTTTTCTGCTAGATATTATAAAATTACACTACACAACAAATGAACATCTTTTGAAAAGTGCAAGGTCGTGACTATATGGGTCCTATTCTACGATCAAAATGTAGTAAAACCCTATACTCAGTTTGTAAAAGTTAGTGACCGTTTTATTTTTATGGGCCTCCAAAGTTTCCCAATATTAGCATGATGCCTAAAAAAGGTGTCATCAGTTTTTACCAAATAGCCAATAATCTCTTAAAAATATCGCTTAACTATGTTCGGCAAAAATGTAGCCAAGAGTATGACAAATATTTCTTGCTAAAATTTTATGATAAAAATGTGTTTTATCTTAAAGTTTTTTTTAAAACAGTTAAAGAAAAATTTGTTTTTTCTTGATTTTTTATCATAACTTCTTTAAAATCCTGATTATTCCTACACTATATTTGGGAAAATTGTAGCCACAGTAAAGCTTAACAACTTTTGTGAACACACCAATATAATTTGAACGTATTTGGATACCAAAAATAGGTCATAAAGACTTCCTTGTGCCAAAAAAATTATATTTTTAACTAAAATTTTATTATTAGCAATATCTCAAAAACGTATTTTTGCGAAAAAGAACTTTTTTGTTGTGGAAAATAAATCTCTGAGGTTATAAAAACAATTTTTGTTCTACGACTTTTTTGTTTCTGATTTTTGTAAAAAGATGGCGCTATTTTGAGGTTACATACTGAAATCGTATTTTTAATACAAAAACCAAAAAATATGGTTTAACTATGTTCCGCAACTTTGTTCAGGAGTATTTGGTCTAGTTTTTTTCTGAATGTACCAACATCGAAAAACATCCAAATAAAATGTATTTGATACAATTGTAAGAAACATGGCAATACCACTACCTTGCGGCAATTTGTTGCAACATTTTTAGAAACGCAATAATAGATACTATCAAAAAGTTTCAAAAGAGATGTCTGTGATGAAATTTCGACAAAAAATAAGGAATCTAGAGGCAAAAGTAGTCAATAGTACACCGAATCTGACACTTTTTTATAGGATTACATTTAAATTTCAATATATTAATTGCATTTAAAGCAACTGGAGTTAACATGTGATTAAAAAAATCATCTCTTGTACCACTTGGAACATTTTAACCGTCAAACGATTCTATCAAAAAGCAATTTTCAACATTTTTTATGTGCTTAAATTTGAGTAAAAAATTTAATTTTGTTTTCACAAGGGAGTCTATATTACCTATTTTTGGTATCTAGACACGTTCAGATTATAATGGTGTGTTCACAAAAGTTATTTAGCCTTGCTGTGGCTCCAATTTTCCCAAATATAGTGTAGGAAAAATCAGGATTTCCAAAAAGTTATGATCAAAAAAATTAAAAACAAAAAAATTTTTCTTTAACTTTTTTAAAAAATGTCTGCAATAAAATACATTTTTATATTAAAATTTTAGCAAAAAATATTCGCCATACTCTTAGCTACATTTTTGCCAAATATAGCTAAGCGATATTTTTAAGTGTTGATTAGCTATTTGGTAAAAACTGATGACACCTTTTTTAGGCATCATCATAATATTGGGAAACTTTGGAGGCCCATAAAAATAAAACGGTCACTAACTTGGCCAAACTAAGTATAGGGTTTTACTAAATTTTGATAGTAGAATCGGACCTATATAGTCACGACCTTGCACTTTTTTCGCTGTTGTGCAGTGTTATCAAAAGTTTGTTATTATTTTGAACACCATAAAAGGTGTTCTTTCTGTACATAAATTTCATGTGTTTTCGAAATGTTGAAATTAACCTTTTTAATTTCAATTAGAGCCAATAAAGCTGTAAGTAAAATGTTTTACTTATTTTTATTTATTCTTATATTTTAATTGATAGTTAAAATCAGCTGTTTTGGCAATTTTAAAATCATTCGTGATTTAAAATCACTGTGATCACATCCAAATTTGGAATGCAAACTGCCAGGATACAGCAGGAATCATTTAAAAAAAATGTTGCCTTCTCAAAAAATGGGCAGTTAAGAATGGATAAAACACGAGAACATAAAAGGATCGTGTTTAAAGCATGGTGGGATTGGAAGAAAATACTATACATTTTGTAACCTGGCCAAACATGGAGTTCAGCTCTCTACTGTTAGCAGCTAACGTGTTAGTTAACCACGGGCACCAGCGGATATAAATATTTACCTCCTAATTCACAAACAAATCTAATCTTATATCTTTAAACGAGCAATAAAATAAATTTGTTTTTCTTTGATTTCAAATGTTTTTCTACGGAATATTGTGACACTAGGTCTAAAAGTTTAGAAAATTTGAGCGAAATGGAACAACGTTCCATGGGCGCGCATCGGGTCCAAAGTTTAAGGGCCCATTTGTATGGGGGAAAATGGGTTATTTTTTTATTTCTGTGAAATTTAGACCAAAAATAAATAATTTTTACAAAATCATTTTCCTTCATACATAAAATTGTCACCCTAAGATCGAATATGAAGGGACTTTTGAAAATTTTACCGCTAAGGGGTAAAAACGGGGAAAAACAAAAACGTTATATCTCCTAAAGTAATAGGTATAGAAACAAAGTTTTGAACAACTATGAACATAAGCGGCCAGGTGTTTGGTACTTTTGTGAAACGATGTCCGATAGGGGGTAAAAAAGGGTGAAAATAGTTTTTTTGTTACTTTTTTAACCCACTCTTATTTTTTAAATCAAAGAATATAGAAAGGAATTTTGTACTGCAGTCAATAGATGTGAAAGAAATATTGAACACGTATTTGGTCCTTTCTTGATTTTGGGGCCAAAATGGGTACAAGTTGTTAAGACTAATTTCCGATAGGTGGCACCACTGAAAATTACTAAAATATTAATTAAATCGTAAACTGTGCATTTAATCATGTTATGATCATTAGCAAAGTTGTTACGCATGATGAAAGTTTCTTAGTTGGTACGAACAACTTCCGACAGGTGAAGCCACTAAAAACTACTTAAAATGAATTAAATAGTAAACTGTACTGTAATAATTTTGATCAGGCTATAATCTTTAGCAAAGTTGTTGCGCAAGTGTCGACGGAGGTTTCTGTTGGTATAACCAATTATTAAAAATGATTTAAACTGTAAACTATGTAAACTATGTGTTGATCGGACAAAATAAATAAAATAATTCAAAATCAACTGAATATTTGTGCAATGCCTTTCCTCTTAATTTATTTTAGTACTTTATAAAATAAAATATATGAAAACTTTTTAAATTCGCCTTAAAATTAAAATAGAGCTCCGAGCAAGGTTCGGTCAGCCAGGTACTATTACAATTATTAAAGGCTTACTGTTGCAATTTTGCACTGAAAATTCTCATTATAAGCTTATCATAACTTAATTTTTCGTTTATGAATTAGAGTGCTAGTTTTTTAAATATTTATTTAAGCCCAATGTTACCGGCAATGGAAATTTTATACCGCCTTTGGTGATAATTTCATATTGGATTTGTGCTAATATTTGAAATTCATCAATAGTGACAGCAATATCCCTCACGGTGTAGGAGCCAAGAAGCATTGCTAATTCGTTGCGGATCATCACCTGCACATGGTAGATAACTTTAGTTCTTGTTGAATATACAGTAATTAGAAATTTTAAATTGATAATACATTTTTGAAAAATATTAAAATTTGATAATAATAACAATGTTCTATAGTTAACTAAGGCGATTATTTCACTTGTGATTAAAGCAGAGATCGCAATATATATGCAAAATGAATAAAAATCAGCCAAACATATTTTTTATTGAGTTTTTTTTTTTTGTAATCACAGCCAAAATTACTTTCTTTTTAATTTAATTATAAAAAAAAAATGCTTATGCCAGCCGAAATTTCCTTGCCATTAGTCCATATTTAAAATCAAGTCTGAAAACAATTTATGTTTTATAAACAATCTTTCTAAACCTTAGGTTCCATATCAGATACACAATTCCCAAGACATTCCAATTTGAACAAGGGTACTCTCTTAGACAATAAGCTGCATCAGATTCTATTTTTAACTCCGACTCCGAACAGAAAATGCATTAGTTAGAGAAGTTTTACATAGCTGAGTTATGAGATGAAGCGCTTTTTTGAAAACGTATTATTTTCAAGTGGGTCTGGCCGGGGATCGAACTTGGGACCTCTGGTATGCTAGGCGGATGACTAACTTGCTATACCATGGCGGTTCATATCAGATACTTCATCGATATTTATCAATTTTTTAAGCTACTATAGTGTACCGTTCGATAGCATGGTAAGTATGCTGGCTATTTTGCTATAACATGTTAGACTTCGGAACATTCCGTCCAATTTTTTTTAATACATAAAGACCAAAACATATGTATTATAGAGGGACGAACATTAGAAAAGGTTGTTTTGTATTCTGTATATATTGCTTATGATTGTCGAAGATTTGAGCTATAACAGGCTTATATCAAAATTTAAATAAAAAATGTTTAGTTTATATCAACATTTAATATAGATATTGCTGTATAGATTCCAAATTTATGAAAAAACTGTTCTCATTGGTATTATATAATCACGCTTAACCGATTTTACTTTTACCTGGTTTCTAAACAAATTTAATATTTTTTTAGGAAATCTTCATTTTGCGTGTACACACAGTCTGGCATCTCAGTTTAACTCAAACAGGGTTGCACAAACTGTAGTTGTAACAGAGTTGTATTTTTAACGAAAAATGGCGTTGAAAGAAGATGGCTGATGCGTTGCGGCGCTTTTTTTCCAAAAGGTAATTTTTGTGTGAATTCTGCTTAACGAAAAAAAGGGAATTTTTTTTGCAAGCAGCAGCAGTATTTGATTGTCCCGCAAAGTGTGTTGTACGATAACAGCAGCAATAGAGAAATAGTTTGCGTGTATAAACACAAGAAGTGCTAAATTAATATTAAAAAATTTTTATAATTGTTAAAGAAACAAACTAAATAAAAGAAATTTTAAATATGTCTGACGAAAAGAAGGTATGTTGTCAAAAATAATAAAATAAACGAAACAAACGTGCTTTAAACAAAGAAAGAATGAGGAAAATTAAAAATTTAGAAGCAAGAAAAATGTGTATGACGCCGACAAACATGGCGCGGTCAACAGCGACGCAATGCGGCTTTAGTTTTTTTTTTACATTTAAGAAATACTGGAGAAAAAAAGCCGTATTCTAAACGGAAAAGTACTGAATATAAAGTAATGTTTTTTAGAGAATGTGAAAGCTTTTTGGTTTAAAAAAGGTTATTAAAGTAAAGTTTGTTATTTGGTCTAAGAAGATGACATGGAAAAAGGTTTTATTAGAATTGGCCAAACATAACCTAACATTTTCGAGTGGCTTTTTTTTTCTTCATATTCTGCATATTTATACCCTACATTGTTTATACACGATTCTTCCATGTTGTTTCGTCATTTAAACGAGGCTTAACGTGTGTATATAAGCAGCGTCGCTAGATTTGTTTAATAAGGCGGCTGTATTTTTGTATGTATATACGTATAGTAGACAGCTGTTTGGCTAGCTTTTTTGTTGTTTATGTTCATATCCATCCATCCATCCATCCTCATCATCAGCATTTCATCTGTGTATACTATTCCCATTTTAGCCGAAATTATATTTATATGTACCTACAAAATGTTGGTTCTAAATAATAATGACAGCGGCGTCGTCTTCGTTTCCAGCATTAATTTGCGAAATTACAAAATTTTGTTTGTTTGAGTGTGTGTAGGGTAACGTGAAAGCACAGTGGGTTTTGTTGATATAAAAAATGTATACAAAAATGTTTGTTTAGGAGGTGGTTTAAGTAAAGTATATAAACATATAGACAAGAATATTACATTTTTTCATTTGTATCTTTGCAAATTTCTAAAAATTTCGACGCTCATGGAAAAAATGCTTTTGAGATATTAGTGGAACTAGTCAATAAAACTATCACACTGTTCATATATCTTTTCACAGTATTCAGGTGTAAAGCAACCATTCAATTCTTAACATTAAAGTCATTTTTTCAATACCTAGTCTTTGATGTTTCTTTGCAAACGTCTGATTTCGAAAAGATAAAGCAATAGTATTAAGTTTCTACAAAATACTTGGATATCGCGTTAGTCTTGTTATAGAAATCTTCACAATGACCTTTCTGTTAAAAAGTTGACGGTAGTATTAGTTTTCTATAGAAAAGTTGACAGTAGAATTTGTTTTCTATAGAAAAGTTACCGCTAGTTTTCTAAAGAAAAACAGGCAATCGCTTTAGTTTTCTAGAGAAATATTGGAAATTGCTTTAGGTTTCTGTATGAAAGTTTGCGATAGCTTAAATTTTCTATAGAAAAGTTGGCGGTCGCTTTAGTTTTATATAGAAAAGTTGGCAATCACTTTAGTTTTCTAGAGTAAAATTTCTAAAAAAAAAAATTGGAGATCGCTCTATAGAAATTTTTTCTAATGACTTGCAATTTTGTAGAAAACGTTAGCACCGGTTTTCTACGAAATGTGGAGAGGATTCTATACACATCTGCACTTATTTTAGGTTATATTCAAAAACGTTAATATCAAAATAGAAACCTGTTAGACAGCCGAATATTTGAAGCTTTAAACCGTCAGATAAAAGTAGAACAATCTTCTTTTGTAAGTCCTCTTAAGTAATGGGGAACAACTTCAACCTTTAGATCTGATATTAGGGCGCTTTTTAACGCTTCTTAAATATTAATTATTGAAAACCACTGTGTATTTTTATTAATATAACAATTTTTATTTATATTTCTTCCAGGGATCTGAAACAGAACACATTAACTTGAAAGTGTTGGGTCAAGATAATGCCGTCGTACAGTTCAAAATCAAGAAACATACACCTCTCAGAAAATTAATGAATGCCTACTGTGACAGAGCGGTAAGTAAAGTCTTTAGCAATGTAATAATTAGTATGTATAATCATAGAAAATACAAAACCAAGAAAATATCGTCTGATAATTTGAATCCGATTTCGTCATTTCTAAAATCAATTAAATTGATCATACTGAAAGAGATCTAGATTTTACTTCTTAAAATCTTATTTGATGAAAAGACATTATTTATAACTTTCAAATTGTTGTTTTTAAAGGATATTTTCCTTTTCAAATATAACATTTTCATAATGATGATACTTGGTTTTTCAAATTCTATGGCTATTCTTTCTTTTTTTTCTGTTAGTCTTACCTATATCTTGTTATTTAAATACATTTTTTCTTAACTTATTTTACCATTATTTTTCACTTCAGGGTTTATCTATGCAAGTAGTCCGGTTTCGTTTTGATGGTCAGCCCATTAATGAAAATGACACTCCTACCTCCTTGGAAATGGAAGAAGGCGATACTATTGAAGTTTATCAACAACAGACGGGTGGCACTAACAGCAACTAATTAACTTTTTAATATTAATAATATATTCTTAAAAAAAAACCAACAAAATACACAAAATTAACTTTATTCATAATAAATATAAAAGAAAAACTCATAAAAATGGAAAATAATACTTTTTAATATATTTAACAAAAAATATAAAAAACTATCATTAAATTTATCTAAAGAAAATGATGAAAAAGTTCAACAATTCAAAACTCTTGAAAGATAATTGCACCAGGATTTCCTTATCCATATTTACTAAGTGAAATCGTGAGTTTAAGAATGTCCAGAAAAAAATGTTTAGCATTTTTTTTACCGCAAAAGGATTTGTTTATATTGAGATTTTATTTCCCAGAAACATTTTTTAAAAATTCTATTTTTATGAATTATTTAGTTATTTTTGCTTTTTTGTACTGATACTTCTCCAAAACAAAAAACTTTCTTGTAAAATCCTTTTAGTTCTTAAAGAAAAAAAATCCAATAGAATCTATGTTTTTTTAGTATTGTAATTAAAACAAAAAATCCAATAAAGGTAATTGATAAATGGATATAAAAAAGATGTGTTTTACTACAGTATTTGAGGAGCTTTGGCTAGATGAAGTACAAAAAAGGGAATTTGTGTTTCACTAGATTTGAAGGAGGTTGTCCAAGTAAAGAAGGAAATTTTAAGTTTATATTTGGAATGTGGCCTTTAACAAGACTTATTGGGATTTTATTACAAAACATTTTTTTATTGTATTTTGTTAATTTTCAGCTCTTGTTTCTATGTGAAGCTTTTCACAAGTTTCCAGTTTTGTTCATACTTGTCTCATAATTGTACGAAAATAAAAATTTGATGAAATATTACTATTATCCTACGCCCACTGTGTTTCTTTATAAGCATATAGTAAACAAATTAAGAAAATATAAAATTTTTTACTAAACAAACCCACTGTGCAATGATTCATTTTTTATGCTGCATTTTCTTGAAAAGGTACAGTTACTTCAAAAGTTTTTTACACGTATGTATGTACAATATTAACCTATTATATGAACAAAACCCACTGTGCAATGAATCAACAAATTTTTTTCGTTCGATAAGATAGTACAGTTGTGTTGAAAAGTTTTCATTAATAACGACATGTTGCGAAATGAGTTAAAAAGTAGATTATGTACTCTACAATAAGCAAACATTGGACGACAATAACTTTGTTAAAGACACTTACAATTAGTATCTGTAAAACAAATACATATGTAAATACTTATTTATAGAGTTTAACTATTAAACTATAATTATTTTACTTTAGATTATACGAAATTTTAACAACTAAGAGTATTATATTCGTCTTTGCCGAATCTTATAGACCCAACATCAAATTATATTACTACATGCTGACTTACAGTCGCATAAAACTTAAGTGTACTAAACTTTTTGATGGTGGGTATGAAAAGAAAAATACTTTGTTTTTAAGGAAACATTATAAAAGCGGTATTTTAAACAACTGTTGACAGCGATTCTTGTATTGAAGTCAAATATGGACCGATTCCAAAGAAATTTTTCAGTGTTGTTCTCGGCCACCTGGAATGTTTGTACGGAACCCCAGGGGGCCGAGGACCACTTGATAACATATGCCCTAAACTAATGAAGCCGCCATTGATTCTCCGGCAGAGTAAACGGGTAAAGACATTTAACACTAAATTGGACAGCTTGTACTTTAGTAATTTTAATTTCGCCTAAATAAGGATTATTTGAAATTCTGGCGATTAAAGGAAATATTTGATAACGTTGTATCTCCTAAACTAATAACGATAACACGTCGTTCTAGAACGACACGGAAATCCTAGAATTCCACTTCTGTAATATTTCTATATGGGAACTATGGCCAAGTGTGGACCAATCTTTCATAATTTCAATACTAAACTTTTCCAATAAATAAAGGATATTTTCGGCAATATTCGTTGGAGCCTAGCTAGGTTCCGTATGAGCACTACCGTTTTTTTTTTCAACGGATGATCATAGCTTAAAAATGGTAAAAATTTTAGTTGTGTACTGGCAACTATTATCTGACCGTACAATCCCACCCATGGTAAAAAAAAAATATTCGATTCGACCAAAAATAACGAAGATACAAGCAGTTTAAAAAATGACTCTCTTGTAAAGTAAGCAAAAAATTAGTTAGGACCTTTCTATATTAAAGTAACAATGTCTCTAATCTGAGTGTGCTAAATAAGGTTCAACGTTGTGCCAGTATTTCTATATCAAACATTATTATAGGTACTCCAAATTCGATTCTCTATGCAACGTTTCCTAAAGGTAATGTGAGCTAGAAGCTTTAGTCATTACGACATCAACGGTAATGAAATTGTCGATTAAGTAACAAGAAATTATTTAGTTCTTAACCTGAGGCATCTCCTATCTATATAGGGTATTAAGATCCTGGATTATTGAGGAAAGCACGAACACTAGTTTCTAGGATCCAATGGCAAACATTAGAAAGACCACAGTTTTGCCAAGTCAGAGTAGAACCGATCTATGAATATTCATAGGTATGCTGACTGGAATCTAGAGAATCTCTAGAATAAGTAGGTGGGATAGATAGAACCGGGACAAATCCAGATCATGTAAACATTTTCTGTCTTTCCAAAGTGGACACCAAAGTGACGTCCAGCTGTGCAACTAAACTATGCTGTAAGCTTCATTGTGAGACTCAGCTGTTTTAGATAAGGTCTTAATTACACGGTGTCACAAATAAGTAACTTTGGTAAAAAATTGGAACGTGGGGGTTATAGGCCTAGGTAAGGACATAAAAAAACATTTTCAAAGAATTCGAAACACTTGCAAAATTTTGAAATATTCGCAAAAACTATTTTCAGGTAAATCGTAATGGAAAGTACTGGAAAGTCAAATGATTAAGTTTTTATAAGCTTAATGTTGGGTTCACATAACTCAAACGTCTGACGATTGAGTGAAATTTACAAGTATTTTGTTTTTGTTACAATAACAATAACACATGTAAATTTGACTCAATCGTCAGACGCTTGAGTTATACGAACCCTACATAAGCTTTTATAAGTTTTTATCAAAAGTTTCGTTACTTTTTCAAAATTTTCTTTCAAAAGCAATTATTTCAACTTTTTTTTATAAAAAACTTGTTTATTTTATACAGATTTTTAAAGCTAGTTTATATAAAAAAGGGGCATTACTTATTGATATCGGTTTATATTTACAAAAGTTATTTAACTTTTTCCAAAGAGAAAACTTTTCGATTGTAAACAATATACTTTTTATTATAAATTTCTGGTAAAAATGTTTACATGAGTAGTATGTTACTTCCATTCTAAACTTTCCATTTTCTCTATTTAGAAGGATCAAAATTTACTGTAGAAAAAGAGTTGCTAGAAGACTATATAAGACATTCTGATTCGATTTCTATATTTAAAGGTGGGAGTTAGACTTAGATTTTTATACGTTACAAACGAGGAAAGAAGAAAACGTTTTCTTTGAGATTCAAAATTTTAATAAAAATGAGATTTTTAAACGTAATCAATACATTTATTAAGCAGTATGTAAATTCCACATACTTAATATATTAGTTTAAGAATAAAATAGTTTTTTTTAGTAAATAAATTACGTCTTTTAAAATTTGAAAAAAAAATATTTCCCATTTACTTTTTCTTAGCCGCAAGCGATGCCATTGCTTTTTCCTCAGTAAGCTTTTTCAAATGACGTTTTCCCTTTAAATGTTGCTCTAAGCCCGGTAAGTGGGACATTGAAGTATTACACGTCTTACAATAGAATTGGCCACTTGGTGTACGATACATAGACAGATCAATTGGATCTGGCTTAATTTCATCTTTTATGACCGATAACAATATATTATCCATTACTGGAGGTGCACTGGTGCCTTCAGCGCTGGTATCAGTTGATGATGGCTTAACGCCAGCTAATTTTAGTTTCTTTACATGCCTAGCGCCAGACAGATGCATGTTCATTTGAACGGCAGATGTTACACTTACTTTGCAAATGGAGCAAAACAGCGTAGGATCTTGATCTGTATTGCTCGACAATGGTGGTTTGGTGGTATCCAAACTAACATTGTCGGAGTTAGTTTCAGATTCATTTGTGTTAGTTGTAGTATCAGCAACACTTGTTGTTGTATTTGACTTTTCATTAGCCATATTTGCACTTTTTTCAGCCTCTGCTTTCATTTCAGCAATTAGATACTCATCCCCGATGCCAAAGCGTCGATTGTTATATGTTGGTGTCGCTTTGGTGCCAGTACGTACCCATTTGCCTTCTGAATTATAAAAACCAGCGCCAGATGGT
Organism: Stomorhina lunata; assembly: GCA_933228675.1. Classification (NCBI taxonomy): domain Eukaryota; kingdom Metazoa; phylum Arthropoda; class Insecta; order Diptera; family Rhiniidae; genus Stomorhina; species Stomorhina lunata. The sequence continues at coordinate 46,315,058 of OW121743.1, read as the reverse complement.
TTAGATCTTTGAGCAATTACCAAACGATGTTTCTTGCCAGCATAATGTTGATTAGCATGAGTAAGCGAGGTCAATTTGAGATCACAAGATTCACAGTAGAAGGCATCTGGACCAGTAGGTCCTGCTTTGACATAACGTTTCACTGCAGGCGGATTAATACCTTTTTCAGTGTAATTCTAAAACATTAAATAAAAAATAAAAGAGTTAATACTTTTTTAAAAAGTCCAGGATAGTTTAAAAAAGTTATGATACATAAATATATTTAAAAATCTGTTTACATCTAATTGTCAGTATAAATCCGATAACATAACTTTTGCACTTGAAAATGCTTTAGTCTCTAACTCTAATTAATAGTACAATGTCTACCTTTTAATATACTGATTCTTTACTACTTACTATTACTTTTGTTCTGAATATCAGAATTCAGCGACAAGACTTCAATCAATTTGAATTAGATCTGTATGCTAATTTTGTATAAAAACTGTGGATTTAGAAGATTTATTGCAAGTTTTTCAGTATTTTATACCGAACACATTTTCTTTCTAATTGAATTAGATAATAATCACGTAGACAGATACCTTCTTGGTAAAAAAAATATCTGTAACTATTTAGAAGTTACCTCACAAATCCATATTAATGGAAAAACTGAGGCTTTAATGAACATGAACATTACATCATGCTAACAAAGCAGTTCCTACTAGTACCTTATAAGAAAAATCACTCAAACTTTAACATCACACAGTTGAACGAAAATAAATATGTTCACAATTCCATAGATCCTACATCAGTCAATAGCTGCTTAAAATTATATTTAAATAATACCATCTCTCGATTGCTAGTTAAATCAAGAATGTCTATCTGTTACATAGACCCCGAATTGAATATGCACAACATAGAGACTAATCCATTTCTATTTTTACATTACAGAACAAGAGATGTAAATAAGCAAAGATAGTTTGTTTAACACTGTGGAATCTTTGGTTTGGTTGTGCCGCCTTGTTATAGTAGGTTTGTCATCCGCCTAGCATACCAGAGGTACCAAGTTCGATCCCCGGCCAGACCCACTTTAAAAAATTAATTAAAAAAAAAAGCGGCGGTTCACCTCATAACTCAGCCACTGGTTATTGAGTGAGTATTAGGCTATGTAAAACTTCTCTAACTAATGCATCTGCCATTCGGAGTCGGCGTTAAAACGTAGGTCATTTTCAATGAGTCTAAAAAATAATAAGATGCTGCTCATTGTCTGAGAGGGTACTTCTCTTGTTCCAATTGGAATGTTGCCGGGGAATTATATATATAATCTTTGGTTAATCAAAAAGAATTGCATCAAATTTAACTTGCTTACCTTAAATAGCCACGAGGATATATGCTTGTCATGAGCTTTTGATTCATAGTGATCCTTTGCCAGCATTCTTGAGTTCATTTTTACATTGCATAAATCACACGCCAATGGATGTATCAATTCATTTAAACCATCCGGATATGATTCGTCACGACCCATAAACATGACTAGTGTCCCATTGCTGTTGACCTCCGGTATTGGAGCCTCTTTTTTTGGAGCACTAGCACCACTTCCAGTACTGTTCTTCCGTTTATATGCCGGTTTATGCGGTACATAGCCACTACCGTGTTTGGCTGGTGAAATAAAACGTTCCGGATTTTGGTAATAGTTACCTGATGTACCACCACCAGTCGTTTGATAATTCGATTGATCATCATATGAATTATAACCACCTCCATAACCATAAAAAGCGGTATTTACTGCTGGTACACTGTTGTCTTGAGGCGTCTGCATGGAGTACGTCCCGTAAGCCCCCTCCATAGTAGAACTATTCGTAGAGTTGAAATGTTGCTCGTTACTTTGTCGCGAGACAGGAATATTGTAACTTTGCAAAAAATCGTAGTTCATTTTTTTGTTGAATGTTACAAACTTCTTAAAGAATGAAATGTTTAATCGATTTTTTCAAAAATAATTTACGAAATCTACACGGAAAAACTTTCTGTATTTGTCTTCTTCCGCAAAACAATAGTGTCAACTACACACAAGAAATATTACAAAAAACGCCAGTTTAATAAAAAAGTACTTTTGGTAACACTGCACTCCCTCAACTGATGTGCTGCCAGATATTAAAATTAAAAAACCTAAAAGTACGCAATGATCTTTAAAATACTTTTTATGTTTTATTTTATAGTTGTTCACAATCCATTTTTGACGATTTTGGAAAATTTCTCAATTCTCCAAATTATCATTCATAAAAAATATATGGTAGAAGCCTCGGAGTTCCCCATCAGGCAGGTAGTGACAGTGTGGATTCCTGTTCCATTGTGATATGAGCTCCAGACGTCTGGTTGGAAATTCATTCATCTATTTAATTTAAATTTAATTTTTAAATAATAAATATGATGTCTATATTTTGCTTGGATTATTTATTCGATATTACACTGAGATAAGAAAAGTAAACTGACAATTTGAAGATATGGACGGTATCAAGGCTCATATATACAGGTTAACGCATGGCTACAACAAATACAACAAGACAAAAACAACAGATTTTGTTGTTGGATAAACAGTTTTTAATGCTAAAATTTAAAACAATTGGACAATTCAGAATAATAAGAATAATTTGATGTTAGAAAACTAAAACAAATTTTGAGCTAGAATAAATTTTGAAAAACAGCTGACGAGTTGCAGTCACTTGTTATTAATACACTATGGATGGTATCATGAGGTCAGAGGACAAACTCATTTCAAAAATCAGCTCTCAGGACAGAAACAAGCTGATAAAATATGTTATCAGAAAACCATCTACGTGAGAAAACAAAGGCATACTATTTTTAATATTTTTCAATCCTCAGAGCATAATATCACTTCAATACCAGGCTCAGCTGTAATAGCTTGTTTATCTTTTGCTTCGGTTGCATAAAAACCTCTACAATTACTAAAAAAATCTATTATATTTTTAATTTATTAACATTTAATATTTCAAATAACAACTTCATTTTGCATCAAATTGAAATCGACCTTCGTAACTTGTGGTTTATTTAAACGACCCTCTGCCCATTCCTGAGGATGGACTTTCTTACGATGGTGATGCATATTAGCATTCGTTTTAAACGTTTTCTCGCAGTATGGACATTGGTAAAGATCCTCACCGGTATGTGTTGCCATATGTTCGCGCAATACTCTAGGAAATTTAAAGGCTTTATCACAAAGAGTGCATTTATGCTTACGTCCCGATATATGAACATTTCGTTTATGTGTAAGAAGTGCTATTTCAGAGGTAGCAACTTTCCCACATTCACTACAGACGTAAACGGTCGTTCGATCCTGATGCATAAGCTTTTTGTGGCGTTTTAAGCTTGAGCGGGAATTCAATTCACTTTCGCATAAATCACAGGGCCACTTTTGTTTTTTAACACCTGCATGCTGTAGCAAATGTTGACGCATTGTATAGTGATTGTGTAAAGTTTTGCCACACTGATCGCAAATAAGTGTAGCATTGTGAACGTAGCGTATGTGTAGGTTGCGTTTTTGTTCGGAAGCAAAAACTTTGCCACATTCTTGACAAGTGTGCGTCAAATTAGTCTCATGTGTTACCATGTGAACTCTTAAGGAATTTTTATTGGCCAACATTTTTAAACAAGTAGGACACTCTAGGCTACGCTGTTTGCCTTCCTCACTGTGCAGTTCCTTGATATGCTTGGCCAAGTTTCTGCTGTTTGTACTGCATTTACCACACACGTCACAACGATAGGCATTTGGATCTATATGCAAACGTATGTGCTCGACTATATGGTAACGACTGCGGAATTTTCGATTGCAGCACACAATGTAAGACTTTTCACCCGAATGTTCTTTATTAAAGTGTTTACGTAATAAGGTGAAATTTGGAAAAGTTTCATTACATTTTTCGCAATCCAATTTTGACCTCCAGGCCGCGATAAACGCATCATTTTCTAATGTTTTTAGCTGGTTATCAATTACATCCCTTGTATTGCATACATCATCATGATCGTCATTATGATCAAAAATTTTGGAATCATTTGAATGCTCGTTCTCAAAAGTACACTCCTTAACGGCTAACTTTTCTTTTTTATATACATGGTCTTCACTTTTACTAAGAGTATTTCTTTTTGTCAGAGACTCTTTATACTTAGCTTTTTGTTTATTTTTTGCTTTAATCTTAAGAAAACTTTCCAGCAATGGACTTTCATCATCTGAACTAGTTATACTATTTCCTCCTAGATCTTCTGGATCGCAAAAAACATAATTACTATCTTGTTTATCAATTTTTTGATGATCAATTCTTTCAGGCTCTAGTTTGACAACTGACATAATTTCATTTACATCTTCCAGTTTAGAATGAGCCACATAAACATTTTGTTGAAAAGAATAGAAATCCTGTATATGTTTCCAGCATATTGAACATAGAAATGGAATGCTCAGCTCCTGATCTGAGATCAATATCTAATAAAATGTGAATAAGTATTGTCTGCAGAAATAGCTTTAGTTAAAATTTAAATCTTTACAAACCATTGGATCGAAATATTTGCTGGCCATATTGTAAGCTGCATTGCATTGGCCATTGGTATCAAATAATGGTTGACAATCATTTTGAAAAGTTTCTAAGCATAGACGACAGAACTTGCTAAAAGACATTTAATTTCTTTAAAGTTTAATTTGTTTATACAAATGAGGAAATAAAAACAAAAGAATAATACTAAATCACAATAGAGAAAACTATTTATAATTCACAATTAACAAATTACACTTAAGGTTTACACACTGTCGAGTTAGAGCTTATTGCAAGGATATACAATTGTCCAGGGGAGAACATTTTAATTTTTTATACCCTTCACCACCATAGGTTAGGTTAGGTAATAAAGGAGGTGTCAAAGACACCTACACTCGGAGACCCCAGGGGTCCATTGTGATCCTTTAACAGAGAGGGAGAAAAGAAAGAATGAAGAAAGAAAGAATGAAGATAGGGAAAGAGTAAAGGTAGTAGAGAGTTGAAGAGAAGACTACCCTATCTAGGCCAGTTGAGACCCGTGATGAACCCTACAATATCAATTAACCTACACTGTTGTAGATCCTGTAGGTCAGCAAGGAATCTGCTGCCTAGAAGTTTAAGTCTTAGGTTTTGCAGCCTTGGACAGTGACAGAGAATGTGTTCCACCGACTCGGACGAATCCTCATCTAGACATAGTCTGCAGAGGTCTGAAATGCTGCTATCCCACCTATGTAGCCTCGAATTTAAGGCCCAATGTCCCGTAAGTAACCCTATACATCTTCCTAAGCTTGACCTATTTAGACTTAATAGAAGCTTTGTACCATTACTGTCCAGTTTAGGCCATATAGCTCTAGATGTCCTACACGTAACCATGTTACCCCACAGCCTTGTGGTTTCCTGGCTAGTCCAGGACTTAATGCCTAGATACAAGTGACAGATAGGCGGAGCCAAATCCAACACTCTTTGGCTTAGGTCTAGACTTGAGCCTTGTCTGGCAACTTCGTTGCCAACGATGTCACAATGACCCGGAACCCAGCACAATCTAATCCTATAGCAAAGTGATAGCTCATGAAGAGCTATCCTACATTTTTTGACTAATTTTAAGGTAACCCTATAACCCCGCAACGCCTTGAGCGCGGCCTGGCTATCGACATAAATTGTCACCTCACTGTTAGCAGCTATAAGACCCTGAATGAGCTCTGTAGCCTTCCAAATGGCAAAAATCTCTGCCTGGAAGACACTGCACTCATCCGCGAGTCTAAAGGATTTCCTAATATTTTGATCCCACAGGAAAACTCCAGAACCAGTCCCGCAATCCATTTTTGATCCATCCGTGAAGATCGAAAAGCCTTGAAAAAATGCTGTTTGCCCATTCCAGTCGGATCTTTCGGGGATTACGATCTCTGGAGCTGAGCTGAACATTAGTTCCTTGACTAAATAGTCAGATCGTGGTAGACCTGACTCCAAGCCCCGGGAGCCTGTTAAGCTCAGAATACTGGAGTGTCCCACATGCCTAAACCTAAGCATACCCGACTCGTACAGCCTTACTAGACTTCTCATAGACATCCCCTTAATGAAGATATCAAGGGGGTATAACGACAGCATGATGTCTAGGGCTGCTTGAGGTGTGCTTTTAAGGGCACCGGTTATACCAATACTAGCACAACGTTGTACCTTGTTGAGAGAAGTAAGAAAAGAACCCTTGCTAACTGCTTCCCACCATACTGCGCAACCATATGTTAAAACAGGCCTTACAATTGTTGTGTAAATCCAATACACAACTATCGGTCTTAAGCCCCATTTTTTACCCACGGAATTCCTGCAGAAGTAGTATGCGTTTAGCCCTTTTTTCATTCTTTCCTGTGTGTTTCTCTTCCAAGATAGCTTACTGTCCAAGATAATCCCTAGAAATTTGGCTTCCTGCGACAATCTCAGCTCTACACCATTCAGCACAGGAAGTTTAAACCTTTCAACCTTGTACCTTCTGGTGTAGAGGACCAACTCCGTCTTGTCGGGGTTAATCCCCAGTCCTTTATTACTGGCCCAGGAGGAAAGTTCTCCCAGAACCGATTGCATAATATTACTTATTCATGCATAATATTACTTATTCCACCATAGGCACAAACATCAGCACAAACTTATAATACCCTTTATAAGTTTGTGCTGATGTTTGTAACGCATAGAAATATTTGTCTTAGACCCACCTTTTAGTATACCAATAGACTTAGAATCACTTTCTGAGTCGATTTAGCGATGTCCGTCCGTCCGTCCGTCCGTCTGGCTGGCTGGACGGCTGGCTGGCTGGACCCCCATGTAAACCTTGTAATCAAACTACAGATCGCAATTCTAAAGATAATTTGATGAAATTTGGCACAGATAATTTTTTGATAGTGGGACTATGGCTATTAAAATTCGTCAAAATCGGCCCATTATTTATGGTACCCCCCATAGGCCCCACTTCCGGAATTGATATTGTGGCCACAAAAACCAATATTTTTCATTAAATTGAAAACCTATACTGCTAATGTAAACCAAAATTACTGTACCAAATTTCGTTGAAATCGGTCGATTTGACCATAGCTCCCACACATACTCTTCTGTCAAAACGCACTAAATGAGAAAAAAATTAGTAAAACGCTCGTAAATCTGAAGATAATGAGAATTTTGAGTTTACATTTTGCATACATAATTCTTATTAAAACTGTAATCAATTTGCCAAATTTCGAGATAATCGGTCCACATTTGACCCTAGCTCTCATATAAGTCTAAATGACGGAAGCAGCTTATATATATATAAGTTTTGAGAAAATGTTTGTATGATGGCAAAATTTAGCAAATATTTATCTTTATACAGCAAAAAGAGCATCTTTGAGCTTAGTGGGTAAGGGAATCGTATGTTCGGGCTTGACCAATCATAGCACTTTCTTAGTTGTTTTCTTACGATTCCGTTTTTGCGGAGAATAGGAAAGAATAACTAAAATAATCTGTTGTAAAATTTTGTATTTTTCATAAATCATGAACATAAATATTTTGTCAGGCCAATACAAAATAACGTCTGTAAGAGTAAAGATGATTTTCAAAATGTTGTCTAAAAATAGTAAATTTTTAAAAACTTCATATACAAATTAAGTTTAAGAAAAATTTCCTATAAATACTTAAGTTATTCTATAAAAAGTCAGTTTTCAAAAATATCCTAAAAATCATAATTCACCGAATCCCATTTTAAAATACTTTTTCCTCTTTAAGAGGAAATATATTTGTCTGGCAACACAACTTTTATATTATTTGTTTTGCTGAAAACAACCCTGTTGTTCATTTTATTTCTTTACATACCATTCGTAAACAAAGGAAGACATATATTGTGAAAAAATATACAAATTTTTATTTATTTATGAAAAAAGTAAAATATAGTTTAAAGAAATGTCTTTGACATCATTGTGTCGTTTGTGTGTTTGTCCTTTCCATGATTGCAAGCAATTATATGATGAAAACGGCCAGTGTAATGAGGCATACGATATAGCCACCAAATATTTTGACCCAATGGTTAGTACCTATTACAAATTTGTTTAAAAGATTTAATCAAACATAAAAATTCATTAATAATTTACATTACATCTAGTTATTAAACCCCGGGCAAGAAGTAAATACACCGGCAATATGTATAGAATGTTGGCAGCATATTAGTGACTTCTATAGCTTTCAACAGTCTGTGTATACAGCCCAGTCCAAGTTTGAAGATGTTAAACAAATTGTTCCAGTTGTCAAACTGGAAGAAGAATGTATTGATGAAACACTTATTGCAAGTAGTGAACCACAAACTGATACTTTATTGGCTGACGAACTAAAAGATGAGGAACACATGTCTGATATTGATGATTTCGACACAAGAGATGACAATCCATTTAGTTCAGAAGATGAGTTACCCCTATTGGAAAGTATTAAGAGAGTGAGCAAGAAAAAAACAAGTCCTAAAAAAGCTTCCAAAAAAGAGGATACATCAGAAAGTACAGAAAAGGCGACAATTCTTCCAAAGAAAAAAGAAAAGCGTATTAAAAAGGAGAGTAGCCGTAAAACAAAAGCAAAACTTACAGAAGCCGTTAGTAAAGCGGAATCGTCTGAAGAACTAAATGCATCTGCTAGCAATAATGACAATGAACAAAATAGTAGCCAAAATGAAAATAATGAGACCAATGACAAAGTCAGCTACAACAAACAAAGAACCTTGGAAAATGATGCATATATAGCTGCCTGGCGTAGTGAGTTGGAATGTGAAATATGTCATGTCACATTTTCAAATTATACCTTATTGCGAAAACATTTTGTACAAGAGCATCCGGGAGAGAAGTTTTATGTATCATGTTGTCAACGCAAATTTACACATCGTTTTCACATAGTCGAACACATACGCCTACATATGGATCCAAATGCCTTCAAATGTGAAATATGTGGTCGCTGCAGTACCAACAGTCGTAATTTAACTAAACACATACGTGAATTACATACTGAAGAGGGAAAGTTACGGCCTTTTGAATGCACAGTTTGTCACAAATCTTTCATAAACAAGACCGTTCTGAGAATACACATGGAGACACACGAAACCAATCTCACCCACATGTGTAGGGAGTGTGGCAAAGGTTTTCCTTCTGAACAGAGACGTAATCTGCACGAAAAATCCGTACACAATGCTGATCGAATTTGTGATCAATGCGGCAAAACATTACATGGTCCATATGCTCTCAAAAAGCATCTGCTGGAACATGCTGGCGTACAGAAGCGTAAATGGCCCTGTGATATATGTGGAGCCGAATTGCATTCGCATTCTAGTTTGAAAAGACACAAACTCATTACGCATCATGATGGCTCTACAGTATATGTATGTAGCGAGTGTGGTAAGGTGGCCACTACTGAAATGGCATTGCGAAGTCATAAGAAAAATGTACATCAAACCGAACGTAAATTTAAATGTACAATATGTGAGAAAAGTTTTAAATTTGCCATTGTACTAAGAGAACATATGGCTACACACACAGGCGAAGATCTGTATCAGTGTCCTCATTGTACGAAAACTTTCAAGACAAACGCTAACATGCATCACCATCGCAAAAAGGCTCATCCGAAGGAGTGGGCAGAGGCGCGCATAAATAAGCCGCAAGGAACAAAAGTTGATTTTAATTTGGTACAAAATGAGGTAGTCATATAGATGTATTTTAATGGACTTTACAAGGGATAAATGTATATGTGAAAAGTTGAATACGGGCAAATTTGAAAGGGCTACAGTTTGTTGGAATCACTTTTGTTTATGGTATTTTGGGTTAAGTCATTTATATTGTAATAATTTCAATACAATTTAAAAAATAAAATTTTGTGGCTTTTGAAAAATCAAGTATATTTGACCATCTTTGGCTGCAATACTTTTTCATATGTAAATAGCAATACAAAGAATTTTTAATTTCGAAATTAACCTTATATGGAGGTATCATCCAATGGGCTGACACTGCCGAAATAACGCCAGTAAAGGTTTTAAGTTTAATCAACCCTAATCAAAGTGAAACCGATATTGACTTCTAAGTAAAAACATTAAAATAGTTACAAATTAAACTTTGTATTTATTTTTTTCATTCTTATACAAAATAAAAATTCATAAAAAGTACATTTAGTTTTCACCGGCTGGGCGGATGATGTCAGAATCACCAGGATCGGTGATGGACATGGTGCAGACACGGAAGTATTTACCGCAAGCAGTACCCAATTCAATGTTGGTGCCACTGTAGTGTTGAACTTCAGTCTTGGCCAACATGGCGTAGTATTCAATTTCGGATTTTCTACAATTAAAAATAAACAAACATTAATATTGTAAACCTCTCAATAAATAGAATGAAGAAAATATTTTTATATTTATCGATCAGAAAGAGTCTCTAGTATAAAAATATTATCAACATAATAAAATCTGCATTATACATTCATCATAGAAATAAAAAAAAATCAAAACATGTCAAATTCAAAGAAAAACTCACTTGTTATACCATTCAAAATTCAGCAGGAACATCATTTGGAAGTCTTGAAAGTGTAACTATAGTATTTTGGTCAGTTTTATTATGGGTATCTTGTTTTAAAATATTTGCTGCACCCATCCCTTTTCAATGTTTTGTGGAAACATACTTCTCAGTCTCTGACAAGACTCCATATGATTCCCGTTGAAGTAGTATGGTATAAGCGATTCACATGCATAGTTTTTTCTCCAATAGTTAAAACTATTGCTAACAAAATCCTCACCTCAAAGCAGGGGTATTGCTGGCGATCAATACCAATTTAGCTTTGCCGTGACGCAAGGTCTTCAAAGTCTGTTTGTAACCCAAGCAGCATTTGCCAGATTTCATAACCAAAGCCAATTTAGCGTTGGTGGATTCCAAAGCCTTTTTCTGTAATTACAAAGAATGAGGTTAGTTTTCGTTTGTTTGTTAAAAGCACATGCAGTATAACTTACTTGTTTCTTGACGGCAACCATGTTGATATTTTCCTTAAATTGATTTATTAATCAATAGCAGATCTAAAAATTAAAGAGATTTTAAGTTATTGTTTGTTTTAAAGCCTAATATTCGTAATTGTTCAAATAAATAATTTTAATAATTATTTTATTAAGCTGAAGAAAATGCACCCACCTCCTTTGACGGATACTGGAAAAAGAAAGATATTTGGCAAAAACGGAAATAAGTAAAAAATTATATGTCAAAATGACATTTGATAACTTGTGTTCAGTAAGCATAACTCGTAGTGTTGTAAAGTCAAAAATTATTAATCACGGCGTTACCAGTGTTTTTGGTATTACTTTCAGTGCTTTTTAAATTGGTTGTACCTAATATTAGGAACTTCAGTGTGTATAAAGCAGTGAAGGGCACTAACAAATATGCAAAATTAAAAAACTCCGTAGTGTGTTTTCGCTTTATCAAATGTGTTTTTTAGCGAATCATCAAATTTGTTGGTGAGTGTATAAAATCTGGAGTGTAAAAGTATTTTATATATTATATCGTCCTAAAACTTATATGTAAAAATAGTTTTCAATGTTGTTTTAAAAAAATTTCTTGCGTGGAAGGCAGTTTGCAGTTGTGACAAAAGAGGTCAAGCATTTATGGCTTTCAGGAACGATAAGCACAGAAAGTTATATAACGGAGTGCCTACAACACATCATTATATTATGAAAAAATGCCCTTAAGTGATAATCAAACAATATGATAATTTTTCTACCACTTAAATATATCCAACAAAATAAAACTTCGGTCTGTGGGAAGGTATTGGGCTCTTGAAAAAATTAATAATATAGGAAAGATGTCCCAAAACGTGTTTGATTTTAAAAGCATGACGACTTCACAATTTAAAATGGAACTGCTTACCAACTTAAAAATAGATTTAATTCAAAAATATTTGAAATTTATACTTTAATAGCCTGTGAGTCACTCAAATTCGATTTAATTTTGGTTCCACTATTTCGAAGCCTTTCGCTCGTTTCTATTCGAAAGCAAAATAGCATGTGGCTCATTTTGACATTTGCTTTCGCATGGCTGGCAATTTGTTCAAAATAGTGGACTAGAATTTTACATGAAAATACTTACGTTTTCTGTCGACTTGTTTTTCGACTTAACTTTCGCATAAAATAAAGTTAGTATAACGCAAAACAGATTTTTTTCGTATATGATAAGAAAGAAAACACTCTTTCGAAATCGTGGAACATGCTATAAAATTCAGTTCACATCGATACTTTTATTATAATATACATACATATATAAGTATACATATATAGTGATTTTATACATTACTTGAATATATAAATTAAATCTTTTGCTTATCTATTTAAATATCGTTTTATACATATACAAGATATCTACTCATTGTTTAATTAATAAAATAATGTGACAGATAACTGATTCCTCATCGCGCAGGCTAAATGTATCCCCTAAACTGATTTAACTGACAATTTAACATTAAATTTAAAAAAAATTACAGATTGATAAAAGAGTACATGCTTTATTAAAATTTTAACAAATTATTAATTATTAAATAAACTAACTTTTTTAAACTTTATTTACTATAAAACTACACCAAGCAAAATTTCGAAAACTACAATTTTCGTAATTTTTCAAATGTTATACAGCAAACTCTTTAATTTACCAAGTCTCTGATCCAATTGTATTGTCATAAATCGTGATTTTAAAGTAGGAAGATAAACTTCGAAAAAACTTATTCAAATTAAGAAAAACCAAGTGAAATCTTCGTACTTTTAATAAAAATATCTTGGTACATTATGATTTTTATGAGTTTTTTTTAGAAGAAATTTGCATTTCCGACTGGGTAGTTCCAAATCTTTGTTAATTAAAGTCGTGTCCAAATGGTGTCACTTTAATTAAATTATTTTGAAAATAGTACTTTTTCTTTCTTTTTGTTTCCTTTTCTTCTATTATCCTTGACTCCCAGTGGAGAATAGGCCTTCAACCTTCTTTTCGTTTAAAGATCATACAATTTTTGAAACAAACACAGATTGTTTTTAAAACAAAGTCGAGAAATGACAGCTACATAGAGCCAATGTTGAAATAGCAGAAAAATTTTACTGATTTTTGTTTTATGTTTTAGTCTTTTCAACTTAATTTCTAAAACCAAGCAATAATAATTCTTCAAATTTTATCACTTGTCACGTTAGTCTATTTTAATACGAACCATAGTTGTGCCATGATACGAACATTTTTTTCTCAATAAGATCCAAAAATGACAATGTTACAGCTGAACAATTGAATTATCCACTGTTCAGAAAGTACTCAAAAAACAACAATTTGTATTGAAAAATTTGCAAGGGAACAAGTTTGAGTAAGTTTGGGTTGTTTCGTTAAAGTACGGGAACAAACATATTAGTGACAAAAAATATTAAAAAATTTGCTGTCATTTTCTAATTTTTAAACCAATCTGCTTCTTGTAAGACGCAGTATGTCTGTATTGAAATACACTTATGTCCATAGAATAAAATACAAACATTTGTATATCTTATGTTAAAAAAAAGTTAAGTTGAAAAGAGCGAAATTTCGAAAATTCATAAAATTTTTTATGAAATTTGAACTTTTTTCCATTGTATCTTTGTTACTTTTTGACTTACATTTACCCAAGGCGAATTCATTACAGGTGGTGGCAAGAATACAACAAATACAACATGACAAAATGAAACCCCATGTTGTTTTTGTAGGTTTGCTTACATTTTGTCAAATTTTTGTTCGTTAAATTTCCAGGCGAATTCATCAGCTGGGCTCTTGATACCACTTTCATTATTACACTATGCATTTACCCATGAAATAAATATTAATAATATTAATCATAGTGTAATAATGAAAGTGGTATCAAGAGCCCAGCTGATGAATTCGCCTGGAAATTTAACGAACAAAAATTTGACAAAATGTAAGCAAACCTACAAAAACAACATGGGGTTTCATTTTGTCATGTTGTATTTGTTGTATTCTTGCCACCACCTGTAATGAATTCGCCTTGATATTAATATTATTAATATTTATTACACGCATATACTTACGACCGATGATTGTTTAAGTAATTTTATTATATTCAATAGGGAAAAAACGAAAACATAATCCGACAAATATTTTGCGGACATCTTTTTCAAAAACGCAAAAAATTTTAATTTTGGAGTATCTCGAAAACTATTCTACTTTTGACCATTCTGACAAATTCGGATACAATTTTACATAAAAATTGGCTTTCAGATTTGTTTGGTCAAAAAACCGTTACGTAGTGTTGTTTTAATTTGTTTAAGTTAGAAGCAATGTTATCTTTAATGATTTATTACATTTATATGATTCTTACCATCTAATTTCCGTGTTATCTAAAGCTACTAATAAATCAGCTATATTTTTATAACCTTGAGTAGGCGAAACTTTTTTAAGATCTTTTTCATCGTGGGTAATTAAAAGACTAGACCATCCAGCATTAAGGGCACCGACATAATCTATTTCAAACGTATTACCAATATGCAGGGCTTCATAAGGATTCACTTTGCTTAGCTCTAAGGCTTTCTGGAATATATTTTTGTCGGGTTTTTGAAACCCGACTTCATAAGAAGTTAATACAAAATCAAATTTATCCAGTAAATTCATTTCCTTGAGTACTTCTCGTAGACTAGGATCATTATTTGATATTACACCAATTGTTTTGCCAGACTCACGTACTTTTTGTATTAGCTCTTGACCGCCTGCCATTGGATGCCAACATTCATTTGTACGATAGATTTTTATTAATTTTTCACTTAATACCCTAAGTGTTGTCCTATCAATATCGGGCTTTACGCATAGAAATATATTGGATACTAATTGTGACCACCAGTCCTGCCAGGTAAAGTTGGGCGAGCTTTGTCCAAAATTTGGATGCTGCTTATTGATAGCTTTAAATTCTTTTTTAAAACATTCTGCCAAGGTTTTTTGATCTATACCATGTATTCCTAGTTGGGCGGCTGTCTTGGCATACTGATCAGCCGGTGGTCTACTGAAGTCAATCAATGTTTCAGTTATATCAAATGTTATTAAACGGAATCTTTGTAAATTGCGTAACAGCATTGTGAGATCAACGATCTTAAAATTTTTAAAATTAAGAATATTAAGATAAAATATTTTACATATGAACTTATTTAACTTATTTTAAAATTCCTTTGTTATTAATGAAAAAGCCGTAATACTTTTGTTTTTATATTAATTGTGAATGAAAATATAAAATGACAATCCGATAAATTAAGTCAATCACAATGAAAACAAAGTCGCTCAAAGTGACGGCGCAGTAAAACTACAAAATTTATTAGGGCTCAATAAACGCTATTTATTTTAAAATAATTAATACTTTCCAGTAGATTTTTATTAAAATTATCTTAGAGAATATATTGAGTATTTAAATTATTCATATTACTACATCAAACTGCTATTACAGGCTTTATTAATTTAACCACAACCGCTGATCCGCCGATGAATGTAATGCTTAGACTTTGTACTATGACTTAAACAAAATTTTGCTTCTGTTCAAATGAATTGTTTGTGGATAGAATATTTTAAAAATGTCGGAAGATATTCCTTGCAAGAAATCAAAATCTGAAGAAATTTATGAAGATTTAGGTTCAGTTAATGTTAATACACCAGCTGATGGAAACTTACCAGAACCCTCTGATCTTCCTAATCCCACTCCAAACGTTGCTCAACAAAGAACAAAATTAACATTTAAAAACCCGAAATATAGTTATATTGAGCCGGGTGGTAAAAAATTCATATGGAAATCCCTTAAGCAAATAGTAACGCAAGAAAAGTCATTACCCTGGCCAGAGGATGCGGTTTTGTGTAAGTTTTTTTTGTAAACCAAACATGGAAGTGCTTCAAATTAAATTGGTATTATGTTAAATAAAACTTAAACTGAGACAGCCTCGTTCATCAACAACTTTGATGACATTTAATATTTTTAGATTTATCGACGTTGCTTTTACAGTTGCTTCCGTTAACCGACCTACCCCTTCAAGTAGGTCGGTTCGTTTATGCCTAAAATTGGACATGTTCTGGGACACCTTTCCTTTATTCTTTATGTAAACAAGATTCCAATCAATACCTTTCCATAGGCCGAAGTTCTAGTTAAAAAGATGGCTAGCATCTCTTCTGTTTTTTTTTTTGGTGGATAATCTTTCTAGACATTGACCCGTATATCAATCCCGTTTATGACTTCAGCCCAGTATGGAAGCTTTAGGCCCTTTTTGAAAAAGTACCTTTTTTCCTCCTGATACATGATTTTTTTTAGTGAAAATATTATTTGTTGCATTATGGATAAGTTTTGCCTATTTTATTCGGAACACTCCTTGCAAAAAATATACTTTATTCTTTTCTTTATTATTATTCTTTTCACAGATAACTCCCTGAATGCGCCACCTTCATTAAAACCAGCAAAGAAGTACTCTGATATCTCTGGCTTAGAAGCACCATATACAGATCCTCAAACAAAGCTACACTATCACAATGCAGAAGAGTTTCGTATTATAAGAACCTTACCCTCCGATATTATACAGGGCTATTTAGCCTTAAGAGGAGCCACAAATATTGTGGGCTAAAAACACATAACTTTAAGAATATGCAAAATTATTTATTAATTTTAAACGCTTTCTTTCATTCGAAATTTGCTATTGTACAATTTCGTAATTAGAACATAAGAGGATATAATATTGTAAAATAAACGAGTACAGTTTTTTTTAAATAAATCGAAACTAAAATTTAAACATTAACGATAGATTGTTTTTAAAAAATTGTAATTAAAGCAAAAACTCCATATAGAAGAGCACAGGGATATGCAATAAGAACTTGTTGATGATCCATGGAATATGCTGTTACAAATAGTTTTGATGCTGATAATGAACACCAAAATATGCAAACACCAGCAACTATTAAGCCAAGTGTGCCTCTGTTAGTAGAATAAAAGGAATTAAAATAAGTATAATATATAATAGGAAATATATTAACTACTACTTACTGTATAGTAATTAAAACATTAATACCAGATAAGACGACCATTGGAAGAAGGCAATAACCCAAAACAGAAACTACTGCTCCTAAGGTCACAGAGGCTTGTGAAGCCATTAATGTGAGTAAGAAATAAAAGGCAACGCATCCCATTACGCCAATGCCATAAATATATGAGAATGTCACTTTGCCACTCTATAAAATTAAAAGAAAATTGGTAAGTTATTTATATAGAAATAAATGAAATGTATTTATAATTACCAACAGTAAGAAACCACCCAATGCCAAACAAAAAACTAAAGGACCAGCCATGTCTGTATCCTGTAAAATTGATTGATCAGTTCCACGCATGGGGTTGAGTACAGCCAAAGTCTATTAAAGTGTAAAAACTCTTGTAGTATAACAAAGTTTTGCAAATACATAAGATGTATTTGTTAAAATTACCTTTTGAAATATATGGCTTGGATTAATACCCAACTCTTCTAATAAAGGTGGCTCATCATCAAACTCTGTGCCGTCGCCGGTAGCCTTATATTGTTTATCTTCATAAGGATTCGAGGCATAAACATTGGGATCATAAAATGAACTCATAGCACTTCCGGCACCAGCGCCGGCATTGCTGCTGTTGTAATCATAATTTGGTGGCACTGAGGGTTGAGTGTTATCAAAACTCTGGAAATTTCTACAATAAAATTCAAGTTAGTAGTTTTACATTCTTAAATAATTAAATTAAAAGTCATTGGCTTACAATTCCTGATCAAATTCTGGCATTTCAAAGTTGTAGGCATTGTCCGTCGGACCTGACGTGTAAAAATCATTTGGTGAGCCAAAATTTGCCATTTTTTCTAATTGCTTTACCAATGTGTTTAATATTCTAATTTCTTTTATATTTTAATAATTTTTAAGACAAGAACAAATAGAAAATTAGTAATTTAACAGTTTAATCTTTATTTTTTAATAATACCACGAAAGCAAACAAGATGAAAGATTGACAATTCTCTGCTGTCACGGCCGAAGAGAAATATCTGTGGTGTTAGCACGACTTTATAATACAACTCTGTAGACAACCGTTATTTTTAAAAATTGCATAAATGCAGAAATTTTTTACAAATCTAGAATTTTTTTTAACACAAACGGCGTTATGTAAATCTAGTAAACAGGGTGGGCAAATTATAGGTTAGGACAGGATATATACTTATATCATGGGTTAGGAAGTATTTTTTTTTTCATATTATGACTTTTATTTGGTAAACAGCTGTGAAATTGTATTTATAAACCGCTACTCTCTTGAACAAAGTATATTGTGAAAACTCACTAAAAATTGAGTGAAAATACCGCATTTTAAACAAAATCATAATTAAGTAAACAAATAAATGATACATTACTTTTGCATATATAAATGTATATAAACAAAGTTGCAGTCATGAAATCACGTCAAATATTTATCTGTTGGTAAGTCTACTTTTACATTAGTCAGGTTTGGCTTATCAAGTCTTGAATTAGTATGAGAAAAAAATGACAGAATTACAATTGAGCAAATCTGACCGTACTATCAAGTTTACGAAAATTTTGAAAATTTGTGTGAAATTTAAGGAAAATAAAATGAAAACTGATAAAGAAAATGTTTGTGTATGAACGTGAATGCAGGTTCAAAAGAAATTTAAAGAAAAACTGATCAAGTAAACTTGATTCGTGTGAAACAGGACTAAGCAACAAAAAATAGTTTCGAGGAAAGGCATCACGTATGTGCACTTCAAGTTTACATGCAAATTATATATCCGTCAGACGGCAATCAAAACGGTGGTTCCTAAAATGCAATCGCTGAGGTACACAAAGCGTCACGTCGGATATAAACGTCAAAAATCGTATGTTCTTTTTATCGTTTAGATCGATTATATTTTTAATTAGAAACAGTTTGGTGTTTTCAGAATTTTTCTATCTAAAATAAAGCAAATATAGCAAAATGCCAAAGGGTTAAATGAAAAAATGGGTTCCAAATTTTGTAAAAAGAGCCGACGTCTACCGACACAGCGAAATTTCTACATACATCGAAGTGCAAACAAAATAGGAGTGATTCTACAACTAGGAAATTTTATATACAGATAAGACAAATTAAAAAAGAGCTAAGTTTGGCTGAAATTATTCGACTCCTTAGGGTCTTGGACCACCATATTTTCACATATTTTTCTTTTCAATGTATTAGTCGCAATTCTTAACAGCATTTGATGAAATTAGTTGATTTACAAAAATGGTTGAAATCAGTTGACTCCTTGGGTATCTGCCTTGAATCTCCATTTTTCACCAATTTTGTGTTCAGTGCATAAGCCGCAATTCTCACCAGCATTTTAAAAAATTCGGCACACGTCTATTAATTGATCCAAGAAAGCTTTATAGTCATTTTAGTTGAGATCCATTGACTCTTGTTTTTGTTCTCAATGTTTAAGCCGCAATTCTCACCAGAATTTGAAAAAATACGGCACACGTCTATTAGTTGCCCAAAAACGTAACGCTATTTTCGCACATTTTAATAGAAATACGCACACAAAACTCCTCCACTGTAACAAAAGTCATATCCCCTCCACCCTAAGAGCGTTAAGTAATATATAAACAGGCCCTTAAATGCAATTTGATTAAAAAGATAAGACTAAACGACTGCAACACTTTTCGCTTAAATTATGCGTAACAATTTACATAACTTTTTCGTAATATTTTGAATTTTGCTCTACGATTGGTAAATTTATGCGATTTTTTTTTTGATCAATTTAAAGAAAAGTAATTTCGTTTTTTACGTGGATATGATGGTAGCATCGAGCAAAGCCGAGCCAACTTAGTTTTTGTCCAAAGAAAAATGAGAACACTGAATTTTGTAGAGTTTTTATTTTATTTCCTGATATCTCCTAAACTATATACGAGATTAAGTTGTTTTCTTCTGCAGACCCAAACCAAGGTTCTGTATATTTTTGAGGTAATTATCGGTTATTTCCCACAAAATAAATGAAACTTATATTTGACTTATATTTTATCTTTCATTTGGTTTGAATTTTTTGGTAAAATAACCGAATTATCTCAAGATATATCTAAAATCGATCGATTTGAAAACGATCGATTTCCATCACATACCTGTATAACACATAATATAACTTGTTCTTAAAAACAATTATTGATCTTAATATCTAGACTCTTCTCTATAGAACTCCATCATTAGATTTTTTAAAAGCGGTGGTCAAAAAATGGCTTCTTTGCAGCAGAAATACGATCGTAATATTTGACAAACCATTTAGATGGAATCTGGAAGACTTTTACTTATTCCATTATCGTGATCTCGTATGGCTTCTGGTGCATAAGGTCATGAAATGTATATGTGGTAATGACAGTTAATGCAATCCATCTTGATGTGATGCATTTGGTAGATATTGTGTCAGTCTTTGCGACATTAGGAAGATTTGACTCTTGACTTGGGTAAATCTTCTTCTGTTATCCTTGACTCCCAGTGGAGCATAGGTCCTCAAAATACTGTCCAAATATTGGGTTGCTTTCTTTGGAAAGGGTATAGTAGAGCGGTGAAATGTGGTGAAAAGGGGAGATAAAGCTTTTTATGTTATTCAACATTGTAATTACACGTCATGACTATTTTTAGAATAGTCAAGTTGCGCCATTTGTTGTTATTTAGATTCATTGTTTTTATGCATTTTGTTCTATAACCAATTTTATTTCTTTTACATCGACTTCGTTTTATTGCTGTAGACTTACAGCCGATGGAAAATGCTGTTGTAATAAATAATTTGTAATAGATATAAACCAGGGCTCAATATGATATGTTATGTTTAGTAGTCGACTCCCATCGGTGGGTCAGTATTTATGCGAGTAATTTACCGGTTTAAGAACACACAGTGGTGCATATGAGGTTTTAATACCCACCATAAAATAAATGGGGGATATATTGAAATTGTCATTCCGTTTGTAATTTCCTTAATATTGACTTAAAAACCAAAATTGATGTATATTCTTAATCCTTATGGAATTCTAAGACATCCATCCATTTGACCATAGCTCCCATATAAAAACTTATGGAAACACAAAAATACCAAAAAGAGGGGATTTATGTCCGTCTGCCCGTCCAATAAAAGCACTATAGCGCCTTAACGAAAAATCTAGAGGGACAAAATCTTACAAAAGTATTTTCGATACCTGAGAGTTGTGTATTGAAAATGGGCGAAATCGGTTCACATTTAGTTAGAGCTTCCGTATAATCTTGCGCCGGGAATCACTGATGATAAATTTAATACAATTGTAATAGATATGACGCTATGCATCTAATGGTCAGTATATCAAATTTTATAGGAATCGGTCTATATTTGACCACAGCTTTCACATATGTAAAAACCACTGCCGGAAACCACTAAAATGCCATAAACACCAGCTATTAAACTATAAAATATGAGAGCAATCTACACTAAATTTTTTATAAATAAGCTTTATATAAATACCAACCAGTGTATACAATTTTATGACAATCGGTCAACATTTGGCTATAGTTCTTATATATAACATCCCTTTTTACAATCAAAACAAGTAAGAAAGTATTATAGTCGGCCAAGCCCGACCATACGATACCCTTTACCACTAAGGTCAAAGGTGTTCTTTTTCGTGTATAAAGACAAATATTTGCTAAATTTTGTCATCATACAAACATTTTCAAAAGACTTTAAGCTGTTTCCGTGATTTGGACTTATATAAGAGCAAGGGTCAAATGTGGACCGACTATCTCGAAACTTATTAAATTGAATACAGTTTTTATAAAAATTATGTATGAAAAAAAATAAATTTAATTGTCATTTTCCTCAGATTTACGAGCGTTTTAAAATCACTCATTTAGTCTACTTTTACATTAGTCAGGTTTGGCTTATCAAGTCTTGAATTTATATGAGAAAAACTGACAGAATTAAAATTGATACAAACCTGACCGTACTATCAAGTTTACGAAAATTTTAAAAATTTGTGTGAAACCTAAGGAAAATGAAATGAAAACTGATGAAGAAAATGTTAGTGTATGAACTTGAATGCAGGTTCAAAAGAAATTTAAAGAAAAACTTATCAAGTAAACCTGATTCGTGTGAAACGGGACTTAGTCCTTTTTGACAGAAGAGTTTGTATAGGAGCTATGGTCAAATTTGGACCGATTTCAACGAAATTTGGTACAATGCTTTCCGAGAAGTTCCGAGAAGTGAGATCAATAGGAGGTATTCTAAATAATGGACCGATTTTGACAAATTTAATAGCCATGGTCTCACTATCAAACAAATTATCTGTAGCAAATTTCATCAAATTATCTTTAGAATTGCGACTTGTACTTTGATTACAAGGTTTACATGGGGGTGCAGCCATACGGAAGTACTGACATCGTCAAATCGGTCAGGAAGTAATTCTAAGCCTATTGGTATACTTAAAGACCAACATTTTATGCAGACTCTTGCAATACCTTCCGATCGTGGTTATTCGGTTTTTACTTTAGAGCTGGGGTCCATATATTTTGTTAGGAGTTCCTAATACATCCAGCGTATATAAAGTCTAGACTTAACTTTGATAGCTATCTAATTTCGTATGGTAGCGAAAGGTATAAAAATTGCACCTACATAATTAGATAGCTATCAATCAAAGTTAAGTCTAGACTTTATATACGCTGGATGTATTAGGAACTCCTAACAAAATATATTAACCCCAGCACCTACGAAATTAGATAGCTATAAATCGATGTTAAGTCCAGACTTTATATACGGTGGATACATTAGGAACTCCTAACAAAATATATGGACCCCAGCCCTTAAGTGAAAACCACATAACAACGATCAGAAGGTATTGAAAGGGCCTGCAGATCAGGAGTAACATAGAATAAACCATGAAATAATAATAACAAGGAAGTTTCATTCTCTCTCTTCAGAATTATTTTGAAGTATATTGGGTTTTTGAAGTTTGATATTTGAAAACAAATGAAAGAAAAACGTTGCCACAATAAGAAGAGGGGTACGTAATACATTGGGATTAATTATCAAAAATGTGTAATTTTGAAGTTAATCATATAATAAAGACATTCAATATTAAAGAAATATTGTTAAAACAAATTGTATGATTATTTATCAAACTTTTAAGCAAATATTCATAAGTTTTTTTATGCATAAGGACATATATACTTACATAAATTTTGTCATCATACCAATTCAGAAAAGTGGGATTGTCGACAAAAATATGGTAGCACAAACTTTCACTATCCTAACAAACGTCAGAAAGTTATCATGGCGACGAAAAGAGAGAATGGAACAACCTTCAATTTTATTAAATCATGGAATAAACTAAGATTTGTTGGCACCCTTTGCCCCTGTGGTAGTTAGAAGAACATATATAGATATATACCTGTTCCGACAGAAATTAAAAGATGTACAATAAATATTTTTCTTTTTTCAACTAATTAATTTTCGTTTTATTAAAAATAACTAAAAATACTTAAGCTAAAATAAATTTTAAAATACTGTTGCAGCCCTTAAACTTATTTTGGAATACATTCCTCATCACATTCTACATAATTTCTTTTAAAAAGACAATTTTAATTCTACGAAAGAACATCAAAAATACTCGATTTTTTAAATTACAATTTGTTCCCTTTGAAGACCTTCAGTTGAGGGTCTCATGGGCGGCACCATTAGGGAGCGTCGTAAACGACTGCGTTGTAAGGTATTACGATCTCGTACTGATTGTCTTATTTTATGGCGAGGAGCATTACTGAAATATCCATCTGTGGAACGTTCAGCTGCATTCATGGCTGCCAACATTTCAAAGGCGGCCTTTTTGTGTTCCTTCGTCCAAATGTTAGTTAATTCAGCAGTTTCACGTTTGGAGATGATACGTTCTTCTTTAGTGTTTATGCTAGTGGGCTTTTGTTCCTTATTGACAGTTGGTAGATTTGATTTAGTTGCACTGGAAGCTGATGAGGATGATGTAGATTCTTTATTATTACGACTCAAGCCGAAAATCGAGAGTATAGATTTTCTTTTTGTTGTGGAAGCTGCTGATGATGTCGATGTTGTTGTACTTTCAGAGGAGTCTTCGCTGCTCTTGCTGGAGATACTTGAGTGCATTGATGTGGGATTGCTGTTACCCTGTGCCGACGAGAGTTTACTAATTTTGCTGTCAATATCATAGGTGATAAATTTTTTGGGTGACTGAAATGTGACTTTACGTAGGTTGGGAAAAGCTTTCGCTGCTGGCAATGCCGCCATATTTAATTTGGCCATTGTAGGCTGATGCAATAGTGTAGTATCACTTGGTTCTATGGTGCAATAAGTTTCATCATGTTTTGTAGGCTTTCGAGGTGGTATGGGTGGAGGTAAATTTGGTAGGTTGTTTGCTTTTTCCTCAGGCAGGGGTAGACGTAATCTATCATTAGCACTAGAGGGTCTTAAAACAAAATTGTTTTTTGTACCACTCTCTTCCTTAAATAACTGACATTTTGACACCAAACTTTGTTCAAAGGCTATTAAACGTCTTTCCTTTTCATTCAGTTGTTGTTCGCGAGCATTTAGATCTTCTTCCCTTTGTCTTAAAAGAGATTCCTGGGCCCGTATGGCTTGAAGTCTTTCTTGCAATACATCGTCAAAAACATGGCGTGTAACTGCATCTGGTTGGGATAATGTTTCTAATTTATAGTCCTGGGGTTTTCTACGCTGTTGCTTTATAGTTTTCAGCGTGTCATAATCTATGGTAGCATATTCCTCTTTTCTGATGCTTTCATATAATTCTGGATCCGAAATTTGTAATTTTGAGTTGAGTGGAAATATTCTTCTCTTTGCCGAGTAAAATAGTTCAGCTTTCAAGTCGGGTGTAAAAACTCCGGTGATGCTTAAACGTCTCTGACCATAGCCCTCATTAAAGCTATTCTGTTCCGAAAACATGGTACTGGAAAAGTCGTGCAAAGGACTGTAGTCCAATTTACTGTGGTTATCATTTTCTACATAGAAATCTTGTTGATGCATTTCCACATCCACTAAAACGGGAAATTGATTGCCCAAATCATTGATATTGCGCACTAGAATAGGATGCCTTGAAATCACCTCTATACTGGGCCTTTGTTCATTTTCAACTTCCAACATAAATGCTATAATTTCCTGCAAGTCATCTGAATATATATCGGGTATACTGCTAAATTTACCAATTGATATATTGGCTGATAACTGGTGAAATTCTTTGCCCTTAAAGGGAGGCCTTAAAGAGCACATTTCATATATTAAGCAACCCACGGCCCAGACATCAGATTTACGATCATATTTAGAGCCTTTAACAATTTCAGGACTCATATAGTAAGGAGTGCCCACAAAGGTTTCAGCAAATGATTCATTACGTCTCAACATGCGGGCCAAACCAAAGTCACCCAATTTGGCATTGCCTTCCATATCCAAAAATATATTCGCCGGCTTGATATCGCGATGTAAAATGGTGCCTTCCTTAATTTTATTATGGCAAACTTGCAAGGCCCGACACACCTGAAAGAGTACCCGCCATATGTAACGTTCCTCAAAACGTTTATTTTCCGCCTTAGCTTTGGCAATTAGCTGAGCTAAATCTCCTCCTTCACAGCATTCCATAACAATGAATATAGATTTGGCCTCATAGTTAACCAAATGATGATAGTATTGCACAATATTGGGATGTTGTAGTTGACGTAGCACTCGTATTTCCGATACCAGAGATTCTTTTTGCTGTTCACTCAATTCATCGTAATCCATGCCCTTCCAAGCATACAGCTGACCATTGTCTTTATCGCGCACTTTGAAGCAAGTACCGAATGCTCCATTGCCAATTACCGATAAAACTTCATAATCTTGCAGAGTTTTCTTTGAGAAATTCAAACTTGTATCGATCGTTTCTTTTGTGGGAGTTAATTTATGCTCTTGTATACTCATGATTGCTTTGATACATTCAAAATCTGTACGTCCCGTTTGTATAGAATTGTGTTATCGGACGAACCGTACACTACAAATGTTAAAACTAAACTGAAGTGAGAATCTTGATTTTCAAGTATCTTTGGGACGAACTGAAGTTGAAAATCCTAATATGTAGCTACCTGCATAAGTAGTATGGATTTCGGTTTGTAGACTTTTTTATCTTTACAGTACATACTTCAAAACAAAAATACATTATAGTCTCATTTATTCGAACGGACTCACGAAAGTAATCAAAATATTCTGAGAATAAGAGAAAATCTTAATGCAGGTATAAGTGAGTAACGTTTTAACACCCGTAAAACATGTTTGCTTGATCATCCTTAACAGGTATAGAGTTAGTTAGACAATTAAGAATGTCCTTGGTATGGTACTAAATGGCTTTGATCTTTCTCATTTTGGTACATACATACATGAACATTTCATTAGTCTTATTTAAATCCTATGTGGTTAGTATTTATTCAATATCAAGGAAATGGTCTTCGATTCATTAGATGAACAATTTTCAGTTCTTGCTGAACTTATGTGATGGAGCATAATACGAGGGGTGCTACTTAAGTATATTCACCTCGTTGATCGATACCTTTTTGCATTCAATCAAACCATTTGTTATAACAGTTTTTCCTTCCTCTTGAGACACCTTTAAAGCTAAATAAATTGATCAATTCATTTGTTAGACAAGATTTGGAATGAAGACGTTCGGAATTTCCTCTTGGAATTCCGATTATTGTACCGACTCTTTTCGTTCTAAGCTCTTTGTAATGTTTCACAAACAGCCACGAAACGTTTAACATTCTTATACAAAAAAAGGTCGTTAGGCTGAGCTCAACGAATTTTATAGGCATTTCAACCGGAAACTTTGTTTCCTCGGCAATAATGTCTGTGCCTCGGCGGAAATGGTCACCAATTTTATTAAGCTGGGAATGAAAATGTTCATCCCAGTGAAAAATATTTCGATTAAACCTATGTTGAAAACTTTGCTGGGTTCCTGGTCATTGCGACATCGAAGGCAATGAAACTGCTGACGAAATCGCATGACTTGGCTCGAGTCAGGAACTGATTCTCGCGGTGACAGAGATAGCTCAACAGCTAAGAACTGGCATAACTTGGACACTTGCACAATATCTAGGACCTTATGGTCCGACTTAAATATGGGCAAGACCAAGCTCTTGCTAGGTCTTAGCAGAACCAGTCTTAGGAAATGCATAGGTTTTCTAACTGGCCACTGCGCCCTAAATTCCAGACTAAATAGATGGGATGGAGCAATTCAGGACATTTGTAGACTATGCTCGAACGCGGATTCGTCCGAAGCTCCAAAACCAGAGACTAAAATTTCTAGGTAATAGATTCAACGGGGAACTGGGCGACATACAGCTGTGCGAACTGACTGGCGTTGTAGGTTTTATACTGGAACTCAGATGCCTTAGTTAGACGGATCACATTCCCTAGGGTAGCGTTTTGGACAACACTTCTCTTCTCTACGACTCCCTTTCTCTATCTCTAACACTATCTAGAAACTTCTCCCTTTACTCTTCTCTCTCTTTCTCTTCCCGCTATCGTTATTTACTTTCAGAAAAGATCACAATGGACCCGAAGGTCTCCGAGTAAAGATGCCACTTTCCTTGCATTATCTTTTCAACCTAACCTAACCTATGTTAAAAACTTGGTTCAGTCAGACGTGCAAACATACAGTCAGATCCCGAGAGGTTTCTTTCTGAAACTGGCTTAAAAACTAAAATCCAGTTACTGATTTGCAACGCAAACAGGCAAGACGTACATGTGCCAAAGCATTAAGACGTGGAAAAGCCCTGTACGAGCGACGTCTTCGTACTAAAATTCTTGCTGCTCCTCGGGTCAGTAAGAGTTTCTGCTCGTTCGTTAAACGAATTAAGAATAATGCTAGTTCTGCAATTTCTTCTCTTTTTAAGGATGATCAAATATTTAGAGTCATGGTTGATAAATCTAACCTTTTAGCTGAATTATTTGCATGGAATTCTAGTACTCTACCTCTGACCGAGATCGAAAGAGTTTCTGTAACTATGTCAAAGATCTCCTTTCGCGCCCGCACTCTAAAACGGGTTTGGCAGTTCTACTTTGCTTAAGCCGAATGTGGCTACTGTTCTGAAGCCAAAACAGGTTTTTAAATTTTGAATTTTCCACGTTTCAACTGCTTTTTCGACGCTCTTAAATCGTTGACCATGCCGAAGGAGTGGACCATTTACTTCACTATCCTTCTTCCACGAACAACTTTTGTTGGATTTAGATCGTCTAGAAATAACAACACGATTGATTACTGTTTTGTTTCCTATCAAGATTTTTGGGATGTAATGGAGTGCAGCTGTTGCCTGCCGTCTTCAGCTACTACCTAAAAACTGTACCCAATTCCTACTCTAATCTCCTCGTGGTAGATGCGGTAAACAGCCCGTGTGGTATTCAAGGTCAGGGCTAATATGAGAGGGAGTTATCTTAGAGCCATTCCAATGTATTTGGTCTAAGGATCTAAGATAATTGTACTTGGTAAAATACGAAAATGTAGCGTCTGTTTAACATGTTAGTTGCGGATGCAAGCGGGCTCGTGTCTGTGGACTCATCACCCATCGACTTAGCACTTAAGATGTTTTAAGCATGGAAAGAAACAACATTACAGAATATACTACTCCAAGGGGTAATCATGCGAGAAATCCCCCTGCTACGGCAGCTGGCGCAAGGATTTTGGAGGTGCCTAATCTATGCAAGAACATCCTGATGAATGAAACCAATTGAGGCCCTATGCTCCACTTTTGAGCCCCAGTCACGGAAACATACATTTTTGTAGTAAACACTGTAAGCCTACAGCATTAACACGCCGTCGATGTAAAAAAATGAAATTGGGTCTAAAACAAAAAGCTTAAATAATGCGTCTTAATAACAACTAATATCGTAGCTTCACTTTTCTACGATTTACAAAGTTTAAAGACTGAACATTTAACATTTTTAAAGCTACGCGTATCTTAATGAATATTATCTAGGAGAGGAACTATTTTATACGTTTTCTAAAACGAAATTACCTTAAAGGAATAGAGCCAGTGGTTAAAAGACATTTCCAGAGGTAGTTAAAGGCAGCCATTTAATAGACCAAAGCTAGCTCTGAAAAAGTGACAGGATATACTCTGGATATCGTCAGCAAGAATCATATAGCTACAAGGCTTAATTTTAATCAAGTAATCATTAGAACAAATAAGCACCAATCGTTGTGAAGTAATTGGTATAAATACCTATAACTGAGACTAAATAAAATAAATAAATAAAATAAATAAATAGAGACCTATGATGAAAATATAATTGGAACTATTCAATAACATACGGTTAATGAGTAATTGGTACTAAATAAACCCCTACGATTAAGCAGTAATTGGGACTATATAAATTGATGATTGGTTATATAAAAAATTAATAAGTCCAATATAGAAAAATTACCTTTTAACTACAATTGATGACCATATAAAAAGCTACAATTCATGATAAGGCCAACAGTTGATGGACTATACAGAGACCTAGGCTTGATAATAAATGGGGACTGTGTAAAGACATGCGTTTAATAAAGAGCGGCAATTAATAAAAATTATATAAAAAATTAAATTAGATGACTTATTGCCTAATTTAATCTAAAGATGAATTATGGGTGCTATATAAAGCCTACATATCATTATTACGGATTAAAAAAAAACCTACCATCGATGACTTATAAGAACTATATAAAAACCTATAACTGATGACTAATTGGGACTACATATATGAAACCTACGACTATTGCCTAATTAGACCTATATAACTCCCTGGCAGTGTTTTTCGTTTTCGGAAATTTGTGCTATCCAGTCTGATAAACAGTTTAGTTTGAAAATTGAGAAATAATTTCATATAGTCTGAGGGGACATCTTAGTCTGTGTAGGCCTTCACTAGAGGAAACAAAATGAAAGCTTTTAGTAAAATGTAACCCAAAATTATTTTATAAAGGGTTAATAAATTTGAGGTTAGGAAGTAAATTGGTTTAAAAACACTTTTTTTTTTTAATTCAAGCTTTTAATACAACCTAACCCAAAATTATTTGTAAAGGGCGGTTAAATTTGAGCATAAATTGGCCTTAAAACACATTTTTTTTAACAAATTCGTTGCTACCAATGTAAAGTAAAACCATGGGAATTAATAAAAGAAATGTAACTTCTGGTAAAGGCCCACCTCTAGTTTCTCGGCAGACTACCTCTCTTTTCAGAAAATTTTAACCACATTTAGCAACAAAGGTTTGGATATCTCGTCAATCCATCGTCGAACTTGATCATTTGGAGCGTCCGTCGTTTGTGTCCTATTGACGTAAACCCGTCTTGCTGAAATCAAAGGATGACTCAATTCTTGACATTTTAGCATTTGGCAGACAATTTATGTCCTAACCTCAATTTTGTTCACAATGTATTTTGCTCAAATAAAGATTTTCCCATGCTTTTTTAAAGATTTTAAAAATCGTCCTAAAATGTTTACACTTCCAATCCATGCAATCCATCCATTCAAAAAAAGTATAAACGAAGGCTTATGCCTTCAATCTAACAATACGGGGCTTAGGATTAAAACTTCAATGTTACCAATTCAAAAATTATTCACCTAAAATAAAATACCAGCATTATTTTACAAGACAATATAATAATTGCGAGATCTAACAAACATTACGCATTTTTCTCACGTAATTGAAAATCAAGGTAAGGTCACATAATAAAATTGCAGAAAACTGGCCGTATCTTTTTCGAGAGAAGAATAAGAAATATTGCACCAAAACATACAAAAGAACCCACAGAGCCAAGTTAAAATTTACTTTTAGCACAGAACACTAAATGAAATATTCTAAGATAGAGATTTTTCAAAACAATATCACAATACAAACCAATTAAAGGCAATGCCTTTAAAAGATACTCGTAGTATCTTTGTGCAACATAAAAACACGACAATCGTTTGATCGTTCGTACGTGGTAGACAATAGCATTTTCAGCTGAAACCTGAAAATTGAAGGCGTACTGTGCTCAAGAATGCAGGAGATTAAACAAACATCCAACGGTTTTTATTTTGTCCACAGCATTATTCTCGCAGAGAGCAGAAAAATAGCATAAAACCGGTAATGGATTAGTACAAAAAAGGGTCTCCAATAATAGGAAAGAGAATATTTGTAGTTTTGTTCTTTTTTAAGTAATACCAATGCACCTACTAATATTAAGGCGGGACAAGTATTTTTGTCGATTGTTTTTCAAATAAAAAAATATTCAAAACTTTGAAAAAAAATTGTTTACTAAAAAGTTTGTAGACTGTCACATACATGACGCTACGAGGGTTACTATTTAAGTTTTGGAAACTGAATAATATTAAGTCAATAGGAAAAATCTGTCAACATCATAATAAAGTTGACTTGATCAATATCAACTTCAGCCATATAGCCCAGGTTTCTAACTGAATACGTAGTCTCCTTCTATGCGACAGGGCATGGCAAGTGAAGAGGAGATGTTTTAATGAATTTTTCTCCTCGTCATCACAGTTCCTAAAATAATAGCTCGTTGTAATTTTCAGCCTAACCGCGTGACTTCCAATCAGACAGTGTTACAATCTGCCTGAAAAAACTAAGGATATATCAGGTCTTGATAGTGGCAGTATCACGGATTATATTTTCTGTATAAGTGGAGCCAGTTTGAAATTAAAACATACTACGCGGATGTAATTCTATTTTAAAAAGTTTAAAAAGTACCATTCTAGTTTAAAAAGTACCATTTTCTGCTAGCTGGTCTACTGTGCTGTTCGCTGGTATATCCCTGTCGCCCGGGACCCATGTAATAATGACAGCCTGACTATCTGAAAACTACTATTTCGAAAAGATTATATCTCTGTCGATCTTGTTCTTCTTTAATGGCCAAAATAAAGAAGGTAGTAACATTTTATGCTAGCTCGTCTACTGTACAGTTCCCTGGTATGGCCCTGTCGCCCGGGACTCATATAATATAGAAAAGGTTAATGACAGCCTGACCATCTGAAAGCTACTATTTTGAAAATATTATATCTCTGACAATTTTGTTCATCTTTAATGGCCAAAAGTAGTTATTCTTAACCTATTTAAATTAGACCTTAAAACATTCAAATAAAATAAAAGTACTTAAATGTATCCATAAGTACATAAAAGTACTTTTAAAAGATTCTGAAGTGCTTGTACTGTTTAATTGGCTATAGTTTTGCAATAAAAGTGATATTTAAAAGAAAATAAAAATGGCTTTTAATGTAAAGTTTAAGTCAATTTTAAAAGTTATTTTATAAAAAAGGAATTCCCGAAACCACGGAAAATTAAATAAATATTCCCGAGAATTGAAAAGGTCCGGAAACAGAAAAACTCAAATGAATAATCATGGCTTCATTATTTCATACAGAGGTTCAATAGACAATCGACTGCACGGTATATAGAGTGGAAGGAAGCAAATGTCGGCTGGAAAGGTTGTAGCATCAGTATTTTGGGATGCGCTATATTGAAAAGGAGAAAACCATTAGCCCATTTAAAATTGAAAATCATTAAAAACGATGACAAAATTGCATAAATTGCTTTTCTAATTACATCTATGTACATCCACCGTAATCTCAAGGTCTGTGATATTTTCTTCTTCTCAGACTTCATGAGAATGATAGTTTTACCGAAATTTAACGCCGATCAAGAGAAACTGTGGGCTAATTTGAGGCTAAACGTAAATCGCAGATCAACCGTCTTGGTGATAAGGGCTATAAGACATCAAATTAATGAAACGTTTAACCGGGATCACAATACAAGCTCTGAATGGGGATCGAGCAAATAAGGTAGTTTTGTTGTGTGTTAACACACAAGATCACTTCCGATCATGTTGCTTTATAATGTGCTATAAATATTAAGGAATCAGAAGCTCTTGATGTTCTGGGTATCTTCTGAGAATCCAATTTAAGTTTCTCGGTATTATAAAGCGGTGCAAAATAAATTTCACTCCTTCTGATCTCCTTACTCTATATCTGACCAAAAATGGAAAACAACTCTTATGTATTGTCCGGTGCCTCAAAGTCTATTTTGGAATTTCTTGACGAAGGTGGTTATAATGGGGCATCCAACTTTATTGACGCACTGGAACATCGTCGCAATCTTGGTTGTCTTTCACTGTTTTATCTATTACGACAATGGCATGTGTTCTGAAGATATCAGGAATCTTGTTGCCGAAAATCATATATCCAGGATCACTTGCATTTGTGGTCGACTGCCAGTTGATCGCAAAACGCATTACAGGGAATGTTCGTTTTTTCAGCCGAATATCCCAGAATTACTAGGCGGAGTGAAAAGTCACTTTGAAGTTCGTTCATATTTAGGCAGAAATGTCATTTTTTTTTACATTGGCCCTTTTAGCACCAAGCCACAGAAATATGAACAAAAAACGTACTCGTTCTCAATATTTTGGGTCTAATGCTCCGTCAGATTACACTGTCGCATCTATTATACCGATGAGGTTACAGAGGCCAATGTCTAAAAATACATAAAATGGTGTTGGCTAACCGGAAAGTGAAGGCGCTAGCTAACAGATACTACAAAGATTAGTTTTGAGCGCACACTCCATATTTTGGGCAATATACTGTATATGAAAAAGAAGTTCTGCCGTTGGACTCATGCTCACTTCTGGCTAAAAAAACGAACGCGAGAGCACTTCGAAAGAGTGTTTGGACTTGCTGATGCGGAATTGGGCAGGCTTTTGGCGTCGATTGGTAACTGAAACAAAGAACAGAATGAGTGCCCGACACGAGTGCTCTGAAGCGACCCAGGTAGGCTGAATGGGTCGGAAAGGTTACGAGTATGTGTTCGGTTTTCTGGGATTGTCATGGCATACTCTTTATGGACTACCTCGAAAAATGAAAAACCATCACTGAAAAATGGCTACACATAAAGCGAAAAAAATTTTTGCAACCAAGGCTAAAATAATGACTTACGCCTCCAAAAGCATCCACCGAATTCGCCCGATTTGGTTCCCTCAGACTATTATCTTTTTCGAAACCTCAAAAGATCAGTTAAAAAAAATTTTTTTCTTTCCCAAGAAAGTTACTTTTCCCGCAAATTTTTCCCTTCCATTAACAATGTAGGAAAGTTCAAATGTCGCAAACACAACTTCCTCTATCCTTATTTCCATAACCTATTGCCTTTTTTCTGTCATTCTATGAAAGATCTTCTTTTCGAAATAGTTTCAGGATTAGTAATAAATAATTAGTAATTTCTCATCTGGAAAATTTTGGTTCTTTATTTTGACTGTGTATTTCTTATTTTAGAAACAACTTTTTGCTTTTTCTTTTGCCTTAAGAATAACAAACAAGAAAAATAAAAATCTACCCAAAACAACATTAAAATTTATGAGATTATTTTGGTATACCAAAGACGAGTTAAGATTGTATACATACAGACATGCAGACATTCTTAGTACAATGAATGGTGTATGCTGACAAAAGCATTATTTTCGTGATCTTCGTGTTAAACCTCTTGTAACGTTCGTTTCCCTTGCCCAGTAAAATGACCAACTAAGTTAAGAGACTAAAAACATTGACCATAAATTATGTGTGGCATGCCGCAGGTATTAACAGTATATGAGGATTTGAAAAATAATATTAGTAGGGTTCACAAATACATGTATGTATAATGAATATATGTATTTGAAATTGGGTCAATTTGTATAATGCGTAAACTACAGCGAATTCCAGGTTTGCTTAAGAGAACATGTCTGTAAAATTATAAACGAGCTTTCAAAATTTCTTTAGAAAAAAAAATACACCTTGCACTTAGAACCCGTCAAAACGCAATACCTAGGATGGATAGCAACATCATAGCTATTGCGTTTCGACTTTTAATTGTCATCGTGATTTTTTTCAATAATTCGACTTAAAACGCTAGTCAGTAGTTGCAGAAATCGCTCAATTTCTTACAAATGGTGCGAAATTTTTTAGATCCGGTAGCGATGGAGTGTCGAAATCTTTGTATTCTAGCAAATGGTCATATGGTATATTTGCAATGAGTTACGGCTTTATCATGAGAACGTAATATTTTAATGATAGTAAGACCCATAAAGTTCTACGGTGTTATTGTCTGGTGAAAGCTTCTTCAAATATATCAACTATATAGCTCAGCAGTTCGTTAAACAGCTTTTGAAAGCACTTGATATTTCCTTTCGAATAAGACTAAACATTATCACTTTTGTCAAGTTTCTTAGAAGACTCAATAAAATTCATTGTTTCAAATTCAATGGGTCCAAATATGTAAATGATTATTTGAAAAGACTTATTCATTAAGGCTTGGATGTCGATTAATACTAATAGAATTCTGTAAGAGTGAAGTTTCCGAGAACATCGAGAGATATCGTTCAAAAGGCCCTAAACACAAGGATGAAATGGGACGATATCGGTCTTCCAGCAAACAAGCTTAACCTCGTAGACAGGCTAAAAACACTATACGCGTGATATAGGTTAATTCGGTAGTTAGGTTAGGTTAGGTTGAAAAGGTAAGTGGCATCTTCACTCAGAGACCTTCGGGTCCATTGTGATCCTTTCTAAAAGTAAATAAACGATAGCGGAAAGAGAAAGAGAGAAAAGAGTGAAGGGAGAAGTTTCTAGATAGTGTTAGAGATAGAGAAAGGGAGTTGTAGAGAAGAGAAAAGTTGTCCAAAACGCTTTCCTAGGAAAAGAGACCCGTCTAACTAAGCCATCTGAGTCCCAGTATAAAACCTACAACGTCAGTCAGTTCGCTCTGCAGTATGTCGTCCAGTTCCACGTGGAATCTACTACCTTGAAATTTCAATCTCTGGTTTTGGAGCATAGGACAATGGCAGAGGATGTGCT
The DNA here is from genome assembly GCA_933228675.1 of Stomorhina lunata. NCBI lineage: Eukaryota > Metazoa > Arthropoda > Insecta > Diptera > Rhiniidae > Stomorhina > Stomorhina lunata. The sequence continues at coordinate 46,279,148 of OW121743.1, read as the reverse complement.
CGACCGTTTCAGATGAATCCGCGTCCGAGCATAGTCTGCAAATGTCCTGAATTGCTCCATCCCATATATTTAGCCGCAGTGGCCAGTTAGAAAACTTTTACATTTTCTAAGGCTAGTTCTGGTGAGACCTAGCAGGAGCTTGGTCTTGTGTATATTTAAGTAGGGCCATAAGGTCCTAGATATTGTGCAAGTGTCCAAGTTATTAATTATCACTTTGCAGCTGAAGGCCTTGATTTTAATGCTCGCTAATACAGAGATGTGAATAAAAAATTAATCTCTTGATTTCTATTTATCATTGGTACCACCTTAATATCCATTCTAGTTAACACATGATTACAATACGATATACGTCGATGGTATAGAAGTGTATATAATTGAAATTATTGGTCACTTTGGTTGTTCAATTGAAATGATATTTCAAAACTACTTACACTATCAAACTGATATAATCTACTACATCAATGTTTTAACATTACACATTAAAAATTTGACACTTGCTCTAATTTTCTAAATTTTCCTCTTTCAAGTGGTTTTCTATTGAAATGTTTTGGGGTCTAGACTTTGTTATTATTTTCTTAAAATAAAAAAAGTTTCAAAAGAATTTATTCATATGTTGTTAAAATACTACAAGTATTTTCAAGAGCTGTCATCATAGTTGAATGTAATTTGATATGAAGAGGAAATTTGATTTTAAATTTTACCACACATGTTTAGGGATAAGTTATTTTGGTGAAATCAATATGAAACATGTGTATAAATAAAACTAAATATTAAATATAAAAATATATAAATTTTAGATATTTAAAATTTGCTGTTGTGGAATGTGCTGCCAACCCCTTAATCTATATATATAAAACTCTAACGTGACTGACTGACTGACTGACTGACTCATCATCGCACAGCCCAAACGGCAAAAGCTAGAGAGCTGAAATTTTGACAGCTGGTACCTTTTTCAAAGTATAGATCCACTAAGACGGGATTTTTGGAAATTCGGCCTCTAAGGGGGTAAAAAGGGGTAAAAAAGGGAAAAATTAGTAATGCTGTATCTCCGGAAGTAAACGTCATAGGCCCAAAATTGAAATTGCGTTGGGATCAGCTGCAAAAATAAGTAGACACGTGTTTGGTACTTTTTAGCAGATGGGACAAATAGGGGGTAAAAAGGGTAAAAATGAAATGTTGGTACTTTTTTAAACCCATGTGTATCTTTTGAACCAATCAACAGAGTAACAAAATTCAAAACGGAGCCGGTAAACAAGAAAAAAATATTAGACACGTGTTTGGTACTTTTTTGATTCAGGGTTCAAAAAGGGGGAAAAGCGGGGAAAAAAATTTAGGGTAGGTCCATTTTTCTTTTTCTTTGTATTTGACTTGAACCAATAAAGCTACCAATAAAATTTATAGGGAGGTCGATTGCCCAGTACAAAATATTAAATACGTGTTTGGTACTTTTTTCAATTAAAAGGGTAAAAAAGGGAAAAATCGGTAACATTATATCTCCTTAACCAACAGCGATAGAAGCGAAAATTAAATTGGCTTGAGATTAGCACTAAAAATTAAGGGACACGTGTTCGGTACTTTTTTGAAAATCGGCCGCCTAGCGGGCAAAACAGGGTAGAAAAGGGAGAAATTAGTAACATCATATCTTCGAAACCAACATAGACAGAAACAAAGTTGAAATTGGATTTGAATCGCCTACAAAAATAAGGGGACACGTGTTTGGTACTTTTTTGAAAATGGCACTAATAAATATAAAAAAGGGTAAAAACTATATTTTGGTACTTTTTTTAACCCATATGTATCTTTTGAACTAATAAACATAGAAACACATTTTATATCGCAACCGATAGATATTAAAAAAAACTAAATACGTATTTGGTACTTTTGCGATTAATGGGGTACAAAAGGGTAAAAAAGGGAAAATATTCAAGGATAGGTTTTTTGGTTTTTAGCCATGGATATCTTTAAGACTAATGAAGCCAGAAGTATAATTTATTGACTGGTCGATGGACATTGAAAAAAATAACTACGAGTTTGGTACTTTTTTTAAATTTTGGGGGTAAAAATCTGTAAAATATATCTTCTAAACCAAAAGTGATAGAAACAAAAACTAAATTGTTCTGAGATCGGCACTTAAAACCAAGGGACACGTGTTCGGTACTTTTGTGAAATTCAACCTCCTAGAAGGTAAAACAGGGTAGAAAAGGGAGAAATCAGTAACATCATATCTCCGAAACCAATACAGATAGAAACAAAGTTGAAATTGGATTTAAGTCGGCTAAAAAAATAAGGGGACACGTGTTTAGTACTTTTTTGAAAATGGCACCAATAAGGATAAAAAAGGGTAAAAACTATATTTTGGTACTTTTTTTAACCCATATGTATCTTTTGAACTAATAAACATAGAAACATATTTTATATCGCAACCGACAGATATTAAAAAAGAACTAAATACGTATTTGGTACTTTTGCGATTAATGGGGTACAAAAGGGTAAAAAAAGGGAATATATTCAAGGATAGTTTTTTTGCTTTTTAGCCATGGATATCTTTTAGGCTAATGAAGTTAGAAGTATAATTTATTGACTGGTAGATTTACATTGAAAAGAAATAAGCTACGTGTTTGGTACTTTTTTTTAATTTTGGGGGTAAAAATCGGTAAAGTATATCTTCTAAACAAAAAACTAAATTGGTCTGAGATTGGCACTTAAAATTAAGGAACACATGTTCGGTACTTTTTTGAAGTTCAACCTCTTAGAAGGTAAAACAGGGTAGAAAAGGGAGAAATTAGTAACATCATATCTCCGAAACCAACATCGATGCAAACAAAGTTGAAATTGGATTTGAATCGGCTAGGAAAATAAGGAGACACGTGCTTGGTACTTTTTTGGAAATGGCATTAATAAGGATAAAAAAGGGTAAAAACTATATTTTGGTACTTTTTTCAACTAATATGTATCTTTTGAACTAATAAACATAGAAACATAATTTATATCGCAACAGATAGATATTAAAAAACAATTAAATACGTATTTGGTACTTTTGCGATTAATGGGATACAAAAGGGTAAAAAAGGGAAAATATTTAAGGGTAGGTTTTTTGTTTTTAGCTATGGATATCTTTTAGGCTAATGAAGCCAGAAGTATAATTTATTGACTGGTCGATTGACAAAGAAAAAATAAAATACATTTTTGGTACTTTTTTTAATTTTGGGGGTAAAAATATATCTTCTAAATCAAAAGTGATAGAAACAAAAACTAAATTAGTCTGAGATCAGCACTAAAAATTAAGGGACACGTATTCGGTACTTTTTTGAAATTCGATCTTTTAAAGGGTAAAACAGGGTAGAAAAGGGAGAAATTAGTAACATCATATCTCCGAAACTAACACCGATGCAAACGAAGTTTAAATTGGATTTGAATCGGATAAAAAAATAAATGGCCACGTATTTGGTACTATTTCAAAAATGGTACTAATAAGAATAAAAAAGGGTAAAAACTATATTTTGGTACTTTTTTAACACATATATATTTTTTGAACTAATAAACATAGAAACACTGATAGGCATTAAAAAACTATTAAACACGTATTTGGTACTTTTGCGATTAATGTGGGACGAAAGGGTAAAAAAAAGGGAAAATATTCAAGAGTAGGTTTTTTGCTTTTTAGCTAAGAATATCTTTTCGGCTAATGAAGCCAGAAGCATAATTTATTGGCTGGTAAATTGACACTGAAAAAAGTAAAATAAGTGTCTGGTGCTTTTTTAATTTTGGGGGTAAAAATCGGTAAAAATATATCTTCTTAGTCAAAAGTGATAGAAACAACAACTAAATCGGTCTAAAAACGGCACTTTAAATTAAGGGACATGTATTCGGTACTTTTTTCTTTAATTCGGCCGTTTTGGGGTTAAAACAGGGAAAAAATGGGAAATATTAGTAACGTCATATCTCCGAAATCCAAAACGATAGGAAAAGAGTTGAAATTTGCTTCGGATGGGCTGAAAAAAACGAGAAACGTATTTGGTACTTTTTTGAATATGGTACTTTTTTTGAGCCCATACGTATCTTTTGAAATAACAAACATAGAGAAACAGTAAACGTCACAATTGATAAGTAACAAAGAATTATTAGACACGTATTTGGTACTTTTACGATAATTGAGGTAAAAAAGATAAAAACTGGGAAATATTCAAGGGTAGGTTTTTAACTAATGAAGCCAGAGCTATAATTTACAGACGGGTGGATTCATATTGAAAAAGTAAATTGAAAAAAATTGAAAAAGAAAATGGATAAATTAGTAACATCATATCTCCGAAATTTACATCGTTAGAAACAAAGTTGAAATTGGATTTGGATCATCTTGCAAAAAAAGGGGACACGTTTTTGGTACTTTTTTGGAAATGGAACTAATAAGGGAGAAAAAGGGAAAAAACTATATTTTGGTACTTTATTAACCCTATAAGTATCTCTTGAACTAATAAACATAAATACTCTATTTAAATCACAATTGATAAGGACTAACAAAAATTAAGAAGGTGCTTCGCGCTTTTACGATAAATGAGGCACAAAAGAGTAAAAACTATGAATATCATTTAAACAAATAAAGCCAGATAGTATAATATACAGACAGGTCTATTCACATTGCAGAAGTATAAGACACGCGATTGATTCCTTTTTTTTAATTTTTGGAGTAAAAAGGGGGAAAATCGGTAACGTAATATCTCATAAATCAAAAGTGATAGAAACAAAGATTAAATTGGTCTATGATCAGCATTAAAAATTAAAGGACACGGGTTCGGTATTTTTTTTTTTTAATTTGGCCGCTTATGGTTAAAACAGGCTAGAAAATGAATAAATCATATAATCGGCTAGAAAATGAAAGGTACATGTGTTCTGTACTTTTTTTGGAAATGGCACTAATAAGGGCAAAAAGGGTAAAAACTACATTTTTGTACTTTTTTTTAACCCATACGTATCTTTTGAACTCATAAACATAAATCAATAAGTATTAACAAAATATTAAACATGTGCTTGGTACTTTTACGATAAATGGGGTTCCAAAAGGTGAAAACGGGAAAATATTCATTTAAGCTAATGAAGTCAAAAGCATAAATTAGAGATGTGTCAATCAAAGGGGTAAAAAAGGTAAAAAATCGATGACATTCTAAACCTAATAGATGGAAACAAACACTAAAATGGTCTAAGATAAGCCCTAAAAATTAAGGGACTTTTCAGTAATTTTTGCAAATTAAACAGTTTTGGGGTTAAAATAGGGTAGAATATAAAAACATTAGTAAAGTTATATCTCTGATACTAATATCGACAGGAAAAAATTTAAATTGGACTTAGATCGAATAGAAAAATAAAAAGTCATGTTTTTAGTAGGTACTTTTCGTAAATGAGCTAAAAATAGGGAATAAAAAGGATAAAAACTAAATTTTGGTACTTTTTTGATCCATATATAATTTTTGAATCAATTATTATAGAAACAAAATTTGTACCGCAATCGAAAATAACAAAAACGGGTCAAAAATTTAAAGATAGGTTTTTCCTTTTAAACTGTGCATGTTGCTTAAATCAATAAAATAAAAAATAAATCAATGATTTATGGACTGTTCTATTGACATTGAAGAAATATGTGACAGGTGTTTGGTATTTTTTTCAATTAACAAAAATGGAGTTAAGATCAGCAATAAAAATATTAGGACATGTATCCGGATTTTTTTTTTTTAATTTGGCTGATCAGGGGTAAACAACGGGTAAAAAAGGAAACTTTTGTAAAATATTCAAAATCAAAAGCGACAAGAACAAGATTTAAATTGGGTAGATTTATAGGCTAGATTTTTTTTTGAAATCTCAAGGGGGCGTGACCCCTCCCACATAACTCATATATTAAAAATTACAAATATAGGTGACCGAGAGGCCCGATTTTTCTGAAATTTTGGCAGTATGTTAAGCTGTGACGGATGGATAAAATAGGCCAATTTTTTTTTTTTGAAATCTCAAGTGGGCGTGACCCCTCCCATATAAGTCAAATATTGAAAATGACAAATATGGATGACCGAGCTGCCCGATTTTTCTGAAATTTTCACAGTATGGTAAGGTGTGACCGGTGGTTAAAATAGGCAAGGTTCTTTTTTTAATTGTCAAGTGGGCGTGACCCCTCCCATATAAGTTAAATATTAAAAATGACAAATATAAATGACCGACCGGACCGATTTTTCTGAAATTTGTATAGTATGTCAAGGTGTGAACGGTGGATAAAATAAGCAAGGTTCACTTTTGAAATCTTAAGTGGGCGTGACCCCTCCCATATAAGTCAAATATTGAAAATGACAAATATGGATGACCGAGCTAAAATTCAGACAATATGGTTTGGTGTGACCAGTGGATAAAATGGACAAGGTCTTTTTCCCAAATCTCAAGTGGGCGTGACCCCTCCCATAAAACTCATATATTAGAAATGACAAGTATAGATGATAGTAATTTAAGGTGTGACCGGTGGTTAAAATAGGCAAGGTACTTTTTTGAAATCTTAAGTGGGCGTGACCTCTCCCATATAAGTCAAATATTGAAACTGACAAATATGGATGACCGAGCTGCCCGATTTTTCTGAAATTTTTACAGTATGGTAAGGTGTGACCGGTGGATAAAATAGGCAAGGTTTTTTTTGAAATCTGAATTGGGCATGACCCTCCCATATAAGTCAAATATTAAAAATTTTAAATTTGGACGACCCTGCAGACCGATTTTTCCGAAATTTTTACAGTATGTTAAGGTGTGACGGATAAAATAGGCCAGATTTTTTTTGACATCTCAAGTAGGCGTGACCCCTCCCATATAAGTCAAATATTGAAAATGACAAATATGGATGACCGAGATGCCCGATTTTTCTGAAATTTTCACAGTATGGTAAAGTGTGACCGGTGGTTAAAATAGGCAAGGTTTTTTTTAAATCTGAAGTGATAAGTCAAATATTAAAAATTACAAATATGGACGACCCTGCAGACCGATTTTTTCGAAATTTTTACAGTATGGTAAGGTGTGACAGGTGTTAAAATAGGCAAGGTTCTTTTTTGAAATCTTAAGTGGGCGTGACCTCTCCCATATAAGTCAAATATTGAAAATGAGAAATATGGATGACCGATGCCCGATTTTTCTGAAATTTTCACAGTATGGTAAAGTGTGACCGGTGGTTAAAATAGGCAAGGTTTTTTTTTTAAATCTCAAATGAGCATGACCCTCCCATATAAGTCAAATATTAAAAATAACAAATATGCACGACCCTGCAAACCAATTTTTCCGAAATTTTAAATTTCGACAGTATGTTAAGGTGTGATCTAAAGTGGGCGTGACCCCTCCAATAAGTCAAATATAAAAATTACAAATATGGATGATCAAAACGATTTAACCAAATTAATTATAGTTTTAAATGTGGATATTTTCATACTATAGGATAGTTTTTCGTTTTTTGAATTTTTTGAAAATGGACCAAGGAGGACCTGGGAATCGAAAAATGGGGATAAATTTCCCGTTTTCTTTAAAATTGCATCACTTTAGAACTTCTGGACCAATCAGGACATTTTTTTTTTGTTTTCTTTAGTCCAAGTTAGGATTCCACATAAAGAAAAATTTACAATGTATACTTTTACGCCCACTTTTTTTCATTTATCTAAAATCGGAAAACGGCTGCATGGATTGGAAATATGATTAATGTTTGATAATAGCTTGACTGAGGATTGTTTGAAGATTTGTCATGATTATTTGATGGTTGTTTGACGATTGTTTGACAGTTGTTTAATAATTGATAGACTGATGACTGTTTGAAGATTTTTAAAAATTGTTTGGTAATTGATTCACGATTAACTGGCGATTTTATGACGGTACTTTGATGATTTTTTGTCGATTGTTTGATGGTTGATTGATGATTGACTGACGACTGTTCTATAATTTTTTTATGATTGTTCGATAATTGTTTCACGATTAGCTGACTATTTGACGATTGTTTGATAATCTATAAATATAAAAAAATATTAGCGTCTGTGTTGTATGCTGTTTGACATGTATGGGCCCATTGCAAGCAAACATTCATTTGCAGTACTGCCAATCACTAAAGTCAATTAAATACATATGCAAATACATTCATAAGGGATTCAGGTAAAAAATTAATAAAAAACATTTCATAATGTTAATTTTTAAAGAAATAGTTAACACAGCAATAAGTAAAAATCTTTTACTATCAGCCCGGGCAACGCCGGGTACAAACAGCTAGTACTAATATAATCTCTGTATTATGTCTTTCTAAATTTAACATCAGACCAAGATTGTTGCAAATGTCATAGCAGGATGACAGTACTGCAACCCTATTTTGATTAGTTAGTATCTACATATGTATGTGGTATTAGAAGCCAGACTTGGACTTGGCCTTACAGATGTCAAATATTATCCTTGACTCCCAGTGGAGCATAGAGCCTCGACCATCCTTTTATATCGAACTTTATTGCGAGATGTTAGGCATACGTCATTCCATGAATAGTATCAATTGACCTTATCCACGTTCTAGTTGGTTCACCAATACGACGGCCGCTTCCTTGTGGATTCCAACGAAGTGCTTGTTGAGCAATGTTAGTATTTGACCTTCGAAGTGTGCGGCCTATCCACTGACATTTCCGTTGACATACCTCTAAAGAAGCGGGGATTTGGTTTGTAGCGTTTAGTAGATCTTCATTTCTTATGCGATTCGGCCAGCATATTTTACGGATTTGCCGCAAGCATTTGTTTGTAAAGTTTTGTAGGCGCTTATCGATGGCATTTGTGCGTTTCCAGGTTTCGCAACCGTAATACAAGATGGACTTGACATTCGAATTATATTTTCGTAACTTAGTTGTTGATATTTGCCGAGATTTCCAAATAGCTTGGAGAATGCCGAATGCAGATTTCGCCTCATTAATAAGCAATTCAATACCCTTGTCGCCGCCATCTTTTGTTTATACCAAACTTCCAAGATAATTAAAGGCAACTATACATCCAATAACCTCGTTATCCACATTGATATGTGTCGAAGGGTTTGCGCCATAGCCTCCAGGCATTATCTTTGTCTTGGAAATATTGATTTCCAACCCAGCTGCCCGAAATTCAACAGTGATAGCGCTAGTGTTTTCTTGAAGGTGACCTGATATTTGGCTTAGAAGACATACATCAGCAGCTTATTCCAAGCCCTTGGGTTATTTAAAGGGTGTCCATTGGATGCCACGTCTACCATTCAGTGCCGTGTGCATTATATTGTCGATGACAAGTATAAAAAGTATAGGTGACAAGATACATTCTTGTCTTACTCCAGTAGTAACAGATTAGATAATTTATCTTTATGTAGAACCCGACATTTAAACTGCACGTACATTGCCCGAATTAAGTTAAGAATTTTCGTTGGCATGTTAAGATTTTCTAAAATTCTTCATAGATAGCTCCTATTGACACTGTCGAAAGCCTTCATAAAGTATTTATCGACTTTAGGCAAATGGGGGTGCGAAATTCATTACATTGCTCCAGTACTATACTGTGTAGATTAGATCAACACAAAATCGATTCTCTCGATTCTTCTCGAGTGTTTTGGAAATTGCTTCGGACGTTCTATTCAAAAATACTCGTCTTTGTATTTTACTCGGTATTGGAAGAAGTATTACACCCCTGTAGTCATTGCAGCCTTTGGAGTCAACCATTTTTGGTATTTTGACTAGTATACCTTCATACCAGGAGGTTGGTAGAGCTTCTTCTTCCCATATTTTAAGCACAAATAGGAGTCACAGTCACGCAGATCCTTCAACATCACATAAAAGCATCTCCGCTGAGATATTGTCATTTCCCGGGGCCTTGTTGCGCTTAATTCTTTTAATGGCATTCTTCACTTCTAGTATTGTTGGTGGGCTGTCTGAAATTCTATTGAATAAACTGCCGTGGTTGGTTTCATTATGCACTTTCGCCATTGCTTCTAATCCAATAGGATTGTTTAATATTGACTTGAACTGTTCCATCTAGCGTATTAATTGTTCATCTGGGGTTGAGGGAAGTGAACCGCTACTACTCAGGATTGGACTGTTGGTGTAGGTAAGTTTGTCTTTAGATTCGTCGATATTGTACAATATTTTTCTTTCTGTGTAAAAAGTCATTGCAATAAACAACTATTTGGGGTCATTGAGATGAAAGGTTTATCATTCTATTTAATTTAATATAAATTTTCTTACCTTATTATCATTTTCTCGTTTTTTGCTTGATTTTAATGTTTTGACCACAAAATGAACATATCTAACCTGCATTTGCAGTAAAAACTCTGTATTTACCCAGTAGTTCAAAAGTCAGAGAGAGTCTTGAACACAAATGACATAACAAGCAAATTATCCATGAGCTTGTCATTGGGGGTCTTTAGCAGCCACTGACGTAGCCAATTTATTGACCTTGCAAATGGTAGGCACATACATAATTCCTTCGCAATGGGTAGTCATCTTGACTTGATGTAGAGGTCTATGCTTAAAGAACTCTGAGGCTATGCTGGGGAACCTAACCTATTGAAGACGGGTTCGAGTTAAAACTGTTGGGCATACATAGTACTACATATATGTAAGTATGTGTGTTTACATATATTTAAGTCCGACCTGCATGGACGTGTGTAAACTGTTTTCAAAAAGTCTCCAAATTGTGTTTATTTAGGTACAATCATGATTTTTATGTTTGCAGGTAAATTAGTATAAAATTTGTTGTTTATTCTTGTTGAAAACAAACTAAACGATACTATCTTTTTTCAAACAAGTTACAAAAATAATTTCCAGAAATTTGTGATAATGCTTACCATTTCAAGGTTCTTCTTTATTTGAATGAAAGAGTGAAAGAGATAGAGACTAAGAGTGATACATTTATAAAGTAGGATACAAACAATAACAAATCATATGCTAACATCTAACATAAAATTTAGTATTTAGATGTTGTTGTGTCTAAATATAAAGTACGAAAAAAGGATTCATTGTTTGTTTAATTAAAAATGTGCACATACGTAGTTTTTCCGAGGAAGGTCAGGTTTTATGAGTTTTTGTTTATTCGATTTATTTACACTCGCATTTATTGTTTATGTTTAATTTTGAAAGATCATTTTGTTTGTTTAAATGACTTCCTATCACGTGTAATATGTATTTTAGGTACAGTATTTGCTCGATTTTAGAATTTTTAGGGATGCTAACATTTAATAACTGTATTCAATTCCTACTAACACCTCCTCGTGTTACATCCTGGAACCTGAGCAACCTAGTTGAAAATGCGGTAAATAACCCGAGTGGGATCTAGGTCAGAGCTAACGTGAGGGGGAGTTATCTTGGAGCCATTCCGACGTATTTGGTCAAGGCGTCTAAGATAATTGTACTTGGTAAAGTAGGAAACTGTAGCGTCTGTTCAACATGTTAGTTGCGGCTGCAAGCGTTCGTCTGTCTTGGATCGAGCTTGTCTTTGGACTCATAATCTATCCACTTAGCACATACGATGTTTTAATCATGGAAAGAAACAACATTTAAGAAAATACTATTCCAAGAGTAATCAAGCGAGAAATTCCCCTGCTACGGCAGCTGGCACAAGGATTTTGGAGGTGCCTAATCTATGCAAGAACATCCTGATGAATGAAACCAATTCTATATAAAGAAATCGGACTACAAAACCTAATATAAGCATGAAAGAAAGTTTAAAGTTTGCGACACGCTATACGAAACTGGGAAACTAGAAAAACTAAGGCGTGAAATGTCGGGTTATAAAATTGATTTCCTGGGTGATAAGCATAGTAGGGGTGTGGGCTTTCTGATGACTAAAAGAATAGCTAAAAGAATGAAGGTATACTAGTCAAAATGCCAAAAAAGGGTGACTCCAAAGACTGCAATAACTACAAGGGGAATAACACTTCTTCCAATACCGAGTAAAATATTAAATCGAGTAACTTTGAATAGAACGGCTGACGCAGTTTCTGAAACACTCCGCTAAAATCAGTTTGGGTTCCGAGAGAATAGATCTTGTGTTGATCTAATAAACACAGTAAGAATTGCACTGGAGCAATGAATTCCTCACCCCCATTTACCTAGTGTTTATCGACTTTATGAAGGCCTTCGACAGTGTCAACAGGAGCTATCTATGGAGAATTTTAGAAAACCGTAACATGCCAACGAAAATTCTGAACTTAATTCGGGCAATGTACGTGGACTTTAAATGCCGGGTTCTACATAAAGGTAAACTGTCTAATCCGTTCGAAGTTACTACTGGAGTAAGACAAGGATGTATCTTATCACCTATACTTTTTATCCTTGTCATCGACAATATAATGCTCACGGCACTGAATGGTAGATACAGTATCCAATGGACACCCTTTAAACAACTCGAGGACTTGGAATACGCCGATGACGTATGTCTTCTAAGCCAAAGACCAGGTCACCTTCAAGAAAACACTAGCGCTATTGCTGTTAAATCTCAGGCAGCTGGGCTGCCCGAGACGCAAACTCGTCGCCACACATCAATGTGGATAACGAGGGTATTGGATGTATAGGTACCTTTAATTATCTTGGTAGTTTGGTATCTACAAAAGGTGGCGCCGACGAGGATATTGAATCGCGTATTAATGAGGCAAAATCTGCATTCGGCATTCTCCGAACTATTTGGAAATCTCTACAAATATCAACAGCAACTAAGTTACGAATATATAACTCTTAACATTCGAGTTTCATCTTGTATTACGGCTGCGAAACTTGGAAACGCACAAATGCCATCGATAAGCGCCTGCAAAGCTTTGCAAACAAATGCTTGCGTCAAATCCTTAACATATGGTGGCCAAATCGCATAAGAAATGAAGACCTACTAAACACTTCAAGCCAAATCCCTTCTTCTATAGAGGTATGTCAACGGAAATGGCGATGGATAGGTCACACTTCGAAGGCCAAATACCAACATTGCTCGACAAGCGCTTCGTTGGAATCCACAAGTGTTGGTGCACCTGCTAGAACGTGGAGAAAGTCAATTGATGCGGAGTTGCAAGCAGCAAACTATTCATAGAATGATGTATGTCTAACATCTCGCAATAGAGTTTGATATAAAAGGATGGTTGAGGCCCTATGCTCCACTGGGAGTCAATGATAACAGAAGAAGAAGAAGGCCACACGCTTCAAAGCCCGAATTCCAACTTTCTTGACAAGCGCTTCGTTGGAATCCACAGGGAAGCGGCCGTCGTGTTGACGCATCTGCTAGAACGTGGAGAAGGTCAATTGATGTGGAGTTGGAAGCTGAAAACTATTCATGGAATGACGTATGCGTAACATCTAACAATAGAGTTCGATATAAAAGGATAGTTCAGGACCTATGTTCCACTGAGAGTCAAGGATAACAGAAGAAGAAGAATGCATTCACCGTTAGTCAGCATTTAGCACCGAATAACTAATTACCTTCGCAAGGGCAATCTCAATTTACTGAATGTACCTCAAAATCTTGTTGATTGTACAAATAAAAAAAGGGTGTGTACATGTATTAGAACTATAGTCAAATTTCGGCCGATTGCCACAAAATTATATACACTGGTGTTAATATAAAGTAAATTGTAAATTGTTTATATGGAAGCAATGGTCAAATGTGAACCGATTTTCCTCAATTTCAATATCAAAATTCTACAAGACATGAGGAATATTCTTGCGAAATTGTTGCCCTAGTTCCGTTTTGTTGCCCTAGTTTCGTTTTGTCTCTATCTCGTTTTTAAAAGATGGACATCGCTCGTTCATAAGGATCCAAGATATACGGATAGACAGAAACCCCCTATTCTCTTTGGTACTTTACCGTAAATTGTTAACATGGGAGCAATGTTCAAATGTGAACCGTTTTGCTCAATTTCAATATCAAAATTTTCTAAGACATGAGAAATATTTTTGTCAAATTATTGCAACAGCTCCTTTCCTTTTGATCCTATCGTGTTTTTGAAAGATGGACAGATGAACATTTTAATGTCAGACAAATTTGTACAACATTTCAATAATCTTTAAAAATATTTTAATTGAACTATTTAAGTGTTATTTTACTCATTATACAATTACAAATTTTATTTTGAACACTCCTTATTACGATTGACCGATTATAGAATTTTCTTTTTTGTTTTTATTGTTTTCCTTATTTCTGAAATTGAAAAGCTTACCACATTGTTATGATGAACAATGAGTCTGGCAACACAAAGAAAATGGCAAAGAGAAAATGAACGGCGTTAAGCACTTTTCCATCAACTTCGAACTAAAATTTAGTTTGCATATTTTACCGCAGAAAAAAGTACGAACGAAAATTGCATATTTGTTAGATCATCTAAAAAATTTCTCAAAGGATAGAAAATACAGATACAAAAAATTGTGTTAAATAATATTTAAATATAAAAAAGACAGCAAAAGTGATTCATTTGCTCGAACATTATTATGAGTGATTGGGCCAAGACGCAAAAGAACCAAACCAACAAAAAGATTGAAAAAATGTCCGATGACGCATCGAAATTTTTGGGAGGCATTTTGGGCGACATCAGCTCCCGCTCGGCGTACTCACAGATTTTCATTGGAGCCTCTGCAGGATGGGCTACTGGTTTTGCTACCATGAAAGTGGGAAAATTTGCAGCCTTTGCCATTGGTGGCGGTATTATTCTCATGGAAATTGCGCATCAAGAGGGATACATTGAAATCGATTGGTCAAAAATTACCCGTAAATTGGACAAAGTCACAGATAAAGTTGAGGAAGCTGTCACTGGTCAGGAGAAGAATTGGGTTGATAAGACCGAAAGATTTGTTGACCGTAAATTGGATCGGGCCGAGGATTTATTGAAGAATAAATCAAGGCAGGCTAAGAAATGGTATAGTAAATTGATTGGTGATGAACATGGACCCAAAATAAATGATCTTCACATTTTCTTGACGGCATTCGTGGGTGGTGTAGCCTTAGGCATAGCCACTGCTTAAGAAGGAATAAATAAAAGTTCTTTACATTTAAAAAAGTAAATTGATTTTACTATATTCTCATTGAATGTTTAACCAAGGAAGCATGTGTGTCGAGCGAATCATTTAGTTTTCCTTTCTCTTCATTGCTCATTGCCAGCATAATTTTTATA
Organism: Stomorhina lunata; assembly: GCA_933228675.1. Taxonomy (NCBI): domain Eukaryota; kingdom Metazoa; phylum Arthropoda; class Insecta; order Diptera; family Rhiniidae; genus Stomorhina; species Stomorhina lunata. Next base: position 46,264,012 of record OW121743.1, on the reverse strand, counting down.
ATTTGTATTTAATTATTTGTGAAATGTACTTTTTGAACAAAACTTTTAATTTATGTATTCTTCTGTTACTTTAGTATTACCAAAAACCAAACAAACAAAAATGCGTTTAATCGAATAAAATAAATAACAAACAAAACAAAATAAATCGATAAAAATATCTTACAATTTTAAACAAAGTTATTTTCCCTTCTAACGTTGAGATCATAATTATAAAAAGAAACTACTTATACATGCAGTCAGCATAAAATATTATTTATTGGATTAACAAAAACACTGAAATTTGTAGTATTTATTAAGCAACAATATAAAAAAGTAGTATGTAGACATTATATAACAATTTTATGAGAATAACTGAAATAATTTAACAAAAGTGTTTGCAACTTTAGTTTAACTTATTTTAGGAAAGCACACACATGATATTAATAAATCATCTAATACTTAATGTCAACATTAAAAGATAATTTCAACACTATTACATTTTCAAATAGTGTCTGATAAATTAGAAATAAACTTAAATTATAAACTTTAAATTTGTTTTTCTTAGAAAGCTTTTGTTTGCAACTTACTTTACTTGCCTTAATGGCCTGTAGTTACAACCTGTTTAGGTCAAAAGCCAAGCATATTTGAGAATTCCATGCTCCTCTATCTTGTAAGCATATTCTCCAATTTCGTAGGCCAAGTTTTTAAAGATTTTCTTCTACTTTTACCGGAGTTCTTTCATCCATTCGCACAACATGTCCTAGCCAACGCAGCCGCTGTTGTTTAATGCGTTTCACCATGTCTATGTCATCGTATAACTCATACAGCTCATGGTACATTCGATAATCATTGTTGACGCAGACTGGTGCAAAGATTTCTCGTAAAATTTTCCTCTCAAACAGTGAGATGACCCGGCTAAAATTTACATGATGCTTTAGGAAGTAAATCTACATCGGGAATAACAATGCCAAAGCATGTGGACCACCTGTTTTTATACCATTCAACGACTTAAGTGGAAAATGTTGTATTAGTTTTGTAGTCATGTTTGAAACGCATAGAAAGTAGTCTGACATCCACCTTTACGCATAACGATCTACTCAGAAATATATTCTGAGATGATTTTACGATATCGTCCGGCTGGTAAATAAATACAATAAACAAATTTGAAGTTTTATTTTCGGATCGAGATGAGCGGTAACCCCCCAGATCTTAATTTCAAAAATAATTTAATGAAATTTATTACAGAGATTTTCTTTGGTGCAAGGACTGCTTAGACATAATCAGATCATTATTTCGGGTATCTTCCATAGAACTACCTTCAATGAATGACCCAATACAGCCACAACTTTATTTGCATTTTATTTAAATTTAGCAGAAATATTTCTTGTAGTGGCCAAAATTAGTCTGACAAATTTTATTGGAGTTGGCGTATATTTGGCCATTTCTGCCATACAAGACCAACTCCCAACAATACTCCAAAAATAGCAAAAAAACGTTTGTAATTAATAGAAGTTTATTGCTAAAAATTAGCACAGATAAGTCTGTGCTAAAAAAGAAAAAATAGTCGGGATTGACTGCTAATAATAGCTCATCATTTTCCATTAAACATTTTTAATACTAAAGAATTTTTATACCGAAAAGTTTTCCATGAAAAATTTTTATACCGAGAAATTTTCTATAATATTTTATATCGAAAAATTTTGGATGAAAAACTTTTTTATTAAAAAAAATGTTTGAAATTCCCAATTAAAAATATTTTAGAAAAATGTGGGTATGCAAGTTACCTCTACTATCTTTGGCTATTATTTTAATTTGTCATATTTGTTTAACCCCACTAACAAAGGGTGACACCTTAATTTATGATACGGAAATTATGGGTTGTTCAACAACAGATAAAAAATATTAGACAAGATCATAAAAATTTTGCCCAAAAGAATTCGGTAAAAAAGCTTCACCCTAAAAGTAGTCATTAATTTAACCGCGAACTGTGAATGGAACACTTATTTTCCTTAAATAAAACTATGGTTTAGGCTGCTGTGATTCACTGTTAGTATGTTACGTTAATTAAGGCAAAATATTAGACAAGATTATAAAAATTTTGCCCAAAAGAATTCGGTAAAAAGCTTCATCCTAAAAGTAGTCATTAATTTAACCACGAACTGGGATTGGAACACTTATTTTCCTAATATAAAACTATGGTTTAGGCTCCTATGATTCATTATTAGTATATTACGTTAATTAGTTGGCTGACAACTAACATCGCGGGCTATATATAGATTAGATATTAGTAAAAAATCGGTGCAGTATGGGACAAAAATTGAAAATTTAAATTTTTGAAGTCGAATATCTTTAAAACCATAAGAGATAGGATATGCATGTCGCCATATTTTTTGTAGATCTTGACCTAAGTATTTGTTATATAGTATGATTTTTAAAATCGCTTGGAAAAGACAATAATATATCGTTTTAAGTGATTTATGAGTCTGAGGAGTCCTACTTTGAGGTCGATTGTGAGGCCCCAGTAAAATCTAGGCTTTCCAGGTTTAGCTCAACGGTTAAGAAGTTATGGACTTATTTCCATTTTATCGAGCTTTATATGGTCCCTTTGTGATACCTGCAAGGGTAGATAATAATAATTTATAGACAATTAATGATTCAATAAACGGCGCGTGGGATTCATCAAAATGATACATTTCGAAATGGTCTGAGCCGACCTATAGAGAAATTGACTTATCTACATTTTTCAGAAATACTACGGAAGGCCAATACATTGTTTTAGATCAATCCGTGTACACCTTTCAAGGACAATGTTCTTAGTTATGTATTCACAGAAAAATATAGGCCGAAGAGAAAATTTGGTATGTAATAGTTTTCATTGGCAGTAGGTTTTAAGGTTTTTAAAATGAATTTTACCGGTTGTCTTTCCAATATCAATAATCATTGTAACTAAATCTTCTTCAAATTTCTAACCAATTGATGCCGCCACAATCATTACGTGTTGTTCATCTCCGGGTTCAAGTCATACGCTGGATTAGAGAGTCATTAGTATATGTATATCGCAATGACATTTGCTGCTTCAATAATTATCCCATGGCTTAAGAATCAGCTCCTCACAAATAACTAATAATTTAAACATTTCATTTAATTTCGTATTGAATATTTTTTTAATATATTTTAATGATTAAAAATAACATTATTTTATTACATCCTTAAAGAATACCTTTGTATTCTTTACCATGATGGTGTTTTTCTGCCTTCTGGACGACCATAGAGAGCACTCTTATCTCTGAACCTGGACATACGTTCGGTTTCCTTGACATCCAAGAAATGACCGATGGCAAAGCCGAGAAAAGGCAGAACACCCAAGACGTAACGTTTATCGATGCCCAACATTTTGGAATTACTGTTGTTTCAAAAGTTCTTGAGCTTTGGCGATTTCCTTTTGCTTACGCTTCCAGGCCTGTGTATTAGACCAATCGGCAATGATAGTAGAGACGGTGAATGTGGGAAAAAATATTACAGCTCCGTATTTTTTTGCCACTTGCGCGACAAGACCTTTTGCCATGGAAGAGCTGGAATAAAAAATAACAGGTGAATTCCGGCAAATAAGCTAAACAAAAATTACGTAAGTTTGGAATCAATTTTGTTATGATTATTGAAATGTTTTATTAATTTGTATTTAATTCATATTCTGTTTGGGTATTTTATCGGCCTCGTATTTTTGAAAAAATTTTCTTTATAAATTTTTATATTTTATCGAGATTTAGCAAAAATAATTCTTTTAATTTTCACTTACTTTTTCCAAATGTTGCGTGTTTTTTACGTTTTTCTTTTTGTTTAATGAAATGTCAAATTTTCTCATTGTCAAAATCTGCTTCTTGTTAATTCATTCACAATGAAGTTTTGCAGCAATTTTGAATGCCTGAAAGTATGCTGTATTTGTTGTGTGCAAAGAGTTGGACAAAGTAGAAGAACAATTCAAAAATAACACAATTTCCTTTTAAGATGGAAATTTAATATGATATGAAAACAGTTTGGTCCATTTATGATACAACTGGATACAACCTATCCTAATCATTTTTATAGCAAAAAAAAAAAAATAACATTACAAGTATAAATTTCTAGTTAAGAAGATGTATTTCTTTAAAGATCTGAAATAAAAACAAATTATCTGTCCCTTAACTTACAATACCCAAAATTTAACCCATTAGGAAAGTATTAATATTATATAATTAATACATATTATAATAAATCTTATTATATTCTGGAATTTTCCACAAATATGTCTATATTTCAATAATAAAAAATCTATAGAAAAATTTTAAAACCAAAAATTTTAAAACCAAAAATTTTCCAAAAAGAAATTTTCTATATAAAAATTTGGAAAACAAAATGTTTTCTACAGACAAATTTTTGAAAGAAAAAAAATTAAATCGAGAAATTTCAAACCTACAAAATTATTGTAAATCTTTTTATAGAAAAATTTTGAAAACTGAACAATTTTCTTAGAAAGATTTTTAAACCGATACATTTTCTATGAAAAAATTTAAAACCGATAAATTTTCATAGAAAAAATAAAACCCAAAAATTTTCTAAAAAAAATTTCTATAGAAAATGTTTAAAACAACCAATTTTCTATAAAAAAAATTTTAAAGCATAAAATTTTGTATTAAAAAATGTTTAAATCTAAAAATTTTCCATAGAAAAAATTTGAAAACAGCAAATTTCTATAGAAAAAAATGTTAAAACTGCAAATTTTTAAACAGAACAATTTTCCACAGAAAAACTTTTAAAAACGAAAAATTTTCTATAGAAAAATGTATAAAAATGAAAAATTTTCTATAGAAAAATGTATAAAACCAAAACATTTTCTATAGAAAAATTTTTAAAAACGAAAAATTTTCTGTCGAAAAGTTTTTAAAAACGAATAATTTTATAAACCGAAAATTTTCTATTGAAAAATTTTTAAAACCGAAAATTTTTCCGTAGAAAAATTTTTAAACCCGAAAATTTTTCTATAGGAAAATCTTTAAAACCGAAAATTTTTCTGTAGAAAAATGTTTAAAAACGAAAAATTATAGAAAAGTTTTTAAGAACGAATAATTTTTAAAACCGAAAATTTTTATAGAAACATTTTTTAACCAAAAATTTTTCTATAGAAAAATTTTTAAACCGAAAAATTTTCTATAGAAAAATTTTTAAACCGAAAAATTTTCTATAGAAAAATTTTTAAACCGAAAAATTTTCTATAGAAAAATTTTTAAACCGAAAAATTTTCTATAGAAAAATTTTTAAACCGAAAAATTTTCTATAGAAAAATTTTGTGAAACCGAAAATTTTTCTATACAAAAATTTTGTAATGCCGAAAATTTTTCTACACAAAAATATTGTAAAACCGAAAATTTTTCAATACAAAAATTTTGTAAAACCGAAAATTTTTCTATACAAAATTTTGTAAAACCGAAAATTCTTCTATACAAAAATTTTGTAAAACCGAAAATTTTTCTATACAAAAATTTTGTAAAACCGAAAATTTTTCTATACAAAAATTTTGTAAAACCGAAAATTTTTCTATACAAAAATTTTGTAAAACCGAAAATTTTTCTATACAAAAATTTTGTAAAACCGAAAATTTTTCTATACAAAAATTTTGTAAAACCGAAAATTCTTCTATACAAAAATTTTGTAAAACCGAAAATTTTTCTATACAAAAATTTTGTAAAACCGAAAATTTTTCTATACAATAATTTTTAAAACCGAAAATTTTTCTATAGAAAAATTTTAAAAACCGAAAATTATTTTTAAAAAATTTTTAAAACCGAAAATTTTTTTTTAGGAAATTTTTAAAACCGAAAATTTTTCTATAGAAAAATTTTTAAAATCGAAAATTTTTTATAGAAAAATTTTTAAAACCGAAAATTTTTTTAGAGAAAAATTTTTAAAACCGAAAATTTTTCTAGAGAAACATTTTTAAAACCGAAAATTTTTCTAGAGAAACATTTAAAACCAAAAAATTTGTAATACCATAAAGTTTTCTATAGAAATATTATAAAACTAAAAATTTAAAAGTTTTTAAAAACTAAAAATTTTCTATAGAAAAATTTTTAAAAACGAAAAATTTTCTGTAGAAAAATTTTAAAACAAAAATTTTTAAACAAAAAAAAATTCTAAAGAAAAATTTCAAAAACCAAAAAATTTACGATAGAAAAACTTTTAAAAAATTTTTATAGAAATATTTTAAACAAAAAATTTTTAAAACCGAAAATATTCTATAGAAAATTTTTTAAAACCCAAAAAATTGTTTTAAATCGAAAATTTTTCTATAGAAAAATTTTTAAAACCGAAAATTTGTCTATAGAAAAATTTTTAAAACCGAAAATTTTTCTATAGAAAAATTTTTAAAACCGAAAATTTTTCTATAGAAAAATTATTAAAACCGAAAATTTTTCTATAGAAAAATTTTCTATAAAAAAATTTTAATACAAAAATTTTCTATAGAAAAATTTCAAAAACCAAAAAATTTACTATAAAAAAACTTTTTTAAAATTTTTATAGAAAAATTTTTAAACAAAAAATTTTTAAAACTGAAAATGTTCTATAGAAGAATTTTTAAAACCCAAAAAATTGTTTAAAACCGAAAATTTTTCTATAGAAAAATTTTAAAAACCAAAAATTGTTCTAAAGAAAAAACTTATAAAACCAAAAATATTTAATACCGAACATTTTTTTATGGAAACATTTTTAAAACCGAAAAATTTTCAATAGACAAATTTTTAAAAACGAAAAATTTTCTATAGAAACATTTTTAAAACCGAAAAATTTTCAATAGACAAATTTTTAAAAACGAAATTTTCTATAGAAATATTTTAAAACCGAAAAATTTTTATATAGAAAAATTTTTAAAACAGAAAAATTTTTAGAACAGAAAAATTTTTAGAACTGAAAAATTTTTTAACCGAAATTTTTTAAAAATTTTCAAATAAAGACTGAAACAATTTTATAGAAAATCTTTTGGAATAATTATTGTATTGAAAAATGTATTATGAGTTCCTTGTGGTTAAAGTAGCATCAAGGGGCACTCCACAATCAAAAGCTTGGACTCAAAACCCATTGATTATTTTAACATTATGCATTAACTGGACAAAATCCTCAATAATCCTGACTGCATACCTACTTCTAAATATCTTCGACTGATATTTCACTGAGAACTTCTCTGGTTACCCAAGTACTTTTGAAAATGGGACATGTCTAAGTCGAAAAGGTAATTGGTTCATTTAAGGTTTTTTATTTCTCGCTCTAAACCTTTTAAATTAAATTATTTAAATAAAAATATTTTAAAATTTATTTTCTTTATTCATTAATATATGACACTTTTTAAAAGCAAAATTAAATAGTTTCAATGTTTCATCTAACGAAACGAATTCATTTTAAAGTAAAGAAAAACCCATTCCTTTAAAATTTTGCCGCAAATAAAATTAAATCTATAAGAGGAAGAATTAGTCCAGTTGTTGGTATATGAAAATGAAGTTCTAGAGTTTTTGTTAGCTTCTTCTTTGGTTACCATTTTAGTTTAGTGTGAGTCCGAGGATGGACTTGACTGTTCATTGTTTTTTGGCGATGTTTCGTAAAGCACGTTTCCGGGTATTGAGTAATTGCTTAAAAACTAATTGACTAGCAAATTGTTCACAGAAAATGCACGATATAATACTAATGGAATTCTGCATTAGAGTGTGTGGCAAGTAGCCAGCTGTGCGTTCGGCTATACCCAAAGTTTTAAGAGCCGATTCAACATAAGTATCGGCTGAGGGAGCAAACGAGCTGGGTTTGCGTATTTTAGTCATATTTGTGGCCACAAAACCGGGTTGAATGCTTTGTACAACAATGCCTTGAGCACGATATTCGGTTTGAAGATCGGCACTGAATTTATCAACAAAGGCCTAAAGGGAGAAAGAGAGAGGAAGTAAGATTGTCTATTAATTTACACAACAATAATTTTATATTATTAAGTAAAAATACCTTTGTAGCACTATATACCGTTAGCAGAGGATTCGGTATAACACCAGCCGTTGATGATATATTTATAACTGCACCCTTTCTCCTGTCCACCATTTGCGGTAGAATTAAGGCTGTCATCTGCAGCACCGAGTGAACATTGGCCGATATGATATCCCTTAAGAATTGAGGATTCTGTTGACTAAACTCTACAAAGAATTCGGGATAGGAATAACTCATGCCAACATTATTAACCAAAACACCAATCTCTAAGCCCTCAATATTTTGCTTGATTTTAGAGTAAATTTCCTGGCCTCCAGTGAAGTCGACATCGATAATTTTGGTTTCAACATCATAGGCTTCAGCTAAGGAATAGAGTTTTTTTTAATTATCATATTTTTAAAAATCTAGATCTAAATTACTTACTTATTTCCTTGGCTACGGTCTCTAATTTACTCAGAGATCGGCTGATAAGCACCACATTTAACCCTTTTTTCGCCAACTGAAAATAAAAGAATATGATAAGGTATTACAACCAAATATTTAAATTGCCTGAAAATAGGTCTGTTTATTTTCTCTATATTTTGTACATAATATCTGATCCATTCTGCTAAAAACAAATTTTCTACTAAATTTCGTTTAGCGGCGGTCTGATATACATGTGTAGGACCTAGGCATAAATGTGGATCGATATTCGCAAACTTTCTGTGCATTTCTGAGTATTTAATTTATTTTTAAGAGTTGGTCTTTAATGGAAGGCCTATTCCAATAAAATTTGGTACACTGATTTCAGCTTTTATAATATCTATTTTAAGCCTACGGTTGGTTAACCGAATCGGTTTATAGGGATCATTCTTGTAACAAGGAAAATGTCCGCGCCAAAATTTCTAAAATCTATATATATAAAAATGGATGTGTGTAAGTATGTAACGTATGGACTCCAAAACGGCTGGCCCGATTTTGATGAAACTTTCAGGAAATCTTCAGAGTATCCAGGCGCGTGACACTGTGAAGTCTGATTTTTGATCGGTCTGCGGCCGGAGTGCGTGTCAAAATCCAATTTTCATATTGCACGACCAATGACATCTATCTATATCTTTTGTTTGCTCAGGGCCGGCAACGCGGACCGGGTCAGCTAGTTATCTTTAAAATTGTATCCTATGCTTTGATAACAAGCTAAATCGAATCACAATGCATTGCTTTGGAACTAGGAAAATAGGTTATGGGAAGACTAAAACTTCACTGTATTGTAACCGGCAAAAGAGACTTTTGCGGGGAGCAAATTCCACATACAAACTTAGGGGCTGTTCACAAATAACATAATGCTCTTGGGGGGTGGGGGTATAACTTTTGTTATGCTGGAGGAATTTCGTATGCTTATTTCTATTAAAATGTGTTACACAGGGGAGGGAGGTAAAAATCTGCGAAAATACCGTTACGTAGTTTGTGAACAGCCCCTTAGCAGTACAGTACAGAATGAATCTCTGCAGTGTGTTGTTGGGCCAACTGGCCAATCGATAACGAGGAGATGAGATAGACGTGTATTGCGTTAGAAAGTTTAAATTTCGTTAATAGGTTTCCTGATATGGTTATAGCACATTCTAAATTAGTAACGATAGAACAGCATGACACAACACACGATGCGACATTGCTTTAGAGCATCAATAGAGTTGAAGACTCTACTGTCGCCACTGAGCACGTTCGCCCTCTCAAGCACTCGGCTGAGAAGCTCCAAAATAGACCTATAAGCGTCGCCAATACACGAAAGTTGCATTTCACTTTCAGTCAGATATAGGTGATGCAAATAGTAAGCAGATCATTTCAAGTAAAGCATCTCTTATAACTTTTTAGAAAACCTTGGCACTTGAAAGCTTACTTCGACACTTGAGATATGTATGTGGTCAGTTAAAGGTGCTTTTTATCGACCAGTTATGTGAATGTTTAACGAATAACCAGAATCTAGGAATTTTAGTACGATTACGTTGTTCGTACAAGGCTTTTAATTTAGCTTAATAATTCAGGTACGTAAGTTTCAGAACACATCCTTTTGGGATCTGACTGCATGTTTGCATGTCTGATTGAATGAAGTTTTGAACTTGGGTTTATATTAAGCCCTTAACTTGATTTCGTTCCATGATACTGCAGGTCTTCCAGACCTACTGGAATTTTATTCGATGGCTTGACGATTTTTATCAGTATCTGGTTTTCTAAGTGTATGTCCTAACCAACCATAGTTCCGAGTATGAATAGTTGTTTGGAATGGTAAGGCTGTACGAGTCGGATATACTTAGATATAGGCATGTGGGACACTCCAGTATTCTGAGCTTAACAGGCTCCTTGGGCTTGGAGTCAGGTTTACCACGATCTGACTAATTAGTCAAAGAGCTACTGTTTATTACAGCACCAGAAATCGTAATCCCTGATGGATCCGACTGGAAGAGGCAAATAGCACTTTTACAAGGCATTTCGATCTTCACGGATGGTTCTAAAATGGATTGCGGTACTGGATCTGGTGTTTTCCCGATGGATCAAAATGTTAGGAAATCCTTCAGACTCGCGGATGAGTGCAGTGCCTTACAGGTAGAGATTTTTGCCATTTGGAAGGCTACAGAGCTCATCCAGGGTCTTATAGCTGAAAATAGTGAGGTGACAATATACGTCGATAGCCAGGCCGCGCTCAAAGCGCTGCGGGGACATAGTATTACCTCCAAACTAGTTCAAAAATGTTGGATAGCTCTTTTTTATCTTTCAGTTATAGATTTTGTTGGGTTCCGGTTCATTGCGACGTCGCTGGCAACGAAGTTCCTGACGAAGTCGCTAGACTAGGCTCGAGGCAAGACTTAAGTCAAAGAGTGACAGATATGGCTCCACCTATCTGTCAGTTTTATCTGGGTATTAAGTCTTGAATAAGCAAGGAAACCACAAGAACATGGGAAAACATGGTTACGTGTAGGACATCCAGAGCTCTATGGCCTAAACCGGACATTAATGGAATCAAAATTCTACTAGGTCTGAATAGGTCAAGCTTAAGAAGATGTATAGGATTCCTAACGGGAAACTGTGCCTTAAATTCGAGGTTAAATAGGTGGGATAGTAGCATTCTGCACCTCTGCAGACTATGTCTAGATGAGGATTCGTCCGAGTCGGTAGAACACATTCTCTGTCACTGTCCAAGGCTCAAACATCTAGGCAGCAGATTCTTTGTTGAACTTCAGGATCAGCAACAGTGCAGTTTGCAAGATATTGTAGGGTTCACCACTGGTCTCAACTGGCCTAGATAGGGTACTCTGTTTATTCCTCTACACTATTCTTTTATCTTTTCTCTTCCTATATCTTCCTCTTTCAACGAGGCGGAAATGGTTTAATGATCAATATTTCCCATAGGTGCCGGAACCTTTATAATACTTGTCCGGGTGTGAAATAAGGAAAAGGTTAAGGCTGTTTTGTTGGCACCCTTCAACACACGAAATATGAATACAGATAAAATAGATTCCTTTACGGATTTTGGCTTCTGTTAAGAAACCTGAAGTGCAAAAGATGCGACCTGATTCCAAGATCCATTCAAACTGGTAAGAGACTTGACCATTAGACAGACTCATCATTTCGTTCATTAGTCCGAATCATAATTTTACTAATATCTGCTTCATAGGCAACCACTTCCACAGGATTAATTCTGTCTCTGATGAACTTTGAGTTTTTTTGGAACTTTTTGGAATACAATTTTTCAGCAGAAAAAGTAAGAGGTATTAATACTATTATCAAAGGCTTATTATAGGAGTTTTGTACGGAAAATTTGATTTTTAAGCTTGTCATAACTTTACTTTTCGTTGATCAATAAAGGGGTTAGTTTTTACATCATCTTAGAATTTTTTTTAGCTGCTTTATGCACTTAAATTTCTCAACTGTCCCGGCAAAAAAGTTTACTTTTTTTATTAAATAGTTTTTTTTTAAGTAAATATTTAGTTTTCTAATTTTAAAGTTTCTATGCAAATATTAGCATACAAAAAGTTTATTTTACTAAAGTGCAAATGCATAATTTTTTCTCATCTTCACTTTTTTAGATTTAAGTCTTTATTCTAGACTCTAGAATGACATTTCATAATTGCTAATGATCAAATACTTTTTAAAAATTAAAAAGTGAATTTGCATTTAGTACCTTTTTGTTAAGTTTTGTTTGAACTTGTACTTTTAAGCTAAATTTTTTTATTGACAAAACTAATAAATGTAAACCTTGATTATTTACAATAACATTTATTTATTGGGAATTTAAAAATTAATTGAGATTTTAGCAAATAATGATAAATTTTTGCTGTCAAGGGCTGCCTAAATATGTTTTCATAAATAAGTGGCGATCGCCATTTTTCAATAAACTGTGGCGATCGCACTTTTTTTTATAGAAAAACAGTGGCGATCGCACTTTTTTTCTTATAGAAAAACAGTGGCGATCGCACTTTTTTTCTTATAGAAAAACAGTGGCGATCGCACTTGTTTTCTTATAGAAAAACAGTGGCGATCGCACTGTTTTTCTTATAGAAATACAGTGGCGATCGCACTTTTTTCTTATAGAAAAACAGTGGCGATCGCACTTTTTTTCTTATAGAAATACAGTGGCGATCGCACTGTTTTTCTTATAGAAATACAGTGGCGATAGCACTGTTTTTCTTATAGAAAAACAGTGGCGATCGCACTTTTTTTCTTATAGAAAAACAGTGGCGATCGCACTTTTTTTCTTATAGAAAAACAGTGGCGATCGCACTTTTTTTCTTATAGAAAAACAGTGGCGATCACACTTTTTTTCTTATAGAAAAACAGTGGCGATCGCACTTTTTTTCTTATAGAAAAACAGTGGCGATCGCACTGTTTTTCTTATAGAAAAACAGTGGCGATCGCACTTTTTTTCTTATAGAAAAACAGTGGCGATCGCACTTTTTTTCTTATAGAAAAACAGTGGCGATCGCACTTTTTTTCTTATAGAAAAACAGTGGCGATCGCACTTTTTTTCTTATAGAAAAACAGTGGCGATCGCACTTTTTTTCTTATAGAAAAACAGTGGCGATCGCACTTTTTTTCTTATAGAAAAACAGTGGCGATCGCACTTTTTTTCTTATAGAAAAACAGTGGCGATCGCACTTTTTTTCTTATAGAAAAACAGTGGCGATCGCACTTTTTTTCTTATAGAAAAACAGTGGCGATCGCACTTTTTTTCTTATAGAAAAACAGTGGCGATCGCACTTTTTTTCTTATAGAAAAACAGTGGCGATCGCACTTTTTTTCTTATAGAAAAACAGTGGCGATCGCACTTTTTTTCTTATAGAAAAACAGTGGCGATCGCACTGTTTTTCTTATAGAAAAACAGTGGCAATCGCACTTTTTTTCTTATAGAAAAACAGTGGCGATCGCACTTTTTTTCTTATAGAAAAACAGTGGCGATCGCATTTTTTTTCTTATAGAAAAACAGTGGCGATCGCACTTTTTTTCTTATAGAAAAACAGTGGCGATCGCACTTTTTTTCTTATAGAAAAACAGTGGCGATCGCACTTTTTTTCTTATAGAAAAACAGTAGCGATCGCACTTTTTTTCTTATAGAAAAACAGTAGCGATCGCACTTTTTTTCTTATAGAAAAACAGTGGCGATCGCACTTTTTTTCTTATAGAAAAACAGTGGCGATCGCACTTTTTTTCTTATAGAAAAACAGTGGCGATCGCACTATTTTTCTTATAGAAAAACAGTGGCGATCGCACTATTTTTCTTATAGAAAAACAGTGGCGATCGCACTATTTTTCTTATAGAAAAACAGTGGCGATCGCACTTTTTTTCTTATAGAAAAACAGTGGCGATCGCACTTTTTTTTTATAGAAAAACAGTGGCGATTGCACTTTTTTTTCTTATAGAAAAACAGTGGCGATCGCACTTTTTTTCTTATAGAAAAACAGTGGCGATCGCACTGTTTTTCTTATAGAAATACAGTGGCGATCGCACTGTTTTTCTTATAGAAAAACAGTGGCGATATCATTTTTCGTACGGCAATGTAGGAAAGCGGTTAAGTGTCAATTATAGTTTATAAATTATCAAACCTTATTTTCGTTGTCAACATGCAATATTTGCCGTTATTGCGAATTACTGATAATAGCGGTCAATTTAACTAATAAAAATAAGCAAATGCAAATGTTTATTCGTTAAATATGCGAGGGCTACTATAAACATTAGGGGCATTCAATAATATTTTTCGATATTAACATTAGTTTAATCCCTGTTCTAATATTGTCGCTATGCAAACCTTGTTACCGGAAATGTCTCTTTGCGCTTTACAATACTTTAGCGAAACTCATAATATAAGTAGAGACCCTAGTATATAATGTTCGCTATACATATACGCAAGCATAGACACCCATTATAACATTGGGTATGTAAATCGATTACATATTAATATTCTTTCCGTGTGCGTTGTGTTTAATTCTTTAAGTTTAAGTAACGAATAATTTTCTATAACTTTCCCGTTGATTTAGTAAAATTAGTATTCATTGAACTTAAAGGGGACGCTATAAATCTATATACAAATACAATGTACATACGTACTAACATATCGTTATCTGAAATGCAAAAAGGCGCGCTATGGTATTTCTGCTGCAAAAAAAAAAAACATTTTTTGACCACCGCTTTTGAAAAATCTAATGATGCAGTTCTTTAGAGAAGATTCTAGATATTAAGGATCAATAATTGTTTTCAAGAAAAAGTTTTTGTATGTGTTGTTAAAAAGGTATTGAAATGTGCTGAATGTTCTAAAACGAAAAGTGATGAAATTTTTCATTAAACTCAATAACTCATGCATTGAATATAGTTTGACAGTTTTAATCTTGATGTCGATTTAATGAAGAGAGAGCCTTGGTTTTAGTCTGCAGAAGAAAACAACTTTATCTCGTATATAGTTTGGGAGATATCAGGAAATCAAAAAAGCTCTACAAAACTCAGTCTTTTCGTTTTTCTTTGGACAAAAACTAAGTTGGCTCGATTTTGCTCGGTACTGTTATCATAACCACGTGAAAGGCGAAAATCTCTTCTTTAGATTGAGCGAAAAAAATTCACCGATCGTAGAACAAAGTTCAAAATTTTCTGAAAAAAAATCACATAAATTGTGACGCATAATTTAAGCAAAAAGTGTTGCAGTCGTTTAGGCTTAACTTTTTAGGTCCAAGGCAGGTACCCCTAAGAGGCGACGGATTTCAAAATTAGTAGAGCTCTTTTTTCGGTCAACTAATAGAAGTGTGCTGAGTTTCATCAAATTCTGTTGAGAATTACGGATTGTATATTATAAAGAAAAATAAGTGAAAAATGGGGATCCAAGACATGTAACAAAAGGAGTCGAATAATTTCAACTAAAATTAGTAGAGCTCTTTTTTGAATTAATTAATAGACGTGTGTCTAATTTCAATAAATTCTGTTGAGAATTGTGATTTGTATATTGAAAAGAAAAATAGGTAAAAAATTAAGCTCCAAGGCAGGTACTCCAAGGAGTGGTTGGATTTCAACCAAAATTAGCAGTGCTCTCTGTTGGATAAACTAATGTGTCGAATTTAATCAAACTTTTTTGAGAAAAAAATTGGGTCCAAGGCAGGTACCTCAAAGAGTCAAGGGATCTCAACGAAAATTAGTATAACTCTTTCTTGAATCAATTAATAGACGTGTGTAGAATTTTTCCAAATTCTGTTGAGAATGAAAAATGGGGGTCCAAGACAGATACCACAAGGAGTCGACTTATTTCAACCAAAATTAGTAGAGCACATTTTTGAATTAATTAATAGACGCGTGTCTAATTTTTTTAAATTCTGTTGAGAATTACGAAGAAGAAAAATAAGTGAAAAATGGGGGTCCAAAACAGGTACCCCAAGGAATCGACTAATTTCAACCAAAATTAGTAGAGCTCTTTTTTAATTAATTAATAGACGTGTGTCTAATTTCATTAAATCCTGTTGGGAATTGGGACTGGTACATTAAAAAGAAAAATAGGCGAAAATTGGGATTAAAGACAGATACCACAAGGAGTCGAATAATTTCAACCAAAATTAGCAGAGCTCTCAGTTAGATAAACTAATAGACGTGTTCCGATTTTAATCAAATTTTGTTGAGAACAAAAATAAGTGAAACAATGGGGTCCGAGGCAGATACCTCAAAGAATGAAGGCATCTCAACGAAAATTAGTAGAGCACTTTCTTAGATCAATAATAGACGCGTGCAGATTTTTTACAAATTCCGTTGTGAATTGCGGACTGTACATTAAGAAGAAAAATAGGTGAAAAATGAGGTCCAAGGCAGGTACCTCAAAGAGTCAAGAGATCTCAACCAAAATTAGTATAACTCTTTCTTGGATCAAGTAATAGACGTATGCCGAATTTTTTCAAATTCTATTGAGAATTGCGAACTGCACATTAAGAAAAATAGGTGAAAAAATGGGGGTCCAACCAGGTACCACAAGGAATCGACGGATTTCGAAATTTTTTTGAATTATTCTTATCTATATAAAACTGAGTAAAGCGTGGTATAGCAGGTTAGTCATCCGCCTAGCATACCAGAGGTCCCAAGTTCAATCCCTGGCCAGACCCACTTTAACAAAAATTAAATTTTCAAAAAAACGATTCACCTCATAACTCATCTAGCCACTGGTTATTGAGTATTAGGCTATGTTAAACTTCTTTAACTAATGCATTTGCCGTTCGGAGCCGGAGTTAAAATGTAGGTCCCTTTCAATGAGTCTAAAAATAGATGCGAATGCAGCTCATTGTCTGAGAAGTACCCCTTGTTCCAGTTAGAATGTCGTGGGAATTATGTATGTATGCAGGATCACTTCTTCTATAAAAAGGGCTTTAATACATGTGTACAAATTCTGACTAAACATGGATCTGTATTTCCACAAATTTTATTCAAATATCTTTAACCGTTTAGGGGTTATGGGGTTATTTCTGAAATAAGTAATATTTTAAATTCTTTAAAACATATCTTTTAACATTTAATTATGCTTTGAAAATAAACTGGTTCCATTGTTTTGGACCCGTCTCTATTTTTTTTGACAAAAAAAACTTGATGCCTATAGTAGCTAAGCCCTTTTAACTTCAGAAAATATTCAATTTGTAGTTAAGCCCTTTTGTTTTTTAGCAATTGCTCAAAAACTAAACGATTTTTATCCCCTTAATTTCTAGAATTTTTTTCGCCGATGCTTCTTGACCCAATACCAAAATTTTAATTAAATGTTTCTTGTAGTTTAAAAGTTATTATCTTTTTTGCTTCTCCTGAAAAAAAAAAACTAAAAGTTTAGTTACTCCCTTTTGCCTTTAAGGTGGCGATATAGATACATATGTATATACCACCAGAATTTTTATGCAATTGTTTTGTGTCTTTTTTGATATTGTAATAAAATATACAATTAATACGTCGCTGCTGAGTTTAAATTCATATTGTACACATTTTTTATGTATAAACGACATGTTATAAATAAATGATGAGTTAGCGTATTTTCAATATACATTTTTGAAAATCAAAAAAAGGTTCAATAAGCAAAGTTCATTTGAAGAAATTTTGCAGAAAGTTACGTAAAATTCTAAGTGGGATTTGGAGCTTGGTAATGTTATGATAACAATTGTAACTAGGGTTAACTCTAGTTACTACTGTTTTCCTCGAAAATACTGTCTGCTCGGACTTGGTTCGTTTCAAATAAGAATATTAAATGGGATCTTTCAAGATAAAAGAAAAACACCTGCGTTGTTATTTATATCTATATATAATTCCAAGACAACATTCCAATTGGAACAAGGGGTACTTCTCTCATACAATGAGCCGCAACCGATTCTATTTTTAGACTAATTGAAAGGGACATACATTTTAACTCCAGCTCTGAACGGCAAATGCATAAGTTAGACTAGTTTTACATAGCCTAATAACCAGTGGCTGGCTAAGTTATGAGGTGAACCGCCGCTTTTTTGAAAAATTATTTTTTTTTTCAAGTGAGTCTGGCCCTGGATCGAACTTGGAATCTCTGGTATGCTAGGCGGATGATTAACCTGCGATACCACGGCGGTTCACATCTTATTTTTATAGGATGTACAATTTTGAGGTTAGGAAGTAAGTTGGCTGTCAAAGAATGAAGTGTCTAGAATTGCGCTGCCATCCTTTGACATTAATTTAGAGGGTAAACATCTGTCATTGTATTAATTGTGACTGCCGCCATTTCAAGTATCGAGAACGAATCAAATAAAATGGGTTTATTTATCAATGAATCAAAAACAAAACTTATAGTTTATACAAACAGACAGTCCACAACAGTTGGACCACACGTGATCGTTGAGAACTATAGATTCTAGGTTGTAAAAAAAACTTGTTTACCTTGGAACCGCCGTCAACCTAAATAACGATATAAGTTTCGAAATCAAATGTAAAATCATATTTGCCAACATGTGCTATTTTACTAGTTCTTCCTACTCTTTTAAGAAATGACCAAGCACTTATTAGCCGAGTTGATAAAGCTAAACTCTTGGCTGAATTATTTACAAGTAATTCACAATTGCCGGAAAGTAGTCTATCACTGCTCGATTCCGAAAGAGTATCTGTAACTATGCCTACCATATTCTTTCGAGCCTGCGCTATCAAAAAGTTTTTAGCGGATCTCAACAGAAATTAATCTCCTGGGCCGGATGGCATTCCAGAACTGGTCTTGAAGCAGTGCTGTTCGACGTTAGCTCGTCAATTGGCTCACTTTTTCAGCACACTCTCCCATGCTGGTAAATTTCCCATGTGCAGGAAGGTGGCTAATGTAACGTCAATCCCAAAAAAGGGTCAAGCTAATAACCCTGAAAAATACCGCCCAATAGCAATTTGTTTTGTACTTTCCAAAGTAGTGAAATATATGGTAAACTACCATTTGGTTAAATATGTATCTGGAGTCTAATAACTTACTAAGCTACCGAAAGTATGAATTTCGTAGGGGCTGTTCTACAGGGGACTTGCTAGAGTTTTTATCGGAAAAAATGGTGCCGTTCTATTCACCGTTTTGGCGAAAGTAAAGTTGTAGTTTTAGATAAAGGGTTGTCCATTTCGTGGTTTCAAAAGTATATGAATGGAATTCGACATCTGTCAAACTGAGTTGTTAAACCAATTTTTATACCCTTCACCAATAGGTGAAAGGGTATTATAAGTTTGTGATTCCGTTTGTAATTTTTTTATTAGTGATCGTAGACCCCATAAAAATTATACCGATCGACTCAGAATCGGGAGGAGAATCGATTAAGCGATGTCCGTCTGTCTGTCTGTCTGTCCGTCCGTCTGTCTGTCTGTCTGTCTGTTGAAATCAAGTTTCTGAAGCCCCTGGAGGATGGACTTACATAAATTATATATCAAATTTTCGAAAATTCTCCCGCAATGAACGCTATTAAATTTCATTAAAATCGGTTTATAAACACCGAAAATATCGAAAAAATACCAAAAATTAGACGAAAATTTTAAAATTTTTGATTGATACACACTTTTAAATAACAAGAGAAAAAAAATACTCCTGGTGTACATGTGATAATATGTTGTATATCAGATTGTAGGAAATAGTTTCCCAAAGCACTCTGTAAAATTTTATCAAAATCGGCCCATAAACAACTGAGATATCGCCAAAACACTGAATTTGATGTATCGCAAATTGCCCAAAGTTCGCATTAGAGAATGTTTGTTGAAAAAATGAAATGCAGAAATAGGAAAAACCATCCTTCTTTAGCACGGACCTACATAAATTTTATATAAATTTTATTATATTTTAGGAAATTCCCCCGCCAAGCACGTTATTAAATTTTATCAAAAGCGGTCCATAAACAATTGAGATATCGCCATAACACTACATTTGATGTACAGCAAATTGCCCAAAGTACGTGTCTAAAAAATTTTGTTTACATTTTGTAAGTATTGTTTTAGCGATATCTCAGGTGTTTATGGACCGATTGTGATGAAATTTGACATCGTTCTTTGTGTGAGGATTTTCTAAAATCTATACTCCACAAATCTGATTACGAATACCATTCAAATTGTACCGATCAACTCAGAATCGGCAGGAGAATCGATTTCGCTACCTCCGTCCGTCCGTCTGTCTGTCCGTCTGTTTGTTTGTCCGTCCGTCTGTTTTTTGTCCGTCCGTCCGTCTGTTTTTTTGTCCGTCCGTCTACCTGTCTGTAATTTTTTCTGTTGTAGTCAAGTTTTTGGAGCTCCTGTTTTGTCGATATCTCAGGTGTTTATTTTGATGAAATTTAATAGCGTCCTTCGCAGGGGATTACCTAAATCCTGATGCATTCGGTAATTTGTGGTAGATATAATTTAGCGTTTAAGCGATGGTGTTTTGATCGACAATGATAAAATTCAGGGTGGGATAATATCCTAAAATTTTGTGTAAAATCCAGGAGCTCCACAAATCTGATTTTAGCAGACAGACACTCTGCATTAATCTTAATTTTGTGTCTGACTTTTGAACATTATGATAACATTTGAGAATGTATTATATACCAAATTATAGGTAATCTTCCTAGGAAGTACAAAAATGCAGCTAACTACATGATATCCGTTCAAAACCTACATATGTATGTAAGTATCTCACATATCAACGAAAATTTAAATTTTTTAATTGCAATTGGGAGAAATCCGTTCACGTTTGACAATTGATCCCGTATAACTTCGCCTAAGATACGATGATGACATTTAGTATAAAGACGTTGTACAATATTGATATTCAGGGCGATAGCGCCTAAAATAAACTTTCTAGAGGGACAACATTTGACAAAAGTATTTCTGATCTCTTGAAAAGTTCGATATTGAAAATGGGCGAGCTCTATTCACATTTAGTGAAATCTCCCATATAACCACGACCGGGAATCGATTTAATGCTGATAAATTAAATCACATTAAAATTGCACAAGGAACTAGAGCAAAACTTTCCAAACATCCATCGGACAGATCGAAAGAACAATACATCCCAAATATTATTGATGAAGTGTTCATTTTAATTAATTAACTAACTTCAGATTAATAAGTAAATCGTTAATAACTTTTCCGACAAAGCTGATATCCATCCATTCAAAAGCTATATATTTCACGTCTGTATCTAAAACTAAGAGTGTATACCCTATCATTTTAAGGCTTATCATTGTTAATGCTTTGACCTAAATCAGTCCGCTAACTTCAGAGTTTTACATAACTAATCAAGAACTTTTACTAGTTGGATAATTCGTACGAATTAAAGTGCACAACCCTCACTGGGCACTGTGTTTTTAGGTTGCATGCCAGAATACTTAAACTTCATCAAATCGATGTGCTATTGCAAATGTAAGGGCATCTAAATTTTGAAGCATCTTTTCTGCATGGTTTATCTGGTCTATCGAAGTTTATCAAATGTGACGGTGCCTTCGACATCAGCTACCTGCCCAAACTAACATTTGGGTCCATAACTATTTTAGATGATGACGCCACCAGAAAGCTTTTCGTTTTCCGACTCTTAATTTTAAAGATTCTTTGCATATAATACTAGTATAACCATATATTGCTAGGAATTACATTTAGTATGAACAAAAGAAAATTAATATGTGGGGCTCAACTAAGTCAGTAATCAGAAACTATATAATTATCAATATATTCTTACGATTTTGTACTTTACTTTTGGAACACCATTGGTGAAGGGTATCCAAGATTCGGCAAAGCCGAATATACCACTCTTACATGTTTTATTTCCAGTTGAAAGCCCGACATTGACGAAAATGGATCGCTTAAGTATCACATAACGCATAAAAATTATCAAAACATACTACAAAAACTGGTGATTCTTTAACAGCCAAATATCGTGCTTTAAGAAGAGATTATGGTTTACATAATCGCCCAACTACGCAAGCAATTAACAAAATTGTGAAGAAATTTGAAGAGACTGGAGCGGCTACAAATATTGTAAGGACTGTACATCATCGTTTTGCTCGTTTCGCTGAAAATATCGCTGCTGTAAGTCAAAGTGTTGCCAAAGACCCGAAAGTGTCGATTCCGTTCTCAGGAATTAGGACAGTCGTATTTTGCATTTAGAACCACACCTTCATCCATACAAAGTCCAGCTCACACAACAACTGAAGCCAGCTGACCATTCACAACATCGTAGATACGTGGAATGGATGCTTGAACAACTAGCGGTGGACGGCGATTTTTCGAACAAAATTTTCTTTAGCGATAAAGCACATTTCTCACTCGGTGGGTATGTTAATAAACAAAATTGTAGTATTTTGGGTTCTGAGAATCCTCAAATAATTGAAGAGATGCCATTATATCCAGAAAAAGCCACTGTTTGGTGTGCTTTTTAGTCCGAAGGCGTGATTGGACCTTACTTCTTCGAAAACGACGATGGAATGACTGTCAGCTTGAATTCGAAGCGTTATGATAACCGACTTTTGTTTTTTTTACCTGCTATTGAAGAAAACGACTTGGAGAATATGTGGTTTCAACAAGATGGTGCTACACGCCACACAACTCGAGCGAATATGGCTTTATTGCAAGAGACATTCCCTGGGCGCGTAATTTCTCGTCGTGGCGATATCAAGTGGCCACCAAGATCATGCCATTTGACACCATTAGACCTTGTTTTTGTGGGGCTATGCGAAAGACCTTGTTTATGCAGATAAACCTTTAACTCTTGAGCACTTAAAATCAATATTCGTTAAGTAATGGCTGAAATACCGCCCAATATGTTTCAAAAAGTGGTCGAAAATTACCTCAAAAGAATCAATGCTTGGAACATTTCGCGTGGTGGTCATTTAAATGATGTAGTGTTTCAAACATAATGTCAACGTTCAAATTTTATAATAAAAAACAAATACTTCTATCAAAACTTATTGTTTTTGGGTCCGTTAATGACTTATCTCGATTTATATCGAGCTTCCTCAGAGATCATTCTATAAGAGTTGTTATAGATGGGGCATAATTCAACGAGTTCAATTTGTCTTTTAAGCTGAATAAATCAATCAGTTTTTTAAGGATTTTTAAATATGAAGGTACGTTTTATTGGTAATTTTATATATTTTAAAATCAGATCATAAATTGAACGGTTCCTATACAAAAATATTGTGTAACAAAGTCCCGAAAATAGAAAAATGTAGAAAAAACCTTAAAAATATATTTGGTATTATTAAAAAAAAACGCATGTATCTAGAGTATATTTTATAAAGCTATACCGTTGAAGAGGGCTAAGCCTCTTGAAATCGGTAGGTATTTGTCCAAGTTACAGGGTGATAAAACTGTTCGAATTTGTATGCTTAAAGCATTGTGTTTCGAAAATAATTTCTTTCGAATCGAAATACGCAGTAAACCCCCTGTTCTACTCGACCGTACCTACCAGAAAAATGGTATAACGTCCCAGAAACTTTCACTTCATTTTTTTTTTGTCGCAGTGTGTTCTTATGAAATCAGAGACCTTGTTCCCGAAACCCGAACTTTTTCACGTAGTTCTCGTATGTCCTCAAGGACTCATCCATTTGGATCGCACAACACATTATAGAGAAAACTCGTACTTTAGCCGCACTGTCCGTATGTGGAATTAACTTCCCCCAGAAATCTTTTCGCTTATTTATGATATCAAAAAATTTAAATGGAATGTTTACAAACACTACTCCCTCGTTTCTCTCTTCTCTTTTTTCTTAGTTCCAACACAATGCAATTTATACGTAGAGGTCATCCCCTTATACATATTTTTGGTACTGGGTTTAATGATTTAAAATTTGGACATTACAGGTACCTAACATAAGAATACTTTCAGATTTTGAATTGAAATTTTGGAAGGCAATAAGGTAAGATTACATAATATTCCACATCACTGTTTATTAATAAGACCCTAGCTTCCATTCAAGCTATAGGAAATATTTGTTTATATTCGGTTCACATTTACCTTAATGATGTAGCACATTATGACTTCGAGCTGAAGCGACTATCATAATTTCCTATTTGTTTCTGTGCTTTTTTGTAAGTTCTTTTATTCCTTTCGCTTGAATTCAGTACAACTGCTAAAAATCAATAACGACTTACCGCTTTAGCGTACGATTTTCCAATACCGTCCGTCGCACCGGTAATAACTGCAACAGAGATAAATAATTAACCTTTAATATTCTCGTAAAACACCAAATAATTAGGCTTTATAACAAAAAGTCTTATCAAATAAGATAATAACCAAAAAGATAAGAATTTTAGGGGGGATTTATAAAAAAAACTTTTTAAAAATTCTTACATACCAGCCCATTTGCCCAAACGTGAAACATTGACCTTAGGTCCCAATAATTTTGGGGCCAATATGTTAATATACAGCCAGGGCAGGAATTTTGTAACCAGCTGATAGCCCACTATGGAAATGGCAGCAGTTCCTAAGGCCTTCATATACGTTTTGTCGAAATCCATGGTAATTATGTTTTTTCTGATTTTTTTTTTTTTCAATTAAGGACAGAATTAATTTGTTCTTTTTTTTAGAAAATTTTACAATTTGTTTTAATTAATTTTCTTTCCGTTTTCTTATTTTACCGATTGTCTTATGTCAAATTTTACTATAAACTGCCACTAGAATTTTTTTCGAACTCGCAGTAATGCCTCCTCTGCTGAGTTTGTGATTTTTAGTTTTGAAGTATTTTTTTTATGAATATTTTCGTTTGTGGTCGTTTTTTCAATTGATTAATTTAAAGAACACATTTCTTTTCATTTATGAGTAAATTTTTGTATATTATTGCATTTATTTATGTGTGTGCCTGTACATTGGATTTCATTCTATTCATTCTATAAAGCATTCGAAGCTCATATTTTGTATTCTATAGATAAGGCTGGTGGTAATTGCTCAAATTTGTTTGAGTAAATTTCTCTCCCCCCGATTAGGCATAACGAAAATCTCGTGATTCTCCTTTTAGTTTTTAAAAATACAAAAATATGCCGGTACTCAATAATGTGAATTTTCCTTTTAGATTTTTATTTTCTCATTTGTGTTTTGAAAAGGGTGTGCTCTCTCCCTTTAATGCAAAGATGTTCTGCCTACCGACCCACCACCACCACCACACGCATTCTATTAATACCGTTATTCTCGCGAAATTATTTACAGTATCACACATATTCACATTTAGCCCCATTGTTTTCGCTCTCTGTTTATATTTTCAAAATGTTAAATAGTATGTGTTATCTAAAAGTGTGGCCTAGTTTTGGGCATATACAAAATGTAGTCAAAAACCGTTTTTTCTTGTAGTTTAAAAAAATTATGGCAATGCTTAAATTTTAAAGCATATGTTAGGGAGCTTTTCTATTTTGTAAAGTTTAGTGATATCAATATTTTGAAAAAAAAGCGTATTTATTTTACTTTTCAAAGAACAATAACACTGTGCGCCACGTTAAGGGTCATCAAATGGAGATGATAGAAGGCAATTAATAGACCAAAATTCTAAATGGGTTTTGAATAGTTAGATCGATTTTTGAAGTTACAGCTATTTGAAATTTGGTTATTTGGGTATGAAATTTCCCATATAAGTTTCATGTGGAATAAATCAGTGAATAAATTAAACAGCTAAAGCTGCATATTTTAGACTTAATACAATTTTATAAATTACTTCTTATAATTTTTGGGAATTTGTATTATACTTTATTTCCCATTTTTCCATATTTATACTAAAATTAGGTGAAATTTACAATATCGAGTATTTAACTTTTTGCTGAATCTAGTAACATTTCCTATTTTAATTTGTTTAGTGTGTGTTAAATTAATTGTCGAGGGGTCTTATGTAGTTCCTTACTATTTAAAAGTAATGTACTCCAAATTTGCTAACCAGAATCGATTCAGAAGACAAAAACCGTGTGAACTATATAAGTTTTAATGTATTTTTTCTCTTAGGAAACATTTTTTCATTTTAAGAATAAAGTCTAATCTTCCTAATTTATAAACGAAAAATAAAATTATCAAAGATTTATAGTAGAAAATTTCTATGGAAAATTTGATTAATAAGCTTGTTATATCATTAGTAGGTTACACTAAAGACACAATTTTCTAATTTTATGTAATTTTCTTAACAAAAAAAAGAGTCAATACGTGAAAAAATAGTAGCGTTTAGTCAATTTGTATGATTCAAAACTGGAAATTACTGCTATACTATTCATTAGATTGTAACGTTTTATTTTTCATTGAAAGATGTATAATATCAGTAATATAAAACTTCTTTACTAATTCAAAGAAATATTTCTTAATAAAGAAATTTTTGAAAATTAAAAAAGTCCTATTTTTTACCCAATGTTTCAAATTTATTTCAATGTTCAGTTCTGGGCCCAAATTACCGCATTCGATATCGATCGAAATCTTAGATATTTTCCAAACATTTGTATAGCATACTTTAAGGATAATCAAAAATTTTTAAAAGATACTCAGTTTACTTTAATTTTTGTAGTTATTGTATTTGTAGTTATTTGCCAAAAGTTGACCAATAGTAAAAAAGTTTTAATTGAACTATATGTTTTTAAAAACGAATCAAAATGGATACCAAATTTTAATACACTTTTTGCATCGAAGTAACTTTGAACATCCCTAAAGTATACTCCACAATATTCGCTAAAAAGTCTGAGTTTTCGATCGATATCGAATGCGGTAATTTGGCCCCTGGTTTCGACAAATTGATTTACATAAAATTTCGGGTCTATTTGATTTAGAAACTATTATCCTTCTAAGGCCAATTGAACTTTTTGTTGCCCGATATAGTAAAGATTTCACCAATTTATTGGAAATTCTCCCAAATTTTGCGAGAAAATGAGATACAACTTAAAATTAAATAAAAATTAATAAATATAATTAAAATATGATTAAAATACTCAATTATAACATTCAAATTTGTTTACAGATTTACTCCACATAGAAAATATATTAAAAACATTTTTTAAAATAACCCTACTTCAAAGAGCTATAACTTAAAAACTTAAACTTAACTTTTCAAAATGCTATAGGGGTTTTGCTCTACTAATAGGCTACTTTCACTTACAATTGGTCTCATTCGTGAAAAAATCCCTTTTCGCACAGTGTAATTAAGCATTTTACAGTTAGAGGTAATAATTTTCCCACCAACTTTTTCTTAATTAGTAGGGTAACTTTTCAATCGCAGTTAATTTTTCGATTTGGAAACAATAATTAAAAGGAATAAATTATCTTTTCTTTTGAGGTAATTTTCGACCACTTTTTGACATATATTGGGCGGTATTTCAGCCCTAACTTGACGAAGTGTTTAAGGTTTAACTGCATAAACACGGTCTTTAGCGTAGCTCTACAAAAAAAGTCCAAAGATGTCAAATCGCATGATCTTAGTGGCCAGTTGATATCGCCACGACGAGAAATTACCCAGGCCAGGAAATGTCTTTTGCAATAAAGCCATATTCGCTCGAGTTGTGTGGCATGTGGCACCGTCTTGTTGAAACCACATATTCTACAAATCGTATTCTTCAATAATGTGCCGTAAGACAGTCCTAACTCCTAAGAATGAGGAGGAATCGACACATTCGGGTCTTCGGCAACACTTTCACTGACAGCAGTGATATTTTCAGCGGAACGATCGAAACGATGATGCACAGGCCTTACAATATTTGTAACCGCTCCAGTCTCTTCAAATTTCTTCACAATTTTGACAATTGCTGGTGTAGTTGGACGATTATGTAAACCATAATCTCCTCTTAAAGCACGATATGTGACTGTTGCAGAATCACCATTTTTGTAGTATGTTTCGAAAATTTATATGCGTTATGTGATACTTAAACGATCCATTTTCGTCAATGTCAGACTTCCAACTGAAAAAACATTGTTTTAACAACTTAGTTTGATAGATGTCGAATTCCAGTCCTACACTTTTGAAACCACATAATTGATAACCCGATATATATCTTTGAGTTTCACTTTCTATAGATTTTTATTTAATATCTTAGAAATGAGATATATTTTTAACTTATCTGGCACATTGTTCTTCCTTTAACTATTTTCTTGGTGGGAAGAATATTCCCTCTAAAAGAATAGGGGGTATCTTGAGATTGTCATTCCGTTTGTAATTTCCTTAATATTAGCTCAAAAATCAAAATTGTATATTCTGAATCCTTATGAAATTCTAAGACGATTGAGCGATGTCCGTCTGTCCTTTCCTGGCTTTCGCCAACAACTAATTTTGGTGTTATTTGACCATATAATCTTTGACATAAGTTTGACTGTGGCACAATAATGGTCTAGGTGGCTGAAGGTGTTGGAACAGTTACGATAACTGCACAGTGATACGTCAATGTTAGTTTTTAATCTATTAGATCATAATACACGTCTAACCCAAATTTTATGAGCGAAACTTGGAATTTAGCTTAATTGTAAGTAAAACAAAATCTTATATAAATTTCACTTTTTTTTTGGGTTAATCCAAAAATTCGCATGGCTCTTAATAAGCAGATTTAAACTTACCCATGATAGAGTAATTAAATTATTATGGCTAAGTTAAATTGTACCACAATTATTTTTATTGAAAAACTATAATACAGAGTTTAATATTCAAGACACATCTTTTACAAATACTTTAAAAGTACCATAAATTAAGCTGCTCTACAAGTTCTACAAGAACAAAGGTATACAAAAATAAATTGAGATTATAATTTATACGAAAAAAACACACGAGATTCCAGCTTCATTTTAAGCGCCACCAATTAAGGCACACAAGGCACGTTTGTAATCTCCAGAGGTTTCGGACTAAAAATAAAGAAAATATTTAAAGCAAACATCTAAAAAAGATATTTGGGTATGTGATGAAAATCTATCGCATTCAAATCGATCGATTTCAGATATTATTTTGATATAAATAAATGATAGATAAAATTTGGAGATTAACATTAATTTAATCTCCGATCTCGAACTCAAAAAGTGGCTCTAAGAGGATTTTTCATTTTTTTGGTGAAATGACCGAAAATCAACTCAAAAATATATCTTAAATCAATCGTTTTGAAAACGATAAGTTTTTATCACATACCGGATTAATTCTTAATTAAAAAATTACCTTTACAGCACTCACAAGAGTACGATTGTACAAGCGTTCAAATTCTTCTTTGATATTGCCCAAATCGATTTCAGAACGAGACACTACAATGCGAATTAAGGTAGTGTCATCGGTACCCATGCCATCCATGGCTTTGAAAAGACGATTAGCAAAAAAGGCTGGAGGTGATTGAACGCATTCAACTGTAAAGAAAATTGAATACAATTGTTTAGTAAATTTTATTGAAAAAATAAATTATACTAAAATGTTTCATGGAAAAACGAAACATTTTCTATCAACAAATTTTTATAAGGAAACGAAAAGTTTTTTTGAAAAAGGTTTTAAAACAAGAAATTTTCAACCATTGAATAATTTTCTATCCAACGATTTTAAACTGAACAATTTTTATTGAAAAAATGTATATAACGAAAAAATTTCAATGAAAACTGTCTGACTTTAGAAAGATTGATCCACGCTTTCTAATAAGGCTCAGTTTTTGTAGAAGAAAAATTTTTAATAGGAAATATTTTTAAAACCAAAAAATTTTCAATAGATAAAATTTTTAAAACCGAAAAATTTTGATAAAAAAATTCTATAAGAAAAATTTCGTATAAAAAAAATCTAAAACGAAAAATTTTTTTATAGAAAAATTTTAAATAATGAAATTGTTTGAACAGAAAAGTTTTCTATAAAAAAATTTCTAAAACCTAAAAATTTTCTAAAGACAAATTTTTTAAAAATAAAAACTTTCTATAGAAAAATTTTTGAAATCTAAAAATTTTCTTCAAAAAAAATTTCAAATTCTATAAATTTTCTAAAACCGAAAAATGTTCTATAGAAAAATATTTAAACTGAAAAATTTTCTATAGAAAAATTTATAAACTAAAAAATTTTCTGAAACAAAATTTTAAACCGGAAAATTTTCTATATTTGTTGTATTTATTCAAATTTCGAATATTACTTACCAATTGCCATCAAGGCTTCATGCAATTCCCCACTCATTTCATGTTTAATAGCCTGTTCAATGGTTTGTCCCGAAACATTCTTATACTCATCAAATACCAAACGTAACTGAGCAAAGCTGCCGTGAGACATAATACGATTAAAAACCTCTTCATCTGTACCCAGTTTAGCTTCACCAGCACTGTATAAAGCCTCCGCCTGTTCTCTTGCCTTCTCGGGATCAATGCTACCAACTGGATCTCGAACGCCGGTAACTATCAACGTCAATAGACGTCTAAAGTGACCCGAAGTCTCACTGCACATATGCTCGGCCAAAGGGCGATCGTACATATTTTCATAACAAGCCACAATCTCAGCCATCTCCTCATT
Organism: Stomorhina lunata; assembly: GCA_933228675.1. Classification (NCBI taxonomy): domain Eukaryota; kingdom Metazoa; phylum Arthropoda; class Insecta; order Diptera; family Rhiniidae; genus Stomorhina; species Stomorhina lunata. The sequence goes on along the minus strand of OW121743.1, from coordinate 46,233,670 downwards.
CGTTTTGGTACAGAGAATCTCCACCAAAGTACCTTCGTTGGTGCCCATCCCAGCCATAGCTTTATGCAATTGTTTGCATAAATATTCTACGGGTGTTAGCATGAAAGCGATTATTACATCTTCAAATTTGCCACCGAGTTCACTTTTTAGATCTTCTATTAGATCACGACCATATTCACGTAGAAAGTTTTCCTTGATAAGTTGGCGCTGGGCATTACTGCGAGCTGTTAGAATATCAATGATGGCCTGCTCATCGGTGCCAAAACCTTTCATGGCCGTACGCAAGGCAGCTGTATCAGCCTCAACATCTAAGGGTTCAGCTGGGGTGACAGTGGGAATGGGCTTAAATTTTGTTAGAAATAAAATTAATTTAGTATATTTTAATATTTTTAAAACAAAATTCATAACTTACATCATAGTCCATCTTAAGTTGTATGATTTTTTCTCTTTGCCTTTGAAAAATTAATGTATGTCCGCAAAATTCTATTAATTACCCTCTTGCTTCTATTTGTTGTGGCTTTAATAAGTTATTAATAACAAATTATCCACCTTAATTTACTTTAATTATTGAACATTTATTGTTGTTTCTTCAATTGTCAGTTGTGGCACTTTTCGTTGTTGTAGTGATGTCAAACAAGTGATTTTTCAGCAGTTGAAAAGGTAAATAATCAGGAATTTAATTTTATGTGGTTTATATCCAAAAAAATAATATGAACTAAAGACTAACAATATTTATATGAAACATATTTAAATTAGGCAAATTTTTCTTTAAATTACTTCAATACTTTAAAATATGCGTTTGCTATTTCGTCGTTTTTTATAGCATAAACATTGTTTTGTCCTGCCTTTTACAAGGATGCCATATTGTCTAATTAACTATTGTGAATTATTAGAATTCCGTTACAATTTGTTTATGTTTAAAGCAGCGATGACCAACAATTTCTTAAACGCGTGATAGGAAAAAAATATGCTTATGACTAAGTCAAGCACACACATAATAAAAAACAAATATTGTTTATTTTGCTCTTTTTAGATTTAAGCTTCTCTTTAATATAGTGCAGGGATAGATAGTGCGTTTTAAGAAATAATATTTTGATAAACTCAAAATACAATTACGTATAATACATCATTATATATATAATTCCCCGACAACATTCCAATTGGAACAAGGGGTACTTCTCTCAGACAATGAGCTGCATCCGATTCCATTTTTAGACTCATTGAAAGGGACTTACGTTTTAACGCCGGCTCCGAACGGCAAATGCATTAATTAGAGAAGTTTTTCATAGCCTAATACTCAATAACCAGTGGCAAGCTGAGTTATGAGGTGAACCGCCGCTTTTTTGAAAATTAATTTTTTTCAAGTGGGTCTGACAGGGATTGAACTTGGGACCTCTGGTATGCTAGGCGGATGACTAACCTGCTATACCACGGCGGTAACTAATAATACATCATTATTTTCTATAAAAAAAATTCGTGTTGATATTCCTCTTTAAACATTTCGCGAGCGTGTTGTCTCAACAGGTGATAAACAGAAAGTAATTCAAACATTTCCATTTCTGGTAGAATTAAGCTGAGTTTTTTCTCTGCTTCATAAGCACAAGTGTGCTTATGTGGGCATCGCTAGTTTAAAGCTTTAATCACACTATCTCTTTTTGTACATGGTGCAAAAAAGCAAGAAAACATGTTTCTTCTGAGCATCTACGTCACACCTCGAAATAAAACGCACGTACACGCGCCGATGCACAAGATGATGGAAAAATAGAATGGAAATAAGTCCATAACTTCTAAGCCGTTGGGCGGACAAAAATTGAAAAATTAAAATTCTAATATCTTTAAAACCATATTTCATATTTATAGTTTTAGGATCAAGTAATAATGGCAAGTTTTTAACATTTTCGATTTAGTTTGAACATAAAAAATAATATTTTTTAGATTTAAATAACTTCAAAACCTTTGATCGAGAATGGAAAACTAAACTTTACTAATGATGCAAAAATAAAAAAAATTTAGAAAAAACATTTATTTAAATATTTTATTTTCGTTAATTTTGGGCTTAAGACTTTCACATAGTATGGTCGATAGAATCTTACATGCAATTGAGAGGAGGCTTATCCCTCTATAACTTGCACATATAGTTGTATCTCACTGTTTGTGCATTGTACAAAGGACACTAAGATTCGAATCGTCTGGCATGCGTTGTTCTGACCATTTGGCTTGTATAAGTTGGCACATACGCCTTATCAACTTATCACCTCTTGCATACCATCGGTACCCGCAACTTTGCTATTTTTTAGTCGAGTTATTGCAATTCTAACCTAATTTGGTTTGGTGGTGGGCATTTAACGCCGACTTCATTAATTGTTCAGGCGTGTCATCTTTGTCGATTTCATTTGATACCAACAATTTGTAAAAGTGCTAATTCCACAGTTTCAAAACGTTTTCAGCGTCTGATAACAGGTTTCCTTGGTCGTCCTTGCAGGAGAAAATACAATTGCTAAAACCATCCGTTTGATATTTAACTTTTTGATAGAATTTACGTAAAAGTCGTAATGTCTTATATGCATATCTCAATTTCCTCAAACTTAGGTCTTTCCATTTCTCTCATTTTTCTTCGGAATAGGCTTTTCTCTTCCCTCGTAAGAACTAAAATTACACTCTATTAAACGTTTGTACTACCCGTGTTATTCTATGGTGCTGAGGCTTTTGCACAGGCTGATGAAGCTTTGAGAGAAAAATTCTACGAAAAATCTTTTTTTTAATATAGAACCGGCACTTAGGGGATGAACCCTACTTATGCAATGCATTTTGTCGTGTGGAAGTAGGAATATAGGTTTTGGGAGGAAGGATAGATGAGGGGTAGTGTTTATGGATATTTAATTTAAATTTACTTATATTGCAGCCGGCAGGAAAACTTTTGCGGGGAGTGAATGCCAATCGACCACAAAGGCTCCAAAACTTCGATGAAAAGACGAATAATGCGCACTAAATATAAGCGCATGGAATTTTAAAATATGCTCGGCCTTTGACCTTTTATAGGCCATTTAAGTAAGTAAGTAAGTAAGTAAGCAAACATTTTAATTTTAAGTATTTTGGTCTTAGACCTACCCTTAAGTATACCAGTAAACATTGAATCACTTCCTGAGTCTATTTAACAATGTTAGCCCATCCGCCCGTCTGGCTGATCCCCATGCAAAGCTTGTAATCAAAGTACAGGTAGCAATTGTAGAAGATAATTTCATGAAATTTGGCACAGACAATTTTTTTGGTTTTGGGACCATTATTTGGGGTACCTCCCATAGGTTTCACTTCCCAGAATTGATATTTTAGCCACAAATATGAAAAACTAGCACTGCTTATGTCAACAGAAATCACTGTACAAATACCTATTTTATGTTTATTTTTTGCATAATAATTTTTTGTAATAACTGTAATCAAATTTCTGAATTTCTAGCCAATCGATACTCATTTGACCCCAGGTCCCATATCACCTAAAATACGAAATAACCTATCTACAGTTTTCAAAAGTTTACAGGAGAGATTAAAATGAAACCAGAAATATATATCGGTTGAAAAAATATTGTTTTTCTAAACACAGCTTATGTCACATAGGTTATTTGGAATTGCAAAAATCTGAAACCAAATAACCTATGTGAAGTACTAATTAGTATGAAATGAAAATTTTTGATACTAAAAATTTTTTTATAGAAAATTTTTGATATTAAAAATTTTTCTATAGAAAATTTTTGACATTAAAAATTTTTGATACTATAGAAAAATTTTTAATATCAAGAATTTTCTATAGAAAAATTTTTAATATCAAGAATTTTCTATAGAAAAATTTTTAATTTCAAAAATTTTATATTTATAATATCAAAAATTTTCTATAGAAAAATTTTTAATATCAAGAATATTTTATAGAAAAATTTTTAATTTAAAAAATTTTCTATAGAAAAATTTTTAATGTCAAAAATTTTCTATAGAAAAATTTTTAATATTAAAAATTTTCTCTAGAAAAATTTTTAATATCAAAATTTTCTATAGAAAATTTTTAATATCAAAAATTTTCCATAGAAGAATTTTTAATATCAAAAATTTTCTATAGAATATATTTAATGTCAAAAATTTTCTGTAGAAAAATATTGAATATAAAAAATTTTCTATAGAAAAATTTTGAATAGAAAAATTTTCTATAGAAAAATTTTTAATATCAAAAATTTTCTATAAATTTTCAATATAAAACTTTTCTATAGAAAATTTTCAATATAAAATTTTTCTATAGAAAAAAAAGTTTCTATTAAAAATTTTCTATTAAAAATTTTCTATATAAAATTTTACTATAGAAAATTTTAAATTTAAAACTTTTCTATAGAAAATTTTCAATAAAAAATTTTTCTATACAAAATTTTCAATATAAAATTTGTCTATAAAAAATTATCAATATAAAATTTTTCTATAGAAAATTTTCAATATAAAATTTTTCTATACAAATTTTCAATAAAAAATTTTTCTATAGAAAATTTTCAATAGAAAATTTTTCTATAGAATATTTTCAATAAAAAATTTTTCTATAGAAAATTTTCAATATAAATTTTTTTTATATAAAATTTTTTATAGACAAATTTTATATTGAAAATTTTCTATAGAAAAATTTTTTATTTTAAATTTAAAATTTTCTATAGAAAAATTTTATATTGATAATTTTTTATAGACAAATTTTATATTGAAAATTTATAGAAACATTTTATATTGAAAATTTTATATTGAAAATTTTTTATAAAAAAATTTTATATTAAAAATTTTCTATAGAAAAATTTTTTATTGAATAATATAAAATTTGAGGATTTTAAAATTTTTATTGCGTCCACAATTATGTGACCACTACCTATATACATAAATAAATTATATAAAGGTCATTCAAAATTAAAAATTTTGTTGTCTTTGTATTTAAAATTTTTTTTATAATTTTTTATAGTTGTTTTAACTGCTCGATTTCTAGATTAAGCATAGGTCAAAAAATGTCGAAATTGACGCTGTAGATTAGTAAAAAGTATATACTTTTTAATCCAAACAAGTAAGAGTGTTAAATTCGGCTATGCCGAATCTTAGATATCCTTCACCAATGGTTTTTAAAAAGTAAGGTACATAACCGAAAGAGTTTATGGTAAAATATCGTTGGTCTCACGTAGAAAGGCCCTAACTTGCCTTACGAAATTGGTGATACCGACTTAAAAACCTCCGTGAACTCATGAGCAAGAACTTTGCTAAAGATCATAGCCTGACAAAATGCACAGTTTACGATTTAATTTATTTTGGTTAATTTTCAGTGGCGCCACCTATTGGAAATTGTTCATACCAACTAAAAAACCTTCGTCGACTCATGTGCAACAACTTTGCTAAAGATTATTTCGTGATCAAATGCACAGCTTACTATTTAATTCACTTTGAGTAATTTTCAGTGGCGCCACCTATCGGAAAGTGTTTATAACAACTCAGAAACCTTCGTCGGCTCATGCATAACAACTTTGCTAAAGATCATAGCATGATCAAATGCACAGTTTACTATTTAATTCAATTTGAGTAATTTTCAATGGCGCCACCTGCCGGAAATTGTTCATACCAATTAAAAAACCTTCGCCGGCTCACTTGCAACAACTTGAATTGAATTCGGTTATTTTTTTTTTTAACGCAGTTAACATATTGTTCCTATTCATATTACTTCATGAGGTGTTAAGTTATCATTCTATCCCTTTTTTACCCATTTTGGCCCCCATAATCAAAAAGGTACCAAATACGTATTCAATATTTTTCTCACATTTATTGATTGTATTACAAAATTCTTTTCTATATTGTTTGGTTCAAAAGATAAGAGTGGTTTAAAAATGGTACCAAAAAACTATTTTTACCCTTTTTTACCCCCTATCAGGCATAAATTAAAAAAAGTACCAAACACCTGTCCGCTTATTTTAACAGCTATTCAAAACATAATTTAAATTTTACTTTAGTAGATATAGCATTTCCCCTTTTTACCCGTTTTTACCCTCTTATAGGGAAAAGTTCCAAAAGTCCCTTCTTACTCGACCTATGCATCAAAAAAGGTACCCACTGTCCAAAAAGGTACCCACTGTCCAAATTTTATCAAAATCGTTAGAGCCGTTTTCGAGATAGCCATTCTATATATATAGATATATGTACATACAATTATTGCTCGTTTAAGAATATAATAATAATAATAAATAATAATAATTCCATAATTTTTTACAAAAAAAATGCATGCAGATTGATTAAAAGTAATTTATTTGTTTGCCAAAACATGAAAAAAAAACACTGAAAAAAAGTTCTAAAAGCTCTAAGTTGACAACTCTGTTGATTTAGCATTGACTTTTCATTGAAAAATAAGGGTGGGTTTTAAGTGATGTCTACTAATTAAAATATAAAACTTTATTAACATTAATTTTAATATATAGCCAATTTTCACGATGCGACATGTCCCCTGAAACATTTTGACGTTTTCTTTTGGTGTCCCTTCGTGTTTCAAGATGCGTTTACATAATAGCCAATTTTCACGATGCGACTTTTTTTGTTGAAACAATGAGGGGACATTTTGACGTTTAATTGTCTATTGCAGTAGTGCCAGATGAATATATTTTTCACCGACACTCGGATGTGATCGCTAAAGTGGAGATACATTTTTTTTCAGAATTCGCTAATGAATAATATATAATTAATTTTTAATTGTAATTGTTTTATAGAATATTATTTTAATTTAATTATGTAGAATTAACCATATGATAGAAAAAAAATATTGTATGACATTTAAAAATAGGTAACCCTGGGATATTGTTTTTTACTTGCTCCAAATTGAATTCAATTACTCAAGAGATAATAAAAAAAGTAAAGATGTCAGATTTAAATAATGATGAATATTTTGAAGAAATTTTGGATCTTATTGAGCCAAATAATATCGCAAATAAAAAAATTAAAAAGGAATGACTTAAACCATGAAGGTTAGAGCGAAATCAACACAGGATATTCTTGTTTTTTGATAAAAGAGCTATCTTTAGACTCTTCGTAATTTTTTTAATTATTTATGAATGGATGCAAATATTTTTATAGCTCATTCACATTGAGCTCGAAAACTAGTTAGAGTAGTTTTCACCTTAAAACAATATTGAAAACTTTAGTTTTCAATGAAAGCTATTAAAATACCGATACAACACTGAGTTCATACCAATTATTACAACTCTATGTAAGAAAAATGAAAATAAAAATAAATGTCAGTTTAAAATAAAATATAAAAATTTAATTTAAAAATTTCTGAAAAAACATTATGAAGTGATGAAAAAGTGATTATTTTATTGTTTTTTGATGCAATTTAATGTTCAAAAATATTTTATATTATATATATGTATGTATATATGAGCCTTAAACCAAGGCTCATATATACAGGTTAACGCATGGCTACAACAAATACAACAAGCCAAAAACAACATAGATTTTTTTGTTGGATAATAAGTTTTATAATGCCAAAATTTAAAACAATAATTCGACAATTCAGAATTACAACAATAATTTGACAATAAATAGAAAACTATAAAAAATTTTTGAACTAGAACAAATTTTGAAAAACAACTGAAATGTTCACAAATATTTTTTTAATTCTGATTCTTTTGTTTTATGTTTTATTTTCGTTTTTTTTTATTGTTATACCCTTCACCAATAGGTGAAAGGGTATTATAAGTTTGTGATTCCGTTTGTAATTTTTTTATTAGTGATCATAGACCCCATAAAAATTATACCGATCGACTCAGGATCGGGAGGAGAATCGATTAAGCGATGTCCGTCTGTCTGTCTGTCTGTCTGTCCGTCCGTCTGTCTGTCTGTCTGTTGAAATCAAGTTTCTGAAGCCCCTGGAGAATGGACCTACATAAATTATATTTCAGATTTTAGGAAATTCTCCCGCAATGAACGCTATTAAATTTCATTAAAATCGGTTTATAAACACCGAAAATATCGAAAAAATACCAAAAATTAGACGAAAATTTTAAAATTTTTGATTGAAACACACTTTTAAACAACAAGAGAAAAAGGATACTCCTGGTATACATGTGATAATATATTATATATCAGATTATAGGAAATGGTTCCCCAAACCACTCTGTAAAATTTTAACAAAATCGGTCCATAAACCACTGAGATATCGCCAAAACACTAAATTTGATGTATTGCAAATTGCCCAAAGTACGCATTAGAGAAAGTTTGTTGAAAAAATTAAATGCAGAAATAGGAAAAACCATCCTCCTTTAGCACGGACATACATAAATTTTATATCAGATTTTAGGAAATTCTCCCGCCAAGTACGTTATTACATTTTATCAAAAGCGGTCCATAAACAACTGAGATATCGCCAAAACACTACTTGTGATGTACAGCAAATTGCCAAAGTACGTGTCTAAGAAATTTTGTTGACATTTTGTAAGTATTGTTTCAGCGATATCTCATGTGTTTATGGACCGATTGTGATGAAATTTGACAGCGTTCTTTGTGGGAGGATTTCCTAAAATCTGATAAATAAACTCCACAAATCTGATTATGAATACCATTCAAATTGTACCGATCGACTCAAAATCGGCAGGAGAATCGAATTCGTGACGTCCATCCGTCTGTCTGTTTGTCTGTCCGTCCGTCCGTCTACCTGTCTGTCCGTCCATCTACCTGCCTGTCCTTTTTTCTGTTGTAGTCAAATTTTTGGAGCTCCTGTTTTGTCGATATCTCAGATGTTTATTTTGATGAAATTTAATAGCGTACTTCGCAGGGGATTACCTAAACTCTGATGCATTTGGTAATTTGTGGTAGATACAATTTAGTTTTTAAGCTATATTTCAGGTGTTTTGATCGACAATGATGGTGAGACGATATCCTAAAATTTTGTGTAAAATGCATATGTTTATACCTTCCAGGAGCTCCACAAATCTGATTTTAGCAGACAGACACACTGCGTTTATCTTAATTTTGTGTCTGACTTTTGAACATTATGATAACATTTGAGAATGTATTATATATCAAGTTATAGATTATCTTCCTAGGAAGTACAAAAATGCAGCTAAGTACATGATATCCATTCAAAACCTACATATGTATGTATCTCACATATCAACGAAAATAAAAATTTTTTAATTGCAATTGCGAGAAATCCGTTCACGTTTGACAATTGCTTTCGTATAACTTCACCTGAGGCAATCTCTTAGTAGCTAATAAATGCCAAATTATAATAGATACGATGATGACATTTAGTATAATGACGTTGTACAATATCTTTATTCAGGGAGATAGCACCTAAAATAAACTTTCTAGAGGGACAACATTTGACAAAAGTATTTCTGATCTCTTGAAAAGTTCGGTATTGAAAATGGTCTAGCTCGGTTCACATTTAGTGAAATCTCCCATATAACCCCGAAAGGGAATCACTTTAATGCAGATAAATTAAATCACACTATAATTGCACAAAGAGCTAGAGCAAAACTTTCCACACATCCATCCGACAGATCGAAAGAACAATACATTATTATTGTTGAAGTATTTATCTTAATTAGTTAACTTACTTAAGATTAATAAGTAAATCTTCATCCATTTAAAAGCTATATATTTAACGTATGTATCTAAAACTAAGAGTATACCCTATAATTCTAAGGCTTGTATACATTGACAATCATTGTTAAAGCTTTGACATAAATCAGTCCGCTAACTTCAGAGTTTTACATAACTAATCAAGAACTTTAACTAGTTGGATAATTTGTACGAATTAAAGTACACAACCCTCACTGGGCACTGTGTTTTTGGGTTGCATGTCAGAATACTTAATCTTCATCAAATCGATGTGCTTTTGCAAATCTAAGGGCATCTACAATTTGAAGTATCTTTTATTAACTGTTCGTAAAATGGACACATATATCGAAACTACTAACTGGCTTAAATAAGCATTCTCTACCTGTCCAACCTAACCTTTGGGTCCATAACTATTCTAGATGATGACCCCACCGAAAAGCTTTTCGTTTTCCGACTCTTAATATAATACTTAATATAATACTCTTAATATAATACTAGCATAACTAAATATTGCTAGGAATTACATTTAGTATGAACAAAAGAAAATTAACATACATATCAAGCATATGTGTGGGGCTCAACTAAGTCAGTAATCAGAAACAATATAATTATCAATATATTCTTACAATTTTGTACTTTACTTTTGGAACACTATTGGTGAAGGGTATCCAAGATTCGGCAAAGCCGAATATACCACTCTTACTTGTTTTGTTTACTGTTTTAGTAATTTTCTTATTGTATTATTTCATTACACATTATTACCATCCCCATAATTGTTTGTGGTAGAAATTTTGTAAGACTGGTAGCACTGTTCGTATATCAATAACATGATTACGAAAGAGAAGAAAAAGAAACGTCAATTTGTCCCATGAAAACTCGTTTCGTGGGTCTTTGCTACCCCCACAGGCAACACTCTTCCCCTGACCAACAAGCTCTTGTTTCGTGCAACATTTTCAGGGGACATGTCGCCTCGTGAGAATGGGCTAATAGATGTAAGCCTTATTTTTTAGAAACTTATTCAAAATAAAGTTTTGACAAAATTATTAATCAAATTTTTTATACAAAACTCCTGTAGGAAGCCTTTGTCAATTTTATAATTCATTTATGATTAAGAAATACATTAAAAATAATTTCAAGCTAATAAAATAATCATGTATATATTAGATATTAAAATCCTTCAATGCCGATATTTAAAATTTGTTTACCAATATATATTTTTACCTAAAGATTTCATAAGAACCTTGTACTGGTTGCAATAAAAAATATTTGCTAATATGTGTATCTAAATTTGTTTCAAGAATTCATTTTAAAGATTTTCATTTGCGCTAGTCAGCTCAAGCCTTGAATATTAAAAATGATTTTTAGAGAAAAAAAAAAACTGTTTCATTGGCATCACCAGTAAAATAAAATGAATGAAAAGGAAACATTTTAGCGATGCCACCCACATTAAATCCATAGGAACGAGTTGAATAAAACAACTCAGTGTTACCATTTTATAAGAAAAAAAAAACAGAATTTTAATTTTGATTCGAATCAAAAATTTTCGCAACCGTTTTAGGCAATTTGGTTGTTATCTCAATACATCTTTAGACAAAATTAAAAACACTATATTTTAATAGATATTAAACAGAAATTGTTAGTCATTTATGATATTCTTACTATTAAAAAATATAAATTTTTAAAAAGTTTGATAGGTGGTCTTTGTAAGATATTTTACACGTTTTCTATTTATCTCTTTAAAAATCAAACAGTTATGAAATATGTTTTAACTAAAGCTTTGATTAACTGATTAATAGCACATTTCTATAAAAAATTTAATATTTTATAAAATATTTTAGTTTAAAGTTTGCTAGGGGGTACCCCCTATTCTACTGTTTTTTAAAAGTGACAGTCATATTTTCTTATTCCTATGACTGTACTCTATTCAAAACTGGTTTCAAAAATTACGCGCATCAAAGGGTTAAGATTTTATTCAAGATTACAATTTTTTCCCATATTGGTCCATAAAAAAGTTTGCTAGGGGGTACCCCCTATTCTGCTGTTTTTTGAAAAGTGACAGTCATATTTTCTTATTCCTATGACTGTACTCTATTCAAAACTAGTTTCAAAAATTACGCGCATCAAAGGGTTAAGATTTTATTCAAGATTAAAATTTTTTCCCATATTGGTCCATAAAAAAGTTTGGTAGGGGGTACCCCCTATTCTGCTGTTTTTTGAAAAGTGACAGTCATATTTTCTTATTCCTATGACTGTACTCTATTCAAAACTGGTTTCAAAAATTACGCGCATGAAAGGGTTAAGATTTTATTCAAGATTAAAATTTGTTCCCATATTGGTCCATAAAAAAGTTTGCTAGGGGGTACCCCCTATTCTGCTGTTTTTTGAAAAGTGACAGTCATATTTTCTTATTCCTATGACTGTACTCTATTCAAAACTAGTTTCAAAAATTACGCGCATCAAAGGGTTAAGATTTTATTCAAGATTAAAATTTTTTCCCATATTGGTCCATAAAAAAGTTTGGTAGGGGGTACCCCCTATTCTGCTGTTTTTTGAAAAGTGACAGTCATATTTTCTTATTCCTATGACTGTACTCTATTCAAAACTGGTTTCAAAAATTACGCGCATGAAAGGGTTAAGATTTTATTCAAGATTAAAATTTTTTCCCATATTGGTCCATAAAAAAGTTTGCTAGGGGGTACCCCCTATTCTGCTGCTTTTTGAAAAGTGACAGTCATATTTTCTTATTCCTATAACTGTACTCTATTCAAAACTGGTTTCAAAAATTACGCGCATCAAAGGGTTAAGATTTTATTCAAGATTAAAATTTTTTCCCATATTGGTCCATAAAAAAGTTTGCTAGGGGGTACCCCCTATTCTGCTGTTTTTTGAAAAGTGACAGTCATATTTTCTTATTCCTATAACTGTACTCTATTCAAAACTGGTTTCAAAAATTACGCGCATCAAAGGGTTAAGATTTTATTCAAGATTAAAAATTTCCCCATATTGGCCATTTTGAAAAGTTTGCTAAGGGATTACTCCATAATGTCTTTAATATTTTTTAGTAGTTTTAATAAAATTTGGTTCTTGAAGTGTTACTCTATTGCTTGCAATAAAAAAATAAATTAAAAATATTATAAATTATCCTTTTATTAAGTACAGAAATGTACCCTTTTTTTTGTAATTTTTTGTTGTTTACAATTTATATGAAATTCCTAGTACACGTGCGAAAAAATACTACTTTTTGCAACCCTGAAAAAAGTTTGTTTTCTCCTGTTTTTTTTCTTCACTCAGGTAAAAAAGTAATCTGGCCACGATTGATAAACTATATACATTTTTGTATTTAATCTATCAACAGGTAATTTAATAAATTATATTTTCTGCAAATTAAATTTATTTATTATATAGTTGACTGTATAATCTATCTAATAAATAGATTATTCTATTCAAATTTACAACGTAAAATTAAGAAGAATAAACAATAAAGGGGAAATCACCATTTTACAGCAGCCGGATTTTTTGTTTCTTCGCAGCTATAAAAACAAAAACAACACAAAATGACAGTGACTGACACTTTGCATTATCTGACAATAGGGAATCCAGTGAGCAAATCAGTTATTGGCACAACAGCCTCGCTATTTTCACGTACAGGAGAAAAGGTAAATATTACAGTAAAATTTTGATTAAGAATAAACAATAAAATAAATGTATTTATATTTCACTATGTGCTAGACGACTTCTAAAATGTCCAAGAAAGTAGTGCAAAGTGTTATGCCACCCCTGTGGAAATTAGCTGGCCGCAATTACAACTTTGTGCGTTTGGCTGGTTTAAGTGGTGCATCGGCTGTTGTGCTTGGAGCCATTGGTAGTCATAGTCAGAGCATTCAAGAGAAGCCCGATATGCGTAGTGTCTTTGATACGGCTAATCGTTTTCATTTCTTTCACTCGATTGCCTTGTTAGGCATGCCCATGGCTAAGTATCCATTGGTGGTAAGTACTTTTACATGTATATTGGGTTGTTCGATAATTAATGTTTTTGAAAATTTCATATTTCATGTAGTAATCATATGCTATATAGAAGATTAGACTTTAGGCTAGGGTTGGATAAGGTGACAGTCTGGTAACCATACTATACAGAGACGTACAAAGTTATTCCCATATACTTTTTTATTATTAACGATATATTTGGCTTAAGTCTAGTTAATCTAATTCAGCTGAACTGCACCGATCCTCAAAATTTCTATAGCCCATAAAGAACTTTTAATTTTAAGAATAATAGTGTAAAAATGTTTGGTCGGAAATTTTTGGCTTGGGAGATAGGTATAGTGCTTTTAAGTTTCAAAATACAAATCGATATATCTCTATTATTTTTGCACCGATAATTGCAATATGTTTATCATGTGCAAGTGCTCCGAAATATCTTTCAGATGACTTTTAATTAACCCATTAAGGAATTATTTACAAAAATGTTAAATTTTACCCTAGGTTATTCTACAGAAATGTCATATCTCGAAAACTAATCGATATGACGTAAACCAATGGTATATATACGTAAGTAGCCACTTGGGACTAATAGTTAGCCAAAATCTTTCAATATAACAGAGATATCGTGGGTTAAAGTTGATTTTTTGTTATCTTTCAGTTCCAAAGTCTAGTTTAACTGAACTGCACCGATTTTAGTCATTTTTATGGTCCATAATAAACTTTTAATTTTAAGAATAATAGTGTAAAATTAAATAAAAAAATATGAAAAATTATTAAAAAAAAAAATCGCGCAATTTTCCTGAAATAATTTTTCGCCCTCGGCGCTTTTTACATTTTTATTTCTATTCCTGTGGCGCTTCCTTCATTTTTATTTCATCATTAAAAATTAAAGTCAAATAAAAATTCATATTGAATAGTTATTTCCAAAAAATCGTTTGCCAAAACTTTTTACACTACTATTCTTAAAATTAAAAGTTTTGTATTTCAATTAAACTACATAGACTTTGAAACTGAATCTTTAAAGATTTTGGCTGACTATTAGTACCAAATGAAATCAGTAGCCAACCTTTTAAGGCTACTGATTTCTATATATCATTAGTTTATGTCATATCGATCAGTTTTTGAGACATGGACATTTTTGTACAGAAACCAAGGGTAAAATTTAACATTTTTCTTTATAACTCTTTAATGGGTTGATTAATCGATTGAGATACCATTTCTGAAAGATATTTCGGGCCACTTTTACATGATATACATAATGTTACTATCGGTGCAAAAATAAGACAGATATTTCGATTTATATTACAGAACTGTAAAGCACTACATACCCAAACCAAAAGCTTCCGACCCATAAAAAAATTTCAAAAAAATCGGTGCAGTTCAGTTGAACTAGACTTGTTCCCAAAAATGCTTACTTACTTAAATGACCTATATTTACAAACTGTTAAGGCCGATATTTAAGAATTCAATGTGATTCGATCTATTCTCCAATTTAGTAGGCCAGGCTTTGAAATATTTGAATCTACATGAAGCTCACAGCACAGTTGCGCCGCTGAATATCATAGGGTTTATCGTGGAAACTATCTGAATTTGTTCTACCGGTACAAGTTTTTGCTTATCATCATATCATAGGCAAAGTGTTCAGTGGCCAGATGCCTATGCATCTTCTAAGATTGGTTCCATTCAGGCCTACCAAAATGTTAGTCTTTCCCATATCTACAATAATTTTGACCATGAACAGAGTTTCACTCGGATCATTAGTTATAGGTTCATTTGAGCTTACCTTAAATTGCATACTATCGTAGAAGTGATTATATCTTCTTGCAAAGCCTTCATTGCTGCCTACCTATTGACATTGATAGTCACATCAATATCCTTTTGAGATTAAGTCGATTTGAGGAAATTTTTGCCTGTAAGAAGCTACACTCGTAAGCAAGTCATTACGACTTGATATCTTATTCAAGATAATACATACCAGAAGCAGAGGCGATATGTATCCTTGATCCTCCTATTAAAAAGCTCAATAGGAGCAAAGGTTAGGTTAGGTAATAAAGGAGGTGTCAACGACACCTTCACTCGGAGACCCCAGGGGTCCATTGTGATCCTTTACTAGAGAAGAAGAAAAGAAAGGAAGAAGATAGAGAAGAGGAGAGATAGAAGAAAGTTGTAGAGAAGACTACCCTATCTAGGCCAGTTGAGACCCGTTATGAACATAGGTTATACCAATATTAGCTAAACCTTTTCGAGAATACTCAGACTGGAGACTTTATTCAATACTTGCCACCATATAGATGTTATGTACACTTAGATATATGTCAATCTTCTCTGTTGTTGTTGTAACATCTGTATAATTCACAATTTTATCAATTTTTTTGTTTACGGGGGAACAGTTCGCAGATCAAGGGCGAAAAATTGTGCTATTCCACTGGATGAGTCACAAATCTTCAGGTCTAAGTGAATTGTTGGCGGTCAAGTTGATAATGTGGGGGTATCATGAGGACCCTAACCATAAGCTGGGCATACTTTAGGGATGGCACGGTCTATGCGGGACCAAATATGTTAAATCTCTCTTGTTTTGCTCGGCAAGCTCTTTTCTTCTTCTGCTAAGGGCGGTGGTTGACATCCTTATAAAACATTAATGCGATAAACTGAAATTGCCAAGTATGATCTAAAGGGTCATGTACATATCTTTGTATGCTATTATCATGCAAAGATCTTTCCTTACATGTCTTCAGGAAGTGTCCTACTGCGTGCTGTTGAGGTTTGGATGATTTCTCTGATGATATCCCAAAAGGAACTGCTGAGGTAGCATGATGTTGTAATGAAGATGATATAATTTCTAGGATGAATGTTATTGTTCTTAGAGCTGAATTTTGGCACCATTGCATATTTCTCCACTGAGTATCACTTAGCAATGCTTTATAGGTAGGCGAAAGGTTCTTTTGCTCATTAACCAAGTACTGCTAGTGCTTTTTGAACGAATGTCATAGTAAATGGGCCATGTTTGCTTTAGAACTAAACAAGTAGTTTCAGTGGATCAGGTGTTCTAGGTTGACTCGAATAGAGGTTGTCTTATTTGCGACTTACAGGCGGATAGCAGCAAGCCCGTAAATTGGTCAATATCGGTTACGTTTTTATGACCGGGTACCCAGAAGAATTCAATATAGCAATGTCTCGCCATCTCACTGAAAGATGCCCGACATTCCAAAGATGGTAAAATGTCGTCAAACAGAATGGTAAAAATATCACTGATTAAAATGTATTGTTTTATTATATAATTTATTAATATGGAAGAATATGTTAATTTTCGAACAATCCATTAATTTGTAAATAACCTAAACTTCATTAACTGATTTGATTTCTTTTGCAGTCTGGCTTATTAATGGTACTTGGTACTTTACTTTTCAGTGGTACTCTTTACTATCGTGCATTTACTGGCAATAAACCACCATATGCCCGTATGGCTCCAATGGGCGGTACTTGTTTGATACTAGCCTGGTTAAGTTTGTTATTCTGATAAAAGGCAGCTTCCTTGTTTTTAGCTTTGTAAGAATGGTCATTAAATGGTAAAAAAATAAAATTTTTTATACCTTCTTTAATTTCACATTTTTCTTACTCTTTTATTCTAGTTAATATTGGTATATTTTATAAAATTTTATTTTGCTATTTAATATTTCCATTTCATAGAAGTCTAAAATATTATTTAGCAAGTAGAGATGCATACATGTATGTAATTAAAATAACTCTATATTTGCTATTTTGTATTCTTAAAACATAAAAATATCACATATCGTCACCTGAAACAAAAATTAAAATTGATTTTTTGATTGACTATGATGTGAAAAGCTAGAAGTGCAGTTACCCCTTTTTGCATTTTAATTGATGATATTCTATATAAAATATAAATACGATACATTGGAATAACAAAATAATTAGGATATTAAAAGATCTTTTATGTAGTCCTAGGTCATTATTTTAAGAAACCTTTAAAATTTTTGTATTATATTTTTTTTTTGCTTGAAAAACAAAAATTTGTGAGCTATTTATAAATTACGTCTTATGACAATGCGACTAGATAAAAGATATTTTAAAAAGCCTATACATTTACTTTCTTAATATTTCAATTTCTGTAAGCCTACATAATAACACGCTGTCGATTTAAAATAAATAAAACTGGCGGTAGAACAAAAAGCTTAAACAATCCGTCTAATGTCTAAATTTCGCTGTTCTAAAAATAAACAAGACGTGCAATTACAGTTTTGAATAAAATATAAAGCTTTATCTCTCCTTTTCACCACTCTTCAGCTCTCCACTATCCTCCTTCCAAAGAAGGTAACCCAATTCATATATCATTGGTCTCATGTAGAAAGGCCCTAGCTCACACTTTTTCGAAATTTATTTTTTTCTGATTCCAATGCATTTAACAAACAATGCAAATACACCTCCTTACAAAAATTTAAAGCAATTTTATCAAAATTATCGGTTATTTAAGTAGTTTTCTAAAAAGCCCTAATAACATATTCCTAAAAAAAATATATTTTTTAAAAGCCCTATCTCGCCAAATTATGTGTCGTTGCATCGCCAAATAATATAAAACTTTCGAATCTTAAAGTTTTCTTTTGGATGTTTAATGATTTCTCATATTAAAGTTTATAACAATATGCGTTCCTGTACTCTAAATATAAGATTAAATCTTGTTGTACAGGAAATTAAAAAATAAATAAATAAATAAAATAAATAAATAAATAAATAAAAATTTTGTCGACAACATTTTTTGGATAGAAAACTTTTAATATCAGAAGCTTTCTATAGGTAACATTTCTAAAGCTTTCTACTAAAAACATTACACATTGAAAGCTTTTTAATAAAAAACTGACATTATTATTTTCCTATATTAAACATTTGAAGTCGAAAGGCTTTCTATTATAAACTTTCGATACCAAAAGATTTCTTATTTAAAACATTTACCGTCAAAATGTTTCAGATAGAAAACTTTTTATATAAAACATTCCTATAGAAAAATTTCAATATCAAAAGTTTTCTTATAGAAAACTTAATATCTGAAGCTTTTTAAAAAACTATTTTTATTAAAAATTCCTATATAAAACTTTCGATGGCGAAAGGAGTCCTATAATAAACATTTAATATAAAAAGATTTTTTTTTTATATATAAAACTTTTCTATAGAAAACTTTCAATATCAAATGTTTTCCTATAGGTAACTTTTTATATAAAAAACTTTCAACATTCCACATCGAAAGGCGAAAGGATTCCTATAATAAACATTTGATATTGAAAGATTTTTTTTTATATTAAACTTTCCTATAGGTAACTTTTTATATCAAAAGCTTTTAACTAAAACATTCCCTATCGAAAGCTTTCAAAAAAATAGAATTTCCATTATAAAACTTTCGATGTCGAAAGGTTTCATATAATAAACTTTTGATATTGTAAGATTTTCTATAGAAAACCTTCTATATCAAAAGATTTCTTATATAAAACTTTTGTCATTGAAATATTTCGAATTTAAAACCTTTTATATCAGCAGATTTCCTAAAGGTTACTTTTAATATCTAAAGCTTTCTACTAAAAACAATCCATATCAAGAGCTTTCCAATATAAAACTGTCTATATAAATCGATATCGATAGGCTTCCTATAACAAACTTTCGATATCGAAAGATTTTCTTTAGAAAACTTTAGATTCCCTTCATAAAACCTTGAATATCGAAAGATTTTATATAGGAAACATTCGAAGTCAAACTTTCAATATCAAAAGTTTTCCTATAGAAAAAAAAACTTTTATATTGAAAAATTTCGTAAAGAAAACTTTTAATATCGAAAGATCTTCTGCAGAAAACATTCGCTATCGAAAGGTTTTCTGTAGAATACATACGCTATCGAAAGCTTTTCTACAAAAAACTTTAGTTTTCTTAATATAATTTGTAAAAAAATAGGTCAATAGGTCATATGTGAGTAATTTAAGACTTACTCTCTCAAATATCAAAACTTAACTTAAAATCTGGAGTCAAATAGCCAAATCGATCGATATGTAAGATATTTCAGAAAAATTTGTATAGCATGCTTTTAGGATAATTTTAATGAGTTTAAGTTTTAGATCGAAAGCGGCGATTTGGGCTCTAGATTTTCAATTGTTAAAAAAATTTTTAAAAAGGTTTATCAAAAATTTTGGGACATCAAACATTTAATTAAAAAGTTTTACTGTAATGTATTGCACTAAGATCCCAATTTATTACAATTATTTATTATTGTAATAAATAGTTTTTTGATTAAACCAAAAAATGTTGGTGGGGAAACCTTGGTTGGTTAGGCCATCTCATCAGGAGGATTATCCCTTAGTCTAGACAGAGCAAAATTTTTGTTTGGAAAAATGTTGGGAAAGTAGATGAATTTCTGAATTCTGGAATTTGCCTTCCCACTGTGCGTTATTCTACTATGTTCCAAAAGACAATAAAATAATTGCGTCAGATACAAACTAAGACGTTTCGTTATAATTTGAAAATTTTTACTAGAAAACATTCAGTGTTGGCTTATCATTCGCTACGATAACCATCATATGGTGTTAAAAATCTATCACGGCGAATACATTGTACTTCTTTCTTCCTCTTCCTCTTTTCAGAAAACAAAAAAATTTAAATTAAAAATACAAAGAAATTTTTAGTATCATTCATAAATCAGATCATAAAATTTAAATATCACTTTAATAATTTCATATTTATTTAAAAAAAATCATATTTATCTAGAGTTACTGCCGCTGCCTCTGCTGCCGGGGATTCTGCTCCTGTTGTTGTTTGTTCATCTTTTTATAGACATCATTTAAATTTTTTTTATACAATTTTGTTTCAAATCTGCCACACTGCGCATCTCGTCTTTGTATATTTTATATACCAAAATAATCTCTTCTCTTAAATTAAATTGAAATATAATTAAATAAAATGAAATGAAGCTAAACAACACACTCTATCTTTATTTGATCTTAACCATATAGAAATTATCATTAACCAACACAAAAATAAACTCAAATTACCCTTATGAAACGCTAAAAATTTGTATATAGAAATTGTTAAATTTAAGAAAAAAATGGAATGGAAATTTACTTGCGATTTACTGAGATCAAAACGTAAATGTTCAGGCGATTAGCGTATGATGTCTGTAATTGTTTTCGCCTAATAAATAATTGGCGACATGAGTTGTCTATAATATCTAGTAAGAAAAGTTTCGAATATCTTTTAACCTGACAATTTTATTAAATAGTTCTTAACTATGATAGAATTTGAAATTTCTTTGCAGTACTTTAACATTTGTTACTATTGAGTTAAAATTTATATGTATAATTAAATGTATTACAGGTTCAAGTCCCGAATTTCTACGTCTTCGATTTTCGAAGAATCTTATTTTTCCTTAAGTAACTTTACGAAAAATTAATCTTTTTTATTTTTAAACTCATATTTATGAACTAATTAATAAAGTTATCAAAGGCTTATATATTCCGAATTTTGTATAGGCAATTCTACAATTTACAAGCTTGTTATAACTTTATTTTTCGTTTATGAATAAGGGGGTAATGCCTGACTTATATAATTAACATATAAGCAGAGACCGACGATCGTTTTATTTTTTAAATCCACCAAGTTAAATATCGTTAAAGATATATCCATAACGATAAATATCCCCATTACCAAATAATGAGTTAAACAGCTAAACTATTGAACACGAACTACTTACTCATTCACTGTTTAAGTCATTACATTAACATAGAGATGTCAATGGAGGCAAGTACTTACCAATTGCAGAAAAGTAATAACTTGGGTAAGCAATTGGAAAACAACAACAACAAAAACTTTTTTGTTGTTTTATTTTAAAAAAGATATATTTTTAAACGAAATACAATTTTTTTTATAACCCATGGGGGCTCGAACCCAGACCCCTACAACTGCTAGGCGGAGACTCTGCCACTGAGCTACTTCATATGTTGAAAACTTAGCAGCTTATAATTAATTTATGCAATTTTTATTTTTGGATCGAAAATCATGTGACAATAACTTTGTTTTTCCCTACTTTTTTTGCTTTGTTATAATTTTTGGAAAAATATTTCTATACGATTTTTTGTAAATGTTTAATGTATTTAATTTAATAAACAATAAAGATGTTTTTTTTTAATTATTTTATAACTTAAACAATTTAAATCTTCCTTTTTGTATAAGTTTTTATATAACATTGACTCTTACTTACTTAAATGGCCTATAGTTACAACCTGTTAAGGTCAAAGTCCGAGCATATTTTAGAATTCCATGGACTTCGATCTTGTGCGAATATTCTCCAATTTTATAGGCCAAGCTTTGAAAATGTTCCTCTACTTGGTCTTGTCATAGAAGTTTCGGACGTCCTCTTCTAACATTAGGTGGTGGGACATTTTAATTCTAATTTTATTCTCTTCATAGTAATTATTTTTTCCAAGATAGGGTTACTAGCCCTTCGTCCTAACCTATTTTTATCGATCTTATGGGACAACTCTAGGTACATGTTAGCTTACTACATTAAGGGGTGTTAAACTAGTTCCTTGGGTGATACCACGAGAAGGTCAGTGTCCACAGTTGAGATGAAGGACGACCCAGATTAGTTGGGCTTATTAAGTTAAGACCAATCAGAACCGTTTTTGGTATCCAACATCCCCTACATATTCAAAATTGACTCATGATGGTATTTTTTCGTTACCGTTAGTTAGTTTTCCAACTTTTTTTTACAGAAGTTAATATTTAAGTTCTTAAAATTCAAAAATAATTTTAAAAACTCTTTTAATAAAAAAAAATTAAAAAAAAAATTGTTGGTCTTGGTGGGATTTGAACCGGGGCCATTCAGTTTAAATTACCATCTAAATTACAAATAAGTACTTCTGTAATAACTTACTAGATATTCGGAGGGTATGTTGTAGTCATTACAAGGTAACCAGTTACCAGAGTACTTGACATTACCAAGGTTTTGCTGGGTCCAAACAGAAAAATATTTTTATTTTATTTTTGAACTTCTGTTTTCACTTTGGAAAATTAAAATATTTTTGAAATTTGTTCTCATGCTCATACGCGTGCATCTGACATAAAAGTCAGCTTAAAGCAATTTGACGTACAGGTGGCGCTGGTTTTATTAACGTTTGCTTTTATATGACATTTTCTTTAAGCGCGCCGTTGTAAGGATTCGTTGTCGAGCTTTAGACCCGATTTAGTGTCTCCATATCTAGATTTCATCCTTATTGTAAAGTGCAAATTTTTAATTTGTAAAATTTACAAAACATTTTTGAAAACGAGGGAAGCGCCCAAAAATATATATTTAATTTTTATAATTTTAAAAACCAACAAAAACAAACTAGTGTTTTTATTTAATTTTGGTTTGTGCTTGGAAATATTTTGGAAATATGTTGTTGATGAGTTGACAGCCCTTGACCGAGAAATCTCTGGTCATTCCGGTACGTAGAACCGGCTGTCGCGGGATTGTGGTTGTGCTTCGTTTCTTTTGGTGCCTAAATAGCCGAGTTTTCCTTCTCTTTCTTTGTGGTACAATACAGCTCCATTGAAGAACCCATTTGCAGAGTTAACATCGAAGTTAAACCTAATAGTCCTAACAAAAACTATTGGTGGTTTTTTAATACGCATCGCTTTCAAATGTTTCAAACGCAACTAGACAATGACCATTTGGTGCCCAAAACAATTTCATTTAATTTTGAAACAGTAATTGAGTTGAACCGTTGAACCTGAAAAAAATCCTTAAAAAAATATTTGTTTCTATTAAATTCGGATCATATGAAAGTTCTGTGAAATCGGTTTTGGTTGTTTGGTGTAACATTTCAAAAAAATTGAGATCAAAATATTGAAAACATCGAATTTGTTGTAGGGCAACAAATTTCCGAGAAAAACGAAATAAAAAAATGTATTAGTAAAGAAAAGATAATCTAAAAAAATCCCAGTAAAACTTTTCATTACCAAATAATGAGTTAAAGTTAAACTATTGAACACGAACTACTTACTCATTCGCTGTTTAAGTCATTACATTAACATGGGGATGTCATTGGAGGCAAGTACTTACCAATTGCAGAAAAGTAATGACTTGGGTAAGCAATTTGAAAGCAACAACAACAACAGCAACAACTTTTTTGTTGTTGTTTTATTAAAAACATATATTTTTAAACGAAATACAATTTTTTTTTATGATCCCATGGGGGCTCGAATCCAGACCCTCCGACTGCTAGGCAGAGGCTCTTCCACTGAGCTACTTCATATGTTGAAAACTTAGCAGCTTATAATTAATATAAACAATTTTTATTTTTAGATCCAAAATCATGTGAAAATAACTTTGTTTTTCCCTGCTTTTTTTTGCTTTGTTGTAATTTTTGGAAAACTATTTTTATACGATTTTTTGTAATTATTTTAAAACTTTTTTAAAATTATTTTAAAACTTAAACAATTTAAATCTTCTTTTTTGTATAAGTTTTTATATAAGATTGACTCTTACTTACTTAAATGTTACAAACTGTTAAGGTCAAAGTCCGAGCATATTTTAGAATTCCATGGATTTCGATCTTGTGCGAATATTCTCCAATTTTATAGGCCAAGCTTTGAAAAATGTTCCTATACTTGGTCGTAGTGGGACATTTCAATTCTAATTTTATCCTCTTCATTGTATTTTTTTCAAGAGAGGGTTACTAGCCCGTAATCCTAACCCATTTTTATCGATCTTATGGGACAACTCTCGGAACATGTTAACTCACAATATTAATGGGCGTTAAACTATCTCCCCGGGTGATACCATGAGGAGGTATGTGTCCACAGTTGAGATGAAGGATGACCCAGATAAGTTGGGCTTACCAAGTTAAGACCAATTAGAATCGTGTTTGGTATTCAACATCCCCTACATATTCAAAATTGACTCATGATGGTATTTTTTCGTTACCGTTAGTTAGTTTTCCAACTTTTTTTTACAGAAGTTAATATTTAAGTTCTTAAAATTCAAAAATAATTTTAAAAACTCTTTTAATAAAAAAAAATTAAAAAAAAAATTGTTGGTCTTGGTGGGATTTGAACCGGGGCCATTCAGTTTAAATTACCATCTAAATTACAAATAAGTACTTCTGTAATAACTTACTAGATATTCGGAGGGTATGTTGTAGTCATTACAAGGTAACCAGTTACCAGAGTACTTGACATTACCAAGGTTTTGCTGGGTCCAAACAGAAAAATATTTTTATTTTATTTTTGAACTTCTGTTTTCACTTTGGAAAATTAAAATATTTTTGAAATTTGTTCTCATGCTCATACGCGTGCATCTGACATAAAAGTCAGCTTAAAGCAATTTGACGTACAGGTGGCGCTGGTTTTTTTAACGTTTGGTTTTATATGACATTTTCTGTAAGCGAGCCGTTGCAAGGATTCGTTGTCGAGCTTTAAACCCGATTTAGTGTCTCCATATCTAGATTTCATCCTTATTGTGAAGTGCAAATTTTTTATTTGTAAAATTTAAAAAACATTTTTGAAAACAAGGGAAGCGCCCAAAAATATATATTTAATTTTTATAATTTTGAAAATCAACAAAAACAAACTAGTGTTTTTATTTAATTTTGGTTTGTGCTTGGAAATATGTTAGAAATATGTTGTTGCTGAGTTGACAGCCCTTGGCCGAGAAATGTCGAGTCATTCCGGTACGTAGAACCGGCTGTCGCGGTAATGTGGTTGTGCTTCGTTCCTTTTGGTGCCTAAATAGCCGAGTTTTTCTTCTCTTTCTTTGTGTTACAATGTGATGTACGTGTGCTTTTGATTTGAAGAATTGAAAATTCTTCAAGTTGCCGGATTGCTTCATCGTGGATATTGGCACTTTGATGTTGGGCTGTAGCTCGCCGGATTGGGGGGGATCTTTCCACTTGGTTTGGCAGCACATTCACAAAAAATTTTCGTGCCAAGAACAAATAAGTCGATGGTTTGACTGGAAGCTAAAAAAACACTGAACATTTGACGAGACATTGACTAGAAGTGGATGACCAATGAGACCGGACGGACTTTTGATGATAGGAGCTGCATCTCATTTGATATGAGGATCCTCAGGACCGGTTGGACTGTCCTGGACAGGCTGCCCACCCCATATGACTTGATGAAGTCATCCTATGACAATTCTCCTTGCCTGAAATCTGGAGAAGAGTCCCTAAATCGTAAAACTTACCGCAATTTCAGTCTACGAGTCCCATATCAACCATAAATCAATGGAATTACCACATAATTTCAATGTATTTGTACATATTTTTATTATAAAAATAAAGGCAAAATAAAAGTATACCTAGTATATTGAAATATAAATGATGTTCTACATCTATTAAAAAAGGTTTATTACAAAAAAATAGGAACTAAAAGTTAATTATGGTTTTAAATTCTTAAAAGTAGTAATAATACTTGGGGGTATAAAGAAAATTAATGTGTATATACTGATTTGACAAAATTATTATTAGTTATAAGTTATTAATAACTTTTAGTTATTAATTTGTTATTCATTTTGTTTTTAAATTTAGATTTAGTCCATAAGTTATTTTTTTGTTAATTTTATTATATATTTATTCATTAGTTTATTTATTCAAAAAATTTAATTATTTATTTAATCATTTTATTAAGTTAGTTATTTAATTATTTATTTATGTAATTATTTATTTAAATCATTATTTATTTAATTCTTTATCTAATTATTTATTTATTTAAGTATTGATTTAATTACATATTTATTTATTTAAGTATTAATTTTAAGTATATATTTAATTATTTATTTATTTATTTTTAATTATTCAATTAATTCTTTATTTAGTTAATCAATCAATTATTTATTTATTTATTCCATTGTATTTCCTATTAACTATTTATTTAACTCTAATTAAGATTTTTTTTTTGTTTTATTCAATTAGATTTTCATTTCATTAGATTTTTCTTTAGTCAATTTAAAATTTAATTGACTATCTATGTAATTAATTGATTTAATTAACTAAATAATTAATTAATTAGATTTTTAGTTAGTTTGATTATCGTTTATTTAATTTAATATTCATTTAATTAGTTATTTAATTAAATTTCATTGTTATTTTATTATTTCAATTTTGGTTAAATTTTAATTTGGTTAACTTACTTAAGAATTTTAATTGTATTTCCTATAATTTTAGCTGTTTCAAGTTTTGTTTTTTTTTTTAATTAATTTTTTTATTTAATTTATCATATATTTTTTTTTAACAAATCTATTTAAAGCAAATAGATTTTAGATTATTTATAAATTTTAGATTAATTTGCATTTTAAGTTTTAAGTTATTTATAAAAATCTCATTATTTTTATTCAATTCAAGTCAAATTCAACAGCTAAAGTTATTTACTATACAATTAATTCTTATTTGAGTTTCTTTAAGTAATAATCTAATTGGAATTTATTCAAATTAGCATATTTTTATTTTAGGTTAAGTCCATTTTAGTAGTACTTATTTTATTTTGTATTTATTTATATTAGGTATTTATTTATTTATTAGGTATTTATTTATTTATTAGGTATTTATTTATTTTAGGTATTTATATTAGGTATCAATTTATATTAGGTATTAATTTATTTATTAGGTATTTATTTGTATAAGTAAAGTTATAAGTATATAAGTATGTAAGTATATAAGTATATAAGTATATAAGTATATAAGTATATAAGTATATAAGTATATAAGTATATAAGTATATAAGTATATAAGTATATAAGTATATAAGTATATAAGTATATAAGTATATAAGTATATAAGTATATAAGTATATAAGTATATAAGTATATAAGTATATTAGTATATAAGTATATATGTATATAAGTATATAAGTATATAAGTATATAAGTATATAAGTATATAAGTATATATGTATATAAGTATATAAGTATATAAGTATATAAGTATATAAGTATATAAGTATATAAGTATATAAGTATATAAGTATATAAGTATATAAGTATATAAGTATATAAGTATATAAGTATATAAGTATATAAGTATATAAGTATATAAGTATATAATTATATAAGTATATAAGTATATAAGTATATAAGTATATAATTATATAAGTTCTAACTTAAGTAAACATATTTAAGTAAAGTTATGTAGTTACCCTAACGTAGGTAGAAGTTATGTGGTTACTCTAACGTAAGCACATAAGTATTTAAGTAAAGTTAAGTATAAGTATGTAAATTTAATTTTAGAAAATAGAATTTAAGTTTACGTATAATTGTAGATTAAGTTTAAGTATAATTATGTATAAGTATTTATATAAATTTAATCTTAGAATATATAATATAAGTATAATTTTAGTTTAGGTTAAGTATAATTAGGTATAATATAAGTATAATTTTAGATTAAGATTAAGTATAATTAGGTATAATATAAGTATAATTTTAGATTAAGATTAAGTATAATTAGGCATAAGTATTTATATAAATTTAATTTTAGGATTTATAATATAAGTATAATTTTAGATTTATATCGAGTATAGTTATGTATGTATATAAATTCAATTTTTAGAAAATCTAATATAAGTTTAAGTTTTAATTTTAGATTAAGTAAAGTTTAGTATATGTATATAAATTCAAGTTTTAGAAAAATAGAATATAAATTTAAGTTTTAATTTTAGGTATAATATTTTATATTTTTAGGTTAAGTTTTAAGTAATTCAGGTAGTAGTGTAAGTCCGGTATAGCAATCTTTAGGTAATAGTCAGGTATATGATTGGTGGCATCATAGCGGTAAATCCAGTTAGGTATTTATGTAAATGTATTTGTGTTTTTTTTTTCTTTTAAGTAAATGTATCGTATTTTTTTAGGTATACGTATATTTAAAGAAAAAACTTGTTTAAGATTAACGGCACTGGCCTCGTGGGCTACCTAACGTTCCCGTTATTTTCTTTAGAAACTGTACTCACTACTTTTTCGGCACGTGGTTCAAAAAGTTTGGCGTCATGGTCCTTTACCAGTTGTATACTTGATGAAATTTCCAATAGTGCAACCAATAATCCGTATCTTGGACAGCTTGTCCTGCCGAAGGTATGGAAAGTCTATTGTTGCCTCGTGACTACTGTCCTCTCAAGGCTCACGGTACTCAATGCCGTATATGGCTTAAAAAGGAACACAAACTATTGCCTAAGAACACAAAAAACAAAAACATAATTTTTCCGCCTTTTCGTTTGCGTTTACAACTTGAATTTAGGGTACTAACCTTGTTTTTTCTAAAGAAAATGTAGAATTTTTTTACTTCGTTCACCACAAAACAGCAACAAGCATTTGCCGGCTCTTCGGCTTGAGTTTATTAAAAAAAACGTTGGGACACAATGCCGGAATCTTACAGGTTCCTTTGACCGAATTCCTTTTTGTAACACTGTCACTTTGTCCCACTTAGTTTAATATTTTTATTTAAAAAACTCACTTTTTTTTTAATTTTAATTAATTTATTTTTGAAAGAAAAAAAAACTCTGGTCAACTGACCTTACTCACTGATTTTTTGCTAATGACGCCAACTTTTCATGATCGGCGAAAAGAAATGTGCAACCGTGTTGTGCATTTTGTGAGTACTCGGTTACTTTACCGTTCCAGAGTACTTGTTCAAACAAATTGGTGTTGCCAGATTGAACTCTTAGAGTCTATCATATCTTAAGATATTTTTATGGCATGACAAACTATTTTGCTTGGTCAGTACCACATTATGACAAATTAAGGAAATGATAAGATTAAAAATCAAAAACTGACGGCTACCGTCACAAAGCCTACTCTTTTCTTGCAACCTGTGGAGGGAAAAGAGAAGGGAAAACAGTGTTGTATTTATTTTTCCCTATTACATCAAATTTCCTTAATGGCCGAAATGCAAGTGCTACCAACTTGTTCGTGATCAACTTTAAAATATAAAACAGTGTTTCCTAACGTGACTCGCTCTTTTCCTTTTCTGATTCTGATGGTGATAGTTCGCGAGCGCGATATTTAAAAAAATTCAAATATTTAAGTGTTTTTTTTTTTTTTTTTTAAAAAAGTGGACAAAATTAAATCTTTGGCAGTGGAAAGTGTAAAATCAGGTAAGTTTTTGTTTTTTTTTGTGTTTTTTTTTTTTTTATATAAAGCAAGTCTTTGAAAATATCAATCTAATAAATTTTAACGAATTTTTTTTTCTAGTATAGTGGATGGATGGATGCCTTTATTTCAGAAGACCCTGTGGAATATCCGGTTCCTGTTTCGGTGTATGTCAACTCTTTTTGTTCTGTTATCCTTGACTAGTAGTGGATCATGGGGCCTCATCTATTCTTTTGTGTCGTTGGTAAGTTTTATATTTTTTTCTTTTCCGCCTGATAAATGTGTTTTTATAAGTGAAATGTTTAAAAAGTGTTAACAAATAATGTCTACTTTCACACACGTCCGGTTTGCTTGTCAAGTCTTGAGTTTTTTTTTTTTTTTTGATAAGTGAAAAGTGTAAAGAATGTATTTTACAAACAAAATTTATAAAAGTGAAAAAAAAAACATATTGATGCTTTACCGTCAATATTTGTTATGTGTAAAAATATACCTCCTAAAAACCTTTAATGGTATTGTTGGCACCACGATGATATAAATTTTAATGAAAAAAAATTAAAAATTAATGAAGAAAATGTACGCGTGTAAACGTGAATACAGATTTAATGGGATTTCAACAACAAACTAATCAAGTAAACTTGATGTGTGTGAAATATAAAAATAAACAAAGTGATTTGAAATTTAAGTTTATTTTTATTCAACATGAAAAATTAACTTATTAGATATTAAAGAAAATATCGCTTAAAAATAAAATAATTGATTAAACGTTTAAAGTTCGGTCGTATCAAATATTTTATAACGGAGTGACGATGATGGTGGTTAAAAAAAAAATTTTTATGGGGTTTGTTAAATATAGAATATCCCTATAATTCATAATCAAAAAAAATAAAGCTATGGCAAACTTATAATTCAAATTTTCTATACAAATTTCAAATTATAAGAATTTGATAATTTTGACATTTGTTTATGAACTAGTAGTATTAAAATATTTATAAGTATTAATATCTATAAGTATTAAAATATTTTTCGAACTTGTATAATTAATATATATCTAATTCTATTGACAACAAATTTTATGTTTATTATTCTGGGAAAATTCTTATAACTTATAAAGTTAGAGGTTGTATACGACTAGGTGTTAGGGATACAAAATTTTCTCACAACTAAATTATTTGTGAATAAACAAAAATTAATATTTACTTTTGTGAGATCAGTTTTAGTTTTACTAATCTATAATACTCGTACAAGTAATTAGTGTTTCGAAAATTTTACTCAAACTTTTTTTTTGAGTTTCGCGAAAATATATCTCAAGTCTGACAGGATTATTCTACTGGTCAGAAACTTGTTTTGATTTTTATCAATATTTGCTTCTAATGGTTAATATTCAGGTACTGTTGGAACTTTTTTCTTTATGAATTTTGGAGGCTTTTCCAGGTTTTCAGTCTAGAATATAATTCCTATTTGCTTTAGGTGCTTCCTGGCAATTTTTCCATTGATTAAGAAGAACGCCGTGGATAGGAGTGTACACCGGGACTACTCTTGTCTACAAATTTAAAAATTAAATTATAATTATCAAAACAATTATAATCATTTTATGTTTTCGAAATACTAAATAAGCTATATAATAAATGTGTGCGATTCTAAAATTGTATTTTATTTTTATCATTGTTTAGGAAAATCTATTATTTGGAAAATGTTGTAGTGACCATTAGCTTTGACTCGTGACAACTTTGACGGCTATTTCTCTAAAAATGCAGTACTTCATTGTTTCAGGTGTTGTGCATGGATTACTCCTATCAGTTGTCCTCTAAGGTTTTCAATTTCGTACTGGTTCTGTCCGACTGCTTTCCTAACCCTACATTTCAGCCAAGGTTTGCAAAGTTTCGCATTTATTCCCTTTTTAAAATTGCTTTGTATAAAGTTTTTTCGATATACTTCCTGGCCTGGGATGTATTTTACTTGTCTGCTCTTTAGGTTATAGGACTTAGCGTTTCTTACGTACGCATCATGCAACTTTTCGCTAACTTTTTGGTGGACTAGTTGCATCTGTGAGGACTTAGGTAAAATAAACATGTCACCTTCTTCAGTCACTTTAAGCTTCCTTAAAATTTCATACGCGTCTGCATGTGTTATCATGTTATATCCGGTTAGAGCGAAGTAGGGGGTCACACCAGTGGAAGAGTGAATCGTCGACCTTAAGGAGCACTCAATCTTGGACAAG
Source organism: Stomorhina lunata (assembly GCA_933228675.1). Classification (NCBI taxonomy): domain Eukaryota; kingdom Metazoa; phylum Arthropoda; class Insecta; order Diptera; family Rhiniidae; genus Stomorhina; species Stomorhina lunata. The sequence goes on along the minus strand of OW121743.1, from coordinate 46,201,757 downwards.
TTCTCGTCCCATTTAGATTGGTCGCCATTTAAATAACTTCTTATGGAACTAAGGATCGACTGATTTACCCTCTCACTAGCGTTAGCCTGAGGCGAATATATGGGACTACGTATGTGCCTAACTTGAAAAAGACTTAGAAATTCTTTGAAAGATTCAGAGACGAATTGTTTTCCGTTGTCCGAATGTATGAACTCCGGTACGCCAAATTTGTAAAATACTTCATCTCTGAGAAACCTTATGACGGACTTGGTAGTTGCCTTCGTTAGAGCTTTTAATAAGACAAACTTTGTTTTATGATCTAAAACTATGAAAATGAATGTGTTGCCTGATTTTGTCCTGGGGTATGGTCCAAGAAAATCTATATAGATTTTCTGAAATGGTCTTTGCGTCAGGACCTCATTTCCCATAGGCGGACGTAAAATCTGTTTAGGATGCTTTGACTCCTTGCATGTTGAACACTCTCTAACATGTTCTCGAATATGTTTCACCATTGAAGGCCAATAGAAATACTCTCGAATATTGTAAAGAGTTTTGCCTATACCTCCATGAGAGGTGTTTTCAACATGTGATTTTTCTATAATTTTGTCTGTTAGTTCCTGTGGCAACCAAATTTTCCAACAATCATCTTCATCGTCTATGTCATTTCTATTAAATTTCACTCTTTTGTATACTATTCCGTCATCTACCTTCACGTCGGGTAATCTCTCTCTATTTTGTTCGATAGTATCTATCAATGCTAAATAGTCTTTACTTTTAAAAAATTTCGAATTAAAATCGATAAGGCTGTTACATTCTACGACTATTTCGTCCATATCGTTTCTAGATAACATGTCAGGAACGACATTTTTAGTACCCTTCCTGTGCTCTATGTTGAACTTAAAGCCTTGTAGTTTTAAACTCCACCTAGCCAATCTGCCGTTAAGGTCCTGTTGTCTCATGAGCCACTTCAAACTGGAATGGTCTGTTATCACTGTAAAATCCATCAGCTCTATGTATTGGCGGAATTTTTCAATTGCCAATACAACTGCTAGACATTCCTTCTCGGTGGTTGAGTAATTTCTCTGAGCTGTGTTCAGCTTTTTCGAGAAATACTCAATGGGGTGCTCGTTTTCTTCTTCATCTTTTTGAAACAGAACTGCCCCTACACCTACATTTGAAGCGTCACACTGGACAAAGAATGGCTTTTCGAAATCAGGACTAGAAAGGATTGGGCTAGTTACTAAACGCTGTTTGAGTTCCTCATAAGATGTCAAAGCTTCGGGAGTCAAAATGAATTTAGGGGATTTCTTTAGAGTGTCAGTAAGAGGTGCCGTTAGTGTTGAAAAATCGTGGATAAACCGACGATACCATCCTACTGTGCCCAGAAATCTCCTAACTTCTTTTTGATTCTGTGGTGGTTTGATATCTAATATTGCCCTTACTTTGCCTTCGTCCGGTTTTAGCTTTCCTCCTCCCACAATATAACCTAAGTATTTGAGTTCTTTATAACAGAATTTGGACTTAGCCATGTTGATTGTAAGGCCTGCTTGGGTTAACTTTTGCCCTACGGTTCTTAACATGTCGATGTGATCGGGGAAGTTGGAAGATACTACTAATAAATCATCTAAGTAAACGAACACCCTATCTTTCAGCTCAGACGGCACCACTTTATCCATCAATCGACAAAGCCGCTGGGCAGCGTTGCACAGTCCGAAAGGCATCACTTTAAATTGATATTGTGGCCTCCCCGGAACTGTGAACGCTGTCTTCGGTCTACTCTCTTCGGCTAAAGGTATCTGCCAAAAGGCATCCTTTAAGTCAATTGCTGAGATAAAGTGAGTGTCGCCTAGCCTAGCTAATAAGCCATCGATGTTAGGAAGAGGATAAGAGTCCTTTTTGGTGACTTTATTCAACTCCCTAGCATCGAGACATAGCCTGTTCTTACCGGGCTTTATCACCAGCGTCGTCCTATTATTCCATTCTGACCCTGTTGTCCCCTCAATCACATCTAGCTCTAGCATCCTGTCAAGTTCCTCATAAATAAGCTTCTGCACTGCGGGACTCACTGGGAAATGACGCATTTTCTTAGCGGGTGCGTCTCCAGTGTCTATGGAGTGCTTTTCTAAGGTTGTTTTGCCTAATCCGTACTGTGTATAACACAAGAATGAAAGCTTAGTCTTTTCTAAAAGTTTATTTTGGTGTGGTGTCAAATCATGTAATTTTACATCTTCTCCTACTGAAATTTCATTTATACTATCTTCATCCAAACAAAGTTTTATGCCAATTTTTCTCCAAAAATCATACCCTAGTATCAATTCCTGGCTCAAGTTAGGTACTAGGTAAAGGATTGTCTCTACTGATCTATTTCCATACTTAACGACTGTCTTTATCTTACCAACTATCAAATGTCTTTTTCCGTCGGCCGTCCTTACGGATGACTTGTAGTCAAGTATGTTAGCATCTAGTTTTCTGACGTTTTCAAGACAGTTTCTACCTAGACAACTAACTGAGGCTCCGCTATCTAAGAGTCCTTGGAATTTTTCTCCTAATATGTCAACCGCCATGTAAGGCCTTATGTCATCTTCGAAACCTAATGTGGTTGAAGCGATGACTTTTCTCTCTTTTTTTCTCTTTTGGTATCTGTCTCTAGTCTTTAAAATTTTTGAACTTATTGTTGACATGTCGGCAAAAATCTCAGCTCTTTTTTTGTTATAAATTTCTAAACGTTCTTTATAAGAAAGATTGGGATTTACCGAAGTTCTAACAAGACTCTTAGGATTCGAACTAGAGGATTGGTCAGATAAAATTGGATCAGCTGATAAAATAGATTCCGATTTGGTGGCATTCAAACTTTCATTTGGAGATGAAGTTAAATTAATAAGATCAGGTTTTTCTTTTACTAATAAGTCATTCTGAAGTTTAACTAGTGGTTTCGCGTAGTCACATTGACTATTATCGCTATCCCTTGATAAAATAAAATTTAAAAAGTTGTCATTTACTGGGTCTCTTTTGGACTTGAACATGCCGTCCCAGTCTTCCGCATGTTCCTGTGTTGGTTTCCCAAACATCTTGGACAAGTCGGGCTGGTGACATCCTCGAACCCACATTTGTAACAAAACAGCTTCCTTTGTGCTACGGGGCATTCGATAAACGAATGTCCAGGGGCCTTACAGTTCCAACACGTAAGTTGTTTTGCTGTAACATTGTCCCTCTGTAGCGCTTCTATTTGTTGAGCTTGTTCTTCATCTATTTCGGATTCACATATGTCCACTTCATATACCCTACGGCTATTTCCGAGAGGCATGCGGTTAGAAGATCTTTTGGCAATATTCCTTTCTGCTCTTTTGCATTCTTCTAAAAGATGGTCCAAATTGTCTATTCTAATCGGATAAATGAGTTGAGCTAGTCCGTCTTTTAAGTTGTCTTTCACCATTTTAACCAATTCGCTTTCCGCGACATGGACTCTCATTTGGTTCTTCAACTTAACTATCTCTGAAATAAAATTATCCGCCGATTCTCCTGAAGCTTGCCTACGCTCCATGATCTTTCTTTGGATCTCAAAATCGCTCTCAAAGTTTCTGAACTTTTTTATCATAAAGTATTTGAAAGTATGCCAGTTGCATATAGGGTATTTCATCCTAAAAGACCAGAACCAATTGCTGGCAGCACCTGTCACCAAGTGATGAAAACCTCTCATTACAATCTCCCATGAGCAGTTATAATCTTGCTTAAGTGCTTCCACTCTAAACACAAAGTCTTCTACAGTCAGTGATTTATTCGTCCCGTCATATTTGATGCCCCATTTTTCTAACTGGTTAGGCGAGGTCGTTCTACTACTTGAGCTTTGATCTGAATTATCTAACCCTGGGTACTGTTGAGTATTATTGGGTGAATCAGTGAAAACTGGCCGTGGAACATTAGGTGGTCTATGTTGAGGATTGTTTGGTGGAAAATATGGTTGTTGAGGCGGCCTACTGAAATTATTAAATGGTGTTTGATAGTTATAGCTTGGACCGAAACCTCGATTGTCCGAAGCATTAGGGTTTTCAAAAGGGTTTACTCTTTCTGAGCGCAAAGACTCTCTAATAAGTTGTGGCAACATAAGTTGCATGTTTTGTACCTCTCTCATTATAGAGTCTTGCGCAGCTTGCACAGAGGCACTAACATAGTCCCTAATCGCTTGGTCATCTTCGTTTCTAATCGGATTCCGTTCGTTATTATCGGATTGCAAGTTTCTATTTGGCTGAGACATGTTAATGTTTCTTCTTACTGTGTCACTTTCTTGTCCGCTAATTACCCTAGCTGTTAGGCTACTGTATGTGGGTGTGGTTATACTGGGATCAGTTTCTGGGGAAGAATGTGTCTGAGGTCCGTGTCCTGGTGGAAACCTTATCGACATCAACGGAGTAATAGCACTAGTAGAAGTAATGGGTACTGTATTTTGGGATGTTGTTGTAGTTGTACTAATCGGGTTTTCAGCTAAATTGTCACTACTTACTGGATTACGACTGGATGATCTAAGATTCCTGGTGCTCATCCTGATTCAACAATTTACCAAAAAAAAAACAAGCCTACAACTGCCGAGTTACAGAACTCCAAATAACAAAAACAAATCTCTAATGCCAAAATTATTTAGCCTTAAGTCTCGATTTATTTTAAGAAAAAAAATTGTTTAAATGTAAATTTGTTTGTAAAAACAAATATTTGATGATATATATTTAAGTGTAAAAAAATCAAAAAAAATTATATGTAATGTCATATGTTGTCGGTCAAAAAAAAAAAAAAACTTAGCCTTAAAATTGTTACTAAAATATTGTTAATATAATATATTTATATTAAATACTTAGTTGTAAGAAAAATAGAAATCTAAAAAAAAAATTAGAATATAAGAATTAGTTTATAAGTTTTAGTCAGAAAAATTATTTATATACATATATACGTTAGGTTGAATGGTGACTCATAGAAGAAATTGTGGTAGTTACTTTTGTTCAGACTATATCAGAATATATAGCCTTTAAAATTATTTAAATATCCTAATCAAACGAGTAAATTTTCTCCTATGTATTTTGCAGCAGATATCCTATCATCAAAAAAAAACTTTAAACCGAACACGAAACGAAACAACAACATTTTTCTTGAATCGCCTGGATTTTCCTCTAGCCAAATCAATAGTAGAAGCAAATGAGCATTAGCTATGTATATAACCATTGGCTCATGCCTTCTAAAATTAATTTGGTTCGAATGAATCCATTTGATTCTCCAGTATCCATATCCTTTGTCACATGTCGTCGCAACTATGCATGACACTTGGAACTGTCTTCATGGACATACGACATGTTCCAAAGCATATAGATACTAGATTCCTAATATTTATTTCTTTCATCCGGAGGCGTCGCAAACTCAGGCATGATACTAAGAGTGTCTTCCAGGACATACGACTCCTTCAAATCGAAATGAAATATTAGCTGAAATTTTTTTTTTTTTTTTATAATTGAAAATTGAAAAAAAAAAATTGGAAAAAAAAGTTTTAAATGTAAAATTTTGGTTTGTGAAGCAAACAAGTGAATTGACTTCACCTGACTTGCCCCACGTTGGGCGCCATTTTTTTGTGATGCACGTGTGCTTTTGATTTGAAGAATTGAAAATTCTTCAAGTTGCCGGATTGCTTCATCGTGGATATTGGCACTTTGATGTTGGGCTGTAGCTCGCCGGATTGGGGGGGATCTTTCCACTTGGTTTGGCAGCACATTCACAAAAAATTTTCGTGCCAAGAACAAATAAGTCGATGGTTTGACTGGAAGCTAAAAAAACACTGAACATTTGACGAGACATTGACTAGAAGTGGATGACCAATGAGACCGGACGGACTTTTGATGATAGGAGCTGCATCTCATTTGATATGAGGATCCTCAGGACCGGTTGGACTGTCCTGGACAGGCTGCCCACCCCATATGACTTGATGAAGTCATCCTATGACAATTCTCCTTGCCTGAAATCTGGAGAAGAGTCCCTAAATCGTAAAACTTACCGCAATTTCAGTCTACGAGTCCCATATCAACCATAAATCAATGGAATTACCACATAATTTCAATGTATTTGTACATATTTTTATTATAAAAATAAAGGCAAAATAAAAGTATACCTAGTATATTGAAATATAAATGATGTTCTACATCTATTAAAAAAGGTTTATTACAAAAAAATAGGAACTAAAAGTTAATTATGGTTTTAAATTCTTAAAAGTAGTAATAATACTTGGGGGTATAAAGAAAATTAATGTGTATATACTGATTTGACAAAATTATTATTAGTTATAAGTTATTAATAACTTTTAGTTATTAATTTGTTATTCATTTTGTTTTTAAATTTAGATTTAGTCCATAAGTTATTTTTTTGTTAATTTTATTATATATTTATTCATTAGTTTATTTATTCAAAAAATTTAATTATTTATTTAATCATTTTATTAAGTTAGTTATTTAATTATTTATTTATGTAATTATTTATTTAAATCATTATTTATTTAATTCTTTATCTAATTATTTATTTATTTAAGTATTGATTTAATTACATATTTATTTATTTAAGTATTAATTTTAAGTATATATTTAATTATTTATTTATTTATTTTTAATTATTCAATTAATTCTTTATTTAGTTAATCAATCAATTATTTATTTATTTATTCCATTGTATTTCCTATTAACTATTTATTTAACTCTAATTAAGATTTTTTTTTTGTTTTATTCAATTAGATTTTCATTTCATTAGATTTTTCTTTAGTCAATTTAAAATTTAATTGACTATCTATGTAATTAATTGATTTAATTAACTAAATAATTAATTAATTAGATTTTTAGTTAGTTTGATTATCGTTTATTTAATTTAATATTCATTTAATTAGTTATTTAATTAAATTTCATTGTTATTTTATTATTTCAATTTTGGTTAAATTTTAATTTGGTTAACTTACTTAAGAATTTTAATTGTATTTCCTATAATTTTAGCTGTTTCAAGTTTTGTTTTTTTTTTTAATTAATTTTTTTATTTAATTTATCATATATTTTTTTTTAACAAATCTATTTAAAGCAAATAGATTTTAGATTATTTATAAATTTTAGATTAATTTGCATTTTAAGTTTTAAGTTATTTATAAAAATCTCATTATTTTTATTCAATTCAAGTCAAATTCAACAGCTAAAGTTATTTACTATACAATTAATTCTTATTTGAGTTTCTTTAAGTAATAATCTAATTGGAATTTATTCAAATTAGCATATTTTTATTTTAGGTTAAGTCCATTTTAGTAGTACTTATTTTATTTTGTATTTATTTATATTAGGTATTTATTTATTTATTAGGTATTTATTTATTTATTAGGTATTTATTTATTTTAGGTATTTATATTAGGTATCAATTTATATTAGGTATTAATTTATTTATTAGGTATTTATTTGTATAAGTAAAGTTATAAGTATATAAGTATGTAAGTATATAAGTATATAAGTATATAAGTATATAAGTATATAAGTATATAAGTATATAAGTATATAAGTATATAAGTATATAAGTATATTAGTATATAAGTATATATGTATATAAGTATATAAGTATATAAGTATATAAGTATATAAGTATATAAGTATATAAGTATATAAGTATATATGTATATAAGTATATAAGTATATAAGTATATAAGTATATAAGTATATAAGTATATAAGTATATAAGTATATAAGTATATAAGTATATAAGTATATAAGTATATAAGTATATAAGTATATAAGTATATAAGTATATAAGTATATAATTATATAAGTATATAAGTATATAAGTATATAAGTATATAATTATATAAGTTCTAACTTAAGTAAACATATTTAAGTAAAGTTATGTAGTTACCCTAACGTAGGTAGAAGTTATGTGGTTACTCTAACGTAAGCACATAAGTATTTAAGTAAAGTTAAGTATAAGTATGTAAATTTAATTTTAGAAAATAGAATTTAAGTTTACGTATAATTGTAGATTAAGTTTAAGTATAATTATGTATAAGTATTTATATAAATTTAATCTTAGAATATATAATATAAGTATAATTTTAGTTTAGGTTAAGTATAATTAGGTATAATATAAGTATAATTTTAGATTAAGATTAAGTATAATTAGGTATAATATAAGTATAATTTTAGATTAAGATTAAGTATAATTAGGCATAAGTATTTATATAAATTTAATTTTAGGATTTATAATATAAGTATAATTTTAGATTTATATCGAGTATAGTTATGTATGTATATAAATTCAATTTTTAGAAAATCTAATATAAGTTTAAGTTTTAATTTTAGATTAAGTAAAGTTTAGTATATGTATATAAATTCAAGTTTTAGAAAAATAGAATATAAATTTAAGTTTTAATTTTAGGTATAATATTTTATATTTTTAGGTTAAGTTTTAAGTAATTCAGGTAGTAGTGTAAGTCCGGTATAGCAATCTTTAGGTAATAGTCAGGTATATGATTGGTGGCATCATAGCGGTAAATCCAGTTAGGTATTTATGTAAATGTATTTGTGTTTTTTTTTTCTTTTAAGTAAATGTATCGTATTTTTTTAGGTATACGTATATTTAAAGAAAAAACTTGTTTAAGATTAACGGCACTGGCCTCGTGGGCTACCTAACGTTCCCGTTATTTTCTTTAGAAACTGTACTCACTACTTTTTCGGCACGTGGTTCAAAAAGTTTGGCGTCATGGTCCTTTACCAGTTGTATACTTGATGAAATTTCCAATAGTGCAACCAATAATCCGTATCTTGGACAGCTTGTCCTGCCGAAGGTATGGAAAGTCTATTGTTGCCTCGTGACTACTGTCCTCTCAAGGCTCACGGTACTCAATGCCGTATATGGCTTAAAAAGGAACACAAACTATTGCCTAAGAACACAAAAAACAAAAACATAATTTTTCCGCCTTTTCGTTTGCGTTTACAACTTGAATTTAGGGTACTAACCTTGTTTTTTCTAAAGAAAATGTAGAATTTTTTTACTTCGTTCACCACAAAACAGCAACAAGCATTTGCCGGCTCTTCGGCTTGAGTTTATTAAAAAAAACGTTGGGACACAATGCCGGAATCTTACAGGTTCCTTTGACCGAATTCCTTTTTGTAACACTGTCACTTTGTCCCACTTAGTTTAATATTTTTATTTAAAAAACTCACTTTTTTTTTAATTTTAATTAATTTATTTTTGAAAGAAAAAAAAACTCTGGTCAACTGACCTTACTCACTGATTTTTTGCTAATGACGCCAACTTTTCATGATCGGCGAAAAGAAATGTGCAACCGTGTTGTGCATTTTGTGAGTACTCGGTTACTTTACCGTTCCAGAGTACTTGTTCAAACAAATTGGTGTTGCCAGATTGAACTCTTAGAGTCTATCATATCTTAAGATATTTTTATGGCATGACAAACTATTTTGCTTGGTCAGTACCACATTATGACAAATTAAGGAAATGATAAGATTAAAAATCAAAAACTGACGGCTACCGTCACAACAATACAGCTCCATTGAAGAACCCATTTGCAGAGTTAACATTGAAGTTAAACCTAATAGTCCTAACAAAAACTATTGGTGGTTTTTTAATACGCATCGCTTTCAAACGTTTCAAACGCATCTAGACAATGACCATTTGGTGCCCAAAACAATTTCATTTAATTTTGAAACAGTAATTGAGTTGAACCGTTGAACCTGAAAAAAAATCCTTAAAAAAATATTTGTTTCTATTGAATTCGGATCATATGAAAGTTCTGTGAAATCGGATTTTTGGAAAACTATTTTTATACGATTTTTTGTAATTATTTTAAAACTTTTTTAAAATTATTTTAAAACTTAAACAATTTAAATCTTCTTTTTTGTATAAGTTTTTATATAGGATTGACTCTTACTTACTTAAATGTTACAACCTGTTAAGGTCAAAGTCCGAGCATATTTTAGAATTCCATGGATTTCGATCTTGTGCGAATATTCTCCAATTTTATAGGCCAAGCTTTGAAAAATGTTCCTATACTTGGTCTTTCTATCGAAGTTTCGGACATCCTCCTCTAACATTAGGTAGTGGGACATTTCAATTTTAATTTTATCCTCTTCATTGTATTTTTTTCAAGAGAGGGTTACTAGCCCGTAATCCTAACCCATTTTTATCGATCTTATGGGACAACTCTCGGAACATGTTAACTCACAATGTTAATGGGCGTTAAACTATCTCCCCGGGTGATACCATGAGGTGTGTGTCCACAGTTGAGATGAAGGATGACCCAGATAAGTTGGGCTTACCAAGTTAAGACCAATTAGAATCGTGTTTGGTATTCAACATCCCCTACATAATCAAAATTGACTCATGATGGTATTTTTTCATTAACGTGAGTTAGTTTTACAATTTTTTTTACAGAAGATAATATTTAAGTTCTTAAAATTCAAAAATCATTTAAAAAGACTCTTTTTATAAAAAAAAAAAAACTAAAAAAAATTGTTGCCCTTGGTGGGATTTGAACCGGGGCATTCAGTTTAAATTACCATCTTAATTACAAATAAGTACTTCTCTAATAACTTAATATTTATTCGGATGGTATGTTGTAGTCGTTACAAGGTAACCAGTTATCAGAGTACTTGCCATTACTAAAGTTTTGTTGGGAATGTTGTGTGTTTAATTGTTTAGATGAAAATCTTTGCTTTATGTTGATATTTTGTAAAGACACTGTAATTCGTATTTGTTTTTTCTAACAAATTAGATATAATGGGTGGTTTTCGATCTGCCTAGAATTAGGGAGACTCCTAGTAATGATGATAGCCTAACCAAGCATCGAAACGACGAGTGAAAATGTTTTGGTTTCATAAACAAATTTTTTATTACAATAAACAATTGGAATAAATTGGAATCCTAGTACAATACTCTCATGTAAAACTTTTATATAAAATGTTAAATATCTTATAATTAAAAAAAACTTTTTTTTGGCTCTGCAAATGAAATGTTTAGTATTAATCGATTTTGAGCTAACGCCTTAACTTAATTTTTCATGGGTATAATTTTTAAGAACTTTTGAACTTTACGAACTGGTAACCCTTAAATTGTCCATAGTCCAAAAATTTCGAGACGTGTTTAATATATTTTACATGTATGTACATATATCGAAATGCTGATTCTTTGGAAATAAAATTCCGATCGTTTTTAAATCGATCGATTTCAGATATATTTATCCCCTTCACCACCATAGGTGGAAAGGGTATTATAAGTTTGTGCTGATGCATGTAACGCATAGAAATATTTGTGGTATGGACGGCTGGCTGGACCCCCATGTAAACCTTGTTATCAAACTACAGGTCGCAATTCTAAAGATAATTTAATGAAATTTAGCACAGATAATTTTTTTGTTAATGAGACCTATGGGCTATTGAAATTCGTCAAAGTCGGTCCATTATTTATAATACCTCCCATAGGTCCCGCTTCCCGGAATTGATATATTGGCCACAAATATTAATATTTTTTCATGAAATTTAAAGCAAATACTGCTTATGTAAACTAAAATCACTGTACAAAATTTTGTTGAAATCGATCCACATTTGACCATAGCTCCCATACAAACTTTTATTTAAAAACGCACTAAATGAGACAAAAATCACTCATAAATCAAAAGGTAATAAGAATTTTAAGTTAACTTTTTGCATACACAACTTTTGTAATAACTGTAATCAATTTGCCATAATCGGTCCACATTTGACCCTAGCTCTCATATAAGTCCAAATGACGGAAATAGCTTAAATATATAAGTTTTTAGAAAATGTTTGTATGCTGGCAAAATTTAGCAAATATTTGTCTTTGTACAGGAAAAATGACACCTTTGACCTAAGTGCTGAAGGGTATCGTATGGTCGGGCTTGACCGAGTATAGCACTTTCTTATTTGTTTTGAGATAATTTTAGGTTATTTTCCCAAAAAAATTGGGCTTTAATCCTTTTGACTGACTGATATCTTATATTTCATTTGGCTTAATTTTTTTTTGTGGAAATGAGTAAAACTATCTTAAAAAATATATCTGAAATCGATCGATTCCCATCACATACCGGCTTATTTAGCGCTCTAAAACTATTGTTATAATCTTAACAGATTCGTAGTTATTTAAAAACTATGTAAGAAAGTGCTATAGTCGGTCAAGCCCGTCCATACGATGCCCTACACCACTAAGATCAAAGGTGTTCTTTTTCCTGTATTAAGACAAATATTTGCTAAATTTTGCCATCATGTAAACATTTTCTCAAAACTTATATATTGAAGCTGTTTACGTCATATGGACTTATATGAGAGCTAGGATCAAATGTGGACCGATTATCTCGAAATTTGGCAAATTGATTACAGTTTTTACAAAATAAACTCAGAATTCTCATTATCTTCAGATTTACGGGCGTTTTTGTCTCATTTAGTGCATTTTGACAGAAGTTTTTTAAGCAGTATTTTTTTTTAAATTTCAGGGAAAAATATTGATATTTGTGGCCAAAATATCAATTCCGGGAAGTGGGACCTATGGATGGTACGATAAATAATGAATGATTAATTGGTGGCAAAAATATTAAGAAATCAGGTGCTCTTTGGAATAACCACATTTCTAAAACGGTGTAAGATATACTTTACTGATTTCTTAATTAGATAAGCCACCTACAATATACAGTGATGGAAAAAATAATAAGAACGGGTAAAAATGTTAATTTTTCTTAGATTTTTATTAACTCTCAAATAAAAAATAAACTAACTACGCTAAAAAAAACATATGTATTTAATTCGACTAAATATTAAAATATTAAAACATATAGCAGCTCTGCATAATTCTTTTAATTTATTGGGTTTTTTGAAAAAATCTCTGGAAAAAATTAAAAAGATTTTATATTTTGCCAAATTTTGAGATCTTAGATTTAAATAATCGTAAGCGACATTCCGTTAAATATCTCTTGAACTATTAGAGATAGCGTAATACAATAAGCATATTTTTCTTTCTTTCTTAAGTAGTTTTCGAATGTGTAAAAGTTTTTTCGATAGGTTTATATTTACGAAAGTTATACGGACCAATAGGTTTTACATACAGTGTAGGGGCCAATGTGCTAAAAATAGACATGCTTTGCTGCTGGTGGAAGCTATAATCAAATGGCGACATTTCGCAGCCAATTAAACTTTCCCAGTTTTTTTGTTCAGGCCGTAACCTCTTTTTACAGAAATACAGATAGGGATTGATTAATCGCCTTAGAATTTAATAAGGATCCGAATATATATTCTTTATAAGGTCTTAAGTCATTATTTTGGGAATTACAAATGAAATGGGAATCCTTCTGAGCGTCTTAAACATAATGAAAGCATATTTTTCTTTCTTTCTTAAGTAGTTTTCGAATGTGTAAAAGTCTTTTCGATAGGTTTATATTTACGAAAGTTATACGGACCAATAGGTTTTACATACAATGGTGCTCAACTTTGGCTCAGTGTAGGGGCCAATGTGCTAAAAATAGACATGTTTTTAAAAATTGCTCTAAAACTCAAACTACCCATTGGCCAATTTCTGCATATTGCGCCACAATCCGCCCAGTAGCTAAGAAGTTATTGAAGTAAAACTAAAAAACTTTACATAAAATACTTCTAAACCATTTGTAAAAAATTTAATTAGTTTATCATAAGTAGCAAACTAATGCATTAAACACATAGACAACAGCAGGCTACGGGCTACAACCTGTCAAAATTATAATACATGCATTCAAATAGAAATAATTTTTTTAGAGTCGACACGGCTACACGACTACCGACCACCGTCGTAGCTGTAGCCAAAATTAAACTATTTTCTATTTTTGTTGGCGACAATAAAAGATTTAGTGCTGTCAATACCATATAATATTGAAATAAATGAGCGATTTAAACCACTTGAATTTATTTACCACAAATACAAATTTACATACATATAAAATATTTATATATTTAATGTATATAATAATATCTAATGAAATATTATGTAAAAATTTATATTTATATAACTCTAACTCAAAAGAAGTAAAATTTTAATAAGTTATTTTTTAAACTGTCTAACTCACACGCTACGTGTGCTAGAGCTACGTAGTTCATGTTATATAAAAGCCCAGTATGTCCTTTATAAAATTCATTATATCGGGTGTTTTTTATTGAGGTATAGAACTTTAAGTTGGCATCACTTTTTTAACTGGCGGCCATTTTGTCAGCTGTCAAGTGATTAATATTTAGTTTGGTTTGCCATTTCATCATGAACAGGTTGACAAAAGAACAACGCTTGCAAATCGTGCAAATTTATTTCGAAAATAATGGTTCAGTTCGCGAAGTTTACCGCAAGCTCCGTCCATTTTATGGTCGACATAATCGTCCATCAGAGCAATTAATTCGGTTAACCATGGATCGTTTTCGCACTACGTTTACTCTATGTGATAATACGCATCCGCAGCGACGTCGAACAGTGCGCACCGAAGAAACAATTGCCGCTGTAGAGCAAAGTGTTGAAGAGGACCCGAATGAATCGATTCGCCAGCGTGCACAGCAATTGGAGCTTTGTCCATCAACTTTATGGAAGATTTTGCGCAAAGATCTTGGCTTGCGACCTTACAAGATCCAGCTTGTGCAAGAATTAAAGCCGCGAGACCATGCAATGCGTCGTGATTTTGGTGTATGGGCCGAAAATGAGATTGATCTCGATGCTGATTTTCATCGCAAAATTTTGTTCAGTGATGAGGCTCATTTTTGGTTGAATGGCTACGTCAACAAGCAAAATTGCCGCATTTGGAGTGAAGAGAATCCACATGAGACCCTTAAGACGCCATTACATCCACAAAAACTGACTGTTTGGTGTGCTCTATGGGCTGGTGAAGTCATTGGGCCATACTTCTTCCGAAATAATGCTGGAGAGTCAGTTACCATAAATGGAGACCGGTATAGAGCCATGATAACCGACTATTTTGATCCCCAATTGAATGGCATGAATGTGGATAAGTTGTGGTTCCAACAAGACGGCGCTACATGCCACACAGCGCACGTCACAATTGATTTATTGAAGGAAACATTCGATGAGCGCATAATTTCGCGGAATGGACCTGTCAATTGGCCACCAAGATCATGCGATTTGACACCACTGGATTATTTTCTTTGGGGATATGTGAAGTCGCTCGTCTACGCCAACAAACCAGAAATGTTAGGGGACTTGGAAGCCAACATTCGTGGCCTTATTGCCAACATACGGCCCCATATGCTCGAAAAAGTAGTTGAAAATTGGACCTGTAGAATTGGCTTTATTCGAGCCAGCCGCGGCGGCCACATGCCCGAAATCATATTTAAACATTAATGGCATAAAATTATCCTTTCAATAAAGCCAAATTGATGGACATTAAAACGATATTCTTGTGTTTTATTTCAATTCGAAGTTCTATACCTCTAAAAAAAACACCCATTATAAAAGAGCATACTTATATCTATATTGTTTTAAGATATACGAATTTTTATAAAAAAAGCCGGTTGCAGAAATAAGTTTATAGTATATTAGCTCCTTATTAATTATAAAGAATATTATATAGAATATATAAGAATATAAAAGAAAAAACAAAAATGTTATGCACCTAAACATTACCCGTTTTTGTATAATTTTTTGTCGCTTACGACCCAATTTTTCCTGTCGCTTGCGATCATTTTAATGTAATACTCGATATAATAAATTTTTGTTTAAAAATACCATCAAATCCTAATATCACTCCTTGGCATCCCGGCGGCATGGAGCTCACAAGGTTTGCGCAAACACTCGACGAAATGGAATACCATATTTTTATTTTTAAAGACTGCAATTTGTTTTTTTTTTTTAGGACTCCCCAGAGTTGTTCAATAGGTTTTTAGTCTGGTGACTGCGACTTAAGCATATCATATCATATCAAATTCTGTCTGGGTTCGAGCCCCAGTACAGCATAAACTTAAAATAAATAAAATTTGCTGAATATAAAGCTTTACCTTTTAGTTCCACCATCTTTAAACCTTTTTACTATCCTCTTTTTTCAAAAGTTAGTCCAATTGAGAAACAATTGTATAGGCAGTATTTGCCTGATACTTTTCTAACAACCCAATACTTTATGTATTTTTTTACATATTTAGTAATCGATTTAAATAAATATTTGTTAATAACACATGTAAATTTTTGTCAATAAACTTTAGGACACGTTTTCTTGGAATTTGATCTTTAAAATCAATATCACTCAAATATCGATTATTACTCATACGCATTTGATTCAAACAAATTTTCAAAAATCACTCATACGTTTTAGAGATGAATCAAAAAATCATGGGTTGAACTTGTTAATATTAAAGGTAAATATTTGAAATTAAATTTTGTACTAGTAGTAGGTATTGTTAGATATTGTGACAAAATATTTAATAAAATTTTGCATATTTTTAGATTTATAATTGAGCTTTAATTCAACTGTGATCGATAGCTAGACTGGGCTAATGATAATTGTAGCTTGTCATTCGAAATTGTATCTAAATAATTATTTAAATAAATAAATATTGCTAATAAAAAGTATGAAATTAAGTTGTGAATCAAAATACGAGTAACTATTTGAAATAAGAGCATGAGAAAGGTAAACATTAAGTGAATATGAATATGACAGCAGGTGGATTTTAGCAGAGAAAAACGGTTTCATTTTTAAATTTAAAACGAGTTTTTTTCGTGTAAACTTAAGATTTATGTTAAACAGGTTTATAAAAAAATGGAAGTACAAATGCTGTTGGTAAAAGTATAAATATTTGAAAATTAGGCAAAGGTCATTTAGAAATATAGAAAATATATCTTGCGGTGCCTCTAAGAAGCTTAATATTAACCAAGAGAATTGCGAATTTAGTTACATAGACCCACTTCCAACACATTGGAAATTCATCAGCTTGGTATAAGGTCCTGAAAAGATCGGATAATACCCAAACTAACGTCAAAATTCGCTGCTTCAATATAAGGTTCCAAGACGAGCTTACAGAGAACATTTTTGCGTCTTAGTACTTTGGCGTTTTTTATGCATTTTAGTATTTACATTTTTGTTCTTACTTCAGATTCTGAATGTTTTCTCTCTGGATCTGACTTAAATCGGTCAATATTTATATCAGCCAGATCACCTAGGTTCTTAAAGAAATATGAGCCCAGATTTAGGGCAAGTGCAAAAAAGAAAGTTTTATAGATACCTCGTCTATTCTTAAAAAGCTACTCTTCACAAAATTCTGTCTAATCGAGTGCCTTCTTTTTAAATAGTTTCATGAAAGGACGCAAGTAAGGTGCTGTAGCTATGTTGGTTAGCACGTCGACTACTAAGTAAAAATATCACATTGAGCCTGGGTTCGATCCGCGGTCACTGTCAAATCAATTTCTGTAATTAATTTATATTAAAATTATTAATTACCACAACATCCTCCATCGGCGGCAAACCTACAGCAATAACACGCTACCGATGTAAAGCAATTAAATTGTATGTAGAATAAAAAAGAAGGTAACCCAATTCTTATATATACACTAGATGTCAATCGGATGAGGGGAAAGCGTGCCCATGGCCCGCCCAAAATTGCAAAATACCTAAATTTTTTACTTTGATTTCAAATAACTTAATATTTAGAATAAAACAATTCCAAAGTAAGACATGATTTACAATTATATGGCCTGTAAATACTAAATTACTGAGTTTCGTCAAAATATTATTAAATTTACTTAGTTTTAAGTATGAAACACAATTGGAACGAACGACCAATTTTTCGGAACGAATATTCGTCGTTAGAAATAGAACATATGGGTTTATATGAAAGTGCTCACAATAGATGCGTACGACGAAATTCGTCGTGCGTATCGAATAGTGCGATAGATTTATTTCTATTTCATACGCAGACGAACGACGACTAAACTGGTTTAGAGTAGCTGTATTTCCATTTCTGTTGTAAAGTATTAGAAATTATATGTGTTTTTGTTAAATATGGTCACCTTACAAATTGTAAACAAAAAAATAATTATTTCAAATAAAATTAATTAAATATTTTCTTTTTGTGAAAAAATGAATAAAATAAAAAAAATTGCAAATGTTGTGAGTGCGCGATATGTACGAAAGTGTGTTTAATTTGTGCTAATGAAAAATAAACAAATATGGCGTCAGCAACGTTTATTCGCCCCAAATGTGTTCAATGGACGAATATACGAGACGAATTTTTAAAGCCTGGACGAAATTAGTCATTCGTCCCAATTGTATTTCTACCTATAACAAAAGATTTAAACACAACAAAATTGCAAATGTTGTGAGTGCGCGATATGTACGAAAGTGAGTAATTTGTGCAAATAAAAAAATCAACAAAAATGGCGGCAGCAACGCTGTTTCGTCCCAAATGTGTTCAATGGACGAATGTACAAGACGAATTTTTAAAGCCAAATTCGTCGTGTTGGACGAAATTAGTCATTCGTCCCAATTGTGTTTCTACCTTTATTCATATTAGAAAATTTTACTTTTTTCTCAGGTGGGTTTCAAAAATAATTTTTTGATTTTTTTTTTAAATTTTGTTCAACAAATATAAGAAATAATAAATTATCGTTTCAGGTTTATAAAAGAAACAAATAAGAGAATAAAACACAGAAAAATGATGTCGATATCTTGAACCGTTTCGCTGTACCTACGATTTGAAATCTTAGTATTTGGCGAAAATGTATTTTTTTTTGTCATAATTTATGTGCTTGTTAAATTGTGCCTAAGTTCAATTTTAATAAAAGTAATAATGAATATTTTTTTCCAGTCTGTGGGGAATCCAAATGTTTTTTTAATATTATAAAAGTTATACACTTTTTTCCCCGGGGTCAAAGGTCAAAACTAGCTTTTTTTAATTTTCCATAACAAAATAGCGGAATACTAAAAATATATTAAAGAATCCAAATCCAAATGCAAAAAAAGTATTTATTTTTATAAATATTAAGTTTGAAAAAGTTAAGCAAGGTGCCACGAATATCGGCAAGTTGATATTCTGCGCTTATATTCAAAACTTTGCTGCACAACGGCGCAGAAACCCGAAAAAGTAAAGCTAAAACGCCATAGACTAGTCCATGACAATATGAGAAATAACACTCAAGCAACTACTGCCTATACAATGGTATATAGTGTATATACGAATTGGGTTACCTTCTTTGCAAAGGGGACTGGGTGTTACTGCTGTAGGTTCACCGCCAATGAAGAATGCTGTGGTAATTAATAATTTTAATAGAAATAAATAATTACAGCAAATTATGCTGTCGCGATCGGAGCTCGAACCCAGGCTGAATATGATATGCTATTCATAGTAGTCGACTGGCTTAACAACTTAGCCACAGGACTAGGAAACCAGGAAAACGGTTCGACTAAAAATGGAAAAGGTGATTCAAATGAAGTGAAGTAAACCGTTAAAGAACACCCAATGCTCTTGATGTTTCGTGGGAGTTATGTTAAAGTACATATGAACCGGTATCACCCAATTTCAATACAAATCTTTTTAAATTTTGTATATGTTGAATATTATCCCTATTCAGTTCGATATTTAATGCAAGTTAAGTGGCTTCAGCCAGAGGGAATTTTATGAGAGTTATGGACAAATGAGAATCGATCTCAACCAATATCATACTTTCCCAGCTCCTTTCGTTCAGGTCAGATTGTGTTATTACAGACAGACAGATTTACATCGTCTTAAAATTTAATAAGGATCCAAGTATATTCTTTATGAAGTCTTAAGCCATTATTATGGGAATTACAAATGGAATAGGAATCTTAATAAATCTCATTTTTTTTTTTAGATGGTGAATATAATAAACATTTTCACTCCTTTCAAGCGTCTTAAACATAATGATAGTGATGATTTGCTATAGGATCTGAATTGCCTCAAGAAAATACTGCTTCAAGATGTTCAAAGTACGTGTAAGATCTAACTAGATTTAGATGAACACCTCTAAACATGGAACTGGTTTCCTTATATTAATAATGATCCGAACATATATTCTGATTCCTGATCTCCCCGGAAGATTTGACATTGTTGTAGCAAAAAACAGTGATATTTAACCCACATTGCGAAGCTTCAAATAAAGCATCGAGTAGAGTTTGATACTCTACTATTACCGATAAGCACCTTCGGTTGAATATAAGTCATATAAATAGTAAAGGGAACCGATGGAGTGAAATGTCTTTTACAACGCTTTAAGAAGCCGAGAACTTGTATGGTTCTTTCTGCACTTAAAAAATGTGCTTAGTTCAGTGGATTCTCATGCCCAAAATACCAAGAACTTCTGATTTCTCAATATTTATACCATCCATGAGTACAGATGAAGCAACATGACCAGATGTGTGCTTGTGTGTTAACACAAAATGGGTCTTCCGGGCATTTAATTCGTATTTGCACAATCCCATTCGTAGGTTGTATTAAGATCCCGGTTTTTCGTAGAATTTATATATTGTCTCATTGCTGCGATCTCCATAAGGCTTGGTCTATAATTAAATGTGTTCGAAAAGCAAGTGAAGAACGTAATTTAGAAAATAAGTAATTAGGTAGGGGAAAGAATGGAGTCTTGTGGTACCTTTTAGTTGTTCATGAAGTCGTTTGAAGAGACTCCACATATAATAACTCTTATAATGCGGTCCCTGGAAAACTCGTTCCAAATCGAGATCTATCGGGAAGCGTGCGACAATAGTCTCGACTATAGTCAAGACAATAGTCTCGACTATAATCAAGACAATAGTCTCGACTTTAGTCAAGACAATATTCTCGACTATAGTCGAGACAATATTATAGAATAGACAATAGTCTTAACTATAATCAAGACAATAGTCTTAACAACAGTCGAGACTATTGTCTTGACTATAGTGGAGACTGTTGTCTTGACAATAGTCGACACTATTGTCTTGACTATAGTCAAGAAAATTGTCTTGACTATAGTCGAGACCATTGTCTTGGCTACAGTCGAGACTATTGTCTTGACTATAGCCGAGACTATTGTCTTGACTATAGCCGAGACAATAGTTTCGACTATAGTCTAGACAATAGTCTCGACTATAGTCAAGCCAATAGTCTCGACTATAGTCAAGCCAATAGTCTCGACTATAGTCAAGACAAAAGTCTCGACTATAGTCAAGACAATAGTCTCGACTATAGTCAAGACAATAGTCTCGACTATAGTCAAGACAATAGTCTCGACTATAGTCAAGACAATAGTCTCGACTGTAGTCAAGACAATAGTCTCGACTATAGTCAAGACAATAGTGTAGACTATAGTGAAGACAATAGTCTCGACTATAGTGAAGACAATAGTCTCGACTATAGTCAAGACAATAGTCTCGACTATAGTCAAGACAATAGTCTCGACTATAGTCAAGACAATAGTCTCGACTATAGTCAAGACAATAGTCTCGACTATAGTCAAGACAATAGTCTCGACTATAGTCAAGACAATAGTCTCGACTATAGTCAAGACAATAGTCTCGACTATAGTCAAGACAATAGTCTCGACTATAGTCAAGACAATAGTCTCGACTATAGTCAAGACAATAGTCTCGACTATAGTCAAGACAATAGTCTCGACTATAGTCAAGACAATAGTGTAGACTATAGTCAAGACAACAGTCTGCACTATAGTCAAGACAATAGTCTCGACTGTTGTCAAGAGCTATATTGGGTAAGCTCTTCCCCATAAAGCTCTTAAGCCTAATTGCTAATTCTAAAATAAAATTATTTAAAAAATTTTTAAAAATTATTTGTAAAAAACTTTTTAATTGAACCTCAAGACCTATTGGGGTTTCCCCCCATGGTATGTAATAAATTAATCATAATTCATATCGAAACTAAAAACTCATTTGTAAAGTAAATTTTTAACCTAAAATCTTGGTACAATATTTATTTACTTAAGGGGGAGCGCCATCTATATAGATACATCCATCATCCATATCGCGGCGTATCGTTTGAAATAAAATAAAAATATTATTAAACTGTAAAAAAATAAGTCTCGAGACTTGCAATAGCAAGCAAAATAAATGAAAAAATGATAAAGCCGAGTTGTCTCCCCAAATTCCTAATGAATGAAACGTACGTTTAGGGTAAATAAAATTGTCTTGTCTTATCATCTTCATCATCATCTCACTATTATGATCTTTATACACAGATAACTTTTATCTTCCATCCACCGTAAAACCAAGACAAATATATAGGACGTACTCGTGTTAGATAGAGTAAAACCGGTACAGAGGGTGTCAGAGATCTTCACATTTTAAGTAGTAAATATGTGTAGCAGTGGAGCAGTGGGTGCATTAATACTTCTAGAATCTGAGATACTGACGATGCCAATGTTAGTTAACTGTTGCGAATCAACAAAAAAATAAGATTTTAATTACTGACACACAAACATGGATTTTATTGCTCTAGGTTCTATGGCTCTATGTGATAAAAATCTCAGGTAGTTAATATTTATTTAACTTTTGATTTATGGGAGTTATTTTAATAAAAGTTATTTATATTCAACGAAAAACTATAAAATTAATGGAAAAATATTTGTGACTTCTTGATGACTCTTGATGTCGGCAAATATGATTTTTATGGTCTTGCTAATGTTGGTCTGGTAACTATGCGATTGTAGCCTTGCAATGATCTAAAGTGGTTTAAATAAAAATTAGTTTGTTATATAGTAAAGTCATATGATTAAGATATATTTAGCTACACTTCTCGGCTGAGATGAGAAGAAATTTAACCGAAGGCTATTTTTAAACCCTTCACCTCTGTAGCTAGAAAGGTTATAATGGGTTTATGCTGATATTTGTAACTCATGGAATTATTAAACAGGTCACAAATTTTAAGATAATTTAATGAAATTCGAAACAGACATTTCCTTTGGTACAATTATGATCCCTATAATTTTTGGATATACATATTAGAGTGGATATACATATATATTAGACGTGCCCCCAATTTTTTTTACATTTTTCCTCCATAATCCAAATACAATGTTTTATTCAGCTCAGATATCGGGAAAGCCGACTTGACGCCAAAGTTTGGACACGTATATGGGAAAAATGAGGTGTTTCTTCAAATCTTTGACAGTTTTTAACAGCATAGTACTACTAAATGGTCTTTCCAATGAGATGTATTACCTTAAAACCGGTTGAAAACTTTCCTAATTATTAAGGGGTTTCTAAAATATTCTACATCCTTAAAGATTCTCCTGAGCATATGCTAATCAAAAAAATTATTATTCTAAAAAATGTTAAAAAGTTTCGACATTTTTATTGTTTAACACCTCAAGATATTTAAATATCCATTTTTGTTGCAATGGGCTAACGTTAAGTTACTTTTGCATAGGACGAAAAAAAGTAATATTTTTTCATAATGTTTTTAAAATTATAGTACCTGGTTGATGTTTTTAAGTACATTTATTCAAAAGTAAAAAAAAAGTACCAAAAATATTTTTCACACGTTATTGGTTCTGCTCGGCATTTTTTCAATTACTCGTCTTCTTATTTTTTCTACCGATCAAAACGCAATTTAAATTTTGTTTCTATACCTATAAGTTTAAAAGCTATATCCAATTTTTCGCTCTTTTTTTCCCCTAACTTAAAAAAAGTTCCATGTGCATATTTGGTACTTCTTTGGTACCAATTGAATTCGCCACATTTTATTAAAACGCAGTTTACATTTTGTTTCTATTCAAATTACTTTATGAATGTTAAGTTATCATTTTATCACTTTTTAACTATTTTGCCCCACGAAATCAAAAAAGTACCAAATACGTGTTCAGTAATTTTTTCACATCTATTGATTGCAGTACAAAGTTCCTTTCTGTATTCTTCGGTTCAAAAGATAAAAGTGTGTTGAAATAGTACCAAACAAACTTTTTTCACACATTGTTTCAAAAAAGTACCAAACACCTGTCTGCTTATTTTCATAGCTGTTCAAAACTTAATTTAAATTTTGTTGCTACACCTATTACTTTAGGAGATATAACGTTTCCATTTTTCCCCTTTTTACCCCCTTAACGACAAAATTTTCAAAAGTCACATCTTACACGATCTATACGGCAAAACTTGTATCAAAATCGTTAGAGCTGTTTTTGAGATAGCCATTTATTGCTCGTTTAAACATAACCCTTGCATAACCGTGCGTTTAGTATTGGAACTGTTTAGGACCCATGGGTACGCAAGGATTAATTTGTATAAAAATGTATTTGAAGGCGCCTTTAAAGGATTTTTTATTGAAATATAACAATAAAACTTGTAATTTCTAGTACTTTTTTTAAAAAAATTTATTATTTTAAAAAAATTTACTTTTGACCCTGGTAATAAAAGGGTTAACGACATCCGATTTCAAACAAATTTCTAATATTTCTAATATTGAAGCAATAATAATTTTTGTTCTTCTTAGAAAAACTGCAATTCACGTGCCTTTTTGCTTGGTATCCAAAATCCCCTACTGAGCAGTACAGCCTCGATTATTTTCGCTATAGGTGAAAGGAGGAATATCGGTTTGTATGATGATCCCTCATTCGCAGGATTGCCAGGTTTTAAGATTAGGATCACTCTACCCACTTGCCTGACATCGGGTATAATAAAGCTAGTCATGGATATATTAAGGACACCTGTAAAAAACTCGCTTCCCAACTTAGGGCCAGTTGCCTTAAAATGCTTTTCTGTACGAATGATCTTTGCAACTTTAGCGGGCGTAAAAAGATGTTGAGGGTTCTAGACCGGGATATCATGCAGTTTGCAAACAATATTCCTTTTCGCCTTGTCTATCTCATGGTGTTCAATAAATAATCGGCTAAAATCACGCGAGCATGCTTTTGGGTCGGATATGGTGTTGTCGAACACTACATCCCGACCATCCTTTTTCATAGGGTTTGAGAGAAATGGAACTGAGAACTAAAACCAACTAATTCCTATGCCAAGGTTGCAGTTCTTCAAATGATCAAGCCAATGTTTCTGCTTGTCTTCATTTACCAACCTGCTGATACCACGGTTCAGCTGTACGATCCTAGGATCATTAGCGCTGGTACTTTAGACCCCCTGATACTGCTGGTCGGCCTGACTACGGTTATTCTACCCATTGATGGTTACACGAAACTTCATCTCTGCGTTATTAGAGGCATAAACTACAACTAGACTGAGGACGAACTGTCAAAGTACATTTAAGAAACGTCATGTACATATACGAAATGTCAGGATACATTTTTTTCGATTTTTTGTTGCTAAGTCTACTTTTACATTAGTCAGTTTTGGCTTATCAAGTCTTGAATTTGTATGAGAAAAAACTGACAGAATTAAAATTGAGCAAACCTGATCGTACCATCAAGTTTACGAAAATTTTGAAAATTTGTGTGAAATTTAAAGAAAATAAAATAAAAAATGATGAAGAAAATGTTCGTGTGTGAACGTGAATGCAGGTTCAAAAGAAATTTAAAGAAAAACTGATCAATTAAACCTGATTCGTGTGAAACGGGACTAAGTAGAATATCTCAGTCTATGTGTGTATTTTATGGTTAAAAGTTAGTTGGAGATTTTCGAATTCACTGAAGCCGTTCTAGTCTTCTTCTACGTACATAGTAGGACGTTCAGAGACGATAAAATCGTTTAATCTCTCCAGTTTCTTCTTCTGTTATCCTTGACTAATAGTGGAGCATAGGGCCTCAACCATCCTCTTATATTGAACTCTATTGCGAGATGTTAGGCATACAACATTACATGAATAGTTTGCTGCTTGTAACTCCGCACCAATTGACCTTCTACACGTTCTGCAAATGTCTGGGTTTCCTGCTAACAGGTAATAACTGTATTCCTCCTCCTGGTACATTCCGAAAACCTGATTAGCCTAGTTGAAGATGCGGTAAACAAACCGAGTGGGATTCTAGGTCAGGTCTAACGTGAGGGGCAGTTATCTTGGAGCCATTCCGACGTATTTGGTCTAAGGGTTTACGATAATTGTACTTGGTAAAGTACAAAACTTTAGCGTCTGTTCAACATGTTAGTTGCGGCTACAAGCGGGCGTTTGTCTCGGATCGAGCGGCTCGCTTTACAAACGTGGCTCTTGTCTTTGGACTTATAATCCATCGACTTAGCACTTACAATGTTTTAAGCATGGAAAGAAACAACATTACAGAATATACTACCCCAAGGGGTAATAAAGCGGGAATTCCCCTACTACGGCAGCTGACACAAGGATTTTGGAGGTGCCTAATCTATGCAAGAACATCCTGATGAATGAAACCAATTCTATCCAAAGAAATCGGACTATAAAACCTCTCCAGTTTAACGACCCCTAAAGTGTTATGCTTTTAAAGTATCGACAACGGTTTCAAAAGTTCAAGACGTACAAAATTCAGGTTAAAAATGTGGTTTCAAAGAAAAATTAATGCATATTCTTTTTATTATAGAAATGTTATCTATCCTCCTATTCCAAAATATTTTTAATTAATTTACTTTAAAGGAAGTTAACTGCGTTTTGTATTTTTTTCGAATAAAAATATTTGAATAAAATTCAATGACCTATTTAAAACAAAATATGTTGTTGTTTATTTTTCTAAAAAAAACAATAATTTTTTAATCTAAATTTTAAACAAATATGTTTATGCATTTCTACGGAAATCCCCTCCGGCAAAGATTTGGTATTTTGAATCTTCTCCTATAGTTATAGCAACGCATGGCCTATGTGACAATTACGAGAAACTTCCCTTATGAATTTTTATCAATATTTATGTGTTCTCTTAAAAACGTTAGCTAAAATTATAATCACAATAAATATTCGAGCAAAAATAAGCTTAAACGGAATTAAAAAATATTGCACACAAAACGAACAATTTTTTTTAAATAAATAATTAAAATTTTTGTTGACAACATCGACATTAGGGTGGTAGCTTGAAAAATTAAATAACCCGTTTTTTTGGGGTCTTAGAACTTTGAACTTGAAGTAGTAGTTATTTTAATATAAGCCCGACTTGCATTTCTTCCATGGTCTTTGCATAAAGAAGGTTCATTTATCAAAGCGCTGACCAAAGAGAAGGGCGAATTAGGGTCGTCAAGTAAAAAAGATAAAAGAATCAAAAACAGAACTAAAACAGCTTGAAATGTCGTATCACTTGGGGTCCAGTTTGATCCTTCAAAGATATATAGAGGTGGATCTTCTTAATTGAAATTCTAAGGAAAGATAAAGAAAGAGGATGAAGAATAAAAAATGATATATGTAGCCATTACCTACGAATTACCTATCCAAGCCAACTGAGTCCAGTAATAAACCCTACAATATCGTACAGTTTGCAGTGCTTCAGATACTGAAGTACATCATAGAATCTACTGCCTAGATATCTGAGCCTCTGATTTTGGGGCATTAGACAGTGACAGGCGACGTGTTCTACCGATTTGGACGAATCCTCATTTAGACGTAGTCTCTAGAAGTCCGGAATGCTGCCATTCCATCTGTTTAGCCTAGAATTTAAGGCACAGTGTCTATTCAAAATCGTCTTAAACTTAACCCTACAATATCGTACAGTTAGCAGTACTGCAGATCCCGAAGTTCGTCATCTGAATACATCTACTGCCTAGATGTCTGGCCCTCTGATTTTGGCACATTGGACAGTGACAGGAAACGTGTTCCACCGATTCGGATGAAACCTCATATAGACGTGGTCTGTATAAGTCCAAAATGCTGGCATTCCATCTGTTTAGCCTAGAATTTAAGGCTCAGTGTCCCGTCAAAATCTTCTTAAACTTAACCCTACAATATCGTACAATTAGCAGTACTGTAGATCCGGAAGTTCATCATCTACAACTACTGCCTAGATGTCTGAGCCTCTGATTTTGGCACATTGGACAGTGACAGTAAACGTGTTCTACCAATTCGGATGAATCCTCATATAGACATGGTCTGTATAAGTCTGAAATGTTGCCATTCCATCTACTTAGCCTAGAATTTAAGGCACAGTGTCCCATCAAAATGCCTATACATCTTCTTAAACTCCATTCTTAAGACCATTCAGACCTAGTAGAGTTTTGGTTCCACTAATGTTCAGTTTAGGCCATAAAGCCCTAGATGTTCTGCGGATTAACATGTTTTCCCATGTCCTTGTGGTTTCATTGCTTCCGTGGTATCACAGTGGACTTCGTAGTCTAAATGAGTCTGTGTTTTTTCAGACGGCCACTTTAACCGCTAAATTTGTTACTGACTTTTTCATCTGTGCAGGCTGGTGGCGTAGCTGGCACTGGCCTAGGTACGCAATAGACCAATCACCTATTCTCTCTGAAAGGTAAATGATTACTGAAACCAATTGTAAATAATGTAAATATAAATACCAAGCCGTGTTATAGCAGGGTAGTCATCCGCCTAGCATACCAGAGGTCCCAAGTTCGATCACCGGCCAGACCCACTTGAAAAAAGTGGGTCAACATTTTCACCTCATTACTCAGCTAGCCACTGGTTATTGAGTATTGGGCTATGAAAAACTTCTCCAATTAATGCATTTGTCGTTCGGAGCATGAGTTAAAACGTAGGTCCCTTTCAATGAGTCTGAAAATAGAATCGGATACAGCTCATTGTCTGAAAGAAGTACACCTTGTTCCAATTGGAATGTTGTCGGGGAATTTTACTTCTCTCCGACAATGAGCTGTATCCGATTCTATTTTCAGACTCATTGAAAGGGACCTACGTCTTAACTCATACCAACCCAAAACCCCCGCTGACGACTATTGGAATGAAAAAAGGATTACGAATTGGTTTTTGAAGTTCTACAACTATAATTTGCTTCTATTAGGTCTAAGCGAAGTACGATGTCCAGATAGTGGTGAACATTTGACATCCAGCGGCTTAACACTCGTATTCGCTGGCAGAGCAGCAGATCAACCTAGATCAAGTGATGTTGGATTCCTTGTATCAAAAGCGGCAAAAAATTTTCTTATCAAATGGCAGCCGAATAATTGC
Source organism: Stomorhina lunata (assembly GCA_933228675.1). Classification (NCBI taxonomy): domain Eukaryota; kingdom Metazoa; phylum Arthropoda; class Insecta; order Diptera; family Rhiniidae; genus Stomorhina; species Stomorhina lunata. The sequence continues at coordinate 46,172,781 of OW121743.1, read as the reverse complement.
AAGATTTTGAACAGGAGCCAGAAATTTAACCTGTATACAACGCTATGATCCAACGGAGGCTGCTGAAGACGTAGAAAAAGAGGGTTTTTATGAAAAATTGAAGCAAATAGTTAACGACACTAGTCATGGCGATATAAAAATACTAATGGATGACTTCAACGCTCAAGTGGGCTGTGGTAATAACAGCAGGGAGAGCGTGATGGGAAAGCATGGCACAGGTCGCATGACCGACAACGGTGAAGGACTGGACTGGGAGTTATGTGATATTTTTAATTTTGTGTTGGGTGAAACTATATTTCCTCACAAGAACATTCATAAAAGCACTTGGGTGTCCCCAGATCATATAACCGAGAACGAAATAGACCACTTTGCAATAAGCAAAATGTGGAGAGGCTCTCTGTTGGATGTGAAAAATAAGAGGAGTGTCACATAAACCAACTCCTAGCAGGAAAAGACTTGACTTACAGATACTGAAGTCATCTGATGTTGCTGCTAAGTTCTCTAATGCTTTGAGCAATAGAATATATCCCTTTTATATCGCTGCCTACCAGAATATTGAAACTTACTGGAAAGATGTAAGATCTGCCTTTATTGAAACTTCTGTCTGCGAAATTGGTTATAAAAGAAAGTCTACCAAGCCTTGGATTTCTACTTAAACGTGGCAGTTAATTGAAGAAAGAAAACGAGCCAAAGGGAAAACAAATGAAGCCAAAACCTCCCAAGAGAAGCAAGAAATGCAGAGTGATTACCAGCAAGCAAAGCGAGAAGTTAAGTATGGTGTAGCTAAAGAAGCCCAAATAGGTGTATCCAAGGACCTATACCGTATCACTAAAGAAATAGCTACCCATAATCACCACAACTTGAAGCCATTAATGAACGAGCAGGGCGATTTGATCTGCGCTAAAGATCAACAGAATATCATTACTCAAAATTGCTGTCAGCCAATCCAGCTGAAGACCCCAAAATATGTGATTGCGAGCCTATGCGTCACATAAATAATATTCATAATGAGTTTAATACGTTACCACCAATATCCCAAGAAATAACAGCTGCAATCGAACGGGTAAAATCTGGAAAGTCTACAGGTCCTGATACCACCCGAATTACTAAAAGCTAACACAGCTTTATCAACAATGTTGTTAAAGCCTCTAATCACGAAGTATTGGTCGGAAGAAAGATTGCCAAATGATCTCAGAGAAGGTCTTATTATAAGACTGCTTAAAAAAAGGAAATTTGCAGGACTGTTCGAATTGGAGGGGTATTACCCTTCTTAATATGGTTGAGTTATAGCCCATATTTCTGGCCTACATGGTACATCGTGGGGTCTTCATGATAGGTTAGATGACGCTGACGACGTATGTCTTTTTTCTCACCGTTACCCTATCATGCAGTTGAAAATCCAAATATTTGCATCCCGTGCTGCTTTAGCTTAAAATTAACTATAGAAAATTAAGTCATTGCGATTAACTCACTTAATGAGTCCACATTTTATCTTAATGGGCAATACACTGACGAGGTTGAAACTCTCTGCTACCTAGGAAGTATAATCTCTAAAAGCTGTGGCAGCAGAGAAGATATCCAAAATAGATTATGAGAAGCAAAGCAAGCTTTTGGTATTCTCAATAAGTTCTGGAGATCTCAAAATACCTCGACTATCACCAAACTCAAAGTTTTTATACCCACCATCAAAAAGAATGGGGGGTATATTGAGATTGTCATTTCGTTTGTAATTTCCTTAATATTGCCTCAAAAACCAAAAACGATATATATTCTGAGTCCTCATATATATTCTATAGCCTTATCACGATAAGGCCTAAACGAAAGGAGCTAGCTTACTGAAACTTAGTAAAAATATTCTTCATCTCTGAGAAAATTTTGGTATTGAAAATGGGCAAAATCGGTTCACATTTGACCATGGCTCCCATATAACCTCGTCTAGGCTAATCGCTTATTTATTAATAAATGACAAATTATAATAGCTATGATGATAAAATTTTGTATATGTATATATAAATTTTACATAAGCCCTAGGCAGCATATAAAATTTCATCAAAATCGGTTCACATTTAGCCATAGCTCCCATACAAAAAACTTACGGAAATAGCCTAAATTTCACCTAAAATACACTTAAATGCCAATAAATCTAAAAGTATAACAGATATAACCACTAAATTTGGCACAAGAAAGTCTTATGTCAATGCCAGCCAGTGTGCAAAATTTTGTCACAATCGATCACCATTTGACCATAGCTCCCATATAAAAAACTTACGGAAACACAAAAATTCAAAAAGAAAAGGGGATTTATGTCCGTCTGTCCGTCAGATAAAAGCGTGATAGCTCCTTAACTACAAGAGCTAGAAAGACTAAATTAAGCACAAGGAAGTCTTATGTCAATGCCAGCCAGTGTGAACAATTTTGTTATAATCGGTCACTATTTAACCATAGCTCCCATATAAAAAACTTATGGAAACACAAAAAAGACTGCATCTATGAAATTAGATAGGCATTAATCAATGTTCAGTCCAGACTTTATATATGATGAATGCATTAGGAACTCTTAACGAAATATATGGACCTGCCATATTACTATTAACATACGTTAATAGTAATATGGCATATTAAGCCCAACGAAAGGTATTTAACAGCTTATTAATATAAAACTATACCCGGTTATGAGACCGAATTTTTATGAAAGTAAATATTTACTGTTGAAACCACTAAGATATTTTTAAATGTTGAACTACAAAGCTACTGCAACCGAATTTAGTCCAAAGATTTTACCAACAATACCAGTTAGCTTAGCGATTTTTTCAATTTTGATCCACATTTTGTATCGGGTGGTTAAATTTCAAGAGCCGATGTTGATTTTGAATAAAACACAAACTATTTAGGAAATTATTGTAATTTTATTTTATTATGATATATTGGTATTACTTAATTATGTATGGAACAAATATCGGCGGTCCAAATTTTCGATGACCCTGAGGCATAATGGAGGTTCTATGCCGTTAATGTGCCGAATTATCTTGTCCTTTAGCTCTTGAATTGTTGCTGGCTTATCGACGTACACCTTTTCTTTCAAATAACCCCAAAGAAAAAAGTCCAGCGGTGTCAAATCACATGATCTTGGCGGCCAATTGACATCGCCATTACGTGAGATAACACGGCCATTGAGTTTGTTGCGCAAAAGAGCCATTGTTTCGTTAGCTGTGTGGCAAGTGGCACCGTCCTGCTGAAACCACATATCGTCCACATCCATATCTTCCAATTCGGGCCATAAATTCATAATTCACAATAGCGAACACCATTTACAGTAACTGCCTGACCGGCCTCATTTTGGAAAAAATACGGCCCGATGATGCCGCCAGCCCATAAACCGCACCAAACATACAGTCTTTGTGGGTGCATTGGTTTTTCGACAATCACTCTTGGATTCTCATTCGCCCAAATGCGGCAATTCTGTTTATTGACGAATCCACTCAGGTGAAAATGTGCCTCATCACTGAAGATGATTTTCTTCGAAAATTGATCATCCACTGTTGCCATTTCTTGCCACCATTCTGCCCATTCACGACGTTTGGAATGGTCAAGAGGCTTTAGTTCTTGAGCCAATTGCACCTTGTAAGCGTGTAAATGAAAGTCTTTATGCATAATGTTTATCAACGACGAGCGTGAGAGGTGCAATTGTTGGGCACGACGACGAGTTGAGGTGGACGGCTCTTCAGCCACACTATCGCGAACAGCAGCAATATTTTCTGCTGCACGAGCATGCACTGGTGTTCACACATCTTCTACAGACCCGGTTTGCTCGAATTTTTCCACGATTTTTGCGATTGTACGCACATTTGGACGATCAAATTGACCAAAAAAATTCACAAAGTGCACGATATGCATTTTGATTTGATCGCCCATTTTCATAATAAGTCTGGATAACTTTAACACGTTGTTGGATTGTGCATCTCTCCATGGTTCAAATTGAGTAAGTCTGAAATAAAGAAATGTCAAATAAAATTCGGAAAAAAACTTGGCGCTTAGGTGTGGTTCACATTCAATATCGGCCGTTACAATTTAACTACCCTTTAGATATATGAGATATCTTTCTAAATTTAACACAACTTGATGGTGTGTACATAAGATTCGACACAGCCGAATATAACACTCTTACTTGTTTACACTAACGTCAAACCCGTGCTCTTATATGGCTGTGAGACATGGAATATTTCGAGTCGAGAGATAAGCGGACTACAAGCATTTATCAATCGATGCCTCAGACGAATTCTAAGAATTTTCTGGCCCGTTACAATTTCAAATCAAGATTTATTTATTTGAGTACCTGGTAGACCGAGACTTGCTCGGAGCTTTATGATAAGCATTTTGAGGAAAATTTTAAAGTTTTTATATATTTTATATTATAAAGTGCTAAAATAAATTTAGAGGAAAGACATTGTAGAAATATTCAGTTAATTTTGAATTATTTGATTTATTTTGTCCGACCAACACATAGTTTGCATAGTTTACAGTTTAACTCATTTTGAATAATTTTGGAAAATAATCATATCAACAGAAACCTCTGTCGACTCATGCGCAACAACTTTGCTAAAGATTATAGTCTGATCAAATGCACAGTTTACGATGGCGCCACCTGTCGGACTTTGCTTATTCCAATTCATAAACCTTCTTCGGCTTATCCGTAATAACTTTGCTGAAGATTATAGCATGATTAAATGTACAGCATACGATTAAATTGACTTTGAGTAAATTTCAGTACCGCCACCTGTCGAAATTTCTTCATACCAACTAAGAAACCTTCGTCGGCTCATGTGCAACAACTTTGCTAAAGATTGTAGCATGATTAAATGTACAGATTACGATTAAATTGACTTTGAGTAAGTTTCTGTAGCGCCACCTGTCGGAAATTATTCATACCAACTAAAAAGCCTTCGTCGGCTCATGCGCTACAACTTTGCTAAAGATCATAGCATGATCAAATGTACAGTTTACGATTTAATTAATTTTTAGTAATTTTCAGTGGCGCCATCTGTCGGAAATTAGTCTTATCAACTTTAAAACCTTCGCCGGCTTATCCGCAACATCTTCGCCAAAGAGCATAACACAATCAAATTCACAGTTTACTATTCTATAGAGAACATACATACAGACAAACATTCATTTGTTTAAAATAATACTAATTTTTCCCCCTTTTTATTCCCTAATTTCTAAAAGTTCCATATGTATATTTGGTACTTTTTTGATGCCAATTGAATTCGGTACATTTTTTTAAAACGCATTTAACATAATGTATAATGTTCCTATTCATATTACCTTGGAGATGTTAAGTTATCATTTTATCCCTTTTTTACCCATTTTGGCTCCAAAATCAAAAAAGTACCAAATACGTGTTTCATGTTTTTTTTACATCTATTGATTGCAGTACAAAGTTTCTTTCTATATTCTTTAGTTTAAAATATAAGAGTGGGTTAAAAAGGTACCAAAAAAACTATTTTCAGCCTTTTTTACCCCTTATCGGACATAGTTTCAAAAAAGTACCAAACACCTGTCCGTTTATTTTCGTAGCTGTTTAAAACGTAATTTAAATTTTGTTTCTATACCTATTACTTAAGGAGATATAGCGTTTTCGATTTAATCCCCTTTATACCCGTTTTTACCCTCTTAGAGGCAAAGGTGCCAAAAGTCCCCTCTTCTTCGACCTATACATCAAAAAAGGTACCCACTGTCCAAATTTTATCAAAATCGTTAGAGCCGTTTTCGAGATAGCTATTCTATATATATATATATATATATATATATATATATATATATATATATATATATATATATATATATATATATATATATATATATATACAATTATTGCTCGTTTAAGAATATAAGATGTTGACTGGAAGTGTTCCATCCATCGTAATAATTATTCATCCGGGGTTGAGAGAAGTGTACCGATACTACTCAGGATGGAACTGTTGGTGTACTTAGGTTTGCCACAGTTATTTTGCTGGCTTCTGTTTCTAAATCTGATTTTCACCTATTTAACTTAACATAAAATGTTTCCTTGTTATAAGAAAACATTACCGAAATTCTAAAAGTAGCCTCGTACAAACCCCTAAAATATTTTACTCATATCTATTTTTTTTGCGATAAAACAAAAAATTCTGTTTATAAATTGTTTTTTCTTTCCCATCGTATATACTTCCACCAACAAAAGCGAGTTAGTATCTGACGCTTGCGCTTTCAATTCTGCATCTGAGTGTTTTTTCTGGATTGAATTTGCGAAAATGTGAAAAACAGTAAAAGAAGCGGCAGCAGGAGGCAAACGCAGCAGCAGCATCAGCATCAAACGTTTTAGCTTTCTTTGGTCGGATCGCACTATAAAACTGTTTTAGTTGCGACTGAGAAGATCAGTTAGTTTAGATGTGAACAATTATCAAGAAGTGTTTCTTATAAGAAAAATTTCAAAACTGAAAAGAAATTTTTACGTTAGCAAATTTAAATCAAAAAAAAAAAAAAACATTAGAAAACATATTAAATCGCTGTTTATGTGGTTTCAGAATAAAGGAACCAATTTTTTTTTGAAATTTAAGAGGCTGTAGTTTTTTAAAGCTGAAAATTTTGTATAAATCTCAAACTTGTTTTTCATAAATTTAAAATTGTTTTTAAAAACAAAATTTATTATTCTTAAAACTTTTCTAAACAAAACAAAATTTCGTGTCAAAAATGTGTGAATTTAAAGATAAACTCAACAGCGTGGCGGGTAAGTCTAAATGTTCATAGAATTATGAAATTTTTTTAGTAAAAATTAAGTTAATTTAATAACTTAATATTTATTTAAAATAATATACGAGTAACTACAGTTGTTACAAAAGACATCAACAACTGCCAGAAAATTCTAGATTTTTGTTTATATGACAAATTTTTATGGTCTCAAAAAGTTTTCAGAATATTTTTGAACTTCATTTAGTTTTAAACGCTCCTTAAAGATTTTTAGAAATTTCTGGGGTAATTTTATCTGTTCTTCTTGCAACACAAAAATCTGGTCAGAAAGTTATAAAAGTCTGCAATGATCGCAACAAATAATAACTCGTAAGCGCCAGATCTGTTAAATATGGTGGGTGTGGCAATATATACCATTCAAGCTTTTAAAGCTTTTGGAGAGTGAAGCAATTTGTCTGAGGTCTCGCATTATCTTGGTAGAATTCTACCAGGAAATTTGCGAGAATCATATTTCCCTGTTACAAATAATTATACCCTTCACCACCATAGGTGGAAAGGGTATTATAAGTTTGTGCTGATGTTTGTAACGCATAGAAATATTTGTCTTAGACCCACCTTTTAGTATACCAATTGGCTTAGAATCACTTTCTGAGTCGATTTAGCGATGTCCGTCCGTCCGTCCGTCTGGCTGGCTGGACGGCTGGCTGGCTGGCTGGACCCCCATGTAAACCTTGTAATCAAACTACAGGTCGCAATTCTAAAGATAATTTGATGAAATTTGGCACAGATCATTTTTTTGATAATGGGACCATTGGTCAAAATCGGTCCATTATTTATGGTACCTCCCATAGGTCCCACTTCCCGGAATTGCTATATTGGCCACAAATATCAATATTTTTTCATGAAATTTAAAACAAATACTGTTTATGTCAACTTAAATCAATGTACCAAATTTCGTTGAAATCGGTCCACATTTGACCATAGCTCCTATACAAATTCTTCTTTAAAAACGCTCTAAATGAGACAAAAAATCACTAAAACACTCGTAAATCTAAAGATAATGGAAATTTTGAGTCTATTTTTTGCATACATAATTTTTGTAACAACTGTAATCAATTTGCCAAATTTCGAGATAATCGGTCCACATTTGACCCTAGCTCTCATATAAGTCCAAATGACGGAAACAGGTTGAATATATACGTTTTGAGAAAATGTTTGTATGATGGCAAAATTTAGCAAATATTTGTCTTTATACAGGAAAAAAAACACCTTTGACCTTAGTGGTGAAGGGTATCGTATGGTCGGCTTGACCGACTATAGCGCTTTCTTACTTGTTTTTTTGTTCGAATATTTAGATAAATTGTTTTATGGAATTCCAGGTATTTAATCAGTTAAAGGTTGGAGAGATTCTAAAATTAAAGGGTGTGGATGCTAGAAAATAAATAACAATTGAAGAACAATTTTTGAAGTAAAATGAATATGTAATAATTAAAAAACTGCAAGAAAGTGAAAATAGTAACGTAATATTTCATATTAAAGTGGCCATTCAATTTTGTTGTGGGCCTATCTTGGCTAGGTTGGGTTAGTGTTGCTGCTTCGAAGTCAGACTTATTAAAGTAAAGGTTTTCAAAGCTGTTACAAACGTCATTAACTCTTCGCAACCATCAGTCTCACGACTCATCATAGTAACCAGTCATACAAGTCATGATACAGCTGTTCTTGACATTGACGGAAATCTGTGAATGACTTGGATATTTTCACGATATTTTGGGAAAAGACCTAGCGTGGGTTGTAGGCCTTATGAAGTAAATGACAAATCGTGCAAAAAAATATCAGATATACGTCCAAGTTTAGGAGTTATACGCAAAAAACGATTTTTATGAAGTTCTTCAACTTATTGACCGCAAGTCAGCCAATTTATATCCTACTTTATTTTTTTTTAACAGCAAATAAAAGAAAACAGATTGAGCTTTAGAATGACATATCATTTTTGATACATTTGTAAATCAAAAGTATTTTTATACCCTTCACCACCATAGGTTTAAAGGGTATTATAAGTTTGTGCTGATGTATGTAACGCATAGAAATATTTGTCTTAGACCCACCTTATCGTATAAGAATATTCTTAGAATCACTTTCTGAGTCTATTTAGCGTCTATTGAAGGTCCCACTTCCCGGAATTGATATTTTGGCCACAAACATCAATATTTGTTCATGAAATTTAAATTCTGCTTATGTAAACCAAAATCACTGTAAATAAATAAAAAAAATAAATAAATTTCGTTGAAATCGGTCCAAATTTGACCATAGTTCTCATACAAAATCTTCTGTCAAAATGCTTTAAATAAGACAAAAATCACTAAAAAAGACAAAAATCACGAAAATCGAAAGATAATGAGAATTTTAAGTTTCAATTTGCCAAATTTCGGTCTACCCTAGCTCTCATACAAGTCCAAATGACGGAAACAGCTTAAAAATATAAGTTTTGAGAAAGTGATGACAAAATTTAGCAATTATGTGTACATATGTATTGGTTTATACAGGAAAAAGAACACCTTTGACCTTAGTGGTAAAGGGTATCTTATGGTTGGGTTTGACCGACTATAGCAATTTCTTACTTATTTTTTGCTAAGAATATTAAAAAAATAAACAAAATTTGTCAATTTTTTTGACTGTATTAGCTTTTTATTGTTTATTCTTATATGAAAGCTCATAAAAGTTTATATCAATATGACAAGAGAATTTAATTCCTAATAAAACGTGATTCAAATTTTTTTAAATTTTAATTTTGGAAAAATTTATTAACTTTTGTAAATGTAAACCGATATCAATAAATCGAGCCCTTAGATTTAAATGATGGCAAGCGACAGAAAAAATATTGATCGTAAGCGACAAAAAATCTTTATTGAACAAAAACGGGGAATGTTTTGGTGCATAACATTTTTGTTATTTGTTGGTTTGCTACTTTCGACAAACTAATTAAATTTTTTCCAAATAGTTTAGAAGTTATGGTGCGAAGTATTGTATATGAAGCTTTTAGTTTTACTTCAATAACTTTTAAACTAAATCTGCCAAAGGGTAGTCAGAGTTTTAGACCAATTTTAAAAAACATGTCTACTTTTAGCATAGTGGCCTCTCTAGCGGACCAAAGTTGAGCACCTTGTATGTAAAACCTATTGATCCGTATAACTTTCGCAAATATGAACCTATCGAAAAGATTTTTACACGTTCGAAAACTACTTAAAAAGAAACTTACTCTACTATGCTATCTCTAATAGTTTAAGAGATATTCAGGTATGTGATGGAAAACGATCGTTTTCAAATCGATCGATTTCAGATGTATTTTTGAGATAATTTTCGCTTATTTTTCCAAAAAATTCAAACCAAATGAAAGATAAAATATCAGTCAAAGGGATCAAAGCCCAAATGTTCACTTTTACTGGGGAAATAACCGAAAATTACCTCAAAAATATATCTGAAATCGATCGATTTGAAAACGATCGTTTTCCATCACATACCTGATTTAACGGAATGTCGTTTACGATTATTTAAATTTAAGGGCTCGAAATAATATTTCATTTTTTCTATATAGAACTAGCTTTAAAAGATGGTATAAACAAAATAGGTATTTATAGAAACAAGTTCAAATAAAGATTATGACAAAATTAAAAACAAAAGCAAAACTTTTGATAAAAACTGCCCCTTGACTTTCCAAAACTGTTTAAAATCTTAAAATCGCTCTACAAATGTTAGAGTTGGAGGAGAAGTACTACAACTTACCCAAAAACAGTTTTTACGAATATCTCAAAATTTCGCTCGTGTTTCGAAATCTTTCAAAAAGGTTTTCGTACATCCTCACCTAGGCCTATAACCCCCACTAGGATGCTTTCCAAGTTTTTACAAAAGTTTCTCATTTTTGACAACGTGTAATCCATGGATTTCCATAACATAGGACTGATATTATTATGAATATTCATAATTTTAGGATCATCAAGTAACGATGGTAAATTATTACCATTTTCAAATTTTTATAAATTTTTAATAATATATTTTTTTTTCGATTTTGCAAACAAACATTTTTTTAATAACTTCTAAATCTTTTATCACACAAAAATTTTGTGTTAGTACTACTTAAGGTCAATTTTATTCTTTATCTACTTATACATATTTGAATAAAATTGGTTAAGTCGTTAACCTAAATATAACTAGGGTAAGCTTTTCAAAAATACCAAATTTTTTAAATTATTTTTCTTTAAATCGAAAGAAAATAACCGCCGTGGTATAGCAGTTTAGTCATCCGCCTAGCATACGAGAGGTCCTAAGTTCGATCCCCAGTCAGACCTACTTGAAAAAATAAATTTTCAAAATTAAGGTTATTGAGTATTAGATTATGTAAAACTCTCTAACTAATCCATTTGCCGTTCAGATCCGGAGTTAAAACGTAGGTCCCTTTCAATTAGTTTAAAAATAGAATCGGATGCAGCTTAATGTTTGAGAGAAGTACCCCTTGCTCCAATTGGAATCTCGTAAGAATTATGTATGTACGTATAAAATTTCATCGAAATCGGTTCACATTTAACCATAGCTCCCATACAAAACACTTACGAAAACAGCCTAAATTCCACCTAAAATACACTTAAATGTTAATAAATGATAAACTAAACTAGATATGGCCACTCAATTTAGAGCAAGTCTTATGTCAATGCTAACCAGTGTGCACTTGACCATAGCTCCCATATAAAAACTTACGGAAACACAAAAATACCAATAAGATAGTGTCCGTCAAATGAAAGCTCGATAGCGCCTTAAAAAAGAGCTAGAATGACAAAATTTTACAAAAGTATTTTCGATATCTTAAAAAAGTTGTGTATTGAAAATCGGTTCATATTTAGTTAGGGCTCCCACATAACCCCGCCCCGGGAATCACATTAATGCTGATAAATTGAATGCTATTGTAATCATGATAAAAGAAATTAGTAAGGTATAACCGTTCTCTCTTTTGTCAGCCATATTAACTTTCTGACGTTTGATCGAATTATTATTTTCTTTTCTCAAATTATGCTACCATACTACTTTTGAAAATCCCAGTTTCTGTTTGCTATTATACTATAAACACAATCACGACTGCAGGCTACGGGCTACAACCTGTTAAAATTAGAATACATTCATTCAAAAAGAAATCATTTTTTTAAGCGTCGACATAGCCACACGACTACCGACTACCGTTGTAGTGTAGACAAAAAATATATACATTTTATATAAAATGTATATTTATATAACTCTAACTCAATAAAAGTAAAATTTTACGCTGTCATAACTAACACGATACATATGCAAGAGCTAAGTAGTTTATGATATATAAAAGCCCAGTATATCCTGTATAAAATTCATTATATAAAAGACCATACTTATGTCAATATTATTTTAAGATATGCTCATTTTTATAAACAAAGTCGGTTGTAAAAATAAGTTTTGAGTATATGAGCTCTTAATCTTTATAAATCGGAAGAATGTATATCATTTGAATGATACTTTCAGTAGTTTTTTTGTTATTTTCGGTTATAAACTTCTAAAGTTATGCCGTATAATTTTTGAAATTTAAAAAGCCCATAATTCTCATACTATAAAAGATTACACCAAAATCTATCCATAAGAACATATTTGAAGATAAGTTTTTTAAATAAAATTTTGGTGAAAATAAAATTTTCAATCCCAAAAAGAAGCTGAAGAAACTTTAACATAAATTATAAAAAAAATATGTTACACAAAAATACTTTAAATATATTATGACAAAATTGAATTGCCTCAAGTCTTTTTTTTCCTTGTGCAGGATCCGCTAAACTTTATAAAATAAGTTTTAACGAAATGTTTACAACACATTACACATTATACGTTCAAAATTTCCTGATAATAATATTCCCATTTCTCACATGTGGCAACGACATTTACTTCAAATTTTTTTTTTTGTAAGAGAGAACGGTTATACCTTACAATTTTTTTGCCATGATTGTAATAGCTATGACAACTAAATTTAGAATAGAGAAGTTTTATGCAACTATTGGTTAGTATATAAAATTTTATAGGATTCGGTCTATATTTGACTATAGCTTTCATTTAAAAACCACTCCCAGAAACCAAAAACATGTAATAAAGGCCATTTAAAAGCGATTAAGTGCAAAACTATGACAGCTATGGCCACTAACTTTTGCAAGAATAAGCTCTATATAAATACCAGCCAGTCTGTAATATTTTGTGACAATTGGTCCAAATTTGGCTATAGTTCTTGTTTATATAACATCCCCTTTCTATATCTACAATCATAAAGATTTGTAGGTACATTCTGTATATTAGGATGCACCTTCGAAATTAGATAGCTATCAATCAGTGTTAAGTCCAGACTTTATATACGGTATATTCATTAGGAACTCCTAACAAAATATGTGGACTTACCGTATTACTATCAACATGTTTATCCTAACTACATATTAAGCGCATCGAAAAGTGTTTAACAGCTTATTAATGTAAAACTATATCCGGTGAACTGCCGTGGTATAGCAGGTTAGTCATCCACCTAGCATACCAGAGGCCCAAGTACGATCCCTGGCCAGACTCACTTGAAAAAATAAATTTTCAAAAAAAGCGACGGTTCACCTCATAACTCAGCTAGCCACTGGTTATTGAGTATTAGGCTATGTAAAACTTCTCTAACTAATGCATTTGCCGTTCGGAGCCGGCGTTAAAAGTAGGTCCCTTTCAATGAGTCTAAAAATAGAATCGGATGCAGCTCATTGTCTGAGAGAAGTACCCCTTGTTCCAATTGGAATGTTGTCGGGGAATTATATATATATATATCCGGTTATGAGAAGAAATTTTGTGCAAAGTAAATAGTAGGGAAACCACTTTGATAGTTTTAAATCTTGTTATACCCTTCACCACCGTAGGTGGAAAGGGTATTATAAGTTTGTGCTGATGTTTGTAGCGCATAGAAACATTTGTCTTAGACCCACCTTTTAGTATACCAATAGACTTAGAATCACTTTCTGAGTCGATTTAACGATGTCCGTCCGTCTGGCTGGCTGGCTGGACCCCCATGTAAACCTTGTAATCAAACTACAGGTCGCAATTCTAAAGATAATGATGAAATTTGGCAAAAAATTGAAAATTTGGCTATTGAAATTGGTCAAAATCGTTCCATTATTTATGGTACCTCCCATAGGTCCCACTTCCCGGAATTGCTATATTGGCCACAAATATCAATATTTTTTCATGAAATTTAAAACAAATACAGCTTATGTAAACCTAAACCACTGTACGAAATTTCGTTGAAATCGGTCCACATTTGACCATAGCTCCCATACAAACTCTTCTTTAAAAACGACCTAAATATAAGTCCAAATGGCGGAAACAGCTTAAATATATAAGTTTTGAGGAAATGTTTGTATGATGGCAAAATTTAGCAAATATTTGTCTTTATACAGGAAAAAGAACACCTTTGACCATAATGGTGAAGGGTATCATATGGTCGGCTTGACCGACTATAGCGCCTTCTTACTTGTTTTAATCTAGCGTAGCATATTTTTTCTACTTTGGTAAACATTTTAAATTTGCTGCGCCCTCGTAGATATATGAGATATGTTTCCAAATTTAACACAACATGATGGTGGATATATAAGATTTGGCACAGTCGAATATAACGCTTTTACCTTTCTTAATGTAAGGTTTTTTGGCTGCATATCCTTAGGTATGTCGTCAAGGACACGAATTTTCGGGAGAAACTTGTAAGATCTCTAAAACTAGAACTTTAATGTTTTATTTTAATGGCTTTAGTGAAAGCTACTTTAGTTCGGTCTTAGATTTTATTTTTTTTTTTTTTTTGTAAAACTAAATCATTTTTGTTTGAAATTCTGCTAAAATAAAAAATAGTCCCATTTTTCCGATACAAATGGGTCCAAAGCTGTTATTTATGATGGCGGCACGGGTTTCCTTGGTCCTAGGTGCATTTTGAATGATATCAAAACATTCGAAAATTATAAGAGGGTTTGAAATTCAAAAATAACTTTTTTTCGGATGTATGTATATTAGGGTTCACCTTATTTTATGAAAGTGCGAAATTTCACCCAAAATATATTAATTCTTTTGAATAGGTATTTTTATTAAAAAATTGTGAAACAAATTTAGTTTTATTATAATCTTTAGATTTTATTTTGTATTTTAATGTAAATTTTTAGTCATTTCATGAGCTCATTTAAGGGTCATTTTAGTCTCCATGTCTGTTTAGGGTTAATATATATTTTTTAGTAAAAAGTCTTAATGATAATAACATATAATATATTTTGCATTTTGAACAAAATTTGGCAATAAATTCTTAATATTCTGTCATTTTCCTTTAGAAAACAAAAAAAACCCATATTATGACCTTCGAGCGCGGAAAAGGAAGGATTAAACTTTTTCAGTATTAAAAAAACAATGTACATTATATATAGTCTGAGCAAAAATATTTGCTATTACCTCTATTAATGTTTAACATTGTCACAATTTAACAAGCATATACTCAAATTATTAAAAAAAAATTAACATTTTCCCGAAATTCTACGATTTCAAATCGTAGGTACGTCGAAACGGTTAAAGATGTCGACCTCATTTCTTTGGATTCTATTCTGCCATTTGTTTGTTTTAGGATACCGGAAAGGAAAATTTATTACTGGTAATATTTGTTGAACAAAATTTTCAAAAACTAAAAAATGATTTTTGAAATCGGTCTGAGAAAAAAATATAAATTTCTAATATGAAAAAATTAAATTCGATTATATTTTAACAAAACTCTACTATTTAGTATTTACAGGTCATAAAATTGTAAATGATGACTTACTTTGAAATTTATTAATTTGTCTTTTAAATTTATTTATCTTTAAGTAAATTTTTTGGTTGCATATCCTTAGGCGTGCAATCAAGCACACGAATTTTTCGGGAAAAATTGTAATAACTCCGAAACTACTTCATGGATTCTTAATGTTGATGACTTAAAATAAAGCTACTTTAGTTGTCTTTTTAATTCCATTACACTTTAATTCTTAGTGGTTTACATTTGGGCAAAACCTAAAATACTTTCACTTTTTTCCTACACAAAAAAGTTCAACACTTTGTGGGCGGATGCGGCACGTGTTCCCCTTTCAAAACAAAATTGCACAGTATGTTTTTATGTTACATTGAACATTTCTGAGGGAGTTAAGTTCAATTTCGCACTTTCATAAAATAAGGTGCAGCCTAATTTATATATTACCATTTTGTTTGTTTTTACCCCAATGTGCAGCCATTGCTCTTTATGTAAGAAAAAATCTCTTTTCATTTAAAATTGATTGATTTCATGGATTATTCCGGATTTGTATATATTGAAATAAACTGATTAAATTATCAATATAATTAAAAAAATCAAAGAAATTTTAAGAATAAATGAGTGGGTCTACAAAATTTTCCTCTCAGTATTAAAAAATTCGAGTTTATAAATAAATTAATATTTATTGAAAGATTTAAGTTATTTTAAATTATATTTTAAGACAAAGTGTTAAAAATGATCAATGGAAGTAAGAAATGAATAGATCTAATTAAATTTGAAATAGTTCATCAGTGTTGCTATTTGCTAAAAAAGGCCCTAATGGTGCAGATTTCAATATTTAGTTTTCAAAAATGCAAAGTCGGTTTTCTCTGTTAATATTTGCTTAAAATGAGCCAAACTGTGCAAATTTTAATATTTAATTATAAAATATGCAAACATAGACTAAAACTAGACTGAGGGCGAACTGTCATGGTACATTTTTTTGGTTTTTTAGTAGACCATATGTTCTCAGTCTAGTTATAGTCTGTTTCGTTTTTCTTTGTTACTATTTGCTCAAAAAAGGGCCAAATGGTGCAGATTTCAATATTTAATTCAAATACGCAAAAGTCGTTGGTAACTATCAAAACTTTTGAGTAAAATTGAAAAGGTGTTCCCAATTTTCGTATTTAAAATTTCAAAATTTCTATTTATTTCTAAGAAACCACATGATTGATGTTGTTTTATATTCCTTACAAATATTTGGTTTTCCCCTATTGTTGAGTTTTATTATTATATTTCTTAAAGAATTAAATATTTAAAAAAGAATTAATTCTTATGCAAAATAAATAACAACAAATTTTTTCTAAAAAACTCTAACACATGGCGTTTTCCTTTAATTCTAGAAAAAATATTTACTTTTCCATGCAATTGTTCTAAATTTATTAATAATTATTTTTGTCCTAAACAATAACTTTTTAACTATTATTAAAAAAGTTAAAGAAAAATAAGTCAATTTCGGGAACATATGGTTTAATTGTTCCAAATATTTTGCCTGAACTTCAAATACAATAAATATTTTGCCGTTTCTTGTTATAAATAATTTAAATTTTCTTGTGCAAAATAAACAAAAATTTTAAAAATCTTCCACCAATTAATTTGTTGTCATAAACTCAGAAGTGGCCGCTGTCTTTCACTTCAATTGTTATAATAAATGAATTGTTTGTTGTTGTTTTTGCTGTTTTTATCAATTAAAAATTTAAATTTATTGCATTATTTTTTGTTATTGTTTTTTCCCTTAAGAACAAAATATTTGTAATCCGATTCTGTTTGATAAAAAAAAATTTAAATAAATATTTAGATCTGCTTTGGGTGATAATTAAAATTGAGAAGATGAAGATCAATTTTATTAGGTATCATAAAAAGTGACCCGCAAACACATGTACCATCCAAGACAGTGGGGTATATATCTGTGGCAATAAATGATAATGGCTTAAGTTAACATAAGTGCTTTTTAATTAAACCCTTCACCACCATAGGTGGAAAGGGTATTATAAGTTTGTGCTGATGTATGTAACGCATAGAAATATTTGTCTTAGGCCCAACTTTTTATAATACCAATAGACTGAGAATCACTTTCTGAGTCGATTTATTGATGTCAGTCCGTCCGTCCGTCCGTCTGGACGGCTGGCTGGCTGGACCCCTATGTAAACCATGAAATCAAAGTGCAGGTCGCAATTCTAAATATAATTTGAAATAATTTGGCGCAGATAATTTTCTTGATAGTGGGACCATGGCTATTGAAATTCTTCAAAATTGGTCCATTTTTTTTGGTCACAAATATCAATTTTTATTTCATGAAATTTAAACCAAATACTGCTTATGTAAAACAAAATGACTGTACCAAATTTCGTTGAAATCGGTCTACATTTGACCATAGCTCCCATACAAACTCCTCTGTCAAAACGCACTAAATGAGACAAAAATCTCTAAAAACGCTCATAAATCTGATGATAATGACAATTTGGAGTTTATTTTTTGCATACATAACTTTTGTAAAAACTGTAAGTAATTTACCAAATTTCGAGATAATCGGTTCACATTTGACCATAGCTTAAAGTATGAAACACAATTGGAACGAACGACCAATTTTTCGGAACGAATATTCGTTGTTAGAAATAGAAGATATGGGTTTATATGAAAGTGCTCACAATAGATGCGTACGACGAAATTCGTCGTGCGTATCGAATAGTGCGATAGGTTTATTTATATTTCATACGCAGACGAACGACGACTAAACTGACTAAGAGTGGCTGTATTTCTATTTCTGTTGTAAAGTATAAGAAATTATATGTGTTTTTGTGAAATATGGTCACCTTATAAATTGTAAACAAAAAAATAATTATTTCAAATAAAATTAATTAAATATTTTCTTTTTGTGAAAAATTGAAAGAATAAAATAAAGAAAAATTGCAAATATTGTAAGTGCGCGATATGTACGAAAGTGTGTGTAATTTGTGCTAATGAAAAATTAACAAAAATGGCGTCAGCAACGTTTATTCGTCCCAAATATGTTCAATGGACGAATATACAAGACGAATTTTTAAAGCCGAATTCGTCGTGCTGGACGAAATTAGTCATTCGTCCCAATTGTGTTTCTACCTTAAATACATAAGTTTTGAGAAAATGTTTATATGATGGCAAAAATTTAGCAAATATTTGTCTTTATACAGGAAAAATAACACCTTTGACCTTAGTGGTGAAGGGTATCGTATGGTCGGGCTTGGCCGACGATAGCATTTTCTTACTTGCTTTACATATTCTTATTATTTTCTGCAAGATCTATTACTTAGCCAAATTTTAAGTAAAAATGCAATTATTAACCGTTTTAGACAAAACTCTTAATATCTCAAATTTCGACTTAAGCCATTATTATTTATTGCCACAGATATGTATGTACAGGGTGCGGCAATTGAAGTTTTACAGTTTTAAACATGAAATAAATATTAAAGGAAGTGCCACTTACTTTTTATTTTGTAAACATTAACCATTTGACAAGAAAGAATATCTGAAGTTTACTCAAAAAATTAGGCTACCTTACTTTTCAAAAAAATTCCATTTAAGTATCAAAATTGTTTGGTAATTTTTAATATTTCTTAACTTTTTTTCCCTATTATCCTTGACTCCCAGTGGAGCATAGGGCCTTAACCACTCTTTTATATCGGAATGTTAAAGATTTTGTGTGGACTATAAGGTCTGTAATACAGATAGCGACTGGTTATTGAGT
The DNA here is from genome assembly GCA_933228675.1 of Stomorhina lunata. Taxonomy (NCBI): domain Eukaryota; kingdom Metazoa; phylum Arthropoda; class Insecta; order Diptera; family Rhiniidae; genus Stomorhina; species Stomorhina lunata. The sequence continues at coordinate 46,153,459 of OW121743.1, read as the reverse complement.
ATTAGGTTATTTGCCATTAGGAGCCAGCATCAAACTGTAGGTCTTCTTCAATTAGTCTAAAGATAGAATCTAGTACATGTTCTTGACTGAAAGAAGTCCCCTCTATTTTACTTGTAGAGTTTGGGAAAACTAAGTAAGTAAAGTTTTTGAACTGAGATCCACAAAATTGCTCCTAGTGGGTGTTTTCATGTCAGTCATGTTTTCAAAGTCTATCGAGTCCTTCCCTAAACTTTTAGGAACACAAGCTGTGAATATTATCTCAAACGCCTCAGCAGTTTGCCCGTAATTCGTTATTCAGTAACACACACGAGTTTTTTTTTTTAATTTAATGGTATAATTGAGATCTTATGTGTTTTAGCATCAAACAAGCTACAAACTACAAATTTTATTGATTAGAAAAATTAGTTATTTGAAGTTTTATTTATTTTTTTTTCAAACTACACATTTTAGTTCACAAATTTCCATAAAATAATCTTCGAGTGTGGCAACGATCTGTGTAATATTGACAAAATATACAAACTTTAAAGATATTCTTTATAGTCAAAAATTTTGAAGTGGCACTTCCTTTAGTATTTATTTCATGGTTTTAAATGCTTGTATTTCTTTTGTTTATTTTTAAATTTAAACAAAAAGTATTACAAATTATAATTCATAAATTAATTATTATTTTTCATTTGAAATTTTCTATATGTCCCTTTATAACTCTGTCAATGAACGAATTACAAGAATCACTAATGACTTCTTGCGGAATTCGGTTCCATTCTATTTGAAGAGCAAATTTTGATGCCCCCACTGTAGCATATCTTTTGTCAGGTCCTTGGAGTCCAAAATGCTCCAAACTCTGAAATCCAGCGGGTTCGCATCTGGTGAATTTGAGGGCTATTGTTTAGCTGAAATAAAGTGCGGAAACATTTTTTCTTTGCTTTAAGATTCCGAATAATTTTAGGAGTTGTTGTAGGTATTGTTTATTGGTCCGATATACCAGCATCCTGTTGACATTCAAATGTAGACAAAAAATTTGACTCATTATCTTAAACCGTTTCACCGTATCAGCGATTTGAATTTGACGATTTTTGCCTAAATTTTATACATATTTTGGTCATTATTTGGAAATAAAGCTTATTAAATTTTACTTCTGTTCAATTTTGACAAAGCTATTAACGAATATTATTGCTCTGTATGTGGAGAATATAGACTGAGTTTTTTTTTTCAAAATTGAATAATTCAAACCCTTTTTTCCCCGGGTCAAACTTCAAAATTTCTATTAAAAATTGTTCATGCCAAAATCGCGGTATTTAATAATTTTGTAGCTAATTTCGACAAACAAGCTTAAAAGTTATTATTTAACAGCAGGATTATATCGGGTACAGTACAGCGATAGGGACAGCTGACGACGCCATATTTCTAGCTACTCTTTCGACATTTTTCTTTAGTAAGGTTTGTCATTTCATGGTGGAAAGCTAACAACGAGTCGAAATTATTAAAAATTTACTACCGAAATTCGGAGTCGGTGGCCTCAACGTTAAGAGCGAAAAATCATCTTCAGCGATGAGGCTCATTTCTGGCTGAGTGGCTTCGTCAATAAACATAATATGCGTTATTGGTCAGGCAGCAATCCACACGTACTCCATGAGTCATCATTGGAAAATAGGTTTTGGTGCGGTCTATGGGCCGTACTTCTTCAGTGATAATCAAGACCGGCACATTGGCTCCAACAGATTAATATATTGAAAACTTAGTTTGGAGAACGTGTTATCTCACGAAATGGTCCAGTCAATTGGCCGCCTCGGTCGTGCTATTTGACGCCGTTAGACTATTTTCTGTGGGGCTACGTCAAATCTATGGTCTATGCCAACAAGACAACGACAACTGATGAACTTTGTACGAATATCGAATGTGAAATTGCAGCAGTATCGGTCAACTTATGCTTGAAAACTGTCGAAAATTGGGTTTAGCGTCTGGAATTCTGCAAGCGTGCCCGTGGTGGCCATGCAAAAGAAATCAAGTGCCATACATAATGGCATTAAACGTGCTTTTAAATATTCTTTAATTACGCATATTCTTTAATTACGAAGCTTTGAAAGATTTTTCTTTACTTAGGCTTTCCACTTAAGTTTCAGACGTCCTCTCTGAACATCAGGGGGAGCGGTTTTTATTCTAAATTTAGCTTTTTTATAATAATTGTTTTTCTCCAGGAGTGAGTTACTAGCCCGACGTCCTAACCCATATTTTTTTATCGTTCTTATGGGAGAGCTCGCGGCACATTTTAGCTAACGTCTTTACCAGGTTATTGGGATTATATTATTTATTAAAATTAGCTAAGCCTTTCCTCCTCGGGTTAAAGTTCAAAATTTGTGTTTTGAATTTTTTATACCAAAATCACAGGTTTCAATTAATTTGACAAAATAGCTTGAAAGTAATTATTTAATACAAGGATTATATTATTTATTAAAAAAATTGATTTTAACCTTAAACAGACATAGGGACTAAAATGGCCCGAAATTTGTTATATTTAGATCCTATTCTTTTAAGGTTTAAATTTTATTCTTTTAATAAAAAAATACTAAAACATTTTATAAAATAATAATATTTTTGGGTTATATTCGAAAATCTCTTATCATTTCTTAAAGATTCGTAATTTTGCCATGAAGAATTTAGCAATACAAATTTTGATTTTTGATCCCGAGAAAGATATCATACAATTTTGAAAATAATTTCAGCAAAGATTCCCCATAGATTAGGCAATAATGTTCATTAACAATTTTATTAAACTTGAACATAAGTTAAATTTATCAAGCATCTCTTCTAATTATGACTGAAAAATTAAATTTTCGCAAAATTTGTCGAATTTAAATAGCAGCTACGGCCAAGCTGTGCTAGATATCGACCTCAATTTTTCTGGTTTTATCCCCCCATTTATATATTTTAACTTACCGAAGCAAAAATTATAAATTTGTAATATTTGTTGAACAAAATTTCTAAAACAATTAAGAAAGGAATTTTGAAACTGGCCTAAAAAAGTTCTATTTTCAAATATGCAAAAACCTGGTAAATTTAATTATATCTTAATAAATTTAAATTATTTAGTACAAACAAGTCTTGAGGTCATAAATCATGTCTTTATTTACCATTTTTTTTAATGTAAAGTTTTTTGCTGCCTATCCTTAGGAATGACGTCGAGGAGACGAATTTTTGGGAGAAAATTGCAAGAACTCTAAAACCAAGGACTCTATAATATCAAGATATTGCACTTCATGAATTATTATTCTGTCAAAAGTGAACTTAAAGTGGATAAAGAATAATGAAAAACACATAAACGCACAAATTAACATAAATTCATTTATGAGCACGTGTGTGTGCCTTAGCTTTCTATCATTGAATAATCGTCTCTATTAATTGTTTCCGAATTAGAGTAAAAGCAGTATACTCGCTTTTTTATGGGACTTTTCAAAACGACCATACGACAAATCAATGTTTGAAAGTTTATATTATAGGTCTTTACTTATATCTATGTATATGTGATGTACATCGATATAGTATTTGTATTTTCGGAGTGTATTTTGTCATAGTATTGAGCCCATAGTTCTAGTTAGGCTTACCTAGACATCACAAGTTCTCTCTGTCGTACATTATTGGCTTTCTAGGAGCCGTCACAGTGGGGTAGCATGAGGAAATATTAGATTTCTATGGAATAATAGATTGCAAACAGATGCTCGTTAGTAGTCGATTTTGTTATAATTCTCGGAATAGAATAACAAATAAAATTATCACAGCTGTAAATTGTGATTAAAATAAAGAATATTAAAAAAATGACTTTGTAATAATGTTTGTTTCTAATTAGACATAATTGTTATTCCATTTCAAAATTGTTCAAATAAAATGTGTTCTTTGATTCATTTATTTGAAACATAATGAAATAAAAGTATAAATTACACTGGTCAACAGCTTAACTTGCATTTAATTTAAACTATTTTTTATCGACTTTATTTTTTTCTAGTTAGTTTACCATATCTTGAAAACGACTTGGACAATTTAATTTAAAAATTAGCTGTACCCTGAGCGCTCTGCTGCTCCTCCCACTAAAATAAGTTTGAAGGATAGACATTAAACAAATATCCAATTAATTTTGAATCATTTTATTGTTTTAGTCCTATCAACACATAATCAAATAGCTTACGATTCAATTTATATTGATTAATTTTCAGTGGCTCCATCTGGCGAAAATTAGTCACACCAACTTAGAAACCTTTGTCGGCTCATGCATAGCAACTTTGTTAGAATCTTTACATAATGAAATACATTTGCATAGTTTAAGATTCAATTCATTTTTAAAAGTTTTCAGTGGCGCCATCTAACGTGAATTAATAAAACTAAATCAAACTAACCTCCGACGAATCATGCGCAACAACTTTGCTAAGGATTATAGCATGATCAAATTCAATTACATACATAATTCTCACGACATTCCAATTGAAACAAGGGGTACTTCTCTCGGATAATGAGTTGCATCCAAATCTATTTTTAGACTCATTGAAAGGGACCTACGTTTTAACTCCGGCTCCAAACGGCAAATGCATTAGTTAGAGAGGTTTACATAGCCTTTGAAAGTTTAATTTTTTCAAGTGGGTCCGGCCAGGGATTGAACTTAGCATCTATGGTATGCTAGGCGGATAACTAACCTGCTATACCACGGCACAGATTACGATTTAACTAATTTTGAGTAATTTTTAGTGGAGTCACCTGTCGGAAACTGGTCATACCAATTTAGAAACCTTCGTCGGCTCATGCGCAATAACTTTGCTAAAGATCATAGCATGATCAAATGCACAGTTTATGATTTAATTGACTTTAAGCAATTTTCAGTGGCGCCACCTGTCGGAACTTGTATATACATAAATAATTCCCATGACATTCCAATTGGAAAAAGGAGTACTTCTCTCAGATAATGAGTTGCATCCAAATCTATTTTTAGACTCATTGAAAGGGACCTACGTTTTAACTCCGGCTCCAAACGGCAAATGCATTAGTTAGAGAGTTTTACATAGCCTTTAAAAGTTTAATTTTTTCAAGTGGGTCCGGCCAGAGATTGAACTTTGCATCTATGGTATGCTAGGCGGGTAACTAACCTGCTATACCACGGCACAGATTACGATTTAACTAATTTTGAGTAATTTTTAGTGGAGTCACCTGTCGGAAACTGGTCATACCAATTTAGAAACCTTCGTCGGCTCATGCGCAATAACTTTGCTAAAGATCATAGCATGATCAAATGCACAGTTTGTGATTTAATTGACTTTAAGCAATTTTCAGTGGCGCCACCTGTCGGAACTTGTAACTTTTCTTTCATACTGACTTAGTTAAGTTAGCAAAAATTTATCATACTTAATTTACCTTAATGGTCTATATATACAACTCAAAAAGGTTGATGTTGGTTTCTACCTTTGCCTGGTCTTCATTTTTTCAAATAAAGCAAAACCGGTTTTGGATATCAATGAAATTCGTTATTCCTGTCAAAGGGTTTCACGTGTAACTACTGACTACAGAGTTGCCATGTAAGACGCATTTTTATCATCAATGGCATTATGGCACTCCTCGTCATACCAAGAGTCGTTAGAAAGAGTAGTTTGGAACCCTATCACAGGTTTTATAGCAGTCTTGATGGATTTGGCAATTTGTTGCCATTGCTGTGCTTTTCAAACTGTGCCCACTTCCAATACACTTGATCAATCAAGAATGGCCTTTGCCTTTGAACTTCTTAGGCTTGACCTTTAAACTCTAAAGTGATTTGTGGTATACCCGGTTTTATTTGCAGCTTGAGCTTATACAAAATTCCTGAAAGTTCTATTTATTATTTGGGCCAGGGTCAGGAGGAAAAGGATTTGGAGATACTGAAAGATATTTTTCATATGAATACGGGTATGCCCTAAGGCACGTATCCGGTAAGCGGATAAGCAAAAAATACACTCAATGAGTCTTCCTGAAACGGCAATAGGTTCTATCTGATTTTTTCTTATCATTTGATTTGGATATACCCATGTCGTGATCAATTGTAACGCAAAAAGTTTAATTTCTTAAGGTAGTGCTTTCATCTGATGAAGCCTAACAAATTACCAGTTTTTACGAAAATTGTTCTTTCATAATTTTCTATAGAAAAATGCTTTGGCGAATTTTCTATTCAAAATATCGCCTGTCGTTTTCATTGTGTCTCACCCTTTATAGCTTATTATAGCACCTGCTGTACTTCCAGCCTTTTTTTTTTAATGTAAATTCTTAACTTCTTGATATGTCTGTTATCTGGTTCCGAACAAACTGTCACTTGTCTTGACAAGTTGAGAAGATACTACTGTGCAAATTTTGAATCACATTCATTCATAATATAGTAACAAATTATATCATGTGTTCCCCAGAGGAGGATGTGAAGTCACAATTTGCCTGATAGTGTTAAATTTGCAATAAATTTGTAAATATTTAATTAATAAATTTATCTATTTAGTCGCATGTAATTTTAATGTTGATCTTTTTCATTAAAATTATAATACAAATTTATTTACGTTTATTTCAAGGGGAAAAGTCAAAACAGACAGTGGCAACTGTAGAAGGTGGCAACGTTGTTGCGGGTCAACCGGAATTGAGCAAAGGAACAGAGTATTTTGAAAGAGCCTTGGAATTGACAAGTAAGTTTAAGCTGAAACCTTCATAAAAATTAGCTTGAGATAAAATTCAGCTGATTTTAAACTATTGTTATCTGACAGTCAGCTGATTTTGTCATTTAACCTTCAAATTTTAATTTTCACCATCATTTCTCTTTTCAGCTTTTGGCAAATTTAATTATCTTCTCATATTCATTTCCGGTCTTATATTGGCCAATGTTTTGCTAGAAACTTTGGCCATTAGCTTTGTATTGCCTGTGTCACAATGTGACATACGTTTAACAATACAAGAGCGCGGCATTATGAGCGCCATTGGTTTTGCCGGTATTATAATGAGTTCACATTTATGGGGATTTATGGCTGATACAACGGGGAGAAGGCGTATCATTAGACCCACCCTACTGATAGCCTTTGTCATAACTGTGCTCTCCAGTTTCTCCAATGACTTCTGGACTTTGGTTATTTTGAGATTTCTCAATGGCTTTTTGTAAGTTTCAAAATTTCCCTAAATAAAGAATTAATAATAATAATTATATATCATCTTTCTCCAGCATCTCGGGTGGTTCTGCCACTATTTATGCCTATTTGGGTGAGTTTCATACCCAAAAGAATCGTTCTCGTGCCATTATGGGAGCAGCCTTCATCTTTGGCTTGGGCGCCATGATCATGCCCGCCATTGCCTGGTTGTTTATCAATCAAGAATGGCGTCTGCCTTTGGACTTCCTGGGCTTAACCTACAAGCCCTGGCGTCTATTTATGGTGATTTGCGGTATTCCCGGCTTTATTTGTGGCTTGAGTTTATTCAAAATTCCTGAGAGTCCTAAGTATTATTTGGGCCAGGGTCAGGAGGAAAAGGCTTTGGAGATATTGAAAGATATTTATCATATGAATACGGGACTGCCCAGAGAAACGTATCCGGTAAGTGGATTGACAAGAAATTTTCTGATAAAAATTTTTTAAAACAAAAAATTTTCTTAAAAAAATTTTTGAAACAAAATGTTCCATAGAAAAAAATTTTTTTAGAAGAATTTTTCTGAAAAAGTTTTTAAACTGAAAATTTTCTATATAAAATTTTTAAAACGAAAAATTTCTATTCTATTCATTTTAAAATGAAAAATTGTCTTAAAAAAAATTTAAAATGAAAAATATTCTATAGAAAAATTTTTAATTTTCTTCAGAAAATGTTTCTACAAAAAAAAAATTTTAAAACAAAAAATTTTCTATAGAAACTTTTCTTTAGAAAAATTTTCTACAGAACAAAGGATTTTCTATAAAAAAGTTTTTGAAACGGAAAATTTTCTATAGAAAAAATTTTAAAACTTAAAATCTTCTATAGAAAATTTTTTAAAACGAAAAATTTAAAAAAACAAATTTCTATAGAAATATTTCAAAATTAAAAATTTTCTATAGAAAAATTTTTAAGACGAAAAGTTTTCTATAGAAAAATTTTTAAGACGAAAAATTTTCTATAGAAAAATTTTTAAGACGAAAACTTTTCAATACAAAAATTTTTAAGAGGAAAAATTTTCTATAGAAAAATTTTCTATAGAAAAATTTTTAAGACGAAAAATTTTCTATAGACAAATTTTTAAGACGAAAAATTTTCTATAAACAAATTTTTAAGACGAAAAATTTTCTATAGAAAAATTTTTAAGACGAAAAATTTTCTATAGAAAAATTTTTAAGACGAAAAAATTTCTATAGAAAAATTTTTAAGTCGAAAAATTTTCTATAGAAATTTTTTTTCTATAGAAAAATTTTCTATAGAATATTTTTTAAAATGAAAAATTTTCTATAGAAAATTTTTTAAAACGAAAAATTTTCTATAGAAAATTTTTTAAAACGAAAAATTTTATAAAGAAAAATTTTTAAAACGAAAAATTTTTTATAGAAAATTTTTTAAAACGAAAAATTTTCTATAGAAAATTTTTTAAGACGAAAAATTTTCTAAAGAAAATTTTTTAAAACGAAAAATTTTCTATAGAAATTTTTTTAAAACGAAAAATTTTCTATAGAAACATTTTTAAAATTAAAAATTTTCTATAAAAAAAAATTTTAAACGAAAAATTTTTTATAGAAAAATGTTTAAAACAAAAAATTTTCATAGCAAAATTTAAAACGAAGAATTTTATAAAGAAAAATTATCTATAGAAAAATTTTATAAAGAAAAATTATCTATAGAAAAATTTTATATAGAAAAATTTTCTATAGAAAAATTTTATATAGAAAAATTTTTAAAACGAAAAACTTTCTATAGAAAAATTTTTAAGACGAAAAATTTTCTATAGAAAAATTTTTAAGACAAAAAATTTTCTATAGAAAAATTTTTAAGACGAAAAATTTTCTATAGAAAAATTTTTAAGACGAAAAATTTTCTATAGAAAAATTTTTAAGACGAAAAATTTTCTATAGAAAAATTTTTAAGACGAAAAATTTTCTATAGAAAAATTTTTAAGTCGTAAAATTTTCTATAGAAATTTTTTTCTATAGAAAAATTTTCTATAGAATATTTTTTAAAACGAAAAATTTTCTATAGAAAATTGTTTAAAACGAAAAATTTTCTATAAAAAAATTTTTAAAACGAAAAATTTTCTATAAAAAATTTTTTAAAACGAAAAATTTTCTATAGAAAATTTTTTAAAACGAAAAATTTTCTATAGAATATTTTTTAAAACGAAAAATTTTCTATAGAAAATTTTTTAAAACGAAAAATTTTCTAAAGAAAATTTTTTAAAACGAAAAATTTTCTATAGAAAATTTTTTAAAACGAAAAATTTTCTATAGAAAATTTTTTAAAACGAAAAATTTTCTATAGAAAATTTTTTAAAACGAAAAATTTTCTAAAGAAAATTTTTTAAAACGAAAAAATTTTCTATAGAAACATTTTTAAAATGAAAAATTTTCTATAAAAAAAAATTTTAACGAAATATTTTTTATAGAAAAATATTTAAAACAAAAAATTTTTTATAGCAAAATATAAAACGAAAAATTTTATAAAGAAAAATTATCTATAGAAAAATATTATATAGAAAAATTTTCTATAGAAAAATTTTATATAGAAAAATTTTCTATGGAAAAATGTTTAAAACGAAAAATTTTTAAAAGAAAGAAATTTCTATAGAAAAATTTTCGAAACGAAAAATTTTTTATAAAAAAAATTTCTCTGAAATATTTTTCTTTAGAAAAAATTTCTCTGAAATATTTTTTTATAGAAAAAATTTCTCTGAAATATTTCTCTATAGAAAAAAATTTCTTTGAAATATTTTCTTATAGAAAAAAATTTCTTCGGAATATTTTTCTATAGAACAAAATTTCTCTGAAATATTTTTCTATAGAAAAAAAAATTTCTGAAATATTTTTCTATAGAAAAAAATTTCTCTGAAATATTTTCTTATAGAAAAAAATTTCTTCGGAATATTTTTCTATAGAAAAAAAAATTCTCTGAAATATTTTTCTATAGAAAAAAAAAATTCTCCGAAATATTTTTCTATAGAAAAAAAAATTTCTTTGAAATATTGTTTTATAGAAGATAAATTCTCTAAAATATTTTTCTAAAGAAAAAAATTTCTCTGAAAAATTTTTCTATAGAAAAAAAATTCTCTGAAATAATTTTCTATGAAAAAAAGATTCTCTGTAATATTTTTCTATAGAAAAATTTTTTTTAAAATATTTTTCTATAGAAAAAAATTTCTCTGAAATATTTTTCTATAGAAAAAAATTTCTCTGAAATATTTTTCTATAGAAAAAAATTTCTCTGAAATATTTTTCTATAAAAAAAAATTTCTCAGCAAAATTTTTCTATAGAATATTAAAAATTTTTCTAAAGAAAAAAATTTCCTTATAATTTTTTTTTATAAGAAAAATTGTTTAACACTTAAATTTTTGTCTTATTAATTGCTTTTTTCTATTTCCAGGTTTCCCGAGTCACCGAGGATCTCGATGTGAACATGAAACCCCGCCATAGCATACACGATGAGAACCGTAATGCCCTATTAGTATTACTCCGCTCCATGTGGTCTCAGACCCAACCTCTCTTCAATCGTGAATACATACGCAATACCGTTATCATCTGTACCATCCAATTTACGATCTTCGTAACCTCCAATGGCATGTACATGTGGTTCCCCTACATTCTGAATAGTGTAGCAGAATTTATGTCTGAAAATCCGGGAAGTAAAACCTATATTTGTGAAGTGGTTTATGCCAAGCAGCAAGTAATGATCAGTTTGCAAAATAATGCCACAGTGAGCTTGAATCAGGAATGTTCGGAAAAACTAGAAATTAGTACCTATAAACATTCGTTGGTATTGGAGCTATTGTATGCCGTCGGTTTCGCTTTTATCGGAGCTATTATCAATAGAATCGGCAAGCGGTTATTGATTTGTAAGTAGATTTTTTTATTAAAGAATTTTTGGACTTTGAGTGATTCTAATTGATCATGTTTTTATTTCAGTTATTTGCTTGATCGCTTGCGGTTTATGTGGCGTGGCCACGATCTATGTGGATATACCCATGTTGGCTATATATTTATATGTAATTCTTTTGCTCTGCGGTCTGGCTATAAATGTCTTAAGTGCTGCTACTGTAGATCTTTATCCCACCCGTTTAAGGTATTTATCAATTTTGTTGCCTTTAGCCATAAAATTTTGAAATTAATTTTAAAATTCTTCTTAATTATTTCAGAGCCATGGCTGTTTGTATTTCCCTTATGATGGGTCGTTTGGGCAGTGTCGTGGGTGCCAATGTTGTCGGCGCCCTTATCACCAATCACTGTGAGACCGCTTTCTTGGGCTCTGGGATCTCTCTTATTATTGCGGGCTTCTTAGGCTTTTTCATAGCCAAAAACTCCAATATCAACAATTCACCCAGACGCACCAGTCTCATTTCAATGACGGGGAACTGATCATTATATATGAACCAATTTTGTAATATATATTCTATATTTTAAGTCAAAAGTTTGATAGGAGCTAGGTCCAAGAAAGGCTCCTTCTGGTTTAGTTCTTAAGTCTTAGTTAGTTAGAGTTTAAGTTTAATCAAAGATTAGTCTAGTAGTAATAATCGTAAAGTCTGATTTCATCATAATTACCTGATCACTTCCTATAATCTATAAGTCTGCATTAAATATATTTTATATATTACGAATTATAATTAAATTGAATTTGTAAATAAATTTGTAAAAAAAAGGACATAAATAATTTTTAATTTTTAGGACCAATGAGGAACTATTGTCGCGAAAGTTCGACTTTAGATAAATTTCCTAAATGGGATTATATCAGAGCTAAGATCAAATTTGAATCGACTTAGTAGAGTAATATTATTTTAACTTGACATATTTTACATTTTTCCCATACAAATGCCGCCATTATCCTAAGGCTACTTAGGATAATGGCGGCACTGCTTCTCATGTTCCTAAATGCATTCAAATTTTCTTCAGTTATTTTCACATTATTTGAAAAAAGAAATAGATGGTATGCTTTACAACAAAAACAAACTTTTATTTTTTAGGGACACTCTAATGTTTGTACAAAATCCAATACATCTTACCCTGTTTTAACGGCTTCAAAGGTCGAAATTGGACAATTTGTAGATTTTAATTTAATTATAGCATTTACCACCATAGATATAAATGGATTATTGGGTTTGTGCTGATGTTTGTAACACATAAAAATATTGGTCCCACCCACCGATCGACTCAGAATCACTCCCTGAGTTGTTTTAACGATGTTTGTTATTTAAGTACAGGTCGCAACTTTAAAGATAATTTGATGAAATTTGGAACAGACCCATATTTTGATCCAAGAACATTCCCTATACTTTTTGGGCAAAATCGGACTATTATTTCGTGTACCTCCCATTGGGATGCCTTCCCGGAACAGAGTTTTTGGCCCTTAACAGCATTAAATTAAGCTATATTTTTATAATATTCAGCATAAATATTGCTTAAGGTAACTTAAATCAGTGTGACAAATTTTGTAGAAATCGGCCCATATTTGATCATATCTCCCATACAACACACATTCTCAAAAGTAGTTCAATGCCCATAAAAGCACAAAAACGCTTATAAATCTAACGATAAATGCATTTTGTTGCTAAAAAATTCTTAAGACGATAAAATTTTCTATAGAAAAATGTTTAAGACGAAAAATTTTCTATGCAAAAATGTTAAAGATGAAAAATTTTCTATACAAAAATGTTTAAGACGAAAAATTTTCTATAGAAAAATTTTAAGACGAAAAATTTTCCATAGAAAAATTTTTAAGACGAAAAATTTTCTATAGAAAAATTTTTAAGACGAAAAATTTTCTATAGAAAAATTTTTAAGACGAAAAATTTTCTATAGAAAATTTTTAAGACGAAAAATTTTCTATAGAAAAATTTTTAAGACGAAAAATTTTCTATAGAAAAATTTTTAAGACGAAAAATTTTCTATAGAAAAATTTTTAAGACGAAAAATTTTCTATAGAAAAATGTTTAAGACGAAAAATTTTCTATAGAAAAATGTTTAAGACGAAAAATTTTCTATAGAAAAATGTTTAAGACGAAAAATTTTCTATAGAAAAATGTTTAAGACGAAAAATTTTCTATAGAAAAACGTTTAAGACGAAAAATTTTCTATAGAAAAATGTTTAAGACGAAAAATTTTCTATAGAAAAATTTTTAAGACGAAACATTTTCCATAGAAAATTTTTTTATAGAAAAATTTTTAAAATGAAAAATTTCTTTAGACAAATTTTTAAAATTAAAAATTTTCTGTAGAAACATTTTTAACCCTCTGCAGCTGACGTGTAGTCTACCAGACACCCAAAAATAAAAAAAAAGTTTTAACGCCGTTATTTTACAAGCATCGGCTCTGGTGTTCTCAGTACCTTTTTATTACATAATTATACACTTGCTAGTGTTACAAAAGAGGTTATGGTACAAGCACGTGCTTGTTTATTTAAAAAAGTGTCTATTAGTCAACCACGTCAGCGTTCAACTTGGAATAGCTTTTAATTTAACCACTGAATTTATTTTCTTTTATATTGTTATGTTTTGTTTAAATGTTAATAAAAAACAAAAAAAAAAAAATTTGTCAAAAAATTAAACGAGTTTTTTTTTTATTAATTTTTTTTGTAACATGTATATTTTTAGGTCAGTATTGAACGATATAAATAATTGCTCTATAACATGAATTGAATCATTGATTTTGAAAATTATAATAATTAGTAGTGACCTAAGTATCTTACCTTTAATTATAGATAATATTACAATTCCTATAAAATAGAACTTGGAATGTATAAATATTTAAAATGGTGTCTACTGTTCTACCACGTCAGTCGAATAGTGAAAAAATTTCACGTCAGTTGCAGAGGGTTAAGATGAAAAATATTCTATAGAAAAATTTTTAAGATGAAAAATTTTCTATACACAAATTTTTAAGATGAAAAATTTTCTATATAAACATTTTTAAGACGAAAAATTTTTTAATAGAAACATTTTGAAAACGAAACATTTTCTATAGAAAAATGTTCTATAGAAACATTTTAAAGACAAAAATTTTTAAGACGAAAAATTTTCTATAGATAAAATTTTAAGATGAATATAGAATAGCACTAGAAGATTTTCTAAACTCAAATTAAAAGAGTTTAGAAAATCTTCTAGTGCTATTCTTAAAAATTAACCCTGTAAATGCATTTAAACGAAAAAGAAATATTTAAGAATTCCCAAAATTTTCCATAAAAATGGAATTATTTGATTTAAATCCATAAGTTATCGTTCGTTTGAGAACATGATAATGGAAAAAGAACAATTTGAAACCACAAATTTTTTTGAAAACAAGTAAGGAAGTGCTATAGTCAGTCAAGCCCGACCATGTGACATCCTTCGCCACTGAAGTCAAAGAATTTTCTGAAGGGTATAAATACAAATTTTTTATATAATTTATATTTATATTTCGAAATGTTTTATTTAAACTTTCAAAACAAAATGTATTATTTAAATTTTAAAATTTTTTCCTAAATTTTAAAAATTGAAAAATTTAGAATCATCAAAATTTTTGATAAAAAATAAAAATTATTTATATAAAATCGAGATTTTTCATGAAAAATGTTAAATTCATGTTTTAAATCGAAAAAATTTTCATAAAAATGGAATTTTTTTTATGAAATTGAAATTTTCATTCAAAAAGTTTAAAATCTTGAGTTTTATTAAGGCCCTTTATTGGGAGTCAAGGATAACAGAAGAAGAGCTTTATTAAAACGTATTAAAACGGAAAAAGGATGTCAATTCGAAATCACCAAAATGTTTAATAAATAATAGAAAAGATCAAGGTCTATATAGTTTTTTTAAATGTGTTTAAAAGGAAAAGTAACTTCTAAAACCTTGATGGTAATTCCAAACTGACATATGTAGATAATATGTCAGTTTGGAATTACCATCATTTTTTTTTAAATCGATTTCTTTTGCATTGCCATCACGGGCACGTTAGCAGGAGTCCAAAAGCTGAACCCAATTTTCGACAGGTTTCAATTATAAATTGACGTTCGTTATTCGAACGGAGTTCTTCAATCGTCGCTGGTTTGTTGGCATAGACTTGACGTAGCCCCACAGGAAAGTCTAAAGGCGTCAAATAATACGACCGAGGCGGCGCATCGACTGGACCATTTCGTGAGATAAAACGTTCTTCAAACTTGGTTTTCAATAAATTAATTGTGCCATTCGTTGTGTGGCCTGTACCGCCGTCCTGTTGGAACCACCACATGTCCTCCAAGTCCATATCATCCAATTGGGATCAAAAATATTCGGTTATCATTGAACGGTAGCGATTACCATTCACTGTAGCGTGACGGTCTTGATCATCACGGCAGAAGTACGGCCCAATGACACCGCCGGCCCATAAACTGCACCAAACCGTAATTTTTCTTGATACAATGATGACTCATGGAGTACGTGTGAATTGCTGCCTGACCAATAACGCATATTATGTTTATTGACTAAGCCATTTAGCCAAAAATGAGACTCATCGCTGAAGATGATTCGAGCTTTTAACGTTGAGGCCACTGACTCCGAATTTCGTAGGTAAATTTTACTAATTTCGACTCGTTGTTGGCTCGTATATCTTTCCATCATGAAATGGCAAACCTTACTGAAGGGAAATTGTCAAAAGAGCAGCAAGAAATATGGCGTCGTTTGCTGTACCTGTCGCTGTACTTTTGTAGCGTCCCTGTTGAATAACCCGATATTAAAAATTTTAAACCCCAATAACTTCATTAAAACTTTGTCAACATATCTGCCGTGTAAAAAAAGAGTTCGATGTAATTGCTGCAATTATGGAGTATACTTTCAGGAGGCCCAAAAAATGTAAAGCTTTTCGTTTGTGTTTGTTAACGGGCACAATGGGGCTTGTTTTCCATTTACATGAATTTCTCTTTCTATAGAAAAATGTCTAAGAATTATGTTTAAAAACATTTCGATTATTTTCTAATATTTCCATTGAAAAGAAATTTCCAACGAATTACTTTCTAGAAAAAAAATTTAATTGAATTATTTTTTGTAGAAAATCTTGTTATTTTCTATATAAATTTTTTTAGTCAATTATTTTCTATAGTAAAAAATGTTTTCTATAGAAAAATATATTCTATAGAAAACAAATCCTATCAAATTATTTCCAATAGAAAATCTTATTTATATTATTAAAACAATTTCTAATGAATTCTTTTCTAAAGAAAAGAAATTCTAACGAATTATTTTCTATAGTAAGAAATTTCTAATAAATTACTTTCTGTACAAAATTTAAATCGAATTATTTTTTATAGAAAATATAATTATGTCCCATATAAAAAATTTTTCCATATAAAAAATGTTCCCATATAAAAAATGTTCCCATAAAAAAAATATGAAAAAATACGAATTATTTTCTTAAGGACGAAATTTTTAACGAATTACTTCCTGTAGAAAAAAATTCAATCGAATTATTTTCTATAGAAAATCTTATTATTTCCTATATACAAAATTCTTAGAGTATTATTTTTTATAGGAAGAACATTTTCAACTCATTATTTTCTATAGAAAAAAATTCTATCATATTATTTTCAAAAGAAAATCGTATTAATTCCTATATTAACAATTTTCTAACAAATTATTTTCTAAAGAAAAAAAAATTCTATAGAATTATTTTCTTTAGAGAAAATCTGTAAAGACCTATTTTCTATAGCAAAAATTTTTGTTTAATTATTTTCTATAGCGTCGAGGAACTGTTTTTCCACCAAAATTTTTTGGTTTTATCAAAAAACTATCTATTATTGTAATAAATTGGGATCTTAGTGCAATACACTACAGTAAAGCTTTTTAAGAAAATATTTCTATCGAATAATTTCCAGGAAAAAGTTCTACTAAAGAAAAAGCTCCATTGAAATTCTGTTGAAAAAAAGTTGTTGGTTCTAAAGAAGAAAATTTCAAAATCGAAAAAGATTCCGTCGAATGCAGACATTAGGTTTCTCAAGCTTTTAAAAGAATCCAAAAAAACGTTAAATGTGAATGAAACACACATTTTTATATAAAAAGTTTAGATATGTTTCTATACACTTAGTCCAACGTCTCTCCAATTTTCATATCCTTTCCGAAAAATATGATTGCTCGAAGTCCTCAAAATTGGCATTTGATTTTGGGATGATTTTATCATTGGAGTCAAATCAATTTCTACCGAGCCTAGTTTGGAAACAAGAATTAATTACTCGGTCCTAAATTTGATGATAGAGCAATTCGTAGCCCAATTCGTGGAAACTTCATATGTCTTCATGCCCTTATAGAAAAAATGCTTTTGGTTTTTAATACCTTTTCACTTTTGTAGGTAGTCATCTCTAAAACCTGTAAAATTTTTTCGTGAGCCTTTCTAATATTAATGTATACAAATATATCATAGTTAAGAAGCCTCAAATAAATCTGTCTAAATTATTATAGTCCATAAAATGATAACGGCCTTTAACTGTAAAGGAATTTCCGTTTGTTCGCAAACAAATATTTGATCTTTTGTCTCTTAGTCTTTTTTGGTTATATCTTGAGGATATATTTTATTAAATATTCTTAAGAATTTCAAAATCTATTTTATTTTCGGAAAGTAGTTATTTTAAACTTTATTTTTAGACTGCTCTTCCTAATTCTAACAAAGAACTGCTTACTATAGGTACAAAATTCCTAATCTTTATTTCTAGAAATATTCTTTTATTATCTGCTACAGACGTGACAAAGAATTATAAATGATGAAATCTTGCCACTGTAAAAACAATATTAAAAATTTTAAATACACAGAGAGATCGGAATAGATCAAATATTGTGACGTTGAAATCATTATTAATAGATGTTTTTTTACAATTTTGATAAAAAATTGAGGCAATAGGTTAAAACCTAGTTACCATCTTGTGAAAAGCTGTTATATATACATATTCCCTATAGAAAAATTTACACTTTTTCTGTAGAAAAACTGTTACACAGACACATATTCATAGAAAAACTGTTATACAGACACTTTTTCTATAGAAAAACTGTTATACAGACACTTTTTCTATAGAATAACTGTTATACCTACACTTTTTCTATAGAAAAACTATTACACTGACAATTTTTCTATAGAAAAACTATTATACAGACACTTTTTCTATAGAAAAACTGTTATACAGACACTTTTTCTATAGAATAACTGTTATACCTACACTTTTTCTATAGAAAAACTGTTACACAGACACTTTTTCTATAGAAAAACTGTTATACAGACACTTTAGGTATAGAAAAACCTTTATACATACGCTTTTTCTATAGAAACACTTTTATACAGACACTTTTCTATAGAAAAACTGTTATACATACACTTTTTCTATAGAACAACTGTTATACAGACACTTTTTCTATAAAAAACTGTTATATAGACACTTTTTCAATTGAAAAACTGTTATACAAACATGTTTTCTATAAAAAACTGTTTACAGACACCTATTTTAAAGAAAAGCTCTTATACAGATACTTTTTCTGTAGGAAAACTGTTATACAGACACTTTTTCTGTAGAAAAACTGTTATACAGACACTTTTTCTATAGAAAAACTGTTATACGGATACCTTTTCTACAGAAAATCTGTTATACAGACACATTTTCTAGAGAAAAACCGTTATACATACACTTTGTCTATATAAAACTGTTATACAGACACCTTTTCTATAGAAAAACTTTGTACAGACACTTTTTCTATAGAAAACTATTATAGAGACACTTTTTCTATAGAAAAACTGTTATACATACGCTATTTCTATAGAAACACTTTTATACAGAAACTTTTCTACAGAAAAACTGTTATACATACACTTTTTCTACAGAAAAACTGTTATACATACACTTTTTCTACAGAAAAACTGTTATACAGACACTTTTTCTATAGAAAAACTGTTATACAGACACTATTTCTATAGAAAAACTGTTATACAGACACTTTTTCTGTAGAAAAACTGTCATACAGACACTTTTTCTATAGAAAAACTGTCATACAGACACTTTTTCTATAGAAAAAATGTTATAAATACGCTTTTTCCATATAAACACTTTTATACAGACACTTTTTCTATAGAACAACTGTTATCCATACAGTTTTTCTTTAGACAACCCGTTACACAGACACTTTTTCTTTAGAAAAACTGTTATATAGAAACTTATTCTATAGAAAAACTGTTATACAGACACTTTTTCTATAGAAAAACTTTTATACAGGCACTTTTTGTATAGAAAAACTGTTATACAAACACTTTTGCTATAGAAACAGACACCTATTTTAGAGATACTTTTTCTGTAGAAAAACTGTTGTACAGTCCCCTTTTCTTTGGATAAACTGTTATACAGACACTTTTTTTATAGAAAAACTGTTATACCGACACTTTTTGTTTAGAGAAACTGTTATGCAGACACTTTTTATAGAAAAATTGTTATACAGACACCTTTTCTATAGAAAAACTGTTATACAGACACTTTTTGTATTGGAAAACTGTTATACAGGCACTTTTTCTATAGAAAAACTGTTATACAGACGCTTTTTCTATAGAAAAAATGTTATACATACACTTTTTGTATTGAAAAACTGTTATACAGATACTTTTTCTATAGAAAAACTGTTATACAGATATTTTTTCTATAGAAAAACTGTTATACAGACGCTTTTTCTATAAAAAAAAACTGTTATACAGACACTTTTTATATAAAAAAAAACTGTCATACAGACACTTTTTCTATAGAAAAAACTGTTATACAGGCACTTTTTCTGTAGAAAAACTGTTATACAGAAACTTTTTTTTTGTAGTAAAACTGTTAAACAGGCTCTTTCTCTATAGAAAACTGTTAAGCATACACTTTTTTTTATAGAAAAACTGTTAAACAGACATTTTTATAGAAAAACTGTTATACAAACTGTGATATTTTTACAACTAACGGATATGTTTAGATATCAAATGTTATTAAACTTTTTGAAAAATAAATTATATTAAAAATCCCTAAGGTATGTTACACAATATTTGCTTAAAAGTCTGAGTTTTCCATTGATATCGAATGAGGCAATTTTGACCCTGGATTATGGCGTCGGGTAAGAAAAAACAATACTATGATACTAGATTATCCAATATATATTTCTCTAAGCCCCAAATTGCATTTCTAAAATTTTCGAAAATCGAACTTCGGTGGTTTAGGGTATCTTTCAGTCGGTCTTTTCTGTACTTTCTTTCTTATTTAGTAAACATTTCGTTATTTTTAAGACCCTTTGTCTTTTGTGTGACGACATGTTAGTTAGCACATAAAGATGTTATCTTAGGTTGAAATCAAGATGAAGATTTATAACGTTAATTATTCGCGTAAAAGGGTTTAAAGGGATTACCAAAGCTTTATAGATTAAACAATCGTCTAAAGCACTTAACAACATCTTAGGAAATATACACATACTCGTACATTGCATTTATACTTCTATATTTTACTTCGAATTGAAACATTTTTAAAACTATTTCGATTTAACAGAGAAATAGAAGAGGTCGTTACTTTTTAAAATCTTCGATTTCAATTCAATATTTCAAGAAATAGCATTTAGCAAAATAAATAGAAATTGAACTCAAAATATCTGGGAGAATGAACTTTATTGTTTTGATATTAAAAATGCTTGACTTGTGGACCACCCTCGTTGAAAGCTATAATAAAATAATAATAAATACAAATTTAAAATATAATTAAATTTAAAATATAATAAAATTTAAAAAAACTTTGGAAAAATTTGATGTTTGGTTCAACGAAAAATTATCAAAATATTTTGAACTACAGATGTTTTTTTAAAATTCTTGAGACAATTTTTTAAAGTCTTTAATACTTTGAATCCAAACAATTTCCTTAGTATCTAAAGATTTTAATAATTTTATTGGGGGCCTCTGATTAAATGTCTGTTGACAATTTGTTTTGCATTCTCTACCCTTTTTTCTAATATCTAAGTATGAAATCTGATATACTGGCCTATATAACATCTGTGCTAGCGATAGCGAGTTTCAGTTGGTGAAAATGTAAAGAACTAAGAGTATCGTTTGACTCGGGGAGATAAATAAAGATTACGTAGATGCAAAAATTATTATCAGCTAAAATCGTGTGAAATATAAAAATCTAGTCCAGTGATTTTTAAAACATTTTTTAAATAAAATTTCTAATATTATATTTGGGTTTACAAAAAAGTGATTTTGAATTTTTCAAATTAAGAAAAAAACTTGCTGTTTTTTTTATAATATCTATAGTTTTATAATTTTTGGTACAAAACTATTTATAATTTTGATAATTTTTTACAAAAATGTGTGAACATAAGGATAAAATTAATCCGGAGCCTGGTAAGTAATTATACAAAATATTTTTTTCTAAAGAAAAATATGCCAGAAAAAAAATTCCACAGAAATTTTTTCTATACACAAATATTTCAGAAAAATTTTTTTCTATACACAAATATTTCAGAAAAATTTTTTTCTATAGAAAAATATTTCAGAGAAATTTTTTTCTATAGAAAAATATTTCAGAGAAAATTTTTTCTATAGAAAAATATTTCAGACAAATTTTATTCTATAGAAAAATATTTCAGAGAAATTTTTTTCCATGAAAAATATTTCAGACCAATTTTTTTCTGTAGAAAAATATTTCAGAGAAATTTTGTTCTATAGACAAATATTTCAGAGAAAATATTTCAAATCACTTTCTATAGAAAAATATTTCAGAGAAATTTTTTTTTATAGAAAAATATTTCAGAGAAATTTTTTTTTATAGAAAAATATTTCAGAGAAATTTTTTTTTATAGAAAAATATTTCAGAGAAATTTTTCAAGAAATTTTTCTCTATAGAAAAATATAGTCAGATAAATTTTTTTCTATAGAAAAATATTTCAGAGAAATTTCTTTCTATAGACAAATATTTCAGAGAAATTTGTTTCTATAGAAAAATATATCAGAGACATTTGTTCTATAGAAAAATATTTCAGGGAAACTTTTTTATAGACAATTTTTCGTTTTAAAAATTTTTCTATCGAAAATTTTTTGTTTTCAAAATTTTTTTATAAAAAATTTTTCGTTTTAAAAATGTTTCTAGAGAAAATTTTTCTTTTTAAATATATAGCTAAAGAAAATTTTTTATTTTAAAAATTTTTCTATAGAAAATTTTTCTTTTTAAAAATGTTTCTATAGAAAATTTTTCGTTTTAAAATTTTTTTGTTTTAAAAATTTTTCTATAGAAAATTTTTCGTTTTAAAAATGTTTCTAGAGAAATTTTTTTTTTTTTAAATATATAGCTAAGGAAATTTTTTGTTTTAAAAATTTTTCGTTTTAAAAAATTTTCTATAGAAAATTTTTCGTTTTAAAAAATTTTCTATAGAAAATTTTTCGTTTTAAAAAATTTTCTATAGAAAATTTTTCGTTTTAAAAAATTTTCTATAGAAAATTTTTCGTTTTAAAAAATTTTCTATAGAAAATTTTTCGTTTTAAAAAATTTTCTATAGAAAATTTTTCGTTTTAAAAAATTTTCTATAGAAAATTTTTCGTTTTAAAAAATTTTCTATAGAAAATTTTTCGTTTTAAAAAATTTTCTATAGAAAATTTTTCGTTTTAAAAAATTTTCTATAGAAAATTTTTCGTTTTAAAAAATTTTCTATAGAAAATTTTTCGTTTTAAAAAATTTTCTATAGAAAATTTTTCGTTTTAAAAAATTTTCTATAGAAAATTTTTCGTTTTAAAAAATTTTCTATAGAAAATTTTTCGTTTTAAAAAATTTTCTATAGAAAATTTTTCGTTTTAAAAAATTTTCTATAGAAAATTTTTCGTTTTAAAAAATTTTCTATAGAAAATTTTTCGTTTTAAAAAATTTTCTATAGAAAATTTTTCGTTTTAAAAAATTTTCTATAGAAAATTTTTCGTTTTAAAAAATTTTCTATAGAAAATTTTTCGTTTTAAAAAATTTTCTATAGAAAATTTTTCGTTTTAAAAAATTTTCTATAGAAAATTTTTCGTTTTAAAAAATTTTCTATAGAAAATTTTTCGTTTTAAAAAATTTTCTATAGAAAATTTTTCGTTTTAAAAAATTTTCTATAGAAAATTTTTCGTTTTAAAAAATTTTCTATAGAAAATTTTTCGTTTTAAAAAATTTTCTATAGAAAATTTTTCGTTTTAAAAAATTTTCTATGGAAAATTTTTCGTTTTAAAAAATTTTCTATAGAAAATTTTTCGTTTTAAAAAATTTTCTATGGAAAATTTTTCGTTTTAAAAAATTTTCTATAGAAAATTTTTCGTTTTAAAAAATTTTCTATAGAAAATTTTTCGTTTTAAAAAATTTCTATAGAAAATTTTTCGTTTTAAAAAATTTTCTATAGAAAATTTTTCGTTTTAAAAAATTTTCTATAGAAAATTTTTCGTTTTAAAATTTTACTATAGAAATTTTTTCGTTTTTAAAGTTTTTTATATAAAATTTTTGGTTTTTAAAATTTTTTTATAGAAAATTTATAGTTTTTAAAATTTTTCTATAGAAAATTTTTTTCTTTAAACAATTTTCTATAGAAAATTTTTCGTTTCTCCGGAATTTTGGTTTCTCCGCAAACAATTTTTGGCTTTTTATCAATAAATTGGTCTGTTACATTAATAAATACATTTTTTTTTAAAGTTTTTTCTTTAAAAATTTTTCCATAGAAAATTTTTCGATTTAAAAATTTTTCAATAGAAAATTTTTTGTTTAAAAAATTTTTCTGTAGAACATTTTTCGTTTTAAAAATTTTTCTATAAAAAATTTTTCGTTTTAAAAATGTTTCTATAGAAAATTTTTCGTCTTAAAAAATTTTCTATAGAAAATTTTTCGTTTTGAAAAATTTCTATAGAAAATTTTTCGTTTTAAAAAATTTTCTATAGAAAATTTTTCGTTTTAAAAAATTTTCTATAGAAAATTTTTCGTTTTAAAATTTTACTATAGAAATTTTTTCGTTTTTAAAGTTTTTTATATAAAATTTTTGGTTTTTAAAATTTTTTTATAGAAAATTTATAGTTTTTAAAATTTTTCTATAGAAAATTTTTTTCTTTAAACAATTTTCTATAGAAAATTTTTCGTTTCTCCGGAATTTTGGTTTCTCCGCAAACAATTTTTGGCTTTTTATCAATAAATTGGTCTGTTACATTAATAAATAAATTTTTTTTTAAAGTTTTTTCTTTAAAAATTTTTCCATAGAAAATTTTTCGATTTAAAAATTTTTCAATAGAAAATTTTTTGTTTAAAAAATTTTTCTGTAGAACATTTTTCGTTTTAAAAATTTTTCTATAAAAAATTTTTCGTTTTAAAAATGTTTCTATAGAAAATTTTTCGTCTTAAAAAATTTTCTATAGAAAATTTTTCGTTTTAAAAAATTTCTATAGAAAATTTTTCGTTTTAAAAAATTTTCTATAGAAAATTTTTCGTTTTAAAAAATTTTCTATAGAAAATTTTTCGTTTTAAAAAATTTTCTATAGAAAATTTTTCGTTTTAAAATTTTGCTATAGAAATTTTTTTGTTTTTAAAGTTTTTTATATAAAATTTTTGGTTTTTAAAATTTTTTTATAGAAAATTTATAGTTTTTAAAATTTTTCTATAGAAAATTTTTTTCTTTAAACAATTTTCTATAGAAAATTTTTCGTTTCTCCGGAATTTTGGTTTCTCCGCAAACAATTTTTGGCTTTTTATCAATAAATTGGTCTGTTACATTAATAAATAAATTTTTTTTTAAAGTTTTTTCTTTAAAAATTTTTCCATAGAAAATTTTTCGATTTAAAAATTTTTCAATAGAAAATTTTTTGTTTAAAAAATTTTTCTATAGAACATTTTTCGTTTTAAAAATTTTTCTATAAAAAATTTTTCGTTTTAAAAATGTTTCTATAGAAAATTTTTCGTTTTAAAAACGTTTCTATAGACAATTTTTTGTTTTAAAAATTTTTCTATAGTAAATTTTTTGTTTAAAAAATGTTTTAATAGAAAATTTTTCGTTTTAAAAATTTAGCTATAGAAAATTGTTCGTTTTTAAAATTATTGTTTTTAAAAATTTTTCTGTAGAAAATTTTTCGTTATAAAAATTTTTCTATAAAAAATTGTTTGTTTGAAAAAATTTTCTATCGATAAATTAGGAACATCGCGACATTTTGGTCGATGTTAGTAATTTGGGCTGAAATTTGGTAGGACCCCGTGCAAAATAAGTACTCATCAGCGTTCATCTTTTCAACTGTTAAGGTAGAAGAATTAGAGGTAGAGCCATTAAACTTAATAAAACCGTCATTCTTATAGAGTTTTATAATATACAAGTATTATTTAAAACTTTTACGCATTCATTGATCAAAATTTGCCGCAAATTTTGGTAGCGCATGGCTTTTGTCAATATTTATACAGTTGATTAAAAATTATATTTAAATTTCTGTTTTCTTTTTTTGTTAATTATTTTCTATTATTAAATACATAATTATTAAAATCAAATGTGTGACCCGTTATGTTTATCTAGTTTTATACAAATTTGATGTAGATAATAAATTTTTAAAGTTAAAATAATGTGTTTTATATACATATTTTTAAATCCATTTTTTTACGCTAGAATCGTTTTAAAAGCCATCGATTTCTGATATATTTTTGAGCTAATTTTCATTTATTTCCCAAAAAAAAATTGGGATTTATTAATTTTGACTGATATCTTGCCTTTCATTTAATAACTAAATCAAACTAAATTTCAGTTTGATTTTTTGTGGAAATGAGGAAAATTATCTCAAAAATACATCTAGATTCAATCGATTTAAAAATGTACAATTTAAATCAAATACCAGATAATTTCGTTTTTTAAAATCTCCCTAAAATATGCTATAGAAATAATGGTTGTATTGAAAAACAAACATTCAGTTAATCAACCCACACACTTGTCTTTAACATTGTTGCCAGATAAAATTTTTAAAAATACGTTATTTTGACTTGAATTTTGAAAGTATATTAACCCATCACAATAAATATTAATGTATTTAACAGCTCTCAACTGCTTCTTCCTAATATAAAAATAAACTAAAGGCATTTCTCTTCTGTTAAAAATGAAATAGGTTAAAACTCTTTCAGAATTTGGTTTTTAATTTGGAAAATCTGGTTTAATAAATACTTTACTTAACACTAAAAATTACTGTCAATTTAATGTGTTATGATCTTCGAAATGTTAACTATTTTTTCCAAAATTTCGGATTATGGGAGAGGTTAGGTTTTAAACATCTTTAAAGATAATTTTTCTTTTTGTTGATGATTTTTTTTCTTTAAAAGTGACAATAATTCTGAATCGGATAAAGCGACTTAAATATAATTATATATACTATTTTATTCTGTCACAATCGAACCACCCGTTCTAAAAATTTGATTAAATCAAATTTTGAAAAATTTTGTAAAAAAAATTTGGATTTTTATAAAAAAACTTCAGAAAAAAATTTTGGGAAAAAAATTTATAATTGGGATAAAATTGTTTCTTATGGAAAAATGTTGAATAAATATATTTCAAAAAAGAAAAATTATTCGCACTTGATCCCAGTTTATAACATTTATTTATTAATATAATAGACAATTTATTGATAAAGCAAAAAAAAAAAAAAAAAATAAATGGCTAGGCTATCATCTTCAGAAAAATTTTTTTATTATATAACAGATTTGCAAAAATATTAAAAAAAATTAGATATAGTTTAATCATTTTTAGAAAAAATTTTTCATCCAGACAAAATTTTTGATAAAAATTTTGCTTATAGAAAAATTTTAATATAGAAAAACAAATTCTGATGAAAACTTTTTTTATACAAAAATTACAAATAAAAAGTTTTCTTATAAAGCGCAAAATAGAAAGGGACCTAAGGGTAAAAACCGGTTTGTTCAAGAAAGACATTTTAAAGATTTAAATATTAAAAATTTTGAATACAAATTTTTATTATAGAAAATTTTTGAAAAAAAAATCATATAAAAATTTTTGAATAAAAATTTTGAGAAAAAATTTTCATAAATATTTTTAACAAAATTTAGATAAAGTTTAATAATTTTAATAAACAAATTTTCTTCCCGCAAAAATTTTTAATAAAAATTTAGCTTCTAGAAAAATTCTGATGAAAACTTTTCTTATACAAAAATTATGGATAAAAAGTTTTCTTAAAAAAAAATTTTATAAAATTTTTTCCTTTGGAAAATTTTAGATAAATATATTTTCTTCTAGATAAAAATTTTAGATATAAATAATTTTTCTTCTAGAAATTTTATCAAAATTTTGGGTAAACATTTTTATTATAGACAAATTTTGAAGAAAAAGTTCTTATATATGGATACAATTTTTCTTTCTTAAAAATTTTTGAATACAATTTTTCTTCTAGTAAATTTTTGAAAAAAAATTCTCAGAATAATTTTGGATAAATATTTTATAAAAAAAAAAAATTTTGGAAAATATGCCATTATTTTTAAAATTTCCTATTATTTCGGGGAAATTTTAAAATGTTTCTTTTTTTTGGGGAAGTTTTAAAAATTTCCCTTTATCTTGGGAAAGTTTGAAAATTTTAGATTTCCTTGAAAATTTCCGAAAATTTTGCGAAAATTTAAAATTTCCCAATATAATGAGAAATTTTCTAAATATCCCAATATAAAGGGAAATAAATATTCCAAAATAATAAAAATTTTAAAAATTTTCCAAAAAAAAATCAAAATCTTAAATTTTCCCAAAATAATGGGAAATTTTCAAAATTTCCCAATATAATGTGAAATTTCCCAATGTAATGGAAAATTTTCTAAAACAATGGGAAATTTTCATAATTTCCCATAATAAAGGAAAAATTTTGAAAATTTTTCAAAATAAAGCGAAAATTTCAAAAATTTTCCAAATTAATGGGAAATTTTTTAAATTTTTCCAAAAAACTGGGAAATTTTTAAAATTCTCAAAAAGTTGAAAATTTTTTAAAATTTCCATAAAAACTAGATAATTTTCAAAAGATAATACTTTCTAAAACAATGGGAAATTTTTATAATTTCCCATAAGAATCGAAAAATTTTCAAAATTTTCTGAAATAAAGAGAAAATTTAAAAAATTTTCCAAACTAATGGGAATTTTTTAAATTTCCCTAAAAACTTGAAAAATTTCAAAAGGGAATACTTTTGTATAACAGTTTTCCTATAAAGAACACTTTTTTATAACAGTTTTCCTGTATAGAACACTTTTGTATAACAGTTTCCCTGTATAGAACACTTTTGTATAACAGTTTTCTATAGAGAATACTTTTGTATAAAAGTTTTACTATTAAGAATACTTTTCTATAATAGTTTTTCTTTATATAACACTTTTGTATAACAGTTTTTCCACAAAGAATATTTTCGTATAACATTTTAACTATAAATAATACTTATGTATAACAGCTTTCATATAGAGAATATTTTTGTATAATAGTTTTCCTATAGAGAATACTTTAGTAAACAGTTTTCCTTTAGAAAATACTTTCATATGACAGTTTTTCTATAACAATTTTTTCTAACAGAGAATACTTTTTTATAGCCAATTTCTTATAGAGAATATCAATTTTTCTATAAAAAATACTATTGTATAACAGTTTTTTTCTCGGGAATGCTGTTTGAAAGCAGCTTTCCTATAGGGAATACAATTTTTTTATACTTCTATTGACAATTGGTTTGTATTTGTCATTTTTACAAGAAAAAATAAAAAAATTCTGCTTAAAAAATGTATTTCAAAAGATATCGCTCAGAATTTGTTAAAAAAAATCCGTTAGGCCATCATCATCAGGAAGAGTATCCCTAATTCTAGACAAATCGAAAACCACGCATTATATCTAATTTGCGAGACAGAATAAATACGAATTATAATGTCTTAACAAATATCAATAAAAAGCGAGGATAATCATTTGAGTAGAAACATTTTAGAGAATTTTTTCTATAAATAAAATTTGTGGATAAAAAATGTCTTTTATTATTTAACTAATTCTTTTAACGACTTAACATGATTTTTAATTTCAAAAACAATCAATTTAGATATTTTTTAAGCAAATTTATTTAAGTTCATTTTTTTCAAATTTCCAATGGAAATGGTTTAGCATAAACAATTAAAATGTTTGTTTGGCGCTATATCAATTAAATCTAAATCGATTTAAATAAAATTGTTTTTTTTTTCCAAAAAAGTTAAATTGTCCATTAAACACTTCAAAACTTTATTTTAAGCGTGTTAAGGCATAAGAATAGTTACGATAATGCTATTACGCAAAACCTAGTCGTCACCAAAATTTTTTGTTTAATCATGAGAAGATTAAAAAAATCACGAATATTTTAATTAGAATTCTATAATAAATACAAATTTAATAGATATGCGTATGTTCGTACTATAATACAAACAAATTTTGCACAATTTCAACAAAATTCATTTCAAAATTAAAATTTTTTTTTGAGTATAAGAGAATAATTAATGAATTGAGAACTCAAAAAAATCGTTATTACTATTTAAGCTCTTTAAACAGTGGCAAACAAAATTTGGTTGAATGTCTTGAAAAGGGTGGTTTGTCTATGCCTTGAGGGTGTGTCAACAGAAGCATTTATAGTTCATGTTTAAGAAATTTATACCTTTAATAAAGTTTCATATAAATATCTTATAAAATGTATAATAACACTCCCTTTTGGGTTAGGCCTTTTAAATTGTGTGGTGAAACTTTTGTTCACCTAAAATGCAACTTCTTAACTTCAACATACCTAAAGGTTGCTAACGAAAATGTTTTTTTTTTGATTTTTAATCCTTAATATAAAAGTAGCCGAAGACACTATTAAACATTTTTAATATTCTTCTAATACTTTGAATCTTAAGGAATTGAATTTTTAAACTTGATTATAATTTTTTGGTTCCATTTTATTAAAAGCAGAAAAATTTAAAACATCTTAATCCAAATATTTAGGACCCAAAGAATTGTAATTACATTTTTTTTATGTTTTTGAGTCTTAGGAATGAACTGTTTTTTTTTTTCAAAGTTATCAGATATTTAATAGGACTTCAAGTTATAATTTAACCCAACAAAATCAAACTTTAAGAATATCGTATACAAAGTTCATTTAGTTTAAAATGTAGGCCGATTGTTACGATATGGGCAAATCCTGCGTGACGGACGATACACTTGTACGGATGTTGTTATACTTAAATGTATTCCATTATCGTTCTACACTAGATAGCTTTGCACAGGGAATATTAGGCCATCGATTGTGCTATCGAATAACAATTGGTAATTTACATACTTGTTTTGGAGGAAAAAGATATTCGCTTTTAAAGTGCTGTGATGGACGTATAAAAATTCGAGATAGGTGCAAATAAAGACCTGCCCGTCTCGAAGAGAGCAATCAAAAATTGTAAATTGTAAAAAGATCAACAGCCAAACATTTTTATATCCACCATCAAAAAGAATGGGTGGTTCCCTTAATATTAGATCAAAAACCAAAATTGAAGTATATTCTGAATCCTTATGAAATTCTAAGAAGATTGAGCGATGTCCGTCTGTCTGTCCGTATGTCTGTCTCTGTGTCTGTTTGTCCGTCTGTCTGTTATTGGCGCTATAAAACCTTAACGAAAGGATATAAGTCACTAAAATTTGGCATAAATGTTCTTCATTTCTTGGAAATTTTTGGTATTGAAATCAGGCAAAATCGGTTCTCATTTGACCATAGCTCCCTTATAACCTCGTCTAGGCTTATCGCTTATTTGCTAATATATGACAAATTATAAAAGTTATGATGATACAATTTGGTATATAGAAGTTTTAGATAAGTACTAGGCAGCATATAAAATTTCATCGAAATCGGTTCACATTTAACCATAGCTTCCATACAAAAAACTTACGTAAACAGCCTTAATTTCACCTAAAATACACTAAAATGCCGATAAATGATAGCTTTGGCCACTAAATTTAGCAGAAGGAAGTCTTATGTCAATGCCAGGCAGTGTGCCAAATTTTGTAACAATCGGTCACCATTTGACTATAGCACCCTTATAAAAAACTTACGGAAACACAAATATACAAAAAAAAGGGGGTTTATGTCCGTCTTTCCGTCAGATAAAAGCGCGATAGCGCCTTAACGAAAAGAGCTAGAGGGATATCTTTTTCGATATCTCGAAAAAGTTTTGTATCGAAAATGGACGAAATCGGTTCTCATTTAGTTAGAACTCCCATATAAGCCCGGGAATCACATTAATGCTGATAAATTGAATGCAATTGTAATAGCTATGACGACTCAAATTAGAATAGGAAAGTTGTATGCAACTATTTTAGTTCTTTTTTTGAAAAATGGGCCGTATGACCCCATTTATAGCCAAAATTTTCTATAAGAAAAATTTTTAAAACGAAATTTTCTACAAAAAAAAAAATAAATTTGAAAATGAAAAATATTTTATAGAAAAATTTTATAAAAAAAAATGTTTAAAACGAAACATTTTCTTTAGAAAAATTTGTAAAATGAAAAATTTTCTATAGAAAAATTTTTAGTACGAAAAATTATCTATAAAAAAATTTTGAAACGAAAAAATTTCTAAAGAAAAATTTTTAAAATGAGAAATTGTCTATAAAAACTTTTCTTAAGAAAAATTTTTAAAACAAAAAATGTTCTATAGAAAAATGTTTAAGACGAAAAATTTTCCACAGAAACATTTTAAAAACTAAGTTTTGTATAAAAAAAAAATATTAAAATGAAAAATTTTTTATAGAAACATTTTCAAAACGAAAAATTTTCTAAAGAAAAATTTTTAAAACGAAAAGTTTCTATAGAAAAATATTTAAAACTAAAAATTTTCTATAAAAATCGAAACGAAAATTTGTCTATAGAAAAATTTTATAACGAAAAATTTTTTAAAGAAAAACTTTTTATAATGAAAAATTTGTATAGAAAAATTTTTAAGACGAAAATTTTTTTTAGGGCGAAAAATTTTCTTAAAAAAAAAATTTTAAAACGAAAAATTTTCTGAAAGAAAAACTTTTTATAACGAAAATTTTTCTACAGAAAAATTTTTAAAACTTAAATTTTTAAAGAAAAGAAATTTCTCCGGAATATTTTTCAATAAAATTTTTTTTTATCGAAAAGTTTTTATTTTAATATTTTTCTATAGAAAAAATTCTCTGAAATATATTTCTGTAGAAAAAAATTGCTCTGAAATATTTTTCTGTAGAAAAAAATTAATCTGAAATATTTTTCTATAGAAAAAAATTTCTCGGAAATATTTTTCTATAGAAAAAAATTTCTCGGAAATATTTTTCTATAGAAAAAAATTTCTCGGAAATATTTTTCTATAGAAAAAAATTTCTCGGAAATATTTTTCTGTAGAAAAAAATTAATCTGAAATATTTTTCTATAGAAAAAAATTTCTCGGAAATATTTTTCTATAGAAAAAAATTTCTCGGAAATATTTTTCTATAGAAAAAAATTTCTCGGAAATATTTTTCTATAGAAAAAAATTTCTCGGAAATATTTTTCTATAGAAAAAAATTTCTCGGAAATATTTTTCTATAGAAAAAAATTTCTCGGAAATATTTTTCTTTAGAAAAAAATTTCTCGGAAATATTTTTCTTTAGAAAAAAATTTCTCGGAAATATTTTTCTATCGAAAAAAATTTCTCGGAAATATTTTGCTATAGAAAAAAATTTCTCGAAAATATTTTTCTATAGAAAAAAATTTCTCGGAAATATTTTTCTATAGAAAAAAATTTCTCGGAAATATTTTTCTATAGAAAAAAATTTCTCGGAAATATTTTTCTGTAGAAAAAAATTTCTCGGAAATATTTTTCTGTAGAAAAAAATTTCTCGGAAATATTTTTCTGTAGAAAAAAATTAATCTGAAATATTTTTCTATAGAAAAAAATTGATCTGAAATATTTTTCTATAGAAAAAAATTGCTCTGAAATATTTTTCTATAGAAAAAATTTCTTGGAAATATTTTTCTATAGAAAAAAATTGCTCTGAAATATTTTTCTATAGAAAAAATTTCTCGGAAATATTTTTCTATAGAAAAAGATTTCTCGGAAATATTTTTCTATAGAAAAAATTTTCTTTGAAATATTTTTCTATAGAAAAAAATTAATTAATTAAACAATAATAGATAATGTAGTACATTTTTTTTTGAGGTTTTCGAAAAATATAAAAATCTTTTAGATCGGACTAAATTGGCGAAAGTTATATGCACCCAAAAAAAGGTTAACTCTAGTTTTCGAGATATACCGTTATTTAACAAATGGAGGAGGTAAGTAAAAAATCCGAAACTCGTCAACAAAATTATCTTTCAGAAACACTAATTATTTTTTTAATCCGATTAGTCGTTTTGGAAATAAATTTTTTGTTTGGAAAATTTTTTTTTCGAAAAATCACAAACAAAATAAAAAAATATATTTTTTTTGCAAACGAAAAATAATAACAAGTTTTCCTAAAAGATAATTTTGTTTTGGAATTTCAATTTTTTGACTAAGTTCAAAAAAATAAATAGTTTTTGAGTTACTCGAAGATTTATAGCGCAACCTCCTCCATTTTTTCATAACGCTATATCTCGAAAACTAAAGCTAACCTAAAAACGGTTATCACCATTAAATACTCGATTTATCTTTACCCACTAGGTCTCCCTTTTGTAGGTGAAAAAAAGTTGTCAAAATTGAGCACAGTGTAATTAACAATTCCGAATTCCCACCACTTTTACTAGCCACTGTAAAAATATTTTCAAACGCAAAAAACCACTGAATAAAATTCAAAACATTTTGTATCGAAAAACATTCAGTTAATAAATTTTGCTCCTAAACACAACAAGAGCAAACGGAAGAATTCAAATTGGAGGCTATAGTCGAATTTTTCGGTTACATAAAAATCAAAAAAAGGCGAAAAAATTAATGAAAATTTGAACAAAAAAAAGATTAAAATATTTTAAGAAATTTCTATTTTAAGTTAATTATAGTTAAAATAATTATAATTGTTTAAACTAAAAGGAAAATGAGTAATTTAAGAATAAATGAAATAAAAGATGGTGCTAGTGAAAATTGTAAGTTGAAAAAAAAGAAAAGTTTTGAACTCAAATGGGAAAGATATAAGGAATTGTGTAAAAGTTTTGAAAAATTTATATAAAAGAAAAATATTTCAAAAATGTTTAGAATCAATATTTATCTAAAAGTGCATTAAATTTTATTTAAAAAAATACTTTCTTAACATCTAACAATTTCAAAAATATCCCAACAATTAAACTGATACTTCTGCTACCCCATAATTAAGAGACCGACCAATTTATTAGTTTCAAACACATACAAATTTCTATAAATCACGTTTTTTTTTTTGTTTTGAAAAATACCAAAATAATTCAATAATTAACTTAACAACAAATTGTGAGCATTTCAATTGAAATTGTCAATCAATTATTTCGTTCTATTAATGAAATCGTTCTTCATTCGGTTAGAGAAAAATGCGTTTAATTGCTTATGTTGAGGCAATTTGTGAAAAGATAATTTATTTTAATTTATCAAAACGAAAAAATAAACAAATAAGTAAGAAATATTTAAATAAAACAAGAGAACAAGTTTTGGGTGATTTTCCAATTTTCGTTGTTGTTGGTCAACACATTTTTAAAGGAGCAATAACGACTTTGAAAGGCGGTATTGTGGTAATTCTAGTGTTTCAAACGTGGTATTATATCTGTATCTTCTAAACTGTAAGTCTGATTGCATCAGTATGTATGAGATAATTGTTAAAGAGGTCCCAAGCTTTCTGAACCTTGGATTTATAATTACCCTGTGTTTTCACAGGATGAATTTTTGGACGTTAAAGTAAACATAACCAAAAAGAAAAATAGCCTTTGAACCCTATATCTCTTTCATTTATTGCTCAATATGATTGATTTTTTACTTTTTGGAACGAGCTCGAAAAAACTAAGAAAAAATACGTTTACTTCACTTTTATCTATTATGGATTTTAAGTTATTTAATTTAAAAAATAAAAAACTCAGTTTTCTCTTCGACTTTTTTTAGTTTTCGACCCATTGTGCATTCGATATTAAATCCTTAATTTTTTAAAAAAACACTGACATATAGCCAAAAGTTTAGGAAATAAAACTGTGAAAACAGTTTTTAAATATCTAGAACCGTTTTGTGTTGAGAAATTTTAAAAGTCAAATATTTTTCGCTGATCCGAAAAATTGTATTTTTAAAATAATCGTTTTTTCCCATTTTACTAAGATTTTTTTTTATTAGAAGTTAATGTTTTATTATATATTTGTAGAGAATGGGGTTCTAGGATGTTTCAAATCCAAATTTTAAGTTAAAACAAGTAAGAAAGAGGTATAGTCGGTAAAGCCCGACCATACGATTCCCTTCACCACTAAGATCAAAGGTGTTCTTTTTCCTGTATAAAGACAAGCAATTGCTAAATTTTCCCATCATTTAAGCTGTTTCCGTCATTTGGACTTATATGAGAGCTAGGGTCAAATGTGGACCGATTATCTCGAAATTTTTACATTTGTTACATTTATTTATTAATGTAACAGACAAATTTATTGATAAAAAGCCAAAAACTGTTTGCAGAGAAACCAAAATTCCTCGATGCGTTTCGATGGTTGGTTAGGCCATCTCTTCAGGAGGATTATCCCCAACTAAGACAGATCGAAAACCTCGCATTATTACTTATTTTACAAACAAAACCTTTAAGAATTATGTTCATAAACCATAAGTAAAAGCGTAGCCAACGACTGCAGCAAGAATGTGGGAAGTGAAGGAAGATGAAAACTGAAAATTGTTTGTGTTTTGAACATAATTCTTAAGGGTTTTGTTTGTAAAATAAGTAATAATGCGAGGTTTTCGATCTGTCTAAATTGAGGATAATCCTCCTAAAGAGATGGCCTAACCAACCATCAAAACGCGTCGAGGAATTTTTCAATATTTTTCAATAGACATTACATTTTTCAATAGAAAAAATTTTTGAAAATCCTTTTTAAGAAAATTTTTTTATCAAAAATTTTTCTATAGAAAATTTTTTATCAAAAATTTTTTCTATAGAAAATTTTTTATCAAAAATTTTTCTATAGAAAATTTTTTATCAAAAATTTTTCTATAGAAAATTTTTTATTAAAAATATTTCTATAGAAAATTTTTTATCAAAAATTTTTCTATAGAAAATTTTTTATCAAAAATTTTTCTATAGAAAATTTTTTATCAAAAATTTTTCTATAGAAAATTTTTTATCAAAAATTTTTCTATAGAAAATTTTTTATCAAAAATTTTTCTATAGAAAATTTTTTAACAAAAATTTTTCTATAGAAAATTTTTTATCAAAAATTTTTGATAAACCTTTTTAAGAAAAATTTTCATCAAATATTTTTCTATAGAAATTTTTTTATAGAAACTTTTTTTATAGAAAATTTTTTTATCTCACATATTTTTAAAAAATTTTTTTACCAAAAATTTTTCTATAGATTTTTTATCAAAAATTTTTCAATAGAAAAAATTTTAGATAAACCTTTTTAAGAAAATTTTTTATCAAATATTTTTAAAATTTTTTATCAAATATTTTTCTACAAAAATTTTTTTATAAAAAATTTTTCTATAGAAAATTTTTTTATCAAAAATTTTTCTATAGAAAATTTGATCAAAAATTTTTCTATAGAAAATTTTTTTATCAAAAATTTTTCTATAGAAAATTTTTTTATCAAAAATTTTTGATAAACCTTTTTAAGAAAAATGTTCATCAAATATTTTTCTATAGAAATTTTTTTATAGAAACTTTTTTTATAGAAAATTTTTTTATCAAACATTTTTATAAAAAAAAAATTTTTATCAAAAATTTTTCTATAGAAAACATTTTTATCAAAAATTTTTCAATAGAAAAAATTTTTGATAAACCTTTTTAAGAAAATTTTTTATCAAATATTTTTCTACAAAAATTTGTTTATAAAAAATTTTTCTATAGAAAATTTTTTATCAAAAATTTTTCTATAGAAAATTTGATCAAAAATTTTTCCATAGATAATTTTTTTATCATAAATTTTTGATAAACCTTTTTAAGAAAAATGTTCATCAATTATTTTTCTACAGAAATTTTTTTATAGAAACTTTTTTTATAGAAAATTTTTTTATCAAACATTTTTATAAAAAAATTTTTTATCAAAAATTTTTCTATAGAAAACATTTTTATCAAAAATTTTTCAATAGAAAAAATTTTTGATAATAGAACAAATTTTTGATAATAGAACAAATTTTTGATAAACATTTTTAAGAAAATTTTTTATCACATATTTTTCTACAAAAATTTTTTTATAAAAAATTTTTCTATAGAAAATTTTTTTATCAAAAGAAAATTTTATAAAAAATTTTTCTATAGAAAATTTTTTTATCAAAAATTTTTCTATAGAAAATTTTATCAAAAATTCTTCTATAGAAGATTTTATCAAAAATTTTTCTATAGAAAATTTTATCAAAAATTCTTCTATAGAAGATTTTATCAAAAATTTTTCTATAGAAAATTTTATCAAAAATTTTTCTATAGAAAATTTTATCAAAAATTTTTCTATAGAAAATTTTATCAAAAATTTTCCTGTAAAAAATTTTATCAAAAATTTTCCTGTAAAAAATTTTATCAAAAATTTTCCTGTAGAAAATTTTATCAAAAATTTTTCTATAGAAAATTTTTTATCAAAAATTCTTCTATAGAAAATTTTTTATCAAAAATTCTTCTATAGA
Organism: Stomorhina lunata; assembly: GCA_933228675.1. Classification (NCBI taxonomy): domain Eukaryota; kingdom Metazoa; phylum Arthropoda; class Insecta; order Diptera; family Rhiniidae; genus Stomorhina; species Stomorhina lunata. Next base: position 46,115,573 of record OW121743.1, on the reverse strand, counting down.
AAATTTTTTATCAAAAATTTTTCTATAGAAAATTTTATCAAAAATTTTTCTATAGAAAATTTTATCAAAAATTTTTCTAAAGAAAATTTTATAAAAAATTTTTCTATAGAAAATTTTTTTATCAAAAATTTTTCTATAGAAAATTTTATCAAAAATTTTTCTATAAAAAATTTTATCAAAAATTTTTCTATAGAAAATTTTATTAAAATTTTTTCTTTAGAAAATTTTTTTATCAAAAATTTTTCTATAGAAATTTTTATCAAAAATATTTCTATAGAAAATTTTATCAAAAATTTTTCTATAGAATATTTTATCAAAAATTTTTCTATACAAAATTTTATTAAAATTTTTTCTTTAGAAAATTTTTTTATCAAAAATTTTTCTATAGACAATTTTTTATCATTCAAATTCCAATTGAATGATTTTAATACTTATTTTCACGAGTTTTATTAATGATCGTGGTATTTACGAAAGTTACCAAAATTCTTCGGCTTCTGGCGGTATGGGCTGCCTACGCCTGATCATAAATAATATAAGGAATACAAACAAGTAAACACACAATGTAATTAATGTCTTTTTCGAAACTTACCTTTATCTAAGCCCCAACTAATAATACCTCACATTTTTGGGTAGCTCTCCCCCTACAACCAAATTTCTCTACCCTCGTTTTTCGCTCTTAATCTCAATAGACTCTTTCTCTTTTTGTGTTGAAACATTCACGTGCTGCTAAAAACTTGTGCCTTGATATTGAAATTATTCAAATATCAGACAATGAACCAAAAGAATACAATCTTTTACAAATGGGCCTTCGAAACGGTTTTGGATTTTTAACTGATTTGTGGCTTGATAGTAATTAATTGATTTTATATATGTACATACATATGTTTGTTTTTTTTTTTGCAATAATAAAAGGCGACATAAATTGTAAATTGATAAAGACAAAAACAAAAAAATAAATAAATATTGAAATAAAAGAGAGACATATCAAAACAAAACATAAAAAATCGTCATGGCAACTGGTTGTTTTTTGGGTGGTTTTAGTTTGTGAGATACATAAATTTGTAACTACCCAGCAGTTCCAAATTCAAAGACCGTCTTTAATATCTATGAAATAACTAGCAATTTTAATATATTTTTGTAATTGAAGGGGTTTGATAATAAATTTTTTCATAGCCAAGAGAAAACTCCCACCTATAACAAGCACGTGCTAAAATCGCGTTTTATTTATTTGGAACTGTTGGTTAAATATTGTGTAAATATATATTTTTATGTGATTATTTGCTAAAATAATTTACGTATTATTATTTATTTACCGATACCAAAAAATTGACAAAATTACCATTAAATGACTGTATTTATGCGTATAAATGAACCCATTTCCCCGAAACTGTTATAAGTTAAGTTATTTGAAATAATTGGTAATTTGTCAAAAATGATTAATATTGAATTTTAGTTTTGTTTCAAGCAGAGACCGAATATTGTTTTATTTTTTAAATCAATCAAGTATAAATATCATTGCCGATGAAAATTTATTTTAATTTCGATCGATGAATAAAAATGGGGGATTTATATTTGAAATATAAATATCCCTCATGATGAAAATTTTAAATATCTTGAACGATAAATATCCGAACAGAAAAATATTTTATTGATTGTTTTATTTTTGAACTTCTGTTTTGACTTTGAAAAATAAAATATTTTTGAAATTATAAAACTTTTAACAATGAATGCATGAATATGTTTCCAATTAATTGCAATGTTTTAGGACATCGAAGTTAAACCTAATAGCCCTAATGGAACTATTGCTGGTTTATTTGACTAGCAAAACTATTTCAAAATAAAATTTGCAACAATAATTGAATTTATTGTTATTTAAACGTCCTAAAGACTTTTTATACCAGGACAAATCTTCTTCTTCTGTCATTCTTGTCTCCCAGTGGAGCATAGGGAATGGAAGGATGCAGAATTGCCTGGCGTCTCTAGCTACCAGGTAAGAACTGTATCCAATTCCCACTCTAACCTTCTCGTGGTACATCCTGGAAACCTTAGCAACCTAGTTTTAGATGCGATAAACAACCAGTGTGGGATTCTAGGGCAGGGCTAATATAAAAGGGAGTTATCTTAGAACCATTCCAACGTATATGGTCTAAGGGTCTAAGACAATTGTACTTCGTAAAGTACGAAAATGCAGCGTCTCACAGTGGTTTACGGACGCTTTTTTTTGGAAATAATTCTGTAACTTTTGAACTACTAAAGATATTTGAATGAAATTTGGCATGGTGATAGTCAAGGAGTATTCGAGTTGGTTTTCAAAAGCACTGGCCCATGAGGGGTCGGGAGAGTGACTGATGTACCTTCAAAGTTGGTCACCTCGGGTGTTCGACTTTTTTAAAAATTCGCCAAAAATCCATTTATGAATGGATTGAAAAGAAATTTTAAACTTAAGTTCTCCTTCAGAAGGTCTACTAAAAATACGCTTACATGTGTAGGTTATCTCCTTTGGGTTTCGAGATATTTGGATAAACAGGAATTTTTGGGTTGATTTTTTACCTATTTTTTTAAGCTTTTTTTGATCTGGTGGACGCATCTGAAGATCAAAAATTTTTTAAGAATATTCGTTAAAATTGTAACAAAATTCTAAATAATTTTTGTGCAAGTTGGTTATAGATATCTTCTTTCGTTTAAAAGTTAAAAATATTCAAAGTTGAAACTTAAAAAAAATTTTGCTTTTTTTTGAGTTTTTCCCTAAAAGATAGCTATATTTTTTCACTAATAAAAAAATATTTTCTTAAGAAACATAAAAATATTTTTAAAGTTTTTCAAAGAAAACATAATGAGAATGCGTATAAAACAAATTTCTTGCTAATTGGACTTTTGGTCCTCGCACGTGCCCTCTCCAAAAAATGCCAATTTTTAAAAAAAAATTTCGGTTTAAATAAAAATTTTTCAAAAGGCAAAGCACCGATTTGAAAAAAATAATAATGTCCGTATTTTCTAATATATCTGTTATTGATTGGAAAAGTTTTTTCTGAAACGAGCTGCAAATAGAGTCAGTGTTGCCATTTTTGTAAAAAAACTCATTTTTTGAAACCCTTTTTTCCCGAGTTGGGAATTGGGGAATTTTTTAGTTAAAATTGGGAATTTTTTTAGTCTATTGCTTTTAGATCTTATTGGTCTACATGACTACAAATTTTCATTGAGATATCTTCATCCATGTCATTTCTACAAAACATCAAAAATTGAAATTATTTTCCTTCTAAAAGTAGAAAAATAATATTTTTTTGTTTTACGATACAAAGTGTAAAAATATTAACTCACTAAAAAAAGATTTTTAATTGGTGTTCATCTACTGGACTTTCCCGATCCAATGATACTAAACACATGTATCAAGCTTCAATACATAGCCTTTAAAAGCTCTGAGAACTTTGCCTCCCATATCATTTTTAAGCTAAATATTTTAGTATTGGAGAGTAATGTGTGCAAATAACGTTAATGGTGCACAGTGGTATTAACTCTGCAATTTCTAAACTACTAGACGGATTTTGACAAAATTTGGAACGTCAATAGAAGAGGTGTGAGGCTTTTAGATCAATGTTTAAGAACGTATTTGTCGGTAGCACAGTGGGCTCTACAGTGGGCTAAAGTTGCCTACCTCGGGTATATAAAACATTTGAGGGCGTATAACTTTCCTCAATTGGGTCCGATCTAAAAGATTTTTACGTTTTCGAAAACTTCTTAAAAAAATTAAGAAAAAAACATGCTTACTTTACTACCTTATCTCTTATAGTTTAAGAGATATTTGAATCCAATTTTTTTTTTGCTTTTTATGGTATATCTTCTGGCCTTTTTTGGCCTATTTATTTTTTCTTGTACTACGTTAAATTTAAAAAAAAATACTGCAAGATTGCTGATAAATTTCTAAATGAACTGGAAGAAACAAGTTCTTTATTATGTAAACTTAATAACACAGAAAAATTCTTCAAAGTTTGTGTGCCGAAAAAAGCCTGAAAAATTATTTTTTTTTTTCAAAAAAAGTAATATTATTTTTTCAATATTTTTGAAAAATTTTTTCAAAAGACTCAATTCGTTTTTTACATTTTCTAAAAGGCTGGACTTGAGGGATCAGTATAAACTATATTTCTAAAGATTTTGGACATGCACCCTACAACCAGCGGTAGTCGAAAATCAGCCATTTTTTAACAAAACTTGTGTTTTTTTGTGACTGTAAAAAAATTGTTTATTTTATCTCAAAACTTTTTTTTAACAAAATTGTATTAAGTATAATGTTTTTAATATCAGTGCAAAAATCTGATAGAGCCCGGCTATTAATCGGGTCACACGGGCCGCTTTTCTAAAAAAAACTCAAATTTGCGAAAAGCATACTCTTCTGTATTCAAAAATTTTCTTTACATTTCAGAACTTGTTCCGAAATTTATATTTCTGATTTTCGCACATACAGGTCCATACTATGTACAAAAATTGTCGCAATACCTTGTTTAGTTTTAGAGATTTTTTTTACTAAAATTTTATGGAGTCGAATATCTCTTAAACTATAAGAGATGAGGTAGTAAAGTAAGCATGTTTTTTTCTTAATTTTTTTAAGAAGTTTTCGAAAACTTAAAAATCTTTTAGATCGGACCCAATTGAGGAAAGTTATACGCCACCAAATGTTTTATATACCCGAGGTAGGCAACTTTGGCCCACTGTAGAGCCCACTGTGCTACCGACAAATACGTTCTTAAACATTGATCTAAAAGCCTCACACCTCTTCTATTGACGTTCCAAATTTTGTCCAAATCCGTCTACTAGTTTAGAAATTGCAGAGTTAATACCACTGTGCACCATTAACTTTATTTGCACACATTACTCTCCAATACTCCAATATTTAGCTTAAAAATGCTATGGGAGGCAAAGTTTTCAGAGCTTTTAAAGGCTATGTATTGAAGCTTGATACATGTGTTTAGTATCATTGGATCGGGAAAGTCCAGTAGATGAACACCAATTAAAAATCTTTTTTTAGTGAGTTAATATTTTTACACTTTGTATCGTAAAACAAAAAAATATTATTTTTCTACTTTTAGAAGGAAAATAATTTCAATTTTTGATGTTTTGTAGAAATGACATGGATGAAGATATCTCAATGAAAATTTGTAGTCATGTAGACCAATAAGATCTAAAAGCAATAGACTAAAAAAATTCCCAATTTTAACTAAAAAATTCCCCAATTCCCAACTCGGGAAAAAAGGGTTTCAAAAAATGAGTTTTTTTACAAAAATGGCAACACTGACTCTATTTGCAGCTCGTTTCAGAAAAAACTTTTCCAATCAATAACAGATATATTAGAAAATGCGGACATTATTATTTTTTTCAAATCGGTGCTTTGCCTTTTGAAAAATTTTTATTTAAACCGAAATTTTTTTTTAAAAATTGGCATTTTTTGGAGAGGGCACGTGCGAGGACCAAAAGTCCAATTAGCAAGAAATTTGTTTTATACGCATTCTCATTATGTTTTCTTTGAAAAACTTTAAAAATATTTTTATGTTTCTTAAGAAAATATTTTTTTATTAGTGAAAAAATATAGCTATCTTTTAGGGAAAAACTCAAAAAAAAGCGAAATTTTTTTAAGTTTCAACTTTGAATATTTTTAACTTTTAAACGAAAGAAGATATCTATAACCAACTTGCACAAAAATTATTTAGAATTTTGTTACAATTTTAACGAATATTCTTAAAAAATTTTTGATCTTCAGATGCGTCCACCAGATCAAAAAAAGCTTAAAAAAATAGGTAAAAAATCAAACCAAAAATTCCTTTTCATCCAAATATCTCGAAACCCAAAGGAGATAACCTACACATGTAAGCGTATTTTTAGTAGACCTTCTGAAGGAGAACTTAAGTTTAAAATTTCTTTTCAATCCATTCATAAATGGATTTTTGGCGAATTTTTAAAAAAGTCGAACACCCGAGGTGACCAACTTTGAAGGTACATCAGTCACTCTCCCGACCCCTCATGGGCCAGTGCTTTTGAAAACCAACTCGAATACTCCTTGACTATCACCATGCCAAATTTCATTCAAATATCTTTAGTAGTTCAAAAGTTACAGAATTATTTCCAAAAAAAAGCGTCCGTAAACCACTGTGCGTCTGTTCACCATGTTAGTTGCGGCTGCAAGCGGGCCTCAGTCTCGGATCGAGTGGCTCGCTATACAAACGTGGCTTGTGTCTTTGGACCCATCACCCACCGACTTAGCACTCACGATGTTTTAAGCATGGAAAGAAACAATATTACAGAATATACTACTCCAAGGGGTAATCATGCAAGAAATCCCCCTGCTATGGCAGTTGGCGCAAGGATTTTGGAGTTTCCTAATCTATGCAAGAACATTATGATGAATGAAACCAGGACAAATACAGAAATAAAATTTGAATATTTTCTATCAAATTTTTTTTTCATCGGATGAAAAAAGATGAACATAATTTTGAACTGATAAATATCCCAAACGATTTTTTTATTTTTTATTTTCATCGGATTGAAAAACGATACAAAATTTTTTGAACAATTAAAAATCTTTGGGGATATTTATTATTTTTTAAACCTCAATGATTGTTTTTGTATGGATTAAAATATGAAAATATTGTTTTAAAAGTATTAATATTCGGTCTCTGGTTTCAAGGTACCGATTAGTTCCAGTAATTAACTTAATATTTAATAATTTTCTATAATGATATAATTTACTAAAAATTAAAAAAAAAAACAAGTAAGAAAAGCTATAGTCGGTCAAGCCCGACTATATAATACCCTTCATTACTAAGGTCAAATATGGACCAACAATTAAACAAGTTTTCCTTAAGTCTTAGAGACATACATAAATATACTATGTGCTATTTTTTAAAAATTTCGAGATTTATATCATTTCCGGCTAAGGGCCTGATATGGGAGCTAGGGTCAATTGTGGACCGATTGTAACAAAATTTTGTTTATTAGTTTATATTTACAAAATATTTATCTGTGTAAAATTTAAGTAATCAAATGCATTTATCTTTAGAGTTATTAACGTTTTTGTGCTTTAATGTGTATATAAAGGTCTTTTGAGAATGTGTCTTGTATGGGAGGTATGGTCAAATATGGGCCGATTTCTACAAAATTAGGAACACTGATTAAGGTTATGATAAGTAATACTTGTGCTAAATATTATTAAAATACAACTAAATTTGTGGCTGTAAAGGACCAAAAACTCTATTCCGGGAAGGCATTCCTATGGGAGGTACCCGAAATAGTAATCCGATTTCGCCCAAAAAGTATAGGGATCGTCCTTGGACGAATCTGTGCCAATCTGTGAATCTGTGCCAAATTTCATCTGTGAATCTGTGCCAAATTTCATCAAATTATCTTTAAAGTTACGACCTGTAGAGTGATAACAAGCTTACATGGATAACCGGCCAGCCAGCCAGCCAGCCGGACGGACATCGTTAAAACAACTCAGGGAGTAATTCTAAGTCGATTGGTATACTAAAAGGTATGTCTCAGACCAATATTTCTATGCGTTACAAACATCAGCACAAACCCAATATACCCTTTCCATCTATGGTGGTGAAGGGTATAACTAAAGTTATAAAAAAGCACTAACGAAATTTCTCATATCATACAATTGGACCGAATATACAGAATGGGCATAATTGAGGTGAGGAAGTAATTTGGCAGCCAAATAATGAAATGATAACAGATTTTCTGACATAATTGCCCTTCGGCCAACAAAATAGCCTTGCCAGTCAGTTATTGTATGAAAAACTACCCGCTCTCGTAATTTCATTATTATACCCACCATCAAAAAAAATGGGGGTTATATTGAGCTTGTCAATCCGTTAACAATAACTACATAACGTTCTGTTCCGTTTGTCTTACTTCACCAACTTTCTGATGTTATAATTCTGCCGGATGATCAATGATGAGAACTATGGATCTCATCACGCTCCTATTCTGTTAACCTTGCTGTAAAAATTATAGCATTCTCAGATTATGTGGCGTTAGCAGATAGGGGGAAGTTTCCAAGTTGACTTCAGAATATCCTTTGGGTGTTCTTTTGCAGTAAATCAATCAGATTGTGTGGCTTAGTTACATCTTTAAGAGGGCACGTTTCACTCTGTTGAAATGGTCTTGCGATAAATCTTAACAAAATTGAATTTATTCTATTCAACAAGAGGTACAAGTTTAGGTTAGATTAAAAAGGCGATGTCAAAATGAATAATGACAATAACACTCGGAGACCCTTGGGTCCATTGTGATCGCTCATTAATAGAGAAGATAGGAGAGATATAGACACTAAAAGAATAGGTAAGGAAATAGATAATAGTAGTAGTAGATAATGTGTTACTATAGAAAGATAGGAGCTTTTCTAAGCCAGTTTACACTGCTAGATATCCTGAAGTTCCTCTACCTAGAAATTTAAGTCTCTGATTCTGAAGCATAGAACAGTGACAAAGGATATGCTCAACCGGATGAATCCTCGTCTGAACACAGCCTGAAGATGACCTGAATTGTTCCATCCTACATGATGCATTTCCTTAGACTAGTTCTACTAAGACCTATCAAAAACTTGGATCTGCCTTTATTAAGCTGGGCCAAATAGCCCTAGATATTCTACAGGCCACCATCCTACGCCAGTTAACTGTTGTTTTCTCGTTGATCCAAGACTTAGTACTCATGTAGAAGTGATACATAGACGGAGATATCTCTTTCATCGAGTGTTCAAAATGGGGACACAATTTCGCTCCCAGAAAAAAGAAACTACTGGTCGAAAATACTTCTCTAAATTCTTTGAATGTGTTAAAGCTATAGTCACTTGCAAACTCCTACTACTAGAGGGAGCATGTAAAATGACAGTTGTGTCCAATGATGTAGTCATTACACATAGTTCCTTTTACGTATGAGATAATAACACAACGAGATAATTACACAATTTTTTTCGAAAATTCTCAAAGCCATGCAACGAATGTCAGCGGTGAAAATTATCGGCGAATGATTTCGGAAACCTCTGAGCTCATCCATCATACTTTTTACATACGTAGTTTTAACAGGATGGGACGGCTACACACACAACCAGGGCTTCGATAAATTTGCTTCGGGTAAATTTTTCCCGAAAACTGTTCAGTCACTTTGGGGAAATCCCACTGTCATCGAGGTCGCCCGATCCTATTAATTATACCCTTTACTACCATAGGTGGAAACGCTATTATAAGTTTGTGCTGATATATGTAACGCATAGAAATATATGTTTTAGACACACCTTTAGGTATACCAATGGGCTTAGAATCACTTTCTGAGTCGATTTAGCGATGTCAGTCCGTCCGTCTGCATGTAAACCATGTAATAAAAGTACAGGTCGCAATTCTAAAAATAATTTGATGAAATTTGGCACAGATCATTGATAGTGGGACCATGGCTATTGAAATTCGTCAAAATCGGTCCATTATTTATGGTACTTCCCATAGGTTTCACTTCCCGGAATTGATATTTTGGCCACAAATATCAATATTTTTTTTTATAAAATTTAAAACAAATACTGATTATGTAAACCAAAATCGCTGCACCAAATTTCGTTGAAATCGGTCCACATTTGACCATAGCTCCCATACAAACTCCTCTATCAGAATCTGAAGATAATGAGAATTTTGAGTTTATTTTGTGCATACATAATTCTTGTAAAAACTGTAATCAATTTGTCAAATTTCGAGATAATCGGTTCACATTTGTCTCTAGCTCTCATATAAGTCCAAATGACGGAAACAGCTTAAATATATAAGTTTTGACAAAATGTTTGTACTCGTATGATGGCAAAATTTAGCAAATATTTGTCTTTATATTTACAGGAAAAATAACACCTTTGACCTCAGTGGTGAAGGGTATCGTATGGTCGGGCTTGACCGACTATAGCACTTTCTTACTTGTTTTTTAATGTGGCTACCTCAAAGACATTGCCAATCCCTAATTATAATGACAATACTTAATATCTTGTGGCTTTAAAGGGAAATATTCGCCTAAAGTTCAGCTCAGTTGAGACAAGTTTACTGCAGCATGTGACGCAGAACACAAGGCTTCGTTTGGAACAGTGGGTTTAACTCGACGGAAGACATCTGAATCTGAAAAAAACGCATTTTCATTTTAACGTTCATGCTCTTAATAATATTTTGTGTCAATTATAACGTTTATTTGAATATATGACCCGGTCTATGAAAAGGTGACAAAATTTCGAAAAATTAGCAAAAAAATTCGAAAAATTAGCTACTTTTTCGAAATTTTGTTTTTGAGTTATAAGCCTTTTCATAGACCGGGTCACATATAAAATTACTTTCATAATTTAGCAAAGACCGGTAGATTTTGGGTAACTTTGGACTAGTTTGGGCAGTTTTGTTAACTATTATGAATTCTCCTAAACATATTCGTTCAAAACAATTAAATTTTGTGTGTCATTTTAATAAAAAACTAAAGTTATTAGGATTTAAGTGCAAAAATTAACACCTAATTTAAATCAAATTCGGGTTTTTAAATGTTTTACATAGAAATTTGGCAAAGTTATGTTTTAATTTATCTAAACATTGTGAAATACTTTTAAGTTAAAAACTATAGATATAATAATTAGTCACAATTTCCAGTTACTAAAATTTTATTCATTCACCATTTTTGTAATCCACTTCCCCAATGTGCTATATAAACACCGAAGAAGTGCTTCTAATGAAAATCGGTTAACCGAAGGAAGATAAGCACTTGAACATTTCTTTGGTTAACCGATTTTCATAATTCCGATATTTGGATTAAATAATATTCTAAATCTTAAATTTGTATCTACAATTAAACTGTTAACTCTATTAATACATACTAAAATATCATAAAATTTTCTTTCGAATGCAATTAAAACTACAAATAATTATCCTCATTATTTTATTAATATTTGTCATGCAATTTCATACTATAATTGTTTCTATTATTTGTTTTATTCCAGTACTTCCAAACAATAAATCTCAGGATTCAAATCACATAACAAATGGTAAAGTGAAAGATTTTGAAGAGGCGATACCATTTTCTGAGGCCTTAGAAAAAACCAGTAAGTTCTGACTACAAAACAATAAGTAATTCAAATATAATTACTTCCTGAATTACACTTCAAAGCTGTTATTAAACTTGAATTACACTTACTTTTGCAAAGCATTCTCAAGCTTACTTTCAATACTTTTTCTTCTTCTTACAGAATTCGGTTTATTCAACTATTTCCTTATAATCGTCTCGGGCATAGTTCTTGCCAATGTTTTGCTCGAAACCTCAGCGGTGGCCTTTTATATGCCAGTGGCCCATTGTGATCTACAATTGACCAATTATCGCAAGGGTCTCTTGAGTGCCAGCGGTTATGTGGGCATGATTGTAAGTTCTCATTTGTGGGGATTTCTGGCCGATACTAAAGGCCGAAGACGTGTCATTAGACCCACACTGATAATGGGTTTTGTGGTGACCCTGTTTTCGAGTTTTGCCACCAACTATTGGATAATGTTGGCCTTACGGTTTATTAACGGAATATTGTAAGTATATTGGGCAAGTTGAGCAGAGTGATTTTAGATTAATATAACTCAGCACCTCAAAATTAAGGGACCCTCTACAATACCGGTGAAATAACAACATCGTTAAAACCGTGAACTGGCTTTTGGATGTACCAAAAGCGGCTGTTACCCTCGAACCAAAACAAGCTTATGTTAAAATCAGTAGTTGTTTCACCAGTATTGGCGACGGTCCTTAAATTTGGAACTGTAATAGCTTAAAAATTTCGTAATAATGCTGTAGTAGACTACGCGACTCTTGTATTTAGGGTCTTGTTACTGAGGACAATTTCACAGAACTGAACCAAAAACAGCATATGTAGAAATCGTTTGTCATTCTACAACGGTTTAGTACTTGCTTAAATAAGTATTAACATGTTGTCGTGGTCGGCTCTGATCTTATAACAAACTAAATTTAAGAACTTTTTCACAAAACTGAACCAGAACCGAAAAATTCTGAACAAAAATCGTAAAATTCTTAACTAGAAACGAAGAATTCTGAACTAGAACCAAAGAACTTTGAACTAGAACCTACGAATTATGAACAAGAACCCAAGAATTCTGAACTATAACCAAAGAATTCTGATCTAGAACTGAAGAATTCTGAACTAAAACCGAAGAATTCTGAACTAGAATCGAAGAATTCTCAACTATAATCGAATAATTCTTAACTAGAACTAAAGAATTATGAAATAGAACCGAAGAATTCCGAACTAGAACCGAAGAACTTTGAACTATAACCGAAAAATTGTAAACTAGAACCGAATAATTCTGAACTAGAACTGAAGAATTCTGAACTAGAACTGAAGAATTTTTAACCAGAACCGAAAAAGTCTGAACTAGAACCGATGAATTCTCAACTTAAACCGAAGAATTCTGAACTAAAACCGAAAAATTCTGAGCCAGACCAGAAGAATTCCTAACTAGAACCGAAGAATTCTGAACTGGAATCAAATAATTCTGAACTAGAACCGATGAATTCTTAACTTAAACTGAAGAATTCTGAACTAGAATCGAATAATACTGAAGTAAAACAGAAAAATTATGAACTAGAACCGAATAATTCTGAACTAGAACCGAAGAATTCTGAACTAAAATCGAAGAATTCTTAACTAGAAACGAAAAATTCTGAACTAGAACCAATGAATTCTGAACTAGAACTGAATAATTCTAAACTAGAACCGAAGAATTTTAAACTTGAATCAAAGAATTCTGAACTAGAACGGAATAATTCTGAACTAGAACCGAAGAATTCTGAACTAGAACCGACGAATTCTGAACTAGTACCGAAGAGTTCTGAACTAGAACCGAAGAATTTTGAACTAGAACTGAAGAATTTTGTACTAGAACCGAATAATGATTAACTAGAACCGACGAATTCTGAACTAGAACCGAAGAATTATGAACTAGAACCGAATAATTCATAATTAGAACCGAAAAATTCTTAACTAGAACCGAAGAATTCTGAACTATAACCGAAGAATTCTGAACTAGAACTGAAAAATTCTGAACTAGAACCGAGTAATTATAAACTAGAACCGACGAATTCCGAACTAGAACCGAAGAATTCTGATCTAGAACGGAAGAATTATGAACTGGAAGCGAATAATTCATAATTAGAACCGAAAAATTCTTAACTAGAGCCAAAGAATTCTGAGCTAGAACCGAATAATTCCGAACTAGAATCGAAGTATTTTGAACAAGAACCTTAAAGTTCTGAACTAGAACCGAAGAATTCTCAAGTAGACCCGAAAAATTCTGAACAAGAACCGAATAATTCTGAACTAGAACCAAAGAATTCTGAACTATTACCAAAGAATTCTGAACTAGAACTGAAGAATTCTGAACTAAAACCGAATAATTCTGAACTAGAACCGAAGAATTCTCAAGTAGACCCGAAGAATTCTGAACTAGAACCGAAGAATTCTGAACTAGAACTGAAGAGTTCTGAACTAGAACCAAAGAATTCTGAACTAGAACAGAAGAATTCTGAACTAGAACCGAAGAATTCTGAACTAGAACCGAAAAATTCTGAACTAGAACCAAATAATTCTTAGTTCTTTTAACTAATTATAAAATATATTAATTACCTAAATATTTTCTTCCAGTGTCTCCGGTGCCTCTGCTACCATCTACGCCTACTGTGGTGAATTTCACATAGATCGTACACGATCAAGAGCCAATATGATCTCAGCATTTATATTTGCCTTGGGTGCCATGTTAATGCCTTTCCTCTCGTTTATGGTCATCAATCAAGATTGGCGTTGGGAACTGCCGTTTTTGGGCATTACCTATAAGCCCTGGCGTTTGTTTGTGATAGTCTGTGGCCTTCCCGGTCTTATAGCGGGTCTCTCAATGTTTTTCCTACCCGAAAGTCCAAAGTTTTTGCTATCCATGCACAGAGAGTCAGAAGCCATTGAAGTATTAAAAAAGATGTATCGAGTAAATGGAGGCAAGGAAGAACTGAAGGTATTTAAAATTGAAAATCTAAAGGGAATCTTTACTAAAATCACTCCTCCTTTTCAGATTCACCACATAATTCCTGAAGAAGAAGGTGATGAAATCTCGACCATACAAAATAAAAATATGAATTTCTTCCTTAAACTTCTGCTGACCATGTGGAATCAGACTGTACCCCTGTTCCGTCGCAAATATTTGCGCAGTACTTTAATTGTGTGCACGACACAATTTTGGCTGTATGTCATAACAAATGGCTTGTACATGTGGTTCCCGTATATTATCAATGCCATGGGAGAGTTTATGAGAAATAATCCGGAGGGCAATGAACGACTATGTCAGATTGTTTATACGAAACAGGCAAATCAGACTGAGGGAAATGTAAGTTAAAGAATTAGAAATGATAGAGAAATCATTCTGTACCTAGAGCTCAACTAGAACTAAACTAGAACTGAACTACAACTGAACCTAAACTGAATCTCGAACTAAACCTAAAACTGAACCTAGAACTTAATCTAGAACTAAACCTTGAACAGAACTATAACTAATTTAAAACTAGAACTGAACTAGAACTAAACCTATAACTGAATCAAGAACTGAACCTAGAAAATAATCTAGAAGTGAACCTTGAACTGAACCTAGAACTGAAATTAGAACTAAAATAGAACTGAACCTAGAACTGAATCTAGAACTAAACCTAGAACTGAAGCTAGAACTGAACTTGGAAATGAAGCTAGAACTGAACCTAGAACTGAATCTAGAACTAAACGTAGAACAGAAGCTAGAACTGAACCTAAAACTGAATCTAGAACTGAACCTAGAACTGAATCTAGAACTGAATTTAGAACTGAATCTAGAACTGAACCTAGAACTGAACCTAGAACTAAACCTATAACTGAACCTATAACTGAACCTAAAACTGAACCTAGAACTGAACTAGAACTGAACTAGAACTGAACTAGAACTGAACTAGAACTGAACTAGAACTGAACTAGAACTGAACTAGAACTGAACTAGAACTGAACTAGAACTGAACTAGAACTGAACAAGAACTGAACTAGGACTGAACTAGAACTGAACTAGAACTGAACTAGAACTGAACTAGAACTGAACTAGAACTGAACTAGAACTGAACTAGAACTGAACTAGAACTGAACTAGAACTGAACTAGAACTGAACTAGAACTGAACTAGAACTGAACTAGAATTGAACTAGAACTGAACTAGAACTGAACTAGAACTGAACTAGAACTGAACTAGAACTGAACTAGAACTGAACTAGAACTGAACTAGAACTGAACTAGAACTGAACTAGAACTGAACTGAACTAGAACTGAACTGGAACTGAACTAGAACTGAACTAGACCTAAACTAGAACTGAACTAGAACTGAACTAGAACTGAACTAGAACTGAACTAGAACTGAACTAGAACTGAACTGGAACTGAACTAGAACTGAACTAGAACTGAACTAGAACTGAACTAGAACTGAACTAGAACTGAACTAGAACTGAACTAGAACTGAACTAGAACTGAACTAGAACTGAACTAGAACTGAACTAGAACTGAACTAGAACTGAACTAGAACTGAACTAGAACTGAACTAGAACTGAACTAGAACTGAACTAGAACTAGAACTGAACTAGAACAAGAACTGAACTAGAACAAGAACTGAACTAGAACAAGAACTGAACTAGAACTGAACTAGAACTGAACTAGAACTGAACTAGAACTGAACTAGAACTGAACTAGAACTGAACTAGAACTGAACTAGAACTGAACTAGAACTGAACTAGAACTGAACTAGAACTGAACTAGAACTGAACTAGAACTGAACTAGAACTGAACTAGAACTGAACTAGAACTGAACTAGAACTGAACTAGAACTGAACTAGAACTGAACTAGAACTGAACTAGAACTGAACTAGAACTGAACTAGAACTGAACTAGAACTGAACTAGAACTGAACTAGAACTGAACTAGAACTGAACTAGAACTGAACTAGAACTGAACTAGAACTGAACTAGAACTGAACTAGAACTGAACTAGAACTGAACTAGAACTGAACTAGAACTGAACTAGAACTGAACTAGAACTGAACTAGAACTGAACTAGAACTGAACTAGAACTGAACTAGAACTGAACTAGAACTGAACTAGAACTGAACTAGAACTGAACTAGAACTGAACTAGAACTGAACTAGAACTGAACTAGAACTGAACTAGAACTGAACTAGAACTGAACTAGAACTGAACTAGAACTGAACTAGAACTGAACTAGAACTGAACTAGAACTGAACTAGAACTGAACTAGAACTGAACTAGAACTGAACTAGAACTGAACTAGAACTGAACTAGAACTGAACTAGAACTGAACTAGAACTGAACTAGAACTGAACTAGAACTGAACTAGAACTGAACTAGAACTGAACTAGAACTGAACTAGAACTGAACTAGAACTGAACTAGAACTGAACTAGAACTGAACTAGAACTGAACTAGAACTGAACTAGAACTGAACTAGAACTGAACTAGAACTGAACTAGAACTGAACTAGAACTGAACTAGAACTGAACTAGAACTGAACTAGAACTGAACTAGAACTGAACTAGAACTGAACTAGAACTGAACTAGAACTGAACTAGAACTGAACTAGAACTGAACTAGAACTGAACTAGAACTGAACTAGAACTGAACTAGAACTGAACTAGAACTGAACTAGAACTGAACTAGAACTGAACTAGAACTGAACTAGAACTGAACTAGAACTGAACTAGAACTGAACTAGAACTGAACTAGAACTGAACTAGAACTGAACTAGAACTGAACTAGAACTGAACTAGAACTGAACTAGAACTGAACTAGAACTGAACTAGAACTGAACTAGAACTGAACTAGAACTGAACTAGAACTGAACTAGAACTGAACTAGAACTGAACTAGAACTGAACTAGAACTGAACTAGAACTGAACTAGAACTGAACTAGAACTGAACTAGAACTGAACTAGAACTGAACTAGAACTGAACTAGAACTGAACTAGAACTGAACTAGAACTGAACTAGAACTGAACTAGAACTGAACTAGAACTGAACTAGAACTGAACTAGAACTGAACTAGAACTGAACTAGAACTGAACTAGAACTGAACTAGAACTGAACTAGAACTGAACTAGAACTGAACTAGAACTGAACTAGAACTGAACTAGAACTGAACTAGAACTGAACTAGAACTGAACTAGAACTGAACTAGAACTGAACTAGAACTGAACTAGAACTGAACTAGAACTGAACTAGAACTGAACTAGAACTGAACTAGAACTGAACTAGAACTGAACTAGAACTGAACTAGAACTGAACTAGAACTGAACTAGAACTGAACTAGAACTGAACTAGAACTGAACTAGAACTGAACTAGAACTGAACTAGAACTGAACTAGAACTGAACTAGAACTGAACTAGAACTGAACTAGAACTGAACTAGAACTGAACTAGAACTGAACTAGAATTGAACTAGAACTGAAAAATTTACGAGTATCTGTTATATTTTACGAAGTATC
Source organism: Stomorhina lunata (assembly GCA_933228675.1). Classification (NCBI taxonomy): domain Eukaryota; kingdom Metazoa; phylum Arthropoda; class Insecta; order Diptera; family Rhiniidae; genus Stomorhina; species Stomorhina lunata. The sequence goes on along the minus strand of OW121743.1, from coordinate 46,097,981 downwards.
TGTTATATTTTTTTCAGATCATTGACTGTCCCGATAAACTGGAGACCACCACATATATGTATTCATTTTTAATGGAAATTTTATATGCCTCTTCGTTTGCTGTGATAGGGGTGCTTATTAATCGCTTAGGAAAAACTTTAATATTATGTAAGTAAATATTTCTAAAAATTAAAGAAGTTATACTCCCGATCCTAATATATTTTTATTTCTTCTTCTTTCCAGTTGTTTGTATAGTATTCTTTAGCTCATGTGGTTTTGTGGCCGTTTGGCTACCTTACACTTCCGTTGCCGCTATATTTTATGTTTTACTATTTTTATCTGGTGTATCCATCAATGTTTTGGGCGGAGCTACTGTAGAACTCTTTCCCACCCAATTAAGGTAATAATCCCTATTTTTTTCTTACATTTTAAATTAATGTTAATTATACTTTCTGCTTCCAGAGCCATGGCTATGTGCGTCTCATTGATGATGGGCCGTATTGGCAGCGTTATTGGCACAAATATTGTGGGTGCCCTCTTGGCCACTTATTGTGAATTGACTTTCTATGTCTCCTGTTCGGCTATGATGTCCTGTGCTATTTTGATACTGTTTTTACCCAAACATGCCATTGGAACGAAACCTTCCAAAAATGCTGATGACATTCAAAATTCTTAATAGTTTTAAATATTTTTTATATATGTATAAGGTGCTTTCTTTCCTAAATGATACTTAATTAGTGATATTTTAAAATAGTTTAAGACATTGTTATTTTATAAGGATAATTTTTTAGTATTAGGTAGAAAAACAAATTTTAGATATTCCTATTCACAATTACTTATAGTTATACATCAAAGTACTTATATAAAATAACTATAAGAATAATAAATATTTTTAAGAAAATAATTACAATTAAAAGAGATTTTGTTAAAAACTGTTTTCATTGATAATGGGTTTGATGCCTTGGGTCTCCCTCTTTTTCTTACACCTTGTGGATTTTACATGAGAGCAATCTCATTACCATCATAAGTTTACTTCCTATCCTATGCTTGAAGTTTTTGTGTTGTTGCTACGTACCAGGTGTCACAGCCTTACAACGGGAAGGATTTTGCGCATGCTTAAAATAACCGTATTTTAGTAGATTGCAATAGCTTTGTTGATTTCCATTGCCGGTACATTAATGCAAATGCTTCTTTGGCTTTATGGAGCCGGTTGCCTATATTTATAATTGTTCTGCCAGCAATCTAGGTATTCAAAATCGACTACGGTTTCAATAGCCGAGTGATTGGGTCGTATTGGTGTTAAGGTCCTATTAAGGTCAAAAGCCCAGATAATATTGAATCGATTTTACAAGTTCCCTGGGGTCGTTTTCGAATACTTTCTTACTAGAGTATTTTCATATGTTCGCGTATTTACTATGTCGATGTCAGCGTATAACTCATACAGCTCAAGATTTATTTAATGTCGATATTCATTGTTGACGCAAACTGGTCCAAAGATTTTTCGTAGAATCTGTCTGTGCAAATGCCCATAATTCTTTATATTATCACACGGGTATATGCATTTGTAGAGCATGACTTTAGTTCTTACGGAGAGAGCTTTACTTCTTATCTGCCTGCTCAGACCAAAATAGCATCTGCTATTTTGATTTCAAAACTTATGTCGTTATTTATGTTGACGACGGTACCAAGGTAAACATATGCTTTTACAACCTCGAAGCTATGTGATTCTGGACTGTCTGCTTGTAGAACTTGAGCCATTTTACTAGATTCCTTCTCGATACTTGAAATGAAAAGGTGGAAGTCATCACGCGCAATGTGCGTCCCATGATATCAATGTCATCGGCAAACTCGAGTCTTCTTCTGTTGTCCTTGACTCCCAGACTCCCACAACCATCCTTTTATATCGAACTCTATTGCGAGATGTTAGGCATACATCATACCATGAATAGTTTGCTGCTTGTAACTCTGCATCAATTGACCTTCTCCACGTTCTAGCAGGTGCACCAATCTTGGTATTTGGCCTTCGAAGTGTGTGGCCTATCAACCGCCATCTCCCTTAACATACTTCTATAAAAGCAGGGATTTGATTTGTCGCGTTGAGCAGATCTTCTTTTCTAACTCGGTTCAGCCACCATATATTAAGGATTTGCTTTAAGCAATTGTTTGCAAAGGTTTGCAGGTGCTTATCAATGGATTTGTGCGTTTCTAAGTTTCGCAGCCGTAATACAGGATGGACTTGACATTCGAGTTGTATATTCGTAACTTGGTTGTTGTTGCTATTTGCCGAGATTTTCAAATAGCTCGGCGAATGCCGAATGCAGATTTTGCCTCATCAATATGCGATTCAATATCCTCGTCGGCGCCACCTTTTGTAGATACCAAACTACCAAGATAATTAAAGGTACCTTCACATCCAATAACCACGTTATCCACATCCATGATATATGTGGACGGGTTTGCGCCATAACTTCCAGGCTATGGCTTTGCCTTGGAAATTTTTTTCATCCCAGCTGCCCGAGATTCAACATTGATAGCACTAGTGTTTTCTTAAAGGTGACCTAAATTTTGGCTTAGAAGACATACATCATCAGCGTATTTCAAGTACTCGAGTTGTTTAGAGGGTGTCCATTGGAAAGCGTGTCTACCATTCAGTGCCGTGCGTTGTATATTGTCGATGACAAGAATAAAAAGTATTGGTGACAAGATACATCGTTGTCTTACTCCAGTAATAACTTCAAATAGATTTTGAAAATGTATCTTTATGTAGGACCCAACATTAGTTCAGAATTTTCTTTTGCATGTTACGATTTTCTAAGATTCTCCATAGATAGCTCCAATTGATACTGTCAAAGATTGACGCTAGATAAATGGGGGTGCGGAATTCATTACATTGCTCCAGTACTATTCTTACTATGTTGATTAGGTCAACTTAAGATCGATTTTCTCTGAATCCAAACTGATTTCTGGGTATTGTAGCGGAAACTTCATCGTATATTCTGTTCAAAATGACTCCTGTAGTTATTGCAGTCTTTGGAGTCACTCTTTTTTTGGTATTTTGATTAGTATACCTTCATTCCAGGAGGTTGGCAGAGCTTTTTCTTTCCATATTTTACGCACAAATGGGTGCCACAGTCTCTTCGATTCTTTAACATCACATAAAAACATCTCCGCTGAGATATTGTCATTGCCGGGGGCCTTTTTGCGCGTAAGGCTTTTAATGGTGGATTGTTTGAAATTCAATTTTATATACTGTCATGGCTGGTTTCATTATGCACTTCCGTCAGTGCTTATAATCCAATATATATATATATATATATATATATATATATATATATATATATATATATATATATATATATATAGGAACAAGGGGTACTTCTCTCAGACAATGAGCTGCATCCGATTATATTTTTAGACTCATTGAAAGGGACCTACATTTTAACGCCGGCTCCGAACGGCAAATGCATTAGTTAGAGAAGTTTTACATAGCCTAATACTCAATAACCAGTGGCTAGCTGAGTTATGAGGTGAACCGCCGCTTTTTTGAAAAGTTTTTTTTTTTTTTCAAGTGGGTCTGACCGGGGATTGAGATTGGGACCTCTGTATGCTAGGAGGATGACTAACCTGCTATACCATGGCGGTTCACATAATCCAATAGGATTGTTTAATGTTGACTGGAAGTGTTCTATGCGTCTTATTAATTGTTCATCCGGAGTTGAGAGAAGTGTACTGCTACTACTCAGGATGGGACTGTTGGTGTAGGTAGGTTTGCCTCATGTCGCCTTTACTTGCAGCTGATTCAGCTTGGCTCGCCTGTTCATATACCCATATTCTCTTGTCCCTCTTTGCAGATCTTTTCATTCTGTTGGATAGGTCACGGTATTGTATTTTGTATTTTTTAAGGTTTTACGTTCTTTAACCAGGTCCCATGTTGCTTGGATGAGCCAGACTTTCCTTTTATGGTCTTTGAAACCTAACGTTTGTTGACCAACCTCGTTGCACGTTTGAGTGACATTGATAATTATCAAATTACGAGCTCTAGTCTTAAGTTTTATTACCATTAGCCTCTCATAGATGGGATACCATGCTATCATGGCTTTAGCTATTCGTTTAGTCATCAGAAAGCCCACACCCCTATTATGCCGAACTTTTCCTTGTCCTGTCCATTTTGCTTCTTGCATCGCCAGCAAATCAATTTTATTACCCGACTTTTCACACATTAGTTGTTCTAGTTTCCCAGCTTCGTATAGCGTGCGTACGTTCCATGTCTCAAACTTTAAACATTATTTCATGCCTGTATTAGGTTTTACAGTCCGATTTCTTTGGATAGAATTAGTATCATTCATCAGGATGTTCTTGCACAGTTTAGGCACCTCTCTCGCTTGATTACCCTTTGGAGTAGTATATTCTGTAATGTTGTTTCTCACCATGTTTAAAACATCGTAAGTGCTTAGTCGATGGATGATGAGTCCAAACGTTTGTAAAGCGAGCCGCTCGATCCAAGACAGACGCCAGCTTGCAGCCGCAACTAACATGTTTAACAGACACTACAGTTTCGTACTTTGCCAAGTACTCCAAGATAACTCCCCCTCATGTTAGCCCTGACCTAGAATCCCACTCGGGTTGTTTAGCGCATCTTCAACTAGGTTGCTCAGATTTAAAGGATGTATCACGAGGACGTGTGAGCGAGAATTGAATACAGTACAGGCAACAACTGCATCTCATTTGTATCCCAGGTGTTGATCCTTAAATCATGTTCCTTTTCCGGTTGCATTAGTCGTCAATGTTTTTTATTCTTAATCTCAGCCTTTTCATAGTGATTGTTTGTTGTTTTTGATTGGGTTACTATCCCGACGTCTTAATCCATGTTTTTATCGGCTCATGTTAGCTCACTACTTCAACTGGTGTTAAGGTAGCTAGCTACCAGGTGATAAGAGGAGTTCAGTGTCCACAGTTGAGATGAGGGATAGACCAAGATAAGTCTGGGCTTTCCAAGTTAAAACCGATTAGAGCCCCTACATCACCCATATACTGATATACGGACGACTTGATCTACGCCAAAGATCAACAGCTGAAATTGTGGGAAGGCTACTACAAAAAGCTACTATCAGTCAATCCGTCTGAGTGCTGTAAAATATGTGATTGCGATCCTGAGCATCAAACAAATAACGAGTTTGATACATCAACACAAACATCTCTAGAAATAACTGCCGCAATTAAACGCCTTAAGCCTGGAAAATCTGCAGGTATGGACGGAATACCACCCGAATTATTAAAATCTGACACAATGCTATCCACAAAGCTTTTAAAGCCGTTGATAACAAAATACGGGTCTGGCGAAAGACTCCCAAATGTCATAAAAGAAGGTCTAATTATAAAAATCCCAAAAAAAGGAAATTTGCATGACTGCTCAAACTGGAGGGGCACCACTCTTCTTAACATGGTCAATAAAGTCATAGCTCATATTCTGCACAGTCGCATAGCATCCTTTGTCGAACCACAGTTAAGACGCGAACAAACTGGCTTTAGACGAAATAAATCATGAATTGATCACATCAATAGCCTGAGGGTTATTGTGGAACAATCGGTTGAATGGCGTTCTCCCCTTTACCTACTGTTTATTGATTTCAAACGCGCATTTGATACATTAGAGCACAGCGCTATTTGGGAAGCTTTAAGATGCAAAGGAGTACCTGAGAAGATTATACGGCTCATCAAAGAGCTCTACAATAACGCGTTCTGCTGTATTTTCCATGAAGATTGTCAGAGCCAACCAATCAGTGTGAGGGTAGGAGTCCGTCAAGGTTGTGTGCTGTCCCCATTGCTATTTAATATAGTTCTTGATGTTGTATTGAATAACTCGATGTCTGGGCAATATGGTATCTCCTGGGGTCTTCACGACAGACTAGACGACATTGATTACGCTGACGACGTTTGTCTATTCGCTCACCGATTTTCTAGCATGCAATCCAAACTTCAAGCCTTTGCCATTCGTGCTGATCTAGCTGGTCTTTAGATTATCATCAAAAAAACTAAGTCAATGCGAATAAATTCACTAAATAACACCAAATTTTATCTTGCTGGGCAACCCGTTGATGAAATCGAAACTTTCTACTACCTTGGGAGTATTATTTCAAAAAGCGGAGGCAGCAAAGAAGATATCCAAAACAGGTTATGCAAAGCAAAGCAAGCTTTTGGAATCCTAAACAAATTCTGGAGATCACAAAATATCTCAACCACCACCAAAATTAAAGTTTTTAACACCAATGTCAAAGCCGTGCTTTTATACGGCTGTGAGACTTGGAATAAATCGAGCCGTGAGATAAACAGTCTACAAGCCTTTGTTAATCGGTGCCTTAGACGTATACTCAAAATTTTCTGGCCCTGCACAATCTCTAATCAAGACACAGCTCAAGAACCTCTTCACACAAGTATACGCACTAGAAAATATAGTTGGCTAGGACACACACTAAGAAAAGCAGCCACTGATATTACTCGGCAAGCTGTCGAATATAATCCTCAAGGTTCCAGGAGGTCTGGTAGACCCGCAAATACATGGAGATGACAAACTGAGAACGTGCTGAGGGAGTTTGGTGTATCATGGAGCGAGATGAAAGCGCTGACTACTGATAAGCCTTCATGGAAAACATTTGTTAAGGCCCTATGTTCCACCAGGAATTAAAGGACTAAATATATATAATATATACAACATTAAAAAACCACGTCATGCACTTTTTTATGGGCCCCCAAAAGATTTGGGGGATTTTTTTAAGTAAAAATCTTCTTAGGTTTATTAGTGCAAACCGTTCGGAATTTTAATTTAGTCTCTGAGGCAAAGTTGTAGCTCTTGTCAAGATCAAAATCGCAAATGACAGTGCATGACGTGTTACACTAAGAATATTTAAATGCATAAGCATAATTAAGTTCTACGAAAATTTCCATGGATTAAATTCTTTTATATCTCTGCAACCAAACAGAAAAACCTGTAAATAATAACAAAAACAAACAATTTCAAAACAAAACAATAAAATTTTTAAATTACTCTTCTTATCTCTGAGTTTTTTTACTCTGTAAAAAATAAATTTAAAATCAAAAGAGAGAGAGCTTTTTTACAGACTGGTCTGAGATGTTAAAGCAGAATAAAGTTTACTTAATTCGATGAATGACAATTTTTAAATTCAAAAGTGGACTAGCAGTTGTGGGCAATACACCGGTTAGTAATTTGGGAATAAATTAAAAGTACAAATCTAATAAACTAATAAATAAATTAAAAAAAATATTAACAATTGTTATTTAAGTATTTAGGTAGTAGCTAAACAACATTTCTTCACCAAAGCAGAAAAAACGTAAAATCATGGCAACAGCAACCGGTAAAAGAGAAAAAGTTGGTATTGTGGGAAGGTAAGTGTGAAGGGGGTGAAGAAGTACCTAGTCTACAAGTAGTGCATGTGCAAGTAAATGAACCGAATAATAAAACTAAAGGTGACCTACTTAAGCACACAAATGTACAACTAACAATAATAACAAAAAACATCTGTTTAAATTTTTGTTTTTATCTTAAATAAAGTTATTTGTTTAATAATAACAAAAATTTTCCTTTCTTAGCGGTCTTATTGGTCGTTCCTGGTCCATGTTATTTGCCTCGGTGGGCTATCAGGTTACCCTTTACGACATTCTACCCGAGCAGGTGCAATTTGCCTTAAAGGAAACCGAAAAAGAATTAAAAAGTTTGGAATCCAAAGGTCTTTTGCGTGGTAAACTTAGTGCTGCCCAACAATTTGCCTGCCTCTCGGGCACCACAGACTTGAAGGAATTGGTGAAGGGTGCCATTTTCATACAAGAATGTATACCCGAACGTTTGGATATGAAGCAAAATTTGTACAAACAATTGGATCAGGTTGTAGATAATCACACCATTTTGTCCAGTTCCACCAGTACTTTCTTGCCTTCATTGTTCAGCAAAGATTTGAAGCATCAAGCTAATGTGAGTATAAATTTGATTAACGCTACGATTTATTGCCGATATCTCCATAACTATTTAAGTGATTTAAATGAGGTTTTCGTAAGCAGAATTAAGATCCATATCTGTAGGTCATAAGTATTTAGATGTTAAAAAATGTATTAAAATGTTGTGAAAAGCCTCAGGGAAACGTAGGCAAGTTAACAAGACAAATTCCTGATTAATTGAAATCTGTTGGGAACTTATAACTTGCAAACTTCTTCTGCGAGAGAGAGAGAGCTTAAAACTATGAAAACATTTATAGCGTCTGTTCAATAATGTATTCATTCTAGAGAGATTTGACTGAGTTTGGATCTAAACTTTAATTATTGCGTGTGATTTTTTCAAAACCTTTGTGTACGTAGAATATGAGTCCATAAAAAATATCATCTATAGATTTTCAATGCCCTAGATTGCAGGAGGCGACTAAGGTTGGAAGGGTTATAAAGGGTTTGTGTTGCAGTGTAACACCCGCATTTAATTGATACAGAATCACTTTCTAAGTCGGTTTAACGATTTCCATCCGTCTGGATGTGCTATTATCTGGCTAGATGTCCATGAATGCTTGTTATCAAAATACAGGTCAGGTTTAAAGATAATTTAATGGAATTTGGCCTAGACATTTATCTTGGTACTCAGAAGTAGTTGTTTTTTCCAAATCGGATCATTATTTCGGGCACCTCCCATAGAGATTTTGTCGCGGTATAGAAATTATGTTTTTACAGCCACAAATTTATTTGTTTTTGATCTGGATTTGCCATTCGACGTGGTAAAACCTCTGCTCACTGATAATGCCAGATATCCTAGGGTCATTCTGGACTCATAACTGCCATGCAGCCTAAGTATTGCCCTAGGCAATACTTAATGTTTATACTCTACAAATACTTTGTGGCTCTTCGAAATGGTCGTCAAGCCTGATGGAAGTTCCTCATAAGATGAGGTAAAACTTGTTCTCACTGATCATGTAACATCCTGGAGTCATTCTGGACTTTAAACTTACCTGGACCATCCTAAACAATTAAACTAGGTTGCCTAAAGCTGCATACTTATGCAGAAGAGGCAATACTTATGGCTTAAACCCTACAAATACTGACTGGCTCTTCGAGATGGTCGTCAAGCCTATTATAATGTAGGTTGCACTTCTGTGGTAGCCTGAACTCAATAAAGCAAATCAACGAGGTTCTTTTGTTAAAATACTTAGATCTTCCGCTCTTAGCAATACCAGTGTCAATAGGACCACACCTTCCAAGGTACTATTTGTTATGCTTAACTGACTTCCGGTCTTATTAATGCCTTAGCAAATAGCTCTTAATTCGGCAATACGGCTAAGCACTATAAGAGTATGGTGTGTTTCAACCACAGGCCATGCTAACATTCTGGCTAAAGTTTTCAGTATCCCTAAGATATTCACTTCTGCCTTTGACAAATTCTTTACTGCGATTATCTCTGGAGATCCTATTTCCTATAATGTTGAGTTTTTGGAGATATACGCCGACGGATCGAAGTTCAACAAGGGGTTGGGGGAGTGCTTATTCATTACTTTGTTTGGAAAGAAAGTCTTTTTTAAGCTTTCTGATCTGTGTAGTATTCTTCAGGCCCAGATTTCGAAATAATAGCTTAGTAAATAGCTCTTAATTCGGCCATCCGGCTAAACACAATTGGAGTATGGTCTCCATTATCCATAGGCCGTACTAACATTCTGGTGTAAGTTCTTAGTATCCCTAACAACGTGGACTGTTGCACATCAACACCTCTCTTTGACAAAATCTTTACTGGGATTATCTCTGGAGATCCATATTCTTCTGATGATGGGTTTCTGGTGGTATATGAATGAATCTAGGTTTAAGAATATGTAGATCTTCCTCATCCTATTTTAAGAGAATGAAATCTGTTTTTAGCCCCTGATCTCTGTAGTATTCTTCAAGTCGAGAAATAGGCCATAAACAAGGCAACCAAGTAAATAAGATACCACAGAATAAACGACAGAGATACTCGTTTTTCTATTGATAGTCAGGCCGCAATTCAATCTCTATATAGTGTCTTCACAACATCTGTTTCCACTCATAAATACCGGGCATCTCTTCATAAGATGGCGAGACATTTAAAGTCACAAATAAACTCATTAAAGTACTAGGCCATAACAAAGTACCTTGAAACATTACTGTCGATAAAATTGCCTATTCTGATGTTCTTCTTCGCCGGGAAGATATTGACCAATTTATTTGGTTTCCGCTGAATAAAATATGTTATGCCTATTAGTCGACGTGCTAACCAACAAAGCCACGGCACCGAAGCAAATGGAATCTTATATTACAACGACTATTTGATACATTTTCAATATTAAGGTTAAATATGTTAAGATTTCCAAAAAAAATTAGGATAGGTTAAGCAGGTGGCTCTGATGACTATGTCAGCGTCATTTGGTTTCTAAAGTGTTCTCTGCAAGGAATAGATTAGAAAAGAAATATTTCTAGACTACCAATGATAAAAGCTTATTTGAGCCAACCAATAGCTTTAATAAATGCATATGTCTATTTTGCAAACATTTATGACATTTAAAGTCACAAATAAACTCTACTACTAGGCCATAACAAAGTACCGGTAAACATTACTGTCGATAAAATTGCCTATTCTGATGTTCTTCTTCGCCGGGAAGATATTGACCAATTTATTTGGTTTCCGCTGTCGACAGCGATTTTACAACTTGATCTCAATAAACAAATGTGTCTATTTTGCGAACATTTATGTTCGATGGATCAGATAAATCATGCAGTAATCGCTGTCGACAGCAAGAACCAAATAAATTGGTCAATATCTTCCCGGCGAAGAAGAACATCAGAATAGGCAATTTTATCGACAGTAATGTTTACCGGTACTTTGTTATGGCCTAGTACCTAGATGAGTTTATTTGTGACTTTAAATGTCATAAATGTTTGCAAAATAGACATATGCATTTATTAAACCTATTGGTTGGCTCAAATAAGCCTTTATCATTGGTAGTCTAGAAATATTTCTTTTCTAATCTATTCCTTGCAGAGAACACTTTAGAAACCAAATGACGCTGACATAGTCATCAGAGCCACCTGCTTAACCTATCCTAATTTTTTTTGGAAATCTTAACATATTTAACCTTAATATTGAAAATGTATCAAATAGTCGTTGTAATATAAGATTCCATTTGCTTCGGTGCCGTGGCTTTGTTGGTTAGCACGTCGACTAATAGGCATAACATATTTTATTCAGCCTGGGTTCGATCCCCGAACTAAAAGCTCTAAATAATGCTTCTAAATAAAAACAAATGGCGCAACTTTATTGTTCTAATAATGTCTTACGTGCAATTACAGTGTTGATTAATATAAAGCTTTATCACACCTTTTTACCCCCTATCATACTATCTACTATCCTCTTTCAAAAGGGTAACCCAGTTTGTATATACTCTATATACAATTGTGTAGGTAGTATTTGCCTGTTGGTCTTGAACGACTATAGGGAGCTATTGACTATAGGGAGCTATTGACTATAGGGAGCTATTGAAAGACCATTAAGTCTTTTAATGGCCTCTGTGGATCAAAATGGACTTCATAGTCTACAAAAGTCAGATTATTTTAATGCTCAACTTATATGTTTCTTAGCTTTAAATTCGCTATATTGTACTTAGGTATAGCGGATTTTATAAAGATCGTAGACATTTTCTTATGGGGTTCATAGGGTTTTGATTGATTAATAACATCAATATAGTGTCAGAATTCTACCAAGATTGAAATAGGAAATCTTAGATATCGGGTGGTTAAATTTCAAGGGCCGATGTTGATTTTGAATAAAACACAAACTATTTAGGAAATTATTGTAATTTTATTTTATTATGATATATTGGTATTACTCAATTATGTATGGAACAAAATATCGGCCAAATGGGCGCCGCGACCACGGCGGCACACCTCCATCCGATGGTCCAAATTTTCGATGACCCTGAGGCATAATGGAGGTTCTATGCCGTTAATGTGCCGAATTATCTCATATTGACGTACACCTTTTCTTTCAAATAACCCCAAAGAAAAAAGTCCAACGGTGTCAAATCACATGATCTTGGCGACCAATTGACATCGTCATTACGTGATATAACACGGCCATTGAATTTGTTGCGCAAAAGAGCCATTGTTTCGTTAGCTGTGTTCGTTATCATCTCACGATAGCGAACACCATTCACAGTAACTGCCTGACCGGCCTCATTTTGGAAAAAATACGGCCCGATGATACCGCCAGCCCATAAACCGCACCAAACAGTCACTCTTTGTGGGTGCATTGGTTTTCCGACAATCACTCTTGGATTCTCATTCGCCCAAATGCGGCAATTCTGTTTATTGACGAATCCACTCAGGTGAAAATGTGCCTCATCACTAAAAATGATTTTCTTCGAAAATTGATCATCCACTGTTGCCATTTCTTGCCACCATTCTGCCCATTCACGACGTTTGGAATGGTCAAGAGGCTTTAGTTCTTGAGCCAATTGCACCTTGTAAACGTGTAAATGCAAGTCTTTATGCATAATGTTCATCAACGACGAGCGTGAGAGGTGCAATTGTTGGGCACGACGACGAGTTGAGCCACACAGCAGGAATATTTTCTGCAGTACGAGCTGTACGAGCATGCACTGGTGTTCTCACATCTTCTACAGACCCGGTTTGCTCGAATTTTTCCACGATTTTTGCGATTGTACGCACATTTGGACGATCAAATTGATCAAAAAAATCACGAAGTGCACGATATGCATTTTGATTTGAATGCCCATTTTCATAATAAGTCTGGATAACTTTAACAAGTTGTTGGATTGTGTATCTCTCCATGGTTCAAATTGAGCAAGTATGAAGTAGAGAAATGTCCAATAAAATTCGGAAAAAACTTAGTTTTATGAATATTGAATTTCGCTAATGATTTATACGGACATATTAAATCGTTCCATTAGAAAAGTTTCTCGTTCCAGGTTCATAGTATTAGATTCTAATACTATGAACTAATAATAATAATAATTAGAAATACATTAATGTACTTATATAATTTTGTGATTTTTCTAGGATACGAAAAAAATCTATTTATTTGTGACATAAATCATCCAAAATCTCAGAAAGTGTTGGATTAATTTATGAAACAAATTATTATATTTGTTTTTTATTTGTATTCTAGAGATTAGAGCGTTATCAGCATCAGATAATTGTCATATATTTCTTATATCGGGTGTTTTTTATTGAGGTATAGAACTTTATGTTGGCATCACTTTTTTAACAGGCGGCCATTTTGTCAGCTGTCAAGTGATTAATATTTAGTTTGGTTTGCCATTTCATCATGAACAGGTTGACAAAAGAACAACGCTTGCAAATCGTGCAAATTTATTTCGAAAATAATGGTTCAGTTCGCGAAGTTTACCGCAAGCTCCGTCCATTTTATGGTCGACATAATCTCCATCAGAGCAATTAATTCGGTTAACCATGGATCGTTTTCGCACTACGTTTACTCTATGTGATAATACGCATCCGCAGCGACGTCGAACAGTGCGCACCGAAGAAACAATTGCCGCTGTAGAGCAAAGTGTTGAAGAGGACCCGAATGAATCGAATCGCCACCGTGCACAGCAATTGGAGCTTTGTCCATCAACTTTATGGAAGATTTTGCGCAAAGATCTTGGCTTGCGACCTTACAAGATCCAACTTGTGCAAGAATTAAAGCCGCGAGACCATGCAATGCGTCGTGATTTTGGTGTATGGGCCGAAAATGAGATTGATCTCGATGCTGATTTTCATCGCAAAATTTTGTTCAGTGATGAGGCTAATTTTTGGTTGAATGGCTACGTCAACAAGCAAAATTGCCGCATTTGGAGTTAAGAGAATCCACATGAGATCCTTGAGACGCCATTACATCCACAAAAACTGACTGTTTGGTATGCTCTATGGGCTGGTGGAGTCATTGGGCCATACTTCTTCCGAAATAATGCTGGAGAGTCAGTTACCATAAATGGAGACCGGTATAGGGCCATGATAACCGACTATTTTGTTCCCCAATTGGATGGCATGAATGTGGATGAGTTGTGGTTCCAACAAGACGGCACTACATGCCACACAGCGCACGTCACAATTGATTTATTGAAGGAAACATTCGATGAGCGCATAATTTCGCGGAATGGACCTGTCAATTGGCCACCAAGATCGTGTGATTTGACACCACTGGATTATTTTCTTTGGGGATATGTGAAGTCGCTCGCCTACGCCAACAAACCAGAAACGTTAGGGGACTTGGAAGCCAACATTCGTGGCGTTATTGCCAACATACGGCCCCATATGCTCGAAAAAGTAGTTGAAAATTGGACCTGTAGAATTGGCTTTATTCGAGCCAGCCGCGGCGGCCACATGCCCGAAATCATATTTAAACATTAATGGCATAAAATTATCCTTCCAATAAAGCCAAATTGATGGACATTAAAACGATTTTCTTGTGTTTTATTTCAATTCGAAGTTCTATACCTCTAAAAAAAACACCCATTACTATAATCAGGGACTTCGTCGTTCTTTCAGAAAGTTTTCTTTGTGTACCACCAATGACTCCTAAAAAGCTTATTTTTCTTCTGAATTGTAGAGGATTTACCTTTGCCACAAATATAAAAAGATTATGTAAATTTCCTCTATATTATTAACGGATTGCTTGAAATTATATAGTGCATAAAAAAACACCCAATTATTCAGATAGGAAAAATAAATAACTTTTAAAAATGATGGCAAACAAAAAAATTGTTGTCTGTTATCAGCAAACACTTCAAAATATCAATCATTTCGAAAGAATTATATATAATATTTTCGTCAAATACTTATACTAGTATTTATGTGCATTAAATATTCCACTAGAGTGGTCCAATAATTTAAGCTATCAAGGTTAATCAGTCAAATGATTGGTATAGATCAAGTATTATTTAATAGAAAATTCTATTAGAACGTTAATTGAATAATGAATGTTAATTAAGGTCGTTTTAACATCTGAAATATTTTATAAATCAGTAATCAAGTGCTTATTGCTAATGTAAAATTTTTAATAAGTAATTTTTGTAAATTACACTAGTCAACAGCTAAAATTGTATTTTAGTTAAACTATTTATACCCTTCACCACCATAGGTGGAAAGGGTATATTGGGTTTGTGCTGATTGACTTAGAATCACTCCCTGAGTTGTTTTAACGATGTCCGTCCGGCTGGCTGGCCGATAGCCCATGTAAGCTTGTTATCATTGTACAGGTCGTAACTAAAGAGTGTTCTAAAAAAAAATATGCATTTACTATTTTAGACAAAATTTATCCATAGTGCAAGAAATAATTTATTTTTTGATCAAGTTAGTTTCTATAGATATGTCAGATACTATTATTTTAGAAATTATTAATTTTCAATAGTTATTTCAATCAAAATGGACTGCGAAAAAAAAGTTCGTGAAAATATAATTAAAACTTTTCAAAAAAATCCGTCATGGACTTTTAAAAAAATAGCTAAAAATTTGAACGGTTTCTAATGCCATCAGACGGTATAATGAAAACCTGAGCATTGAAAGAAAACCTGGATCAGGGAGGAAAAAAGGTCCTACAGATACTGGTAAGGCAAAAGAAGTCGAGCGACTCTTTCGAAGAGCGCCTAACACTTCTTTAAGAAAAGCAGCTCGTACAGTGAAATGTTCTACGAATTTTGCACATAGAGTCAAAGCTTATGCTGGACTGAAGACATACAAAGTCCAAATGGTTCCAGATCGCAATGCTATAAAGAACTTAGAAGCAAAAAAACGAGCGAAAAAATTGAAGTCTGATTTTATAAAAAAATACACCTGTTGTGTGATGGATGATGAAACATACGTACTGGCAGACTTTTCTCAACTTCCTGGTCAAGATTTTTATGTTGCTGATAAACGGGGCAATGTTCGGCAAGAGTTTCGCACAAGAAAACAAACAAAATTCCCTAAGAAGTTTCTCGTGTGGCAAGCTATTTGCAATTGTGGCAAAAGAAGTAAAGTATTTGTGGCATCTGGCACAATAAACACAGAAATCTATATAAAGGAGTGCCTACAAAAACGGTTGTTACCCTTTTTAAGAGAGCACAGAGTGACTACATTTTTTTGGCCCGATTTGGCATCATGCCATTATGGAAAAAGGCACTTGAGTGGTACTCAAAGAATAATGTCATTTTTGTACCACGAGAGGCAAATCCACCTAACTGTCCAGAACTTCGGACTGTGGAAAGGTATTGGGCTCTGGTAAAAAAGGAATTGAAGAACACAGGAAAGATTTCCAATAACATGTCCGATTTTAAGCGCAGGTGGAACACATGCTCCAAAAAGGTATCAGAAGCAACTATAAAATCTTTGAAAAAAGTCGATAATTTTGCAAAACCCGAGTACTAAGTAAACATTTTAATGCTAAATGATTTTGTATAATATGTCATTATATTTGCGTATTTTGTAGAGTTTTTATATTAAAAGGTTTGATTTTTATTTAAGAAAATCCAACTACAAATTTTATTTAGAGCACTCTTTAGATAAAGATAATTTGATGAAATTTGGCACAGAATCTTATTTTTTGTTCCAAGAACGATCCCTATACTTTTTGGGGGAAATCGGATTACTATTTCGGGTACCTCACAAAGGGATGCCTTCCCGAAACATAGTTTTTGGTCTTTTACAGCCACAAATTTGTTTGTATTTTAATAATATTCAGCACAAATATTGCTTATGATAATTTTGTAGCAATCGGTCCATATTTGACCATACCTCCCATACAAGACATATTCTCAAAAGACTTTTATATACACATAAAAGCTCAAAAACGTTTATAACTCTAAATATAAATGCATTTGACTACTAAAACTTTGCACAGATAAATATTTTGTAAATATAAACCAATAACCAAAATTTGGTAACAATCGGTTCACAATTGACTCTAGCTCCCATATCAGGCCCTTAGCCGGAAATGAAACAAATCTCGAAATTTTGAAAAAATAGCACACAATATATGTATGTTTAAGACTTAAGAAAAACTTATTAAATTGTTGGTTCATATTTGACCTTAGTAGTGAAGGGTATCATATAGTCGGGCTTAACCGAATATAGCTTTTCTTACTTGGTTTTTATGCGTTGTGATCCCCAAACCGAAATTTAAAATTATTTTTTTTTTTTTTCAAAAATTTGTTTTTTTTTTTTTTTTTTTTTTTTTTGAAGAGGTTGTCCTCTATATGACTATATTTTGAAAACGAGTTATCAAATTTTATTGAAAAATACATTAATGGATTTAAAACAAAATTGCCCTCAAGTCATACTAACACTAGTTTTTTGTGTGATCAATGGTTTTAGAGTTATTTACATCACAATATTCAAAATTTGCTATTTTTTTACAAAATCGAAAAAATTTTATTATTTAAAAATTCATAAAAAAAATCGAAAATGGCTAAAACTTACCATTGTTACTCAACGATCGTAAAACTTAGATTATTCCAAATAATATAAGCCTTATACTAAGGAAATCCATCGATTAGTAGACATTTTTTTACAAAAAAAACGTGAAAGTATCTCATTTTAGAAAAATGTCATATAAATCCTATAATTTTCAACAAAAATCAAGTAAAGGCCATAATTCTCAAGATACTTTCATGAGACCTGGAATGAAATAATTTGTTGATACAAGGACAAAAAAACTACAAAAATCGTTAAAAATGTTGGGGTACCACCAATTTTTTTCCCGGAATATAGTTTTACGCTCCTTTAAAGCCACAAATTTGCTTTTATTTTTATGAAATTTGGCTTAGACATGTTATTTCTTAGTGGGAACAATGCTATTGAAGTTAGTCAAAATCGGGAAATTATTCGGGTACCTCCAGTAAGTCTCACTTCCTGGAATTAAGATTTTGGTCACAAATTTCAGTATATTTTGATAAAATTCAAAACAAATATTGCTTTTATAAACAAAAATCATTGTACCAAATTTTGTTAAAATCGGTCTATATTTAACCATAGCTCACACACAAGAACTTCTGACAAAAGCTTCTTAAGTGCGTCAAATCACTTCCCGAAATAAAGATTTTGGCCACATATTTCAGTATATTTTGATGAAATTCAAAACAAGTATTGCCTTTATAAATAAAAATCATTGTACCAAATTTTGTTGAAATCGGTCTATAGTTAACCATAGCTCCCACACAAGACCATCTGGCAAAAGCCACTTAAATGCCTCGAAATTGACAAAAACGCTTCTAACTCTGAAGATAATGACCATTTTAAGTTTATTTGTTGTACACAGAATTTGTATATAAACTGTAATCAAAGTACAAAATTTCGTAAAAATCGGTCCACAGTTAACCCTAGCTCCCATATAAAACCCAATGACCGGAAATTGCTTAAATACGAAATTCTATATTTTTACTTCATTTAATTTATTCTTAATAAAATCATCAATTATTCTTGGATTTTAAGAAAATATGACTCATTTTATAAAGAATATTCACAGTTTTAGGATAATTTAAAAAAAAAATTGTAGGTTCAATTTTCAATTTTTTAGGAATTTTTTAAAAATAAAAAAGAATTTCAAAACAAAAATTTAATTTTTTCCTTTGAACATATAAAAAACTGTTTTAAGGGACTTAAAGATAATGTTAATTACTTTATATTATGCAATTTTCATTAAAATCAAAGAACCCGTTTCAAAGATATGATAAAATCGATGGATCAGCCTTTCAAAAAATTTAAAATTTTGTAAAAAAAAAATCCAAAATAACTAATAAAAAAAAAAATAAAATAGACCGATTTTGTAATTAGAAGACCATCACGATTAATAAAACTAAAGTGATGATAAAATGTAACGCAAAAACTTGAATTTTGTTGACTAGTGTTATGGAGTAGTAGATAGTAGTAGGCTTTGTTTTGAACAATCTATTAATAGTCTTTAGTCTTCGAATTTATATAAAAAAAGTCAAATTGTCGCAAAAAGTCCACAAATATCGTTGCTGCGATATCATTTATTTCGGAAAAATATAGACCAACTACACGTTTTTTGGCACCGATTACCAGGCTATAGGTAATGTTTTTCTTTCATTCATAAATCAAGTAGCTCAGCTGATATTTTAAAAGAATTCAAATCACGGATCAGTTGAAAAAAATTTAAGTAAAGTATTTTGGGTGCAAATTGTTCAATAACTCTAAAACGACTGAGCGGATTAAGAAACTTGTTGGGACGACTTAGATATAATATTATTTTCTAATTTCGGGTTTTCTTATCAGCTCAGTGGAACGTTCCGTTTTCAGACCGATTATATACACATATATGTATATGGCTTCTTAGATTATAGCTCCGATAATATCTATGATTTCCCATCATCTATTTAAGGCGATTTATAATGGCCAAAAGTATCGAGTTTCGAAGCAAATGGCCTCAATCAGTTTGTCCAACTGTTTTTGTTCCATGCTATCCGAGTGGCTTCGTCTTAAGTTCGTCAAACTACAAATTTTCTCGGTGAAGCCTATAACTAGAAGTCCATTTAAAATCTTGTTAAAGATCTTCAAAATTTAACCCACTTCTAAGTTTGTTATATCATCATAAAGTGTTATTTGTTCTCATAATCTAAAAATGTTTATTTTTCTATCTTATCTGAAACTTTTCTCAGTTGAAGAGATACTATAGTTTTTTTGTTTGTTACAAATAAGTTTAAGTACTATTTATTTAAAAATTCTAGTGTTAGATTACTCAAATTTTATTTACCAATAAATTATAGCTACTTAAATTATCACTTGTTTATCGCATTTAAAGTTTTCCTTAATTGTTTATACGAAATATGACAACCTACGATATTTATATTTTGATATTTAAAATATATATATACGAGTAGGTACAGAAATCAGATAATATATATAATATAATTTCTCACTTTCGTTACAAATCGATTTCAAGATCTTTCCAGACATCTATTTCAGAAATTTGATAGAAATTGTTATACATATTATTATTATAAAGTGCCAGTAATCTTAACTCGTTAAGAGCAAGAAGGACTTAATAAAACAAAAATTCTTTAATCTAAAATTTTTATTAGAACACCTGGATCAAAAGAAGATAATGGGACCTCTATTTTTACTTACGCAATATTAGATATTTGTTTCTAGACATGACCTACATAAAACGCATACACTTGAATATAAGCGATCTTACGCAATATTGTATACTAGGGCAGGTCAATAAGTCTGTGGATTTTTGAATTTCTAGCCTCTTAATTGGCAAAATATGCAATAAATGTATATCGTAAATTTTTCTATAAAAAATAAAAATATCGTAAATTTATCTATACAAATATTAAAAAATAGTAAATTTTTCTATAAAAAATTATAATATCGTAAATTTTTCTGTAGAAAAATTTTAATATCGTTAATTTTTATATAGAAAATATAATATAGTAAATGTTTCTATAGAAAAATTATAATATCGTAAATTTTTCTATAAAAAAAAAATAAATATCGTAAATTTGTCTATAGAAAAATGTAAATATCGTAAATTTTTCTATAGAAAAATTTAAATATCGTAAATTTTTCTATAGAAAAATTTAAATATCGTAAATTTTTCTATAGAAAAATTTAAATATCGTAAATTTTTCTATAGAAAAATTTAAATATCGTAAATTTTTCTATAGAAAAATTTAAATATCGTAAATTTTTCTATAGAAAAATTTAAATATCGTAAATTTTTCTATAGAAAAATTTGAATATCGTAAATTTTTCTATAGAAAAATTTAAATATCGTAAATTTTTCCATAGAAAAATTTAAATATCGTAAATTTTTCCATAGAAAAATTTAAATATCGTAAATTTTTCTATAGAAAAATTTAAATATCGTAAATTTTTCTATAGAAAAATTTAAATATCGTAAATTTTTCTATAGAAAAATTTAAATATCGTAAATTTTTCTATAGAAAAATTTAAATATCGTAAATTTTTCTATAGAAAAATTTAAATATCGTAAATTTTTCTATAGAAAAATTTAAATATCGTAAATTTTTCTATAGAAAAATTTAAATATCGTAAATTTTTCTATAGAAAAATTTAAATATCGTAAATTTTTCTATAGAAAAATTTAAATATCGTAAATTTTTCTATAGAAAATTTGAATATCGTAAATTTTTCTATAGAAAAATTTAAAAATCGTATATTTTTCTATAGAAAAATTATAATATTATAATTTAATTAATAATTTTTTCTATATAAAAATTATAATATCGAAATTTTTTCTATACAAAAATTTAAATATCGAAAATTTTTCTATAGAAAAATTATAACATCGTAAATTTTTCTATAGAAAAATTATAATATCGTTAATTTTTTTATAGAATAATTAAAATATCGTAAATTTTTCTCTAGAAAAATTCTAATAACGCAAATTTTTCTATAGAATAATTATAATATCGTAAATTTTTCTACAGAAAAATTTTAATATCGTAAATTTTTCTTAATTATAGTGTCGTAATTTTTTCTATAGAAAAAATTACAATATCGTAAATTTTAGGAAAATTATAATATCGTAAATTTTTCTATAGAAAAATTATAACATTGTAAGTTTTTCTATAGAAAAATTTAGGACATTATAATTTTTTTATAGAAAAATTTACGATATTATAATTTTTCCATAGAAAAATTTACGATATTATAATTTTTCTATGGAAAATTTTAGGATATTATAATTATCTATAAAAAATTTAAGATATTATAATTTTTCTGTAGAACAATTTGCGATATTATAATTTTTCTATAGAAAAATTGAAGATATTTTAATATAGACAAATTATAATATAGTAAATTAAGAAAAATTTACGATATTATATTTTTTCTATAGAAAAATTTACGATATTATAATTTTTCTATGGAAAATTTTAGGATATTATAATTATCTATAAAAAATTTAAGATATTATAATTTTTCTGTAGAACAATTTGCGATATTATAATTTTTCTATAGAAAAATTGAAGATATTTTAATATAGACAAATTATAATATAGTAAATTTTTCTATAGACAAATTATAATATCTTAAATTTTTCTATAGAAAAATTAAAATATCTTAAATTTTTCTATAGAAAAATTAAAATATCTTAAATTTTTCTATAGAAAAATTAAAATATCTTAAATTTTTCTATATAAAAATTATAATATCGTAAATTTTTCTATAGAAAAAATATAATATCGTAAATTTTTCTTAATTATAGTGTCGTAATTTTTTCTATAGAAAAAATTACAATATCGTAAATTTTTGGAAAATTATAATATCGTAAATTTTTCTGTAGAAAAATTATAACATTGTAGGTTTTTTATAGAAAAATTTAGGACATTATAATTTTTCTATAGAAAAATTATAATATCGCAAATTGTTCTACAGAAAAATTATAATATCTTAAATTTTTTTATAGATAATTATAATATCCTAAAATTTTCCATAGAAAAATTATAATATCGTAAATTTTTCTAGAAAAAAATTATAATATCTTAAATGTTTCTAGAGAAAAATTATGAAAAAAAAATTTTCTATAAAAATAACGAGTGTTATAATTTTTCTAAAGAAAAATTTACCTTTTTACACTTTTTCGATAGAAAAATTCACGATATTATAATTTTTCTATAGAAACATTTACTATATTATATTTTCTATATAAAAATTTACGATATTTAAATTTTTCTATAGAAGAATTTACGATTTTTAAATTTTTCTATAGAAAAATTTACGATATTTTTTTCTATAGAAAAATTTATGATATTATAAATTTACGATATTATAATTTTTCTATAGAAAAATTTACGATACTATATTTGTTCTATAGAAAAATTTACGATATTTTAATTTTTCCATAGAAAAATTTACGATATTATAATTTTTGTATAGAAAAATTTACGATATTATAATTTTTCTATAGAAAAATTTACGATATTGTAATTTTTCTATAAAACAATTTTCGATATTATAATTTTTCTATAAAACAATTTTCGATATTATAATTTTTCTATATAAAAACTTACGATATTATAATTTTTCTATAGAAAAATTTACGATATTATAGTTTTTCTATAAAAAATTTACGACATTATAATTTTTCTATAGAAAAATTTACTATATTATAATTTTTCTAGGGAATGTTTGCGATATACGTTACGATTACATAATTTTTTCTATAGAAAAATTATAATATCGTAAATTTTTCTAGAGAAAAATTATAATATCGTAAATTTTTTTTATAAAAATTATAATATCGTAAATATTTCTACAGAAAAAATATAATATGTATCGTAAATTTATAATATACAAATATTAAAAAATAGTAAATTTTTCTATAAAAAATTATTTTTTATATTTATATTTTTATTTTATTTTTTTATTTTATATTTTTATTTTATATTTTTCTATAAAAAATTTACGACATTATAATTTTTCTATAGAAAAATTTACTATATTATAATTTTTCTAGGGAATGTTTACGATATACGTTACGATTACATAATTTTTTCTATAGAAAAATTATAATATCGTAAATTTTTCTAGAGAAAAATTATAATATCGTAAATTTTTTTTATAAAAATTATAATATCGTAAATATTTCTACAGAAAAAATATAATATGTATCGTAAATTTATAATATCGTAAATTTTTCTTTAGATTTTTTTTCTGTATAGACATTTTACTAAAATTTATTTTCTAATTACAGGTTCTTGTTTCCCACCCTGTAAATCCACCCTACTATGTGCCCTTGGTTGAGGTGGTACCAGCTCCCTGGACTAAGCCTGAAGTTGTCACCAAAACTCGTGCCCTCATGGAAGAAATTGGCCAGAAACCCGTAACCTTAAGTCGTGAAACCCCCGGATTTGCTCTCAATCGCATACAATACGCCATTTTAAATGAATGCTGGCATTTGGTCAACGATGGCATTTTGGATGTCAAGGATGTGGATAGTGTAATGTCCGATGGTTTGGGCATGCGTTATGCTTTCCTGGGACCCTTGGAAACAGCTCATCTCAATGCCGAAGGCATGACCAATTACTTTGAACGCTACACAAATACGATTTATGCTGTGAGTCAAACTTTTAAGCCTACACCCAAAATGGAGGGACCAACAGCAGTGGATATGGCCAAACAATTGGAGCAGATGGTGCCTTTGGATAAATTGGTGGAACGTAGAAATTATCGTGATAATTGCTTGACCCAATTGAGCATTTTAAAGCAAAAATTGAATAAGAAAGATTGAGTATAAAACAAAATGGTTTTTTTTGTAAGATTTTCTTAACATTTTTATTTAAACTTCAAATCATGCCATGTTTTGTTTTGTTGTAATTATAATTAATTAAATTTTAAACAATAATAACAATTATATTAATTTTTAATTTCTGTTTCTTTTTTTCTTGTTCTTGTATATAATTATAATGAAATTGCATTTAAAAGTGCTTTAATACTTGTTATATTTTTTTGTTTTCTTTTTTTTTGAATAAAAATTTTTCGTTTTTCGTAATTATAGAAAAATGTGTTCGAGAGTTTTTATTTGAATAATGAAAACAACTTGTAGATATTTCTTAAATTCTTACTAGCTAAAATATAGATTTATTTATGTTTAGTATTTAATTAAATTCATTTTCTAAAATTAAAGAATTGAGGCAAATTAAAAGTTTCAATTAAACAAATTTTGAAAATTAACTCAACAATAATTAAGGAATTCATAATTTGTGTTATTAGTCGTAATGTGATAAAGTCTTACTCTAATATTTTGAAACAATTCAAAAAGTTTTGTTCTTGAGTTTAAAACCTAAAATGTTTTAAAATTAAAAAAAAAATTAAAAAGTTGATACTAAGTATAAAGCTCTAGATTTCCAGAGTTTATTACAAATACTTATAAGACTAAAAGTTGTTGCTATGGGTAAAACTTATCCTTTACGAGCTTCGATAGTTGTTTAGGATTTCCTTATAAAGGAGTATCAATAAATTGGATTTATTACAATAATAATAAAAATAAGCTCTTGGAACCTAGAGCAATACAATTATTATATTCAGCCCAATTGCACTGTAATAGTTGAAATAACCCCGACAAAAGTGAGACCTAGTGGGTAAAGATTCGAGTACGCTTAATTCAATGGTGCTATCCGTTTTCGAGATAAAGCGTTATTTAAAAATGTAGGAGATTGTCTATTTTCATGAACTAAATAAAAAAATCGAAATTCGACAACAAAATTATCTTTACAATTATTATTATACCCTTCACCACCATAGGTGGAAAGGGTATTATAAGTTTGTGCTGATGTATGTAATGCATGGAAATATTTGTCTTAGACCCATCTTTTAGTATACCAAGAGGCTTAGAATCACTTTCTGAGTCGATTTAGCGATGTCCGTCCGTCCGTCCGTCTGGCTGGACGGCTGGCTGGACCCTAGAGCTGTTCGCCTTCCATACAAAAAAAAAATATGTCAGTCACCCCCTAGGATTAAAGATAATGTCAAAACAATTCAAAAAAAATATTTTTTTATTTTTTTACCACGCCTAGTATTTTGTTCACTGTGTCGTCATTTTAAGTCCGATCATAACATTTTATATATCGGTGTTCTCGGCTCTGTAAGGACTACATTTCTCTCTTTGATAGTTTTTTACTACCACGTCAATTTATAGTCATAACTTCTAAAAGATAGATTTTTACTCGATTTGATTAGGGTGGGTACGACTCGAATTTTAAAAAGTTATTACTAGAAATTGACGAGGTTGTAAAAAACTATCAAAGAGAGAAATGTAGCTCTTACAGAGCCCTGAACATCGATGTATAAAGTATTATAATCGGACTAAAGATGGCGACACAGTGAACAAAATACTAAAAGGGCGGTATTTTTAGGCGTGGTAAAAAAATAAAAAAATATTTTATGGAATTGTTTTGACATTATCTTTAATCCTAGGGGGTGACTGACTCAACTTTTTTTTCGAACCACTCTACTGGACCCCCATGTAAACCTTGTTATCAAACTACAGGTCGCAATTCTAAAGATAATTTGATGAAATTTGGCACAGATCATAATGGTACCATGGCTATTGAAATTCGTCAAAATCGGTCCATTATTTATGGTACCTCCCATAGGTCCTACTTCCCGGAATTAATATATTGGCCACAAAAATGTAAACTAAAATATGTAAACAAAAATCACAGTACCAAATTTGGTTGAAATCGGTCCACATTTGACCATAGCTCCCATACAAACTCTCTTCTCAAAACGCACTAAATGAGACAAAATTGACTAAAACGCTCGTAAATCCGAAGATAATAAGAATTTTAAGTTTATTTTTTGCATAGATAATTTTTGTAACAACTGTAATCAATTTGCCAAATTTTGAGATAATCGGTTCACATTTGACCCTAGCTCTCATATAAGTCCCAATGGCGGAAACAGCTTAAATGTATAAGTTTTGAAAATATGTTTGTATGATGGCAAAATTTGCTAAATATTCAAATTTTAAATTGAAATTCCCTTTCACACTAAACTATTCTGCCCGTTTGTTTATAAAAGGGAAATTAATTTTCCCTAAAAAGTGAGCTCACGGGAAATTGGTGTTGCTTTAAAAAGATTCTACAATAAATCTTTTGGCCAGTCTGCGTCAACAATGAATATCGACATCGAATGAACCATGAACTGTATGAGTTGCACGCTGACATTGACATAGCATTAAACAGCAGCGGTTGCGTTAGCTAGGACATGTCGAGCGTATGGATGAAAATACTCCAGCAAGAAAAGTGTACGAGAATGAATCCGAGGTAACTCTTAGAAGAGGACGTCCGAAACATCAATACAATAGAACAATACAACAATAGAAAGACCATGTAAAAGAAAATCTTTCAAAGCTTGGACTACAAAATTAGAAAAGATCGAAGCGCATGATATACTAAAATATTGATACCGACAATAGGGGTATCAATGTGTTTTTCTGCTGTCTTGGGTATGATTTTTTTTGGACCCCTCTTGTTCTTCATGGTAGGAGTCCTTAACGACATTAGTGAAACGGGTTCTGATAGCAGCATCTTCTAGTTTATTGATGTTAAATTTCTTCTGAAAGACCATTTAAACATTTTTAAAAGCTGAGCTTTTAAAGTGGACAGCGGCATTTAAGAGATGGTGATCACTCGATTTATCTGTATCACGTTTGTTACGCACGTCCAAAAGAAAACCGCGCCATTTTATCATAGCATTCGCGATTTCTTTTGCAACGGGATGGGAATAGCTTCTCTGGCTGTATTTTTCATTGTGACTTCTGAATTTAAGTAGTAAGATAACATTCAGTATTGAAACTCACTGACATTTTGTATAAACATAAAATTTATTAAAAAAAAAGCTTTTGTCAAACTATGAACACAATAAAACATTTTTTATAATTCTCACAAAGTTTATATATTTCAAAAATAAAATTAGTAACTAAAATTTAGCTGCTTTAATAAACCAAAAACTGTTTTTCTAAGAAAATAATACTAGACTTTAAAAATTCCGCAAAAAAGCTATAAATTGTGGTATGAGATCTTAATTTCTGTTAAATATATGTATATTTTTAAACTGTTAACTATTGTTATGGGGGTGTCAATTAAATTCAAATTTAACGGTTATTTAAAAAGCTTTCATTTAACATAACATTTTGAATTGTTTAACAGTTAACAAAATTGTACTAAAACATAAGAAGCTTTTGTTAAATATTTAATTACGTTATTTGTTTGGTAACTACTTTTTTTTATTAATAATTTATTTATATTTTTGCTTAAATGTTATTGTCATTATTGTATGCATTGTTTAAATTTATTATATGTAATTTATTTATTTATTTATTTTAGTTACTAACCCATTATCATTAGCATTTTATATTCATTTATTTATATTCATTTATACTTTTAAGAGTTACATTATTTTTTCTTTAATTAAATCCATAAAACAAATTGCTTTAGTTTTTGAAAGTTTTAAGGAGTGTTTCGAATAAAATTTGAGGTAAGTTTTAGATAAGTTATAAATAAGGTATGTTCTCCTTTAATTTCTGGGTAAGTTCGGAAAATTTTGAAAAATTTAGGAGTTGCCCTCTCCATTAACAAAACTTACCCAGAACTACTGAAAAAAAAACGCTAAAATTTAAATCCACAACATATTTATCTTGAAAATATCGAAACAAATGTTTTTAAAACAATTAGAAACATTAAAGGTATTCACAATCCCAACTCCAGCGTAAAGCATTCAAATGATAGCATATGCGGACGACTGAACGATAATGGCGACTGGCCGTTATGTGGAAGACCTATGCGGTAAGGTGAATCGTTATCTCAATATCATCCACAATTTCATCACTGAACGTAACCTAAATATACAACTAACTAAATCCTCAGCGACCCTATTTACCACCTGGACAAAAGAAGTAAGCCTACAACTTGGCATCGAGATCGATGGTACATCATCGACCGACCGTTAACCACTCGAAAATCCACCCGAAAGGCTTTGGAGTCACACACGACAGCCTTTTTACTTCGTCAACACATGCAACAACTTTCGCGCGTAAATTGCGATGTAGAAACAAGGCCCTTAAAGCACTAGCCGGCAGTACTTGGGGAATGGACAAAGAAACCTTGGTGCCCACATATGAAGCGATTGGTCGGTCAGTGGCAAATTTTGCTGCTCCGGTGTGGTCAGCGTCACTAAGTATTTAAGTTGAAAAATGTCCAATGTCGCCTAAATGCAGCCCTAAGAACTGTAACAAGCTGAATACAAATTACCTCACCTCTCCATCTTCATGGGAATACAGATATCCTTCTAGTAAAGGAACACAACATCATGCTCAGCAGTGTGATGTCATCGGAGAAATCATCCAAACTTTAACATCACACAGTTGGAGTCTTTCTCAAGGCATGTCAGGAAAGATCTTCGCATTTATGAGAATGGCATACGAAAATATGTACTTAATGCTTTAGATCATATCTCGTACATGGCAGCTTTAACAACATTCATAAAAACGCCACCAAACCAGCGATTTCAGGATGAATCTTGTATTAGGAGGTTTCCTATAGCAGAAAAAGAAAAGAGCTTGCCGTTTTAAACAAGATTCGTTCTGGGTCAACTGAAATCGGGATGGAGCAACAGATTTAACGTATTTCAGTCCACATTGACCGTGACGTTCCCAATGTATGGCCATCATGTGGTCAGGGCCAACCCAACTTCACTTAGCCTTACAATAACATTCATATACCGATCAACTCAAAATCGACTGGATGTTCAGAAAGCTTATTATTAAAGTACAGTTTTTTATTAAAGATAAATTAATAGAGTTTGGCACAGCTTTTTCTGTAAGGTTTCATGGAAAAATTCTTTGGGTCCAAAGCAGGGAAGTCTGAATACAAAGATGCAAGAAAGTGCGCAACACTATTCTGCCGACAATTTGTCGAACACGCCACCTCCCATAACCGGTCCAAACGAGTCATCATCCGGAGAATTAGAAATCTGGTAGGAGATTCCCAGAATATATAACTCGAATGTCAAGTCTATTTTGCGAAACTTGGATGGCCTACTATGGTGGCCAAATCGCATAAAAAATGAAGATATACTAAAGGCTATAAACCAAATCCCTTCTTCTATAGAAGTATGTCAACGGAAATGGCTGTGGATAGGCCACACACTTCGAATTCCAAATACCAACATTGCTCTACAAGCGCTTCGTTAGAATCCACAAGGAAGCGACCGTCGTGTTGGTGCACCGTAGAACGTGCTGAGTTACAAGCAGCAAACTATTCATGGAATGATCTCGAAATAGTGCTCGATATAAAAGGATGGTTGAGGCCCTATGCTCCACTGGGAGTCAAGAATAACAGAAAAAGAAGATTCCCAGGCTTATTCCTTCATCACTGTGAAGTCGAAAATATTATCTCCAAATCTCTATGTTAATGTTGAAGAAGCTCGGTGCAGTAGCATTAGAGTTCCTAACTCGTCTACTTGAACTCTTTGTTAAACAACTAAAAATCTCAGACATCTGGAGAGTAGCTCGAATAATCCCCATTCTAAAACCAAATAAATCCGCTAACAATGGAGTATCATACCGCTCGATATCTCTTCTATCAGACGGAGCAAAAGTTTTAGAATATCTACTGTAACCGACCCCGAAGGAACATTTCCCACTAGCAGAATATAAGCATGGCTTCAGGGAACGCTATAGTACCACAACAGCTTTGAACATGATAGCTACATAGATCTCAAATGGCCGCAATTAGCAACTGTGTCTAAAGCTTTTGACACAGTTGATCGCGCTACGCTAATAACTGACATCACGAACTCTTCTCTGCCCAACGATATCAAACGCTGACTTGCCAACTATTTCTTTAACAAGCGTTTGTAGAGTTCAAAGGCGAAAAATTCAAAATCTAAAGACGCACCATAGTTGCGTCTTTAGATTTATCTAAAGCTTTTGACACAGTTGATCGCACTACGCTGATAACTGGTATCACGAACTCTTCTCTGCCCAACGATGTCAAACGATGGCTTGCAAACTTTCTCTGTGACAGACAAGCATTCTAGAGTTCAGCGGCGAAAAATCCATTTACCGTAAGATAAAAATCTGTGTTCCACAAGGAGGAGTTTTATCACCAATCCTCTTCAACATTTATCTTGCGAAGCTCCCCTCTCCCTCCTAATGTCTCATTGATATCGTATGCACATGACTGCATAGTGCTATCATATGATGTTAATATTACTCAATACCTGGCCACCTTTTTCAAGAGCGCAAATTAACTATCATCTTCAAAGCCTTCAGTGCCACTTTTTATCTCTTGGACCACGGAAGTAAAGGAACTCAACATCCCAGTCGAAGGTAGACGTATTCCTACGGTGCAAAACCTAAAAATTCTAACGCCTCCTTCACGCGCCACCACATCAACCCAAAGGTATAGTCCCGAAATAAGGTCCTAAAAGCATTAGCACCTCATGGCACCCCAATTTGTACCTTTTCCATAAGCGACACCCAATAGCGAAACTTGCAAATATCCCGAATCGCTATCGGATGTGTCAGTATGACGAATGTGGATCATTTACATGAGGAAACCAGTAAACTGTCGGTCGGACAACATAATGTGTTGCTAACTAGACAGTTAATGATGGCATGTCACCAACCTAATCAACATAACCATCAGATACTGATGGAACACATAAGGATGGACCTTAGACGCTATCGTGCGGACATCCAAAACGTCATTCTATCGGACGTTGCACGACTGTCCATAACGAATGCGCAGAAAACATTGCATTAATTGGCGGTCACCGATGCCAAAAACGGCTACCGATGCAATTAAGTCCTTAATAAACACCCCCTACAATTTCGGATAGTGAACGGCTACTTCCCAGCAAACTAGATCCATATTAGCACAATTGAAAATAATGATTTTAAAACAAAAGTATTATCGGTCAAATCTATACAAGCTATAATATTATTTGTTGGACTATAGGCAACTTTTCCATGAAATAGCAAATACAAATTTTATTCGGAACACTCCTTAGTTTTAGGTAAAAGAATCCTTTCTTTCGTTTTGAATATTATTTGTTTTTTTTTTCTGACATATAAGATCACGGTTTAACGATTTTAAATAACTTATCAACTTAATATCTAAATATTTGTTTAAAGAGCTTAAGTACAATAATTAATACATTCACATACTGTTGTTTTTTTATCTTTTTGTTTAGTTAAGTACATACATTAATTTAATTAGTTTAAGTTTAGTTCATACATATAAATCTATGTATGATTTTTAGGGGTTTTTTTTTTTTTTTTTTTAGTTTTAGCTAAATAAAATTTGAATAAATTATTAGATAATAAATGAATTCTGAAAAGTTCGTTTGTTGTTGTTGTTTTAGTAAAAAGTTATTAAACAAATTTTACTAACTTATGGTATCCATTTTAAATGCATTCATTTTATCTTTGAGCTGTTGGCACAAAGTCAAACCTACGGTAAATAATACTAAAACGTCATTGAGCCAACCTACCGAACATTCTGCCTGTGTTGCCTCCATTTTCATAGTGCCCTGGACATTTAGCAGCTGATAGACGGCGATTATCAATTTATGACATTGAAGAAAGAACGATATTGCTTGATCTTCCGGGAGATTAGGCGATAAGGATTTCTAAAGGGGGAAAATAAAAAAGTTTTGATTAAAATGATTATAAAATAAGTTGAAAAGTCGGTCAAAATGAACCATATAAATCCCTACACTACCTAACCAATAAGATAAAGTTTAATTTTCGACTTGAGAATCATTTCAAAACAAACCAGTTTTAAACGTTCAATATTATTTGAGAAGCATTTCAAAATAATGACGTTCTGAACAAAAGAAGAGTTTATTCTCAAATAATTCTACTTTGATTTTTTACAAGTCTTTGGATATGCAAGTTTGGATAACAAATGGCATCACTATCAATTTGAACAACAAATGGCATCACTATCGCATGTGGTTTGTGTCAATAATAACAAATGCGATATTTTGAACATCTGCCTGGGTGATGTCGTGGATGTTGGATACCAAGCAACGGCTCTGATTGGTCTTAAGTTATTTCAACTGTGGACACTGACCTCCTCGACGTATCACCTGATTAGCTACCTTACACCCGTTAAAGTAGTGGCCTAACAAGTGCTGCGAGTATCTTTCAAAGCTTGGCCTACGAAATTGGAGAATAGCGCAGAAGATCAAAGCACATGGAATTCTAAAACATGTTCGGCCTTTGACCTTGACAGATTGTAAATATAGGTCATTTAGGTAAGTAAGTAACATCTGTCTTTACAATTCTGTATTCGCCGCTTTAATAATATCGAATTTTGCGCCTAAAAAATATGTTTTACGGGAAAGTTATCGATTGTTGGTAGAAGCCTGCGCTCAACATATATCTATATATATATATATATATATATATATATATATATATATATATATATATATATTTGTTCAGCCCAAAGAGAACGCCACTCTTCTTTTAGGACTCATGAGACCGAAGATCATAGAAATATTAGACTATCGAGTGAACAGCAAAGTCAGGCAGCTTGAATAGCTAAACAGACAGAGGATTAAACCAAGTAACGACGTATTGCTCAAAGATAACGCCATTCTACTTTGAGGGCTCATGAGATCGAAGATCAATTAAACGAAATCCTCCGTCTTCGCTTTCATAGCTGCGCAGACGAAGGATTATACCAATTTGTGACGTATTACTCAGAGAGAATTCCAGTCTACTTTGAGGGCTTATAAGACCGAATATCATAGAAGTATTCGACTTATGGGGAACGGCAATACATGCCTGCTTCAACAGCTGCGGAAACGACAGATGATTAAGATTTACCACGCATTGCTCAAAGCGAACGTCAGCTTAGTTTAAGGGCTCATTAAATCGAAGGTCAAGAAATATGCGACTATAAGAAGAAAAACATCTCAATAGCAGCAGAGACGAAAACAAATAGAAGTCTGACGGTGCAAGGTTAGGGCTTTATGGTGGATGCATTAAAATTTCCCAGCCAAGCTCTCTCAGCGAGGGACCAAAGACGGCGAGTGACCTAAGACGTATCTAGTGTTGTCGTGGTGGAATATAACACCTTTACTATTGACCAATACAGGCAGACAGACCACTAGAATCGGATCACATGTGTCCGTTGAGAACTATAGCTTCGAGGTTGTACAAGAATTTGTATACCTTGGTACCGCTGTGAACATCAACAACGATATAAGCTTCGAAATCAAACGTAGAATCATACTTGCCAATCGATGCTATTTTGGACTAAGCAAACAGCTAAGAAATAAAGTCCTCTCTGTAAGAACTAAAATCACGCTCTATAAAACGCTCATACTACCCGTGTTATTGTATGGTGCGGAATCATGGGCACTTGCACAGACAGATGAAGCTATCCTTGGAGTATTTGAGAGGAAAATTCTACGAAGTCTGCGTCAACAATGAGTATAGACATCGAATGAACCATGAGCTGTACGAGTTATACGCTGACATAGACATAGTAAAACGCATTAAGCAACAGCGTCTGCGTTGGCTAGGACATGTTGTGCGAATGGATGAAAATACTCCGGCAAGAAAAGTCTTCGATAATGATCCAGAGGGAACGCGTAGAAGAGGGCGTCCAAAACTTCGATGGAAAGACCAAGTAGAAGAAAATCTTTTGAAACTTGGTATACGAAATTGGAGAATATGTGCACAAGATAGAGGTGCTTGGAATTCTAAAATATGCTCGGCCTTTGACCACACCCTTCCAAACCCACCAAGCTGACAGCATAATCTTCTTTTGGTGAATATTAGCCTTTGAAGTGGTTTGTAAGAGGATGGTAAACACTTAAAATATCCATTATGTGTTAGATCACTGTATGGATATCTGTGATACTGCCATCATGGCAGGTATTCACATTAATCCAATACAAATCTGTTCTCTCAAAGTGCTAACAGACGAACATTTCGAAATAAACCGTTTTAAGGTTAAAACCTTAAGATTTACTTACCATATTTCGACCCTTCATTAAATCTTCTATAGATTTTTTCTTTGGTATTATGAGACTAGTGCGGCCACGTTGTAAAGCCCCTATTAATTCGGTAATAATTTGTAAAACTTCTTCGGACGATCTGAAAATAAATAATATTATTTTAATGATTGTCATTCGTTTAAGTCAAAAGCATTTAAATAAAAAGTTATTCCCTTATTCTTAAACGAATAATAAAGTTATGACAAGTTTATAAAACAAATTTTTCATACAAATTTTTTACAATAACCCACAAAATTATTAAAGCTTTCTAGAAAGAAATTTATATGGAAAATTTGATTTATAAGCTTGTCACAAATGCAATTATTTTTCATTTATGAATTAGGGCTAAGTTTTTGATCATTTTATTTTTCATTTATGATTTAGGGCTAATATTTAAGGGTTAATATTTAGCTAAAATATTTTCTATATTTGTCGTTATACATAAAAAATAAAAACTGTACAATTTTGCTCTTTTGCAAAACTAAAATTGATTGCATGAATATCTTTACTGTATAAACAAACATCTTTGGGGTTTTTATACTCGTATACTCGTACCCGTATGTTTGTACATATATTTTAGAGTTAAATGAATTTCAATAATTATATATTAGTTTCTTTATTTGTTAATACTTTAATGACTTTAAAAGTTTGATGCTGATGTTTCATTAACATTCAAGTCATCAATTATAAATTAATCAATTTATCTTAGCCAATGAATTTTAAATTAATCTTTTATTGCGGATAATTCATTTTTAATAGATTCGTTCGTGTTTTCCTAATACAGAATACAAAATAATAAATAAATAAATAAGGGAATCTTGGTTTCATATTTGAATAGAGTTATTTGAAATTCTCATTTGTTATTCCGGATGGTCACGTAAATATCTAACTTTAAATTTGAATGTTACATTTCTGCCGAAAAAAATTTTATTGAAAAATTTTTATTATCATATGGAGTCAGACCTCCTATTTGCCACTTAAGAACTTCAAATCATGGATTTTTCCAATTTTTCTATAGAAAGACTTACAATATTACAATTTTTCTATAAAAAATTTACGATATTACAATTTTTTTTTTATAAAAAATTTTACGATATTACAATTGTTCTATAGAAAAATTTGCGATATTACAATTTTTCTACAGAAACATTTACGATATTAAAATTTTTCTATAAAAAATTTTCGATATTACAATTTTTCTATAAAAAATTTACGATATTACAACTTTTTATAAAAAAAATTCCGATATTACAATTTTTTCTATAGAAAAATTTACGACATTACAATTTTTCTATTAAAACATTTACGATATTAGACTTTCTCTACATAAAAATTTAAAATAATATAATTTTTCTATAGAAAAATTAAAGATATTAGAATTTCTCTATAGAAAAATTAACTATATTACGATTCTTTTATAGATAAATTTACAATATTACAATTTTTCTATAGAACCATTTACGATATTGCAATTTTTCTGTAGAAAAATATACGACATTACAATTGTTCTATAAAAAAATTACGATATTACAGGTTTTCTATAGAAAAATGTTACAAATTTTCTTTAAAAAAATTTACGATATTACAATTTTTCTATAGAAAAATTTACGATATTACATTTTTTTATAGAAAAATTTAAAGTAAAATTTTTCTATAGAAAAATTTTTGATATTAAAATTTTTCTATAGAAAAACTTACGATATTCCAATTTTTCTATATAACAACTTATGATATTACAATTTTTCTATAGAAAAACTTATGAGATTATAATTTTTCTATAGACAATCCTTTCTTATAGGAAAATTTTCGATACTACAATTTTTCTACAGAAAAATTTACTATATTACAATTTTTTAATAGAAAAATTAACGATACTACAATTTTTCTATAGAAAAATTAAAGATATTAGAATTTCTCTATAAAAAAATTAACGATATTACGATTCTTCTATAGAAAAATTTACAATACTACAATTTTTCTATAGAAAAACTTACGATATTAGAATTTTCTTTTAGAAAGCCTTACGACTTTACAATTTTTCAATAGAGAATTTACGATATTACAATTTTTCTATAGAAACATTTACGATATTACAATTTTTCTATAGAAAATCTTACGATATTACAATTTTTTTACAGAAAAACTTACGATATTACAATTTTTCTACAGAAAAAATTACGATATTACAATTTTTCTATAGAAACATTTACGATATTACAATTTTTCTATAGAAAATCTTACGATATTACAATTTTTTTACAGAAAAACTTACGATATTACAATTTTTCTACAGAAAAAATTACGATATTACAATTTTTCTATAGAAAAAAAATTTACTATATTACAATTTTTCTATAGAAAAATTTACGATGTTACAATTTTTCCAAAGAAAAATTTACGATGTTACAACTTTTCCATAGAAAAATTTACGATATTAAAATTTTTCTATAGAAAAATTTACGATATTACAATTTTTCTATAGAAAAATTTACGATATTACAATTTTTCTATAGAAAAATTTACGATATTACAATTTTTCTATAGACAAATTTGCGATACTACAAACAAAAATTTACTATATTACAACTTTTCCATAGAAAAATTTACGATATTAAAATTTTTCTATAGAAAAATTTACGATATTACAATTTTTCTACAGAAAAATTTACGATATTACAACTTTTCTATAGAAAAATTTACAATATTACAATTTTTCTATCAAAAAATTTACGATATTACAAGTTTTCGATAGAACCATTTAAGATATTACAATTTTTCTATAGAAACATTTACGACATTATAATTTTTCTATAGAAACATTTACGATATTACAATTTTCTTATAGAAAAATTTTCGATATTACAATTTTTCTGTAAAAAAATTTACGGCACAACAATTTTTCCGTAGAAAAATTTACAATACTAAAATTTTCTATAGAAAAAATTACGATTTTAGAATTTTTCTATAGAAAATTTTACGATATTAAAATTTTTCTATAGAAAAATTTACTACATTACAATTTTCTGTTTTTGAAAATTTTTCCATTAAAATATTTACGAAATTAAAAATTTCCATAGAAAAATTTGCAATATTACAAAATTGCTGAACAGATTTTATAAAAAATTCATAAACTATTTCGTAAAACTATTAAAAAATGTATACATTTGATGCAGAGCAACGATTTATTACCATAACATAAATTTATATACAAAAATTTAATTGTTTTGGCAGTGAATTATTTTCTTTTAATTTTTCTTATTATTTTCTTCGATTTAAAAAAAAATCAATTTCCAAACCGGTACTAAAAATCTTTTTGATTTTTTTTTTTTTAATCTTTAAGATTCCTTCAAAACCGTATAAATATAATTTAAAAACTTTTTTTGGAGTTATCTTTTAACTAAGAATTCAAGCTAAAACTTACCGAAATTTATAATTCTCATCGACATTATCGATGTGATTTATGGCCTGTTGCAAATGATTGGCAGCATCTTGAACTTGTTGCAATTTCCAAGGGGCATCGGATGTTATAGCAGTACGTTGAACTTGACTGGAGGAACGTTTTAACTTGAAACTTATATCCTAAATAATAAAACAAAAATAGAACAAGAAAAATACATTAAAATAACATAAAAAAGAAAAGTATAAAAACAAAAAAAGGTACACCTACCGCTTGGGTAATGCTATCCCCGGTCAATGTAACAGAACATTTCAATTGATCCTGGGCAGCTACTAAATGGAATTTTTCTGTACGTTTGCCCTCATTATCATACAAAGGAACAGGAAAACGACGAGCACATTCCTTTAAAATAATTATAAAAAAAACATAAATAAGTAATGTTAAGCATTTAAGATTTATTTACATTTTCTTTTTACTACTTACCACTAATATTTCCCTTAACTTCTTTAATATAGCGTGCACCTCATCTCTCATAACCCATTCAAATTCGATTTGCTTTCAAAGAAATAAACAAACAAAAATTTAGTTCAGAGATTATTTTTTCGCTTGAATTCAAAGAACTTTGAATTTTCTGGTTTTTGCAAAATTTATGATTTCGTTTAAATATTATAAATAAAGTCAATAAATAAATATGAATTTTAATTAAACGTTGTGTGTATGCTCTAATTAATAACAACAAATTCAAAGTATGTACTTTGTAAATCTGGTAGTAATAAATTAAATATTTGTTTTTTTGTTTTTCAATTTTGATTATTTTTCAATTTATCAGTGATGGGACATCGATAAATGATTTATAAAGTCGACTGGAATTAAATAGACTTAAGTGTAATGCTATAATTTTAGTCACACATTCAAATTTTCCTTTCCAAAGTTAGTGATTAAATTTCGTGAAAAACATTCACGAGTAAAACGCATTTCTGATATTAAAAATTTGAATATATTTTATGAAACAATTTAAAATTTTTCTAATCTGACCAAATTTTGTTCATATCTTCTTTGGTTGCAAAGATATTTGATCTAAGTTTTATCTTATGAAATAAATTAGTTCCGAAGTTTTCAATTTTAAAAAGTGCTAAAGAATATAGGTTCCTAAGGTGTACGGGACCCTCGGGACAACCTGTAACCACTAAATGGCGCGTCCCCAGGTGGGTATGGGGAAAAACTTCTCTGGATAAAGTAGATCGTTCCCATACATAGGTGGTAGGGATCACAGACACATCAGCTCTTAAATACATTGATATTTACCCCTTACTTTGGCAGGACGCTACACGGCTGCAAAAAAGCCATTTTTTGGCCACCGCTTTTGAAAATCTAATCATGCAGTTCTATAGAGAAGAGTCTAGATATTAAAGACCAAGAATTGTTTCCAAGAAAAATTGATATTATGTGTTATAAAAAAGGTATTGAAAGTGATAAAATTTTTCATCAAACTCATTACCTCATGCATCGAATATAGTGTCACAGCTTTAATATTGATGTTGATTTAATTAAGATACAGAACCTTGATTTTAGTCTGCAGAAGAAAATAATTTAATCTCGCATATATTTAGTTTAGGAGATATCAGGAAATCATAAAAGCTTTACAAAATTCATTGTTTTCGTTTTTCTTTGGAGCAAAACTAGGTTGGCTCAATTTTGCTCGGTGCTCCCACCATGACTCGTTTACCCTTAACTTTATAATCAAAATGCATTGAGGTGTAAGTCCAAGGGAGGTACCCCTAAAAGCTAATTCTGTTAAGAATTCTAGCTTATATATTGAAAAGAAAAATAAGTGAAAAATGGGAGTCCAAAATAGGTACCTACCCCAAGGAGTAGACGGATTTCAACTAAAATTAGTAGATCCCTTTGTTAAATGAACTTACAGATTTGTGCCGATTTTCATCAAATTTTGTAGAGAATTCCGCCTTATACATTGAGAACAAAAATAAACAAGAAAATGGGGGTCCAAGACAGGTACCTCAAGGTGTCAAGGGATCTCAAACAAAATTAACTCTTTCTTGGATCAATTCTATCCAAAAAAAAAAATACTGAAAAATTGGTTTCCAGGGCAGGGACCTGAGTCAACCAAAATTAGTTTACAAATAGACGTATGCCGAATTTCATCGAATTCTGTTAAAAACTGCGGATTCTACGTTGAAAAGAAAAACTGGGGTGTCCAAGACAGGTAGCCCAAGAAGTCGACTGATTTTAACCAAAATTAGTTGACCTCTTTTCTGAATTAATAAATAGAATGAGTTGTATCAAATTCTGTTTAGAATTGCGTCTTGTACATTTATAAGAAAAAATCGAGGTTCAAGGCAGGTAATCCATGGAGTCTACGGATTTTAAAAATATTTAGAATTTTTCTTATCTTCTGTTATCCTTGACTCCCAGTGGAGCATAGGGCCTCAAATTTTTCTTATCTATGTATATAAAACTAAAAAGTATGTAAAATTTCATCGCTGTAGGATCGGTCTTTCTATTTTTTGCACTTCGATGTATGAATAAATACGACTGTGTGATATGGTATAGGGATCGTCCTTGGTCCAAAATATGAGCCTATGCCAAATTCGATCAAATTATCTTTAAAGTTACGTCAGTGATAGCAATCTTATATAAATAACCGGCCAGCCAACCAGCCGGACATCGTTAAAACAACTCAGTGATTCTGAGTCGATTGGTATAATAGAAGGTGGGACGCAGACCAATATTTCTATGCGTTACAAACATCACCACAAGCCAATTTACCACCTATGGTGCTGAAGGGTATAATAATTACGCACTATTTATAAAATCTCAATCCTTATTCAGACAATAATCTCAAACTCATTATAGTACAGTCTTATATTTAGACTTTTGTCTTTGTCCACATCTAAACGCAAATTTTCGGAATGCACCCATCTCACCTTTTCAGCCTAGAGTTTAGGGCTCAGCGGCCGGTAAGTATGCCTATGCATCTTGTAAAGTTTATCGCATTAAGATCTAGCAATGTTTTGTTTTCGCCTATATCTGTTTTACGCCATAAAACCTTAGATGTTCTGCAGGCTGCCATGTTGCCTGCAGCGCCTCGCTATTTTCAGTAATGATGT
This sequence comes from Stomorhina lunata, assembly GCA_933228675.1. Classification (NCBI taxonomy): domain Eukaryota; kingdom Metazoa; phylum Arthropoda; class Insecta; order Diptera; family Rhiniidae; genus Stomorhina; species Stomorhina lunata. Next base: position 46,056,914 of record OW121743.1, on the reverse strand, counting down.
TAGAAATTAGCTCTGTGGCTTTCCGCAGGGAATTAAAAACACAAATCATGCAAATCTCTACGATTTCTTAATATTTTGATTTTTTAGAAAAACACCCGATCTAGTGCCGATTCATCTTAGAACCATGCGTGAAGATAGAATTGTATTGAAAAAGCGATGTCTGTTCTATCCGGAATAACGACCTCCGGTACCGTGCTGAAAAGTAGCTCCTTGACTAAATAGTCAGAGCGTGGTAAGCCTGACTTCAAGCCATGGTGGCCTGTTAAGCTCAGTAACCTGGTGTGACCTAAGTGCCCGTATTTGAGTATACCAGAATCGTTATCTCACTAGACTTTTGGTTGCCATCCGATGGGAATAATGACAATTTTTAAGACACCGGCTATCCCAATTCTAGCTATCCCTGATACCGACTATAGTCCTATACTCAGACTATAGAATAATACCTACTAAGATACATATTAGTTTTATATTTTTAAAGGCACTTAGATCATGTTTTCATATTCAAAACCCTAGTTCTAGAGTCTAGACTAAATTCAATTAATAAAATCCTGTTCCAACCATTAAAATTGTAGTACCACTTTTTGTATTCTCCCCGTCATCAATCAATCAATATAAATTTCCTATTTCTATCACTGAATTGTTTTAGCAATAAATTAAATTGTTGTTGCTTTGCTTTTATTTTGATTATAAACTTTTTTTCAATTTAGTATTGGTGTTTTTTCACACTGGGCTTCACCGTTTGTGCCTGTGTTGTATTTTCTATTTTATTCATAAATTTATGTAAGTAGGAGTGTAAATGTTTTTTTTCTTTTTGTTTAACTCTTGTATTTGTTCTACCAATACATTTCACAGTGTTTGTTGTTCTTGTTCTTCGGTTTTTTTTTCCTCATACAAATTATTGATTTTTTTGATGTGAATTTTTTTTCTTGTATTTAGGTCTTTCGAGTTTTTTTCACACTTTTAAATGGTTAATTTAACACTTAAAACTGTACGATTTCACTGGTTTGGTTTTAAATTTTTAAACTTTGTTAGGTTTTCTTTTAGTTAATTTAGAATTTTTTGAGAAATTTTCACTTTTTATTATAACAATTTAATTTTTAATTAAACACTTACAAGGTTCTTCACCTCTTCACTTTCGATATCAGCCATTGTTTGTGGCAAAATTTTGACAAGTGTTTGCAGTTGTGGTTGTTGTTCTTGTTCCCTTTGTTGCTGCTGCCACTATTTGATATCAATCAGCTGTTTTGTTGTTATTGGGGTTAATAGTGTATGTTGTTGGTATTTTTTAGCAAGATACTGGTTTAACGGTATTGCCATGTTATTTTCATGTATTAAAGCTCATTTAAAATGGTAGCAACATTAAGATTGAAATTAAATATACGGTTAGAAACAGTAGGTGGCAAAAAATAAACGAACTGTTATTTTAAATTTAAAATAAGTTCATTTAAAAAAAAACTGAAATAATGTTATTTTTGTCCATATGTTTAATCGGACATCAAATTTCTTATAAATTAATTTAAATAATTTTGACTATAAAAAGTTATCGCAAAAACATTTTTTTAAAGTGGAATGAGTCCTTTTTTAATCACTGTAATTAAACTTACATAAGATTATTAAGTCAAAAATTGATTATTACATTTCGAGACATAACAAATTGTCTTATTTCACTTTCTGTAAAAGCGCAGCAGTATTGTTTTTGTGTCGGTATTAACTGCAAGAAAAAATCTACAGAATTTTCAATATTTTTAAAAATTTCCTATATCTAAGTCGCTTTTGAATATAACAGATATACGTGGTCCGACTACTCAGAATTGTACTAAATTGTATTTTATATAATTTCTAGAAAGATTGCCTTGAATTTGATATTAAATGTCATTTTCGAAAGACAGTTGAAATCAGGGGCGTTACTGCGCATTTTGATTCGAAAATAAAACTGCTCGAATTTGTATGCTTAAAGCATTGTGTTCCGAATATACTTTCTTTCGAATCGAGTTACGCGGTAACCCCCCAGATTTGTGGAGCTTCTGGAGGGTCTACCTCTTACGCAACACACTATTATATTTTATCAAAATGGGTACATACACACCTGAGATATCGCCAAAACATCAAATACGTTCGACATTTTCGGGACATTGAACTAAGTGTTTTGGCGATATCTCAGGTGTTTATAAATCATTTTGATAAAATTTAATAGCGGACTTCGAGGGAGGATTTCCTAAAATCTGATACAGGAGGGTGGTTTTTTAAATATTAACATCGAATTTAGTGTTTTCATTCTAAAGGGGCTCCAGAAACTTGTGTCGATCGGCATAATTTTTGAGATGAATAAAGACAATTAGGAACTCATTGGTAGACTTTAAATATCACCTATTGATGAAGGGTATAAAAACCTGGATAAATTATAAATAATACTTAGAACATTTTTATAAATAAAAATAATTTCCTAAATATTATTAAAACAAATAATTTAATTTTTAAGTACCATTTCTTTTTAATATTGTGTTATTTAAAAGAAATACAAAAAAACATTTATTAAAAACTAAATTAAGCGACAGTGAAAAATTCGAGTAGTTAATGTAGAATAAAATAAAACAAAATAAGAGTCAACAGTAAATGCACTAATTTCTATAAATAAATATCAATAAAAGTATAAAATTAAGGGCGTTTATTTTCCTTATTTCTGGCGGTTAAGGCAGAGCCGCCCACAGAAGCACGAGTTCCCAAACGACTGGTCTGTAAAAGAAAAATATTATTGATTTGATTAATTTATACTAGGAATGATTTGTAGTTTAACTTTGCTTTTAAATCAGGCAAAATTTTAAAATCGTATGGGTAATTTTCGAGATATTGTGAATTTTATATTTTAGTTAAAAATTGAAAATTTTTGTGTAGAAAATGTTTGATATTTAAAATTTGTCTATAAAAAATTTTTGAATTTAAAAATTTTTCTATAGAAAATTTTTGATATTAAAAATTTTTCTATAGAAAATTTTTAATATTAAACATTTTTCTATTTGATATTAAAAATTTTTATAGAAAATTTTTGATATTAACTTTTCTATAGAAAACTTGATAAAACTTTTTTATAGAAAATTTTTGATATTAAACATTTTTCTAAAGAAATTATTTGTTATTAAAAATTTTTCTATAGAAAATTTTTGATATTAAAAATTTTTCTATAGAAAATTTTGATATTAAAAATTTTTCTACACAAAATTTTTGATATTAAAAATTTTTCTATAGAAAATTTTTGATATTAAAAATTTTTCTATAAAAAATTTTTGATATTAAAAATTTTTCTATAAAAAATTTTTCTATAAAAAATTTTTCTATAAACAATTTTTGATATGAAATATCAAAAATTTTTCTAAAACAAATTTTTGATATTAAAATCTTTTCTAAAGAAAATTTTTGATATCAAATTTTTTTCTTAGACAATTTTTGATGTTAACAATTGTTTCTTAGACAATTTTTGATGTTAAAAATTTTTTTCATAGAAAAATTTTGATATAAAAAATTTTTTTCATAGAAAAATTTTGATATAAAAAATTTTTTTCATAGAAAAATTTTGATATTAAAAATTTTTCTATAGAAAATTTTTGATATTAACAATTTTTGATATTAAAAATTTTCAGTTATAAAAACTACTAAATCTCGAAAACAGGCTACAAATATTATTTATAGATTTAAAAACATCGTGGAAACAAGAGTATAAACATTATAACCTACTGGTTTAATTGTTGCCGTATTAGCAGAGGCTGGCTTAACTGGTGTCTTGGTTATTCTAGCTCCAGCCGAGGTGGATAAGCGTGAACTTCCAGTAGAAGCTCTAGGAAAAGCTGAAGCTGCTGTAGCCGCCGCAGCCACACTACTAACACGTGGTTTCAGTGGCGATTTGGCTTTAAACTCGGTTATTGTACGTCTTTTTAAAGACGCTTTGCTAGAAGAACCTGCTGCCGAAGATTTAGGATTGGGTGTAGCCGACATGTAAGAGTATCTTGGTTTATTTACAGGGCCCGTGGTACGTTTTAAAGGAGAGGTTAAGGCAGCCGGAGTTGAACAAGCGTTGGGAAAGCCTACTCCTAACCCTAAGCCAGCTGTGGGTTTTTTCGTTGCCAAGGGTGTTACAGGAACTCTACTAATTTTTGATTGACCTTGTAGTGATGTATTGTGAAATGTTTTTGATGAATTTCCTTTAATGTCTGGCGTTGGTGGCGATGCTTTTAACATGGGTGCTACCTTTTTTACTGGTATTGTGGCTTTTAATGGACCAGTAGATTTTATAATTGATTCTGTATTGTGTTTAGGTTTCTTTTTGAGATCTGGTTTAAAGGTTGCCAAATTATTGGACGGCATTGGCATGGGTCTTACGATAGCGTGCTGTTGTTGCTCACCTTCGTGATGGGTGTCTAGGGCAGTAGATTTTCGTAATTGGGAAGAAATTTTGCTATCAGAGCTAAGCGTTAAATGGAAAATAAAAATAAAGTTTATATAATTTAGAGATGAAAACTGAACGTTTTAATTGTTGAAGCTAAAAACTACAACATAAGTAATGTTCAGGGAAATACTGCCTTAAGTGGATCTAATGCAATGTTGCGCAGTCTTTCATCAGAGTGGAATCAGAGAGACTTTGCCCAAGATTGATCTAACTAGATAAACTAATTTACGGCTATAAAAATATCTAAAGAAATGAGGCAAAGAAAATTTACCTTTGAACATTAATGTAGTCTATCAAAACTCACCTTAAACCTGTACGCCTTACACCCACTTGTGCTGTGTATGGGGTACCGCTTGAATACGAATTACGTCTAATCATACGAGCCGGTGTCTTAAATTCTGGCGTTTCCCTGTCAGCAGATGGTGGTGTTGTTGTCACTGGAGGCGAATCATCCAATTGAGTACATTTTTGTTTCTGAATAGAACGTGGTGTAGGCGGTAACAGTGGCAATTGGACAATCTTAACCTTATCGTGAATAGACAAGGATTGTGAACGGCGACGTGTCATTGGATTAAAGTTTGTCAAATCCGGTGATCCATCATTAACTGAATTTTCCAAATAATTTGCTACAAAGGATGATCTTTTTTTAGCATCTACCATATTTTGATTGTGTTGATTAAGATTCGAGTGATTCAACTGATTGCTATTCATTACAACTATAAAGGTAGGATTGACATGATTGTTGGAGGGATTATCAGACGAGTTATTGATTAAGAGTTTGCTTAGCTGCTCCATTATATCATTAACATCGGGCTGCAAGGGATTATCATAGTTATTTTCATTATTACTATTGTCCTCTTCATATTGATTGTCAAAAACTGGATATTCGGGAGACGAAGGAGATATTTCGGGTAAATTTAAATCTTGTTTTTCTTCATTTGTTTCGCCATCGTAAGTAGCGGAAGAACTAACCATACAATTGGGCATTTCCTGAACTAAGGGTTCATTATTAATGTCTACTTCATTGTCCTTCAAATCAAGATCAAATGTTCCCTGACGTTTAATGGTTTGTGGTTGTACTGGTACCTGTAGCAAGTCAGGTGGTTTTAAAGTCTCTTCAGCATCTACAGGTTTCAGAGCTGATCTCAAAGACTCCAATAAATCACTAGCTTGTTGCTTTTTAACCTTATCCACCAATTCTCCTTTAGAAATTAAGCCTTTAAGATTTTGTATAAGTGATGAGATTTCTTGCTGATGGTTATTATTTATTTCATCCTTTTTGGCTTTTAGTTTTGCCCTAATAGCCTCTAGATTGGGTAAAGCCTTTTCCATAGTCTCCCTTTGTGTATTGTTATTCATGTTTAAATCAAGTTTCGGTGTTACTATTTTCTCTTCCACTGCCGGGGATGGTATTTCATTTAATATGGGAATCTTTAACATTTCCAAGTCGGCCTCAAACATCTTTTCGGAATCTAAAAAAGGTGGTGGCTCTTCGGACATAATATCTTCATCCTCAACTAACTTTAAAGGAGATTCTGCAGACAACATGTGTTCACCAAATTCTGCTGCTCTGATAAGCCCAGAGCTAATGGGTGTACCCATTGAATCCTCAAATTCTAAAGACTGCTTTCGAGCTGTTGGGGAACTAAAGGCAGCATTAGAAATACTTAATTTTAAAAGCCTTTTGCGAAATTCCTGTGTTTTCTTTAATTTTGCCGAAGCTGAGCTCTCAGCACTACTATTAGGATTGGAATCAGTCTCTGTACCACTGACACTGTCGGTTGCTAATTTTTCATTCAAAAAAACAGGAGGACTTTCCAATTCCAAGGATTTGCTCATATCTTCTGCCATCAAAATAGATGTCTTCGGCTTTTGATCATCCAATATGTCATCATCACTCAAGGACAACAGATTACCTAGCTTTATATCTTCTGCGGGTTTTAGCGCCTGTTGAGCTTTCAAACATACTTCCATTTCCACTTTTTCAAATGGATCATCTAAACGATTCGCCAACTTTTGGACATAATCAAAGGGATTGTTATCTAAACTATCACGTTTACGCCAGGTTGGCGATATGAAGAGCAGACTTTCTTTGCTGCTCCCGGACGGCTGCGCAGTATCACATTCAGTCTTAATTGGTATAAGTGTATTGTTGCAGGGAATGTCATCTTCCAAGGTTAAATCTATTAAATTACCAAAACTTAAATCACTCATTTATGTTATATTTTTGTTTTAACTTTTTTCGGAATTTCTATTAAATTCTTATAGACCTTCGTAGCAAGAAATTAAGCGGTATTTATTTAAAATTGTAAAAAACTAGTCAAACTAAAAATACTGGGAAAAAGGTAACAAACAAATGAAGAGAAAAGTGTTGCCAATTATATTTTTTAAAGCGTTTTTATTTGATTAATTAATAGAAATATGATCTTTCGTGTAATGTGCTATAACTTTTAACTGCAAAATTAAATTTTTAATAAAAAATATTTGTTTGTGAAAAGTCAAAGTTGAATGTCGTATAAAAAGTTAAATTTTGGTAAAAGTTTGTTTTCAAGTTCAATTTTGTTCAAATCAACTAAATTATTCTGGTTTTGTATATTGAAATATTTCAAAACTTTATTTTAATTTTTTGTTTTAATTTCGTTCAACAAATATTACAAATTAAATAGCTTTTCATCGGTGTGTTAAAATATGTAAATGGGAGAATAGAAAATCAAAAAAGTATAAATCGATATCTTAAACAATGTCGACAATGTCGGCGAACAATTTAACATATTTCCTTTGTTTTAGACGCATACATAACTTGCATTTTTTTTAATTTCAAGTTTTTTATGTCATTCCGGCTAAGAACCTAATATGGAGCTAGGGTCAATTGTGGACCGATCGTTACAAAACTAGGGTTATATGTTCATATTTACAAAATATATATCTGTCTTAATAATAACTTTAGATTGCTGGGAGGTATAGTCAAATATGGACAGATTCATAAACAGCTAGGTACACTGATTTAAGTTACCTTTAAACTCTATTCCGGGAAGGTATCCCTATGGGAGGTACCCGAAATCCGATTTTAGCCAAAAAGCATCATCCTTTCACCAAAATATGAGTCTGTGCCAAAATTCATTCAATTATCTTTGAAGTTACGACCTGTACCTACCAACCGGACAGACATCGTTAATTATTAAGTTGTTAAACAAAATTTAAGAAAATGAGTTTTGAAATCAACATGCATGATCCAAGTAATATTAAAAGCCGGATTCCATACTTATTCTATGGTGTAAATTCGGCATGTGTAAACTTTGGTTTCATTCATCAGGAAGTTCCTCAATAGATCAGGCACCTCCAAAATCCTTATGCCAGCTACCGTAGCAGGGGGATTTCCCGCATGATTGCCAATTGGCGTAGTATATTTTGTAATGTTGCTTCTTTCCATGCTTAAAGCATCGTAAGTGCTAAGTCGATGGATGATGAGTCCAAAGACAAAAGCCACGTTCGTAAAGCGAGCCGCTCGATCCGAGACAGACGACCGCTTGTAGCCGCAACTAACATGTTGAACAGACGCTACAGTTTCGTACTTTACCAAGTACAATTATCTGAGACCCTTAGACCAAATACGTCGGAATGGCTCCAAGATAACTCCCTCTCACGTTCGCCCTGACCTAGAATCCCACTCGGGTTGTTTACCGCATCTTCAACTAGGTTGCTCAGGTTTCCAGGATGTACCACGAGAAAGTGCGAGTAGGAATTGAATAAAGTTATAACCTACTATCAGGAAACCCAGGCAACAACTGCATCCCATTTACATCCCTATGCTCCACTGGGAGTCAAGGATAGCAGAAGAAGAAACTTTGTCCGATCGCGATATATCGCAAAAACACTGAACTCGGTAAACTGCAAAGTAAAAATTTTAAAAATTTTATTTAATTTCGGCCCTTCACCACTAAGGTCAAAGGTTTTCTTTTTCGTGTATAAAGACAAATATTTGCTATATTTTGTCATCATGATAACATTTTCTCAAGATATATGTATATTTAAGCTCTATCCGTCATTTGGACTTATATAAGGGCAAAGGTCAAATGTGGACCGATTATCTTGAAATTAAGCAAACAGTTTTTAGAAAAATTATTAAGTCTATTGGTATACTAAAAGGTGGGTAAGACAAATATTTCTATGCCTTACATACATCAGCACAAACTTATAATACCCTTTACACCTATGGTGGTGAAGGGTATAAAAACATAGACCACCATATAGATTGTGATCATATGTTCTAGTAAGCAACAAAAAAATAGCAAACAAATGTAAAATAATATTTTTTATATGTACATAACGTTTCTTAAATGTACCTTGACGTCTCTAAAATGTATTTTGACAGTTCGTCCTCAGTCTAGTTGCGGTTTATGTATAAAAACACTTCCCATTTGTATCATAAACTTGCAAATCCGAAAAATCTTAAACCGAGGACAAAATTTTATCACTGTCAAAATCATATATTTGAGTCTATAGAAAAATTTACCATATATTGATCATTTAGAATATATAAAAGATACAATTTTTGATTGGTCTCTTCGTGAATGGCAGGACTATATTTGCACCCATTTCGAATTTTTATAAGATTTTGAAAACTTTGGCTTTTTTAAATTTTCATTAAAATTTTCATAGGTATTGAGTTTAAGTAGGGGCTAAAAGTCTGCTTAATTTTATATAGTAAGATGTGAAAGACTCCATCGGAAGGAATTTGAAGTGATATAAATTATGTCAGATAAAAAAGGACTCACGGTATGACGGACGCACAGAAATAAAAGTTTTTTTTTTTAATTTGACTAGTGCAATTTTTTGCCCATAAATCGCATTTTTAATTGCAAACATGAAAAGGAATTGGATGGGATTCGGGAACAAATTACACCATTATTTTCACTGCCTTACGTTAAAACCTTAAAATAGGTATGTATATGATATATGAATTTATCCTAATAGTAGTAATAAATCCTAATAGTAATAATAATAATAGTAATAAATAGTAGCAACCGCAACAGTTTATTTATGAATCTTTGATGCAACTAGAAACTTTGAAATTCTTCTGAAAGCTATTTTGTAATTTCAGATTTTCCCCTCTCTTCAATTTATTTACAATTTTTTTTATAACTATGACAGATTTCCTAAAAATTACAGAAACATGTGTTGAAAAAAAGTCCCTTCCATTTTTTAGCGTCCGTCATAGCACTTTAAGCACGAATATTTTTTCCCCAGAAATAAATATGCGAATGCCATTCGAAAGTGCAATCGATGGGCAATAATTCTCTGAAATCTGTGCAAAGAAACGACAGTGGGATTCATTTATATTCAACAAAAATATATACTGCAATTTTCTGCGAGCAAAAAGGCAAAAAAATGTATGATTGCATATATGAATTTCATTTATAGACAAAAGTAGCTAATAAATATAAATATAATAAATAATAATAAATATAAAATATAATAATAAATATAAAATATAATAATAAATATAATGAATATAAATTGTTTTAAAGCAACTAAACTAATACGTTTATTTAACGCATTGCTTGGAAAAATATTTACAAGTGAGTGTATAATTAATTATTTTTTGAGTTTGTACCCCAGTGAGAACAGTGTCAAACGTTTGAAATATGACTTTTACATTTGATATCGAACGTTTTTTTTTCAAACTTTTTTCAAACCTGAACAGATGTTTGAGATTCACATTCATTTTCAAATGAGGGTTCATTTGAGAATAAACGTTTGAAAAATGATAGTTTCTCAAATTGAGAATAAATGTTATTCTCAAATCCTTATCAACCCCTAAGATGATTTGAGAATAAATTGAAAAATGGTGTTATATAAATTTGATAGCAAACCTTAATTCAATTTTTTTTCAAACATTAAAAAAAATAATTTATGTTAAAAAAATATTGTTTAAGATATTTTAATGGAATGGAATTGCATTTTAAAGAAATTCGTTATTTCTTTCACATTTTTTAAAATTGATCCATATTTGACCAAAAAACCTTGCTTAAAAAATGCGAAGATTAAAAATTCAATAATATTCATACGCATAAGTAAATTTTCTTTGTTTCTTAAATTTTTTTTTCATATGCACAAGTAAATTTTCTTTGTTTCTTAATTTTTTTTTACCTAATAAAAAAAATTATATTTTAAGCAAAAGAATTCAAATATGATGCACCGTTTTCAATAAAAAAAAACTTTGAGAATGAGGTTTGATAATGATTTGAGAATAAAGGCATTTCTCAATTTGAGAATAAAGTCCCCTTTTTGTTGATAACGCTATTATTCTCAAATCATTATCAAACTTTTGACCTTTGAAAAAGATTTTCAAATCATCCTCAATTTGAGAATAAAACTTTTTCTTACTGGGACTTTTGATATTCCAACCATTGGTGGAGGGTATTTAAGATTCAGCATACCCGAATATACTTTTGTAGCTCCCTTTCTTATATTTTAAATAGTTAACGTATTATTTTTAATATATGTTGGCAGTACTGCAAAAAGCTGTTGGCAAAAACAGTTGTTTCATTAAACAACAACAATTTTCATGTAAACCCGTTCAAACATTCCAGCTGAAAAATTTTGTTTACAAAATTATCATCAAGCTCATTTTAAATGTAAATGTTTGTGTGTCTGTCGGCTTGAATCAAACAATGTTATCCTACATTTTTTTGCAATGCTGTTATCTGTTGACAGTTGATTGATGTCATTGCTACAACAAAAAAAAATTGCAATTGTAGATTTGTGAAAATTTTATAAAAATTTAATTAATAAATACAAATGATGGCAAATTTTATGCAAGATAGTGTTGTAAAATATGTCTGTTCCTGTGGCATATTAAATCCCATAAGTAAATTGTTCTTTTGCCGTCATTGTCCCAAGCTGAGGTGTGGTTTTTGTGTCTGCCACGAAGTGAGTAATCTTGAATGGTTAAGGTGTTAGTTTTCTAATTTGTTTTTTGATTTTATACCTTTAAAGGTTGATTCACATTTCTGTTCGAATTGTTTGGAAAATATTCCATCATCCGAGGTGCGTCACAAGAAGAATTGTTGTGCCAATTGCTTCGATTGCCCCTGCTGCCAGCATACTTTATCGGCTCGAGCCACCACTGTAATTGTGCAAAAGTAGGGAAAACTATTTTCTTTTTCTCATGTTAATTTATTTAAAATTGCTATTAAATATTGTTTTAGAAAACCAGATGACGCTGCTAAGGAAGGCGAGGAAGCTAAACCGGATGCTTCTAAAGTTATTACCAAAAAAATGTATTATTTATCATGTTTAGCGTGTCGTTGGACTTCAAGAGATGTAGGCATTCCTGATCAGGCTGTAGGTAAGTTTAGAAACTGTTAATAGAAATCTTCATCACGAAACTTCTTTTCGGATTTCGTAAGACCTATACAAAAATACAGGAACAACCAAATATCTCAGAATGACGAATAAAAGTTGTTTTTTCTGAGATACCTATAAAAAATTTATTAATAAGCTTATGTTTTTTATTCCTTTCCCAGCCACTGGCGCCTGGCCGGACAATGAATGTGCTTATCAGACACGTTTTAATGCCTTGGCCGAGTACTATCAAGCCGTAGTTCAACAAGACAAGCAGGAAAGACAAGAATATTTAAGACGTAAAGCTCCTAAGGCTCATAAATTTCCCAGTCTTACAGATCGTACTGGCCTTACCGTCTCCATTATACGTCGTCAAATGGGTTGGTCTGACAAGAATACTCAAAAGGCTAAACCCGTAAATATAGCCCCGGCCCAAGAAAGTGAAGATGTGGGCGAATTACCAGACAGTATTTTTACTCAGAAAATTAATTTACGCAACAGTAAGTAAAGCTTCAATAACCCTTAATAGCAAATTATTTAATTTTTAAAAACCTCCCCAGTTACGACCGTCAAGCAACGCCACAATCAACCCTGTGAACAACCATTTACCATTAATAAACTTTATCCACAACGTCGTTGCATGTGGATCAAACGTTCTTTGCGGTGTCGACAGTGTGAACATAATGTTATAAAACCAGAATATCATCCAACTTCTGTAAAATATCGCATTCAACTCTTTGCCAGTTATCATGTACCCGATGTTCTGTTGGTCAGTTGTGATCAACCTCTTAAGGCTGGTCAGCTTAATTCGATTACTCTCAAGCTAAGTAATCCCACTATGCATGATATGACAATAAAAATTGTGGAATTACCTTCAACCGAAGATGAATTACAAATGATTGATGAATTTAAGCGCTCTTGCTCTCTAAAAGATACTTCTCTAACTGCTGCCGCAGCTATGGATTCATTGAAATCTCTAACTGGCTCCCCCAGTTTAACGGGTACTAATAGTCTTACCAATACCACATTGGTGAGACAAACTTCCATACATGAAGAGCCCAGACTTGTTAAGCAGAATGTTAATTCGAAATTGCTTCCATTAGAGAAGGAGTTTACTTTGAATTTACGTGATGACTCGAAAGAGTTTGATGAGGAACCTCAAGGCACTCAAAAGGAAGAGCCCAAGTGAGTTAATTTGTTTTCTATAATTTTAATTTTTCTATAATTTTAATTTAATTTTAGATTTATTGTATGGCGCAAGTCCAATAAAGTGTTATTACGTTTGCAATTTACACCTGATGCTGATTTGAAATCTGGGGAAGATGTTTATGTTGGTTTTAATCTATTATATACTTATGTCAATACCGTTACTAATACTCCCGAAAAGAAAGAACCAACTACCCATGATTTGAACTGCCGTGTTTATGTTAAAGTTGGCTCCATCGAAGCCTAATGTTCACAAATTCATACATTGCAAATCTATTGAATATTTATTATTTTTTTAATCTTATGCCTATATACTAAGCTTAAAGTTGAACTAACTTATAAATTGGAAATAAACATCCGTAATTTAAACGAAGGTATCATAACTTATTATTTTTATGGAAAATTTTCCGGAAATTCGATTACGTACGTTAATGACTTAAAGCCACTCGCTTCATTCAAGCTAGTTGAATTTGTGTAGTTTGGCCGCAATTTCCAGCGGAAGCAGAGGACTTACAGATAAGATCCTAAGTTTTAACCCTAATGATCCTAGGTAGTCAGCTAAATCGGCGGAACAGGTGATTATATTATTAAAAATGGGTTTTCACTTGAAACAACAAACACCTTATAAAGGAACGGCACTGGAGACTAGCTATACCCTACTCTTTCAGGACATTCTGAAATGGAGTGTAGTTTAGCTAACGCTAAAAATATCTAAGAGTTAAACAGGAAGTTCTAAAGTGAAAGGTCCCCTCTGTTTATTTTCTTGATTAAATAAAGATCTTAACAGTAATAGCATTTCTTTTGGGATTTAAACGTAGAAATCGTCTTAACTTTAACATCACGTAATATGGAACAGCCGGATCTCATAAGGAATAATTCAAACTTATGCCCACCCTTTGCTAAGGGTCCAAATGATACCTCAAATTTTCAATTGCCTAATCAAAGCAACTTCCTTTAGTCCTCAGGATTTAAAGACCCATCCAGTGGAATAGACACAATTTCATGGTTCATCCAGTGGAATAGACTCAATTTCATGATCTTGATCTCCAGATAAAGAAAAATTATTAAAATACAATTGTGCAAGTCGAAATTCTATGACGAAAACCTTTTCCAGTCGAAAATTAGATATATTTTTAATTTCATTTAACATGAAGCTATTTTTTTCTTTTTATTTCATTCTACCATAATTTTATATTTTTTTCTTTTTATTTCATTCTACCATCATTTTATTTCATTTTATCTTACCATGTTTGTTTAAAAATTAAGAATACTACATTTTTTTATAAAGTTATATAGTAACCATACTCGAAATGACTACACATATTCTCCTAGATTGGCTTAAATACTTGCTTTCCAATTTTTGACAACGCAACATTAGTTCAGATTTTAAATTTTCTTTTTGGAGTATCCATTGCGTGTCAGATCTGAATATGGTTACATATGTATTTACTAAGTTTATAAATAATGGGTAAGGGTTTTCACTTTTTGAAAACAAATTTCAAAAATTACATTAAAGAATGTTTAATATTAGGAAAATTAAAGATGAATTACTCAAATTAAGTTGAATAAAATAATAAAAAAAGAAAAAAGAAACTTATTGATTTCTAAAAATATAATGATAATTTCTATTTAATATTCCACAAACTATTTATAAAGCCATCTTACGGCCCTCTATAGATATTTCCACAGCTCTGCGTGATCCGCCCTTAAGTCTTTTTTGATCAAGGAACTTTTTCATATGCTTTTCAAAACGATTTGGTTTACGTTTTTGTGTTCCTGACACCGTACCCTCCACTGTGGATTTGGGCCGCACCAAATAATCTTTATTTGAGGGTAAAGGTACACGGGCACGAGCAACCCAACCCGGATCGCCGGGGCCTAATGTTTTTTCTTCCGTTTTTGTAAGGGCAGAGTGAAGACCTTTACGTTTCTTGGATGTTGAGGGTTCTGGTTCAGGGGTTTTCTTTCGTACACCTTGTATCTGACGCATATCTCGCTCCTGTCGTTCTTCCTTTGACATGGCCTTAAAGTCACAGCTTAAATTAAAAATGGGTCGAGCCCATTCGGATATTATACGACCAGCTTTCTCACGATTTGCTTTTGTTTCTTTAGGATGTTTGTATAGATACATAACAGCTTTACCAATACCCGACTGCTTAAGGTAACCTTTGTCAATGGGAGGAAACTGCAGAAAGAAACAATATTTAATCTCAAAGTATATTATTTTACTTTACATTTTTACTTACATCTGCTAATAATTTAAGAATACATTCTCTGATTTGTAAACAGGGTAAACTTTTGTTGGGCAATGGTGCCAACCAATCTGTCAGTACATTGAGTATATTGTGTTCCAAAAATGCCAACTGTAAATCTTTCTTAATTAACTGAGACATGCACTGTTTTAGAATCGATATTTTCTTTGTAGCTGGTCTGCCCTCTAAATTCAATTGACGATCTTCATCGGAGGCTCCCTTCATATTCATAATAAGCTGATCGATAAGATCATCATTGTCATTAATCAAATCAATATCTCGTTTGCGACGTTTGGAACGCTTTTCCTCGCGTTTACGTAGCAACATGGCATCAAAATCGGAAATGAAATTATCGTTTCTGAAAGTAGAATATAGTTCATTTATGATTGAGATATACATATGTACGATTATATGAACATTTTTATGTCTTCCAATTAACTAAGAAACGTTCGGCGTAGATTTTTTTGTTGTTTTAAAGTTAGGTTGGCGGTGTTATTAAGACACACAATTTGCCAGGTTGTCTCACCTGGCACAATGAAAAATAAAACAGTTATTCCGTCATGTGCGACTTACGCTTTTACATAAGAAGCCAACTGTACGAAAAAGATATATGCCGGTATGTTGTTCGACTTATGCTTTCACATAAGAAGCCAACCGTACCGGACGAAAATTGAGATAAGATGTCGGCGTAGATTTTTTTAAAAGATTTATATGATAAATCAAAACTTACCCTCTGTCATTGTCTATTGGTATATTCTCGTCATCGGAGCTATCAACAACTTTTTGGCCCTCACCCTTAGCTTCTCCCTCGCCTTCATTTATCACTTTATTATCATCCTCATCTTCATTATCAGTATCGGTAATTTTGGGTCTTTTCGTTTTGCCAGGTGAACCATCCTCATCTGCAGAATCGAGATAATTGTATCATTTGTTAAATTCAATTTTTGCCAGTTTATTTTACTTACCCTCAGAATCACTTAAAACATTACGTTTGTGTGCTTTCTTAGCCTTCGATGTGGGAGATATTGAACCACTTCGTGATCGAGATCTAGATCTCGACCTGCTGCCGGACTTACTGCGAGAACGAGATCTTGAGCCACTACGAGAGCGCGATCTAGAACGTGATGCAGCTGATCCAGAACGGGAACGTCTTTTCACCGATCTTGAACGACGACGAGAACCGCTGCGGGAGCGCGATCTAGAACCACTGCCGCTGCGACTTCTTCGCGATCCTGAACGACTGCGTGAACGCCGGGAGCCACTACGAGAACGTCTGGAGCCACTACGAGAACGTCTAGAGCCACTACGAGAATGTCTAGAGCCACTACGAGAACGTCTAGAGCCACTACGAGAACGTCTAGAGCCACTACGAGAACGTCTAGAGCCACTGCGTGAACGAGATCTTGAACCAGATTTGGAACGGCTACGAGATCTTGAGCCAGATCCCGAACGCGAGCGTCTTGATCCTGATCTAGATCTTCTCGAGCCAGATCTTGACCGTCTCGAGCCAGATCTGGATCTCCTTGAACCTGATCTAGATTTTCTTGAACCTGATCTAGATCTTGATCGTCTCGAGCCAGATCTGGATCTAACTGAACCTGATCTTGATTTTCTTGAACCTGATCTTGATTTTCTTGAACCAGATCTGGATTTTCTTGAACCTGACCTGGATCTTCTTGAACCTGATCTTGATCTTCTTGAACCTGATCTGGATTTTCTTGAACCTGATCTAGATTTTCTTGAAACTGATCTAGATTTTCTTGAGCCTGATCTGGATCTTCTTGAACCTGATCTAGATTTTCTTGAGCCTGATCTGGATCTTCTAGAGCCTGATCTGGATCTTCTTGAACCTGATCTTGATTTTCTCGATCCAGAACGAGAACGACTACGCGATCTACTGCCACTCTTTGAACGTCTAGAGCCGGAACGGCTTTTACGAGAACCACTGCGTGAACGCCTACCCGGAGAACCACTACCAGAACGTGAGCGACTACGACTTTTCGATCTCGAACCACTATGACTTCTTTGACGGCTTCGACTACGGCTATTGCGACTTTCTTCCTCTCCATTTTTGTGAGGACTACCACTGCGGCTTCGTGATTTTGAACTTCTGCCTTCTTTTTCTACCACTTCTCCACCTTTAATGTTAGGAGAGGCTGGTCCGCCATTTGAACTAAGCGAACGTGACCTAGACCTTGATTTACTAGATCTATTTGTATCTTTTGAAATATCTGCTCCATTCGGGCTTCGAGAACGTGATTTACTCGATCTAGTCTCTCTTGACGTATTAACGGCGTCATCAGCCTCAGACGTCACAGATCTGCTGCGACTTCTAGACTTGCGTCCCTTTTCGGGTGAAGGGGAAGCTGGCTTATCATTTTCTATTGGTTTATCCACAGCGCTATCAGCTTGTTCGTTTTGGCCTTTAAATAAAAATAATTTATTAGGAAAATAAAAACCTTGAACACCTAACCTCAACTTTAAGGGCAAAAAATAAAATTACATTCTTTAACAAAATCTGCGAAATTTCGTTTGACTCAAATCTTGTCGCACTTACCATTTTCCACGGAAGGCATTTTAAGTATTTAGTTGGATAAAACAAAGCCGGAAAACCGGTAAATTATTAAACGTGTCTGCACAATTAGGAAAACTTCAATTAGTTCTTTTCTATCTATACAAAAACTAATATTACGCGTCTTTCTAATAATTTCTTTCTTTTCTCGGTTTTATAAAATGCTTAAGCTTCTTCTTGTTTTCCTGCACAATGGCTTTTAGAGTTGTAAAAGTATTGAGTAACGGTAATGTTTGAGTACTCGTCAACAAAAAGTAGTTACTCAATTCTTTTAAGAGTTGTATTATTAAGCAAAAACATTTTGAAGATTTCTGAAAAATTCTTTATTGTAGTTAGATAGAGAGAAAAAACTAAAACTGAAATACAAAACTTTAGGATCTCTAAGAATTTTTTATAGAATGAATTAATTTAAAGTTTTTTGATGAATACTTTACTGGGGTTGCCTTATGATTGTATCTAAATTTAAGGCATATCATATATCCCATCTCTGTTTTTGTTTACATTTTTTAACCTATTGGCAACACTAGAATTTGCAAAAAATATCTAAAAAATTGTTTCTTTCATTTTTGCTCCTTTAAGTGCTGCGGAAAAAAGATGCAATTTTCTTTTAAACGAAAATTTGCACATGTTAGAATTTAGAATTTCACAAAAATATGAAAATTTCACTTTAAAAGCCTGTGTAAATTCAAACGATTAAAAAAAGTTTACTTTCAATTTTGTTTTTTTGAACAAAACAAGAAAATTTGCTAGCTGGTGTGTGCGTGTGTGAGTGCGTGAGTGAGAAGATTTTGGAGACAAGATGTTACCCTATCGTGGTATACCAGCTGGCTACGAGGACGAACTTGATGACGATAGTTTTGATTTTATGATGTGTTCAACGCAAAACTTGAAGATTACTGTGGTACCTGATATAACCACAGAAGCTGGTCTTAATGGTCAGAATTTTGATAGTAAATTAAGTCCTGACATGGAGTCGTGGTTTGAAGAGTTCCGGGAGACATACAGTAAATGTAAGTGTGTTTATTTGTTGTTCTAAACAATTAAGTAGACTTGTTAAAAGATTTTTTAAACTCTACGGATTAAAATATCACCGTATTTAAAACAAGGAGTGATGGAATACATTAATTAGGGAAATGAAAGTGAAATAATGATGCACCCAAATCTGTCAAAATGACAGTAACAGGTTGTCCTCAGAAAGCCAACTACATGAGGAGACTAAGGTCCTACCGTTTAAGGAACATAGCCAAATGCTAACAACGGAGAGGCCATCCCACCGAGGCATGTCGGAAAGGATCTTCGTTGCTTTGAGACTTATATCAGTCAATTTAACCTCATACAAAGCAGCTCTGGAAGACATTCATAACATGGTAACCTCGACGATGACAAGATCAGATGAATATTGTACTTCATCACGGGGTAATACTGGCACAATTAAGATTAGGATATTGTAGTAGACTAAAATCATACTGGTCCAAATCCTTGATTACACAACACCTGCAAACCCGATCCCCTTACTCCGGATTCCTTATGGACTTACCATACAGAAACGGCACTTCACCTGGTACTGGACTTAGAGGAGTCACTAGATTACGAAAGACATTAGTGACATATTTTTATAAAATGTCACGGTGTTTCTACAACAGAGGGACTTATGAACAGAGTTATGTTGTTGTTGCAGGTTTAAAATTGAGTGAAATAATGGAATCGGCGCCAGAGACTTCTCCTGAGCCAGAGACAAAGAACTAGGAGTCAACCCTGAAAGGACCGAGTTAGTTTTATTCCCCGAGAAGTACAAGGTTAGCAATTTCAAACTTCCAGTACTTAATGGTGTAGAGTAAGGACTATCATCGAAAGCTAAATTCCTGGGCATAATCTTAGGAAGCTATAATGTAAAAAGAACACGCTTGAAAGAATGAAAAAGGGACTTAAGGCTTACTACTTTTACAGGAACTCGGTACGTAAGAGCCAGGGCTTAAATCCAATGGTAGTGTACTGGATCTATACGATTATTGTAAGATCAGTTCTAACGTAGGGTGCACAGTATGGTCTCCTTTCTAAGTCTTTTGAACAAAGTTCAATGATGGGCTAGCTCGGGCATCACTAGTGCCCGTACTAGCTCAAAGATGTGCTAGTACGGGCATCAGGCAGTGCTGGTATTTTCCTAAAGCAGCGGAATATTAGGTAATCTTTTAGGCATAGTGATGAGTGCAGTATCTTTCAGGCAGAAATGTTTGCCATTTTGAAAGCCACTGACCTTGTTTCATACAACATTTTTGAAGAAAGTGAGGTGACCATCTACGTCGACAGTCAGACTGCACTAAAGATCCTGGAAGGATGCAATATCACATCAAAATTAGTCAAGTCGTGTAGATTAGCTATCATTAGTTTGTCAGCGAAATAAAGAGTAAGACTTTGCTGGGTTCCTGGTCATTACGACATCGAAAGCAATGAAATTGCAAACGAAGTTGCAGGACAGGGCTCGAGCACCACATAAATGTCACCTTTTCATGGGTATCAAGTCTTGGATCGGTGGGAAAACAGCAAAGAACTGGCATAAATTGGCTACTTGCACAATATCTAGGAAGATTTAAATTTACGCAAAATAGGTGGGATGGAGCAAATAGGTGGGATTGAGTCATCCAGGACATTTGTAGACTGTGCTCATCCGAAACGGTCAAGCACATTCTTTGCGACTGTCCTATGTTCCAAAAACAGAGACTTAAATTTCTAGGTAAAAGATTCTATGAGAAGCTAGGTGACATACAGCAGTGCGAACTGACTGACGTTGTAGGTTTTATAATGGGACTTAGATGGCTCAACGTTAAAGTTTGGATGATCACTCCTTTAGATCTCCTCTACTGAAAAGACCTTTGTATTCTAATAAAGATTTTGAGCTTGATTTTCAGGCCGCTGTGAATATTTCTCTACTGTGTATTCCTCAACCAAACGTTTTATAGATAGACAAGAAGATTTTTTCTCCAACCCCAAAGTGCCGGCTAGTGCTATAAAAAATTTGCTTCGATATTGCAGTTTATGCGCGACCAACTTCAACTGCTGACTATTTGGCCAGAAAAATTATCCCATCAAGGTAGTAGTTAAGGTACATTGCTGCAGAAGAACTCATATTCTGAAGAACTCTACGATGTTTTGAGCATTAGTTTTTAATTATGACGAACGACTAACGACCACTCAGAAACTTTTGTATCGACCTATTAAAATTTGTTTGGAATTGTGGACTACAAGTTGTTTTAGAAAAGGTAACATGGTTAACTGTGTCAAGCGCCATTAGGACCATTACATCACAATGCCTATTTTACTTTAAATCTTGTGCTGGTAGTTTCCTAGTCAGCTGAGGATTGTGACAGGAGTGATATTGACATGTACATAAAACTTTTTTGTGCAGGTTTTCCAGGTTTTAAAGTTTTTTAAAAAAGCTTTAATATTTTTCTAATTGTTGCTGATTATTCCAATTTTATACAATTTTCTTAAGCAATACCCTTTACTCATTACTTACAGGTAAACGTACTCCTGCTACACAACATCAATTAAAATTGGTTCTTTCTAGAGATCCACAACCTTTGTTGCAGGCTTTAAAACTATTTGCCTCCAGTCCAGGTTGTAATTATTTGAAAAATAAAAATATGGCTCTGTTTAGTATGTTTTTTTAAAAGCTATAAAAACCCCACAACATATTTCTAATTTAAATTTCTTTTAGTATTGGAAACTGTCTGTGAACTTTATAAACAGCATCCAAATATAGAAGCGTCTTGTGATGATAATACCCGTATGGTGGCTTTTAATTTTGTGAAAACTTGTGGTATAGTACCACTCTACAAGGCTGTGACAGAAACTTATCAATTACAAAAAATACAAGAACATTTAGTACCAAAATTGCAGACCCTGCAAGCAGAAGGATTTTACAAAGATGTAAGTTTTTTTGGATATAATTTTATTTTTTTTATAAATTTGTTTTTTTATATTTTTTTCTTAGGCGGCTTATTGGTCTATATTTCTAAATATAACACATATTTTCGGTTTATTTGATCTCATTTTGCCCTTAATATTACAAGATAAAATTTCTTTAGCTGAAGAGTTTTTACGCGTTGCCCACGAGCAGCAATTACCTACAGTACAATTTTTGGATGCTTTATTAGATCGCAAAAAGACTGTCTATGAAAATTGTGATGAAGTATTGAAGTGAGTTTTTTTCTTTATTATAATTGTTTTTTATAAACTTAGTAAATTTATTGTTGTTCTCTTTTATCTTTTAGTAAATACAAATATTCTGAAATTAAACATAATATTCTAAGTTACCGTCCTATGTCCAAATTGGTTACACGTTTAGCTAAAAAATACAATATTGATCCACAGTATACACCAAATCTTAAGTATTCAAAATCATGTTCATATCTTCACTATCTATTTCACAAATATCAAGATGGTGGAATGAGTTTTGATTCATGGCGTGAATTGGCCCGCGAAGAAGCCAACAAAAGCAAGGCTTTACAATTGGATCTTATTACAAAGATAGCTGGCTTTGGTGACCTTGATGAAGCACAATATTGGGTACAACTTTATAAAATTCCTTTAGATGAATGTCCCTTGGCATTGCAAATGAAAATGGAGAATCTCGATAAATCTAATAAATCCAGTTCAAGCACCAGTTCAAATGAATCATGGGATAAGGGTACTACTGTGGCTCCTGTACCAACACCTAAGCATAAACAGCATAAAAATTACTCTTCTTCAACGCTAATGAAAAAAGATGAATATTTATCCCTAAAATTACCTGCTGAATCTATAGTGCTAGTGGATACTAAAACAATGTTCCTGGATATGTTGTCCTATTTGGAGCAACATTTACTTATTGGTTTCGATTCCGAATGGAAACCCTCAGTTTCCAATGACAATCGTGTCTCTTTGATACAACTGGCCACCATTGAACGAGTTTATCTGGTGGATTGCTTGTCAGCTAATCTCGATGAAAGATTGTGGAAGTTAATGGGGCGTAAGATTTTTAATAATCTAGAAATTTTAAAATTAGGCTTCTCTCTTCACTATGATCTGCAAATGCTGCATAAATCTTTGCCTTTACAATTGAATCTCCAAGCTACATCCTGTTATTTAGATTTGCGTGACCTCTGGCGCCGTTTAAAGTATATGCAAATTTCTCCCTTTCCCTATGAGCAGATTTCGGTTGCCGGTGAAAGCCTTTGCGCCTTGACAGAAATATGTTTGGGCAAGAAATTGGATAAATCAAATCAATGTTCTAATTGGGCCAATCGGCCTTTGAGACATGATCAAATGGTGTATGCAGCACTAGATGCTCATTGTTTGTTACAAATCTATCAAGTTTTAGCAGAACTTTTGGCACGCATAGGTATTAACATTGAGGCAGTTGTGGAGGATATTACCACCTCTAAATCTGGTTATTTATTTCGCACCAAGGGAAAGGCCAATACCAGCAGTTCTTCGGGCTTTACCAACAGAAGTTTTCCACAAAATGTTAATGAATTAAATAACAGCAAAATAAGAGGAGGAGGTTTTGCGGATAAGTAAGTATGAAAGATTGGATAAACAAATTCTTTCAACAGATTTTAAATTTCCTTCCTTTCTTAAACAGGTCCTTAACTATTAAATTTCTCTGTGATTCTATGTTGAATGGACTCTCGAAAGAATTGCGTAAACTAGGCATTGACTGCGTGGATATGTACAATAATGTGGACATTAATCGTTACATAGATATGGCACGCAATGAACAACGCTATGTCCTAACACGTGATTCACGTTATGTAACATTTTCCCGCGAATTGCCACAGAAACAATGTTTACAAATACCCTCAGATTCTGTGGAAATACAAATCATTAATATCTTACAATATTTTCAACTACAAATTAATCAACGTTCCCTCTTTACACGTTGCATCCAGTGCAATAGTAACAACTTCTTGCTAGCCAATCGTTATGAAATGCAATTAATGCGTTTCTCTCAGCAGCGCTACAATGAAGCCGATCCTTCAGGCATACTGCCTCCCTATGAGGGCAGTAGTGATAAATTATGGAATTTGCAAAGGATAAATCATCATAACATTGAGACAAAAACTACATTGCGTGGCAAAAATATTAAAGTGAATCGTATCAATCCCTATATTTTGAACAATCAAAATTATTTCTTTATATGTGATGTAAGTGGTATTTTATATTTAAATGTTATGTAGGGTTTTACTCTTGGTTTTAGTGATTGATTTGAATTGAATTTTGTTGCCTAGTATAATTATTAACAAATAACTAATGCACAACTTTACTACCAAGAGTGAACCCTGTTAATGTTACTTGCGTATATTTAGAGCCAATTAATTTTTTTTTATTTTCTTCCCTAGAACTGTGGTCTATGTACTTGGCCTGATGCCATACATTTGCATCAAACTGTCCTGGAATATTTGTATCCAAACTCTGCATCTGGTTATGCTTCAAGTTACTCTACAAATGTATCCCAGTGATAACCATTTAATTGATTTAATTGTAATTAAACTTAAAGTGTAACAAATTGAATGAATGCTATTATTATTTTCAAGAATTTATTATACAGATTTAATAACTTTTATTGTTTACATTTTTCATTTGAATTGAATTTGAAATCAAATTGCAATATGTGATTTTTTTCTTTTAATTTCTTCTATACCTGAGAGAATTTGTTTTATTATTTTCTTTCCAACTTTTTAAACAATATATAAACTATTATATATTATATTTGAATAAAGCTGAATTGTTATTTGTATAATGGGTAAAATTTTGGAGTTTTGTTATTCAACAAATTTAAATTTAAATAAAGCAATTAAAATCATATTAATAAATGATTAAGTTTAGATTTAAAATGACATAATACTATTGAAAATTAAGTTATTTCTTTTAAAGTTTTCAACTGAAAAACTGTTTTCTACATAGAATTCAAAAATGTTTTCCAAACTTTTACTAAATACTTTTATAATTCTTGTATTTAATGTCTTAGTTGTAGTAAGTAAATTTTTATTTTACTTTTCTCAAAAGTCAAATTACTAAAATTTATCTAGTATTCACGAGTACGTTTTACAAATCTCGAATGTCTCAATTTGGATCCTACATTTTCAAATTTCGTACACTGTAAAATAATTGCTGTTTCCCGGGATGTTCATTATATGTCACTTAAGGCTGTATTATTTAAGTTACCTATAAATGATTTTGAGGTAATTTCAAGTTTATATTTTATTCAAATCTTCGATTCAATTCTCTCTTTTAGGTAAGAGTACAGCTGATGAAGAGAGCTAATGGTTGGAAGCCATTTCTTTACGATGTTACTCTTAAATGTAATTTTACTAAGAAATTAAATGTTCTTACAAGATTCGGTTGGGAGGCAGTTCAAAAGTTTTCCAATGTTAAGCACGATTGTCCCTATAATGTAAGTTTTAAAACATTTCCTATAAAAATTTCCCGCGAGCTTAATTTTCACATATTAAAAACTAAAGGGAGTTCAGTTTTATGTGAAAGGAAATTTGAATTGATAATTTCAGCCCGCCCTAACATTCCTGGTGAGTTTAATTCCCGTGAGCTTATTTTTCACGATAAATTAATTTCTCTATTATAAACCAACGGCAAGAATAGTTTTATGTGAAAGGGATATCTAATTGAAAAATTTTAAGTCACTCAAACGTGCAATGAGGTTGGAAAACAAACGTTAGGATTCAAAGATCATAAAAAGAAAATTTGGGTCACCCAAGCAACATGGGACCTGGTTGAAAAACGTAAACTTTAAAAAATACAATTTTTAATGAAAACGGAGATGTTGAAGTGCTCCGTACAAAATACCGTACCCTATCCAACTGAATAAAAAGGTTTGCAAGAAGGGACAACAAAATTTCGATAGATGAACAAGTGAGCAAAGCTTAATCAGCCGCAAGTAAAGGCGACATGAAGACCTTATGCAATAAATCAAGGTCGTTGTATGGTAAACCTACCTATACCAACAGTCCCATCTTGACTAGTAGCGGTACACTTCTCTCAACGCCGAATGGATAATTAATACGCTGGATGGAACACTTCAAGTCAAAATTAAACAATCCCATTGGATTAGAATCACTGACGGAAGTGCATAATAAAACCAACCATGACAGTATATTCAAAAGAAATTTCAGACAATCCACCAACAATACAAGAAGTAAAGAACGCAATTAAAAGCCTTAAGCGCAATAAAGCCATAACCAACCAACGACAATATCTCAGCGGAGATGCTTTTATGTGATGATGAAGAATCGGCGAGACTGTGACTCTGCCAACCTCATGGAATGAATTTATACTAGTCAAAATAAACAAAAAAAAAAAACAGGTGACTCCAGACTGGAGTAACTACATTAGTATAACACTCCTTCCAATACCGAGCAAAATACTAAGTCGAGTAATTTTGAACAGAATATCCAATGCATTTTCCTCTACACTCTGCCAATGTCACCTTCAAGAAAACATTAGCGCTATCACTGTTGAATCTCGGGCAGCTGGGCTAAAAATCAGTATTTTCAAGACAAAGATTATGCCTGTATGCTATGGCGCAAACTCCTAGACACACATCAATGTGGATAACGAGGTTATTGGATGTGCAGGTACCTTTAATTATTTTAGTAGTTTGGTATCTACAAAAGGTGGCGCCGATGAGGATATTGAATCGGCTTTCTCCGAGCTATTTGGAATTATCGGCAAATAACAACAACTAAGTTACGAATATAAAACTCGAAAGTCAAGTCCATCTTGATAAGCGCCTACAAACCTTTGTATATGGTGGCCGAATCGCATAAGAAATGAAGACTCATAGAGGTATCTCAGCGGAAATGGCGGTGGAAAGGCCACACACTTCGAAGGCCAAATACCAAATTGCTAGACAAGCGCTTCGCTGGAATCCACAGGGAAGCTGCCTGCTAGAACGTGAAGAAGGTCAATTTATGTGGAGTTGCAAGCAGCAAACTATTTATGGAATGACGTATGCATAACATTTCGCGATAAAGTTCGATATAAAAGCATGATTAAGGCCATATGGGAGTAAACGATAATAGAAGTAAAAGAAGAATTGGGCTAAATATCTATAAAGCTTAATTGTGAATAACAATTCCAGTGAATTTTATTAATGAAAAATTAATCATTTCACTTTCCTCTTTTTATACCCTTCACCACCATAGGTGGAAAGGGTATTATAAGTTTGTGCTGATGTATGTAACGCATAGAAATATTTGTCTTAGACCCATCTTTTAGTACACCAATAGGCTTAGAATCACTTTCAGAGTCGATTTAGCGATGTCCGTCCGTCCGTCTGGCTGGCTGGACGGCTGGACCCCCATGTAAACCTTGTAATCAAACTACAGGTCGCAATTCTAAAGCTAATTTTACGAAATTTGGCACAGATCATTTTTTGACAATGGGACCATGGCTATTGAAATTCATCAAAATCGGTCCATTATTTATGGTACCTCCCATAGGTCCCATTTCCCGGAATTGATATATAGGCCACAAAAATCAATATTTTTTCATGAAATTTAAAACAAATACTGCTTTTGTAAACTTAAATCACTGTACCAAATTTCGTTGAAATCGGTTCACATTTGACCATACCTCCCATACAAACTCTTTTCTCAAAACGCACTAAATGAGACAAAATTCACTAAAACGCTCGTAAATCCGAAGATAATGACGATTTTAAGTTTATTTTTTGCATACATAATTTTTGTAGCAACTGTAATCAGTTTGAAAATTTTCATAATAATCGGTCCACATTTGAGCATTTGGACTTATATGAGTTCAAATGGCGGAAACAGCTTAAATGTATAAGTTTTGAGAATATTTGTCTTTATACAGAATATTTGTCTTTATACAGGAAAAAGAACACCTTTGACCTTAGTGGTGAAGGGTATCGTATGGTCGGGCTTGACCGACTATAGCACTTTCTTACTTGTTATAAACAAACTTCGAAAACAGGAAAATTAACAACCCAATTATGAATAACACTGTTCCCCTATTTTAAATAAAATCTCAATTGAAAAATTTTCACTTATTCTCGAAATCTCGAAAATGAGAAAAATTAAAATTTCTTTTCCCTTTATAAAAGAGGAATTTCTTAATAATGAAAAATAAAATCACGGGGAATTAAACTCACCGGGAATTCTTATAACTGAATAAATCCAAAAACATAAACATACAAATTTTGAAAACCATTTTTTTTTTTTTAAACCAATAGAATTTTTGTAAATTTCTTATAAACTGCGAACATTTTAAAAATTGAAATGAAATTTTAAAAAATATAAATAGTAAAATTTTGAATAAATTTTAGTATATAATAATGATATTAATATTTTTCTTTTAGCAACATTTTGAAACAGTTAATGCAACTAATGTTCTTGTGGAAAAAGCAATAGAAGTCTTACCTGCTCCCCAGGGCGAATATGCAATTTTTACAACATGGAAGGCGTTCAATAAAACGCGAGCAACTCTTAACTTTTACGGAGAAATTGTATAAAATTGGGTTTTGTAAAAAAAAAAAAAATACAAAATATAGTTGACCGTCCATATGATACCCTACAACAATGAGGTTAAATGTGTTACAAAAGTTTTATAATGTATAGAGACATGTATTTGTCTCTTGATATCTGTTGTTGGGGACTCTGCACCATCGATTTCCTTGGTAAAAAAGCGGATTCAAAATTTTGTTATGGCCATACAGTTGTGGTGTTTGAAACAAAAAAAAAAAAATCACGATATGGTTGTAGCCTATCAGAGATTTAAAGTGGAAGAGACTTAAATGACTTAAGCATTTGCTCAAATCAAACACAAACGCCAACGTTTGACAATTTTACTTAAATGTTTAGCGTTGTTCCACATGAACGAGTTTTTGCGTCGCTTCATAACCGTGGACGAAACGTTGATTCACTTCAACACACCCGAGACCAAGCGGTGGGTTTGTTGAAGTTAATCGACTGTAAAATGTCTCAGGGTTAAGTTCAAAATCAGGTCGAATCTTTTGCACTTTGAGTTTCTATACAGTAGCCCAAACTCGGAAAACGAAGAACAGTAAAATCGTTTTGGTGGTGATTTCAAAGTTCACAACTCGCCCTAGCTTCACTATTCGAGTCACATAACACGAAAGGTCAAAATGTTAAAATATTAACCTTGCGCAACAGGTAAATAAACCAACGCACATTTCGTATATTGAAAAAAACCAACTCAACACACTAGACCTCTACCTTACCTCTCCCTTACCCTGAAAAGTATGAGGTTAAGGCTCCGGAACTTCTCGGAAACTCGGATCATTAAACTATTTTATCCTCTTTTTTGCTCTCCAGGCTTCGGAAAATTTGACAATCAGCTACGAAGCGTTCTATTTATATCTACGAAATGGCTTGTTGAGCTCAACGATTTTTATAGGCGCTTTAACTGAAAAATTTGTTTGAAAAATGTTGTAAATATCCTGCTGCTGAAACAACAGCTCTCGGCCGAGATACCTGGGTCATTCCGGTACGTAGAACCGGTTTTCGCGGGAATGAAAAATTTTGTTCTGTATGAGCAGCGTCTTCGTACTAAACTTCTTGCTGCTCTTCGGGGCAGTAAAAGCTTATGGTCATTCGTTCTTTAATTCTTAACCTTTTAAAAGAAGACCATACTTCTAACTGAATTATCTGCAAGTAATTTGCGCTTGCCGGAAAACGATCAACTACTACCAACTCGTGCTGTTAAGATGGTTTTAGCAAATCCCGGCCATAAACAAGACTTTAGGGCAGAATGGTATTTCAGTACTAATTCTGAAGCAGTGCTCTTTGACGCTAGCTTGTTTATTAGCTAACCTTTTCAGCACCTTATACCATGTCGTTGAATGTACTATGTATCTTGCTAATGTAACGCCAATCTCCAAAATGGAAGAGGCTTACAACCCTGAAATTTACCGCCCAATAGCAATTTGTTCGTTCATTTCCAAACTAATGGAGAGTATAGTTATCCAACATTTGGTTCAGTATTTGGAGTCCTACAACTTACGAGGAGATCTATCTTCTTATGTCAGTTAAAAAGGAACTGGGATTAAATCCCGAAAAAACTGAGCTTATCCTACTAACCAGGAGGTACAGTAGATAACTTCAAACTACCGATAGTTAATGATTTAGAGCTGGGGCTATCAGCATAGGCAAAACTCCTAGGCATTATTTTACATTGGAAACTATCTTGTTTTAAAGTGGCTTAAGCAAGGTTTTACGATGTGCTAGCATTGGCATTACTTGTGTCTTAAAAAGCACTCCTCAGTCCGCCATCTACATAATGTTGTGCTTATTTCCCATGGATCTGTTTATAAAGGAAGTAGCACCTATAAGTCTATTAAGGTTAAATGAGTCTGGTATACTTACATAAGTAAAGACAGGTAGGACACACCAGTATACTGAATCTAACAAGTCTCCGTGGCTTCGGGTCACCTATGGCATACTACTTAGTCAAGAAGTTGTTGTTAAGTTCAAAACCGGAATGGGTCGTCAATTGCTCTTTTAGGGCTACTTGATTTCCACAGATGGCTCTAAAATGGATATCGGCATTGGTGTCTTTCAGAAAGAATAAAACATAAGGAAATCTTCTAGACAGAAATCCTTGTCATATGGAAAGCTGTTACGCTTATTCCTGACTATCGAAGTAGTTGGTCACCTCTCTATTTTCAGGTATATTAAAAATAGTGAGGTGACCATCTACGTAGACAGCCAGAAAGCTTAAAGCTTTCCAAAGACAAAGTAGCACATCCAAATAAGTTAAAAAATGTGATTGGCTCTGATAGACATCAAAGGCAAAGAAGTTGCTGACTAAGTCGCAAGATAAGGCTTGAGCCTAAATATCACTGCTACACGAGTATTAGGTCCTGAATCGGTGAGGAAACAACAAAGAACTGGCGTAACATGGTAACCATTAGAGTATTTATAACTTTATGACCTTAATTAAGATATAGGCAAAAACAAGTTTTTGTTAGATTTTAGTAGAACCAATCTAAGAGAATTCATAGACAAGCTAACTGGCCACTGTGCCCTCAACTCTACGCTAAACAGGTGGCATGGAGCAATTTGGCACATTTGCAGACTATGCTCAGACGAGGTATAACCTCTGTCACTATCCTATGCTTCAGAATCAAAAACTTAAATTTCTAGGTAGCAGATTCGATGAGGAATTTTAGGATATCCATCAGTGTAAATTGAGTGATGTTGTAGGTTTTATAATGGGACCCAGATGGTTTAGATAGGGGTCTATCTTTATATCGTAAAATATTTTTAGCTCTCCTTCAAGATCAATTCAGTTGTATCGCAGATTCTGTTATTCTCCCTATTCTATTTCTTAGGACCGTTTATGTCAATCTTTCAATCCTATTTAATCTTTTGCAGAGGACAGTAGAATATGCCACTCATATTTATTCAATCATGAACTTGAATGAATCATTAAATCGCGTTCTCAAACCATGTCTAAAACGGTGTATTTAACTCCAACTGATCTTCTGAATACATCAACTATATCCCACTGAAAATGGAATGCATTCTTATGTATTGAAAGGAGCTTCAAAGTCTATTTTGGAGCATTTCGAACGCGTGCAGGAAAGGGGAAAAGTTGTCATTGGTGCCAGTAGTTAATCCAACTCTATTGATTCACTAGAGAAAGCACGCTGTTTTATCGGTACTACTTTGAAATGTGTTTTTACGTAATCAGGGGTCTCATTTGCGTTCTTCGTTCTTTAGCCATACAGTTCGTATGTGGAATTCACTTCCCAAAGAAATTTTTACTGACAGTTAGGTAAGGTCAGATAGGCATCCGCTGATAAGTCAACTTCACTTGGGTCCTAGAAGCGGTCCCTTTGTAGTTCCTGCAAGGGATAGATTGGAAAAGTAAAACATAAAGTAATTTATTCCAGACTATCAGTAAGAGGCTTAATCAAGCCAGCCTTAATACTCTCAAGATCAGATAAATAATGCAGAAAGAACCCTCAAAATAGAAAGAGCGGGGCAGTGGCAGAGAAGATGAGTTACTGTCTTCTCCTCTTCGATATTGTGACACGACAGTAGTTATAGTGTTGAAGGTCTAAAGTCTTCTCGCATGCAACTCAAAAACGCTGTGACCTGTTAAGTATGTGATTACCAAGGCTGAGATACCAAGCATTTTGAAAGTTTAATGTCGTAAGTGGGCCATGTTTACCTGAATATTGAACAAATGGTTTTAATGGACCAGATGTTCTGCGCTGACCCATAAAATTACTTATTATAATTACTTATTTGCAGGCGGATAGCGATGTTATCCTGACTCAGAAGAGCATCGGATTTTTAGCAAGTTTGTCCGCAGTCCCTGAAAAGTTCGATATTGCAATGTCTTGCCATCTCGTTAAGAGATGCCCGGCATTCGCGAGTAAGAACATTTGTCGTGTGGATAGGGATTTCATGGCAGCCTGACTTTCGATACCGAAACGGATATCCCTGTAGTATATTCTAACCATTTGACTTCTTTGTATATGGCGGATATTTCGGATTGAAGAATACTACATAGATCAGAATACCTAAAACAAATTTCCTTCTCTAATAGCAGAATGAAGAAACCCCACAAACTTTTCATTGACTTGGTTCCGTCTGTGTATACCTCCAGACATCTGCATTGAGGAATAAGTTGTCTCCAGAGATAGTCACCCTATGAGGCCCTATGCTCCACTGGGAGTCAAGGATAACAGAAGAAGAGATAGTCACAGTAAAGGATTTTTTTGACAGTTGCTATATAGGAAAATTAAAATCTAATGTCTACAGACTCCACTCCCTCTATCCTCCTTTCCACAAACTTTTTTTCTAGTTTCAACGCAATGCACCGTATAAGTAGGGGTCACCCCCAAAGTGATGGTCCTAATCAAACAAAAAATATGGCAAAAGCGAGGATTTCAGACAATAAAATCACAGTGATCGTTTTTTGGGATAAAATCACAGCGATCGTTTTTTTGGGGAAAACAATCAATGGCCAAAAAACAAGTTCTTTTCCACATGGAAAGTGAAGTGCAAGGGTAAATGTGCAGTTCCCATGGCAAATATCCATCAATTGGGCTAATAATTACCCACTCTTCACCCATATTCTTCAGATTTGAACACGATTGACGATTTCTTGTTCCAAAACGTGAAGAAATGGTTCGGCGGATAGAGATTTGACTGTCCAAATGATCACCTCGATAAGAAAAAGTAGACTATGTTGAAAAACTAATTACCTTTTTTACCCTTCACAACCATAGGTGGAAAGGGTATTATAAGTTTGTGTTGATGTATGTAACGCAAAGAAATATTTGCCTTAGACCCACCTTTTAGTATACCAATAGGCTTAGAATCAATTTATGAGTCGATTTAGCGATGTCCGTCCGTCCGTCTGGACGGCTGGCTGGACCCCCATGTAAACCATGTAATCAAAGTACAGGTCGCAATTCTAAAGATAATTTGATGAAATTTTGAACAGATCATTTTTTTTTGATAGTGGGACCATGACTATTGAAATTCGTAAAAATTGGTCCATTTGTTATGGTACCTCGCATAGCTCCCACTTCCCGGAATTGATATATTGGCCACAAATATCAATATTTTTTCTTGAAATTTAAAACAAATATTGCTTATCTAAACCTAAATTACTGTACCAAAGTTTGTTGAAATCGGTCCACATTTGACTATAGCTCCCATACAAAATCTTCTGCCAAAACGCACTAAATGACACAAAAATCCCTAAAACGCTCTTAAGTCAGAAGATAATGTGAATTTTAAGTTTATTTTTTGCATAGGTAATTTTTGTAACAACTAATCAATTTGGCAAATTTCGAGATAATCGGTCCACATTTGACCCTAGCTCTCATATAAGTCCAAATGACGGAAACAGCATAAAAATATAAGTTTTGAGAAAATGTTTGTATGATGGCAAAATTTAGCAAATATTTGTCTTTATACAGGATAAAAAACCTTTGACCTTAGCGGTGAAGGGTATCGTAAAGTCGGGCTTGACCGACTATAGCACTTTCTTACTTGTTTATAATTGTTTTACTTTCTTCGCTTTATTTCAATTAGCATTATTCAATTAGGCTCAACAATTATATTTATATCAATAAATAATTTATTTTCAATTAAACTTTAACTCGTTAAATGGTTTTTATCGAATATAATTTAGTAATTTATTTCTATACAATAATTTTTAATTCAACAATGATTTCAAAATGTCAAGTTTTGGCTGTCGCTATAATAATCTTAGACGTTTTTAGCAATAAAGTGGTGAGTTATTCAAATTTAAAATGAGATCACCTCAACTGAAAGCAATATTTGGGTATAGCTTTCAGGAGTGCGTTTTACAAATATTGTCTGTACAAATTTGGATACTTCGTTTGCTCGAATAAATCCCTGTAAGGTGAGAGCATTTTCCCGAGATGTTAATTATATGGATCTAAAAGCGGAACTACTTCAAGTGCCGGTGAATGATTTTGAGGTTAGTTTTCAAAAATTCACTCAGAAATACATCCTTATTTAAATTCAACATTTTCTTTTGTTTTCAGGTAAGAGTACAAATCATGAAGAAGGCCAATGGCTGGAAACCTTTCCTCTATGATTTGACGATAAAATGTAATTTCACCAAAAGATTAAATCCCATTACCAAATTATTTTGGACTGCGGTTAAGAATTTCTCAAATGTCAAACATGATTGCCCCTATAATGTAAGTTGAAATTGTAAATATTTAGACTAAGTATATTAACCTGATTGATTCCCTTTTAGCAAACCATGGAAGCTAAAAATTTGAGCAATACCCTTGTAACGAATATTTTGACTGGTCTACCAGTACCCCAAGGGGAATATGCTTTCTTTACCACCTGGAAGTCATATAATGTGACACGAGTGAAAGTTAATTTTTATGGAACTTATCATTGATTCAAAATATCTAATACAT
The DNA here is from genome assembly GCA_933228675.1 of Stomorhina lunata. Classification (NCBI taxonomy): domain Eukaryota; kingdom Metazoa; phylum Arthropoda; class Insecta; order Diptera; family Rhiniidae; genus Stomorhina; species Stomorhina lunata. The sequence goes on along the minus strand of OW121743.1, from coordinate 46,022,133 downwards.
AATCCAAAAATTCTGGAATGATTTTAGACTTTTAAAAATTTGGATATTGATTTTTATTTTAACAAATAAGAGGTTATATTAAGTTCTTCCGAATCGTGTATACCCACTATCAAGTATAACTAAATTTGCCCTATATATTTTTATGGTCAAATGTGAACCGATTTCACACAATTTGTTTACAAAACTTGTTTAAGAAATAAGGAATATTTATACCAAAATTTATTGCCCTGGCTTTTTTCGTTTAGGTGCTTTTGCGCTTTCAAATGACCAACAGAAAGAAACGCCCTATTGTGTTTCTGTAATTAGTTTCTGTGGGAGCTAAGGTCAAATGTGAACCAATTTCGCCGAATTTGGAAGACATATAATGTAACACGAATGAAAGTTAATTTTTATGGAACATATCATTGATACAAAATAACTAACATATATTTCGAAAATTCTGGAATGATTTTAAACTTTTAAAAATTTAGATATTGATTTTTTTATTTTAACAAGAGGTTATATTTTTCTCCTAAAAATCTCATAAACCCCCTATCAAGTTTTATTAAATTTATAAATATTTAAAAAAACAAGTAAGAAAGTGCTATACTCGGTCAAGACCGATCATACGATACCCTTCACCACTAAGGTCAAAGGTGTGCTTTTTCCGGTATAAAGACAAATATTTGCTAAATTTTGCCATCGTACAAACATTTTCTCAAAACTTATATATTTAAGCTGTTTTTGTCATTTTGACTTATATGGGGGCTAGGGTCAAATGTGGACCGATTATACTGAAATTTAGCAAATTGATTACAGTTTTTACAAAAATTGTGTAAGCAAAAAATAAACTCAAAATTTTCATTATCTTCAGAGTTACGAGCGTTTTAGTGATTTATGTCTCATTTAGTGCGTTTTGATAGAAGTTTGTATGGGAGCTATGGTCAAATGTGGACCGATTTTGGTACAGTGATTTAGGCTTACATAAGCAGTTTTTTTTTTTTAAATTTCATGAAAAAATATAGATTTTTGCGGCCAATATATCAATTCCGGGAAGTGGGACATATGGGAGGTACCATAAATAATGGACCGATTTTGATAAATTTCAATAGCCATGGTCCCATTATCAAACTGATCTGTGCCAAATTTCATAAAATTATCTTTTGAATTGAGACCTGTAGTTTGATTACAAGGTTTACATGGTGATTCAGTCAGCCAGCCAGCCAGACGGACGGACATCGCTAAATCGACTCTAAGCCTATTGGTATACTAAAAGATGGGTCTAAGACAAATATTTCTATGCGTTACATACATCAGCACAAACTTATAATACCCTTTCCACTTATGGTGGTGAAGGCTATAAAAAGCAACTTTGTTCCCTTTATCATTTTATGGTCAAATGTAGACCGATTTCACCCAATTTCAATACTAAACTTTTTCAAGAAATGTGAAATATTAATATCAAAGTTTTTTGTCCTTGCCCTAACCGCTTAGGCGCTACCGTGCTTCGAACGACTAACAGACAGAAAGAAATTATAAATTGGTCTACTAATTGCCTAATCTTTTGCCATATTCTCCAGATTTTGCCGAGTCTGATTCCAAAACTTGAAGAAATGACTCGACGGAAAGTATATTGACTTCAACGACGAAATCATCTCTCAAAATAAAAACTATTTTTATGACTTCGACAAATCATATTTGTATGCTAAAAGCATACTATGTTGAAAAATAACCATTTTGTAAAATCATTGACCTGCCCTCGTAGTATCGATCCAGTTTTAACAATTATAATTATATCATTAAATCAATAGTTTAATGTTTTTTGTTGAATATAGTATAATTTACCTTTTTTATTTCTATACTCTACTCGTTTATTTCCATAATGATTTCAAAACATAAAGTTTTAATTGTCGCTATAATAATTTTAGACGTTTTAAGCAAAAATGTGGTGAGCTATTAAAGTTTTGAATGAAATTACCTCAATTGAAACCAATATTTTTGTATAGCATTCTCGAGTGCGTTTTACAAATATTGTCTGTACAAATTTGGATCCTTCGTATATTCGAGTAAGTCTCTGTAAGGTGAGAGCAGTTTCCCGAGATGTCAATTATATGAATATAAAAGTGGAACTACTGCAAGTGCCAGTAACTGATTTTGAGGTAAGCTTAAATAGAGGATTACAAAATTTATAACGAAATATACATATACTTTTTTGTTTTCAGGTAAGAGTACAAATCATGAAAAAGGCCAATGGCTGGAAGCCCTTCCTCTATGATGTGACGATGAGATGTAATTTCACCAAAAAACTAAATCCCATTACAAAATTAATTTGGTCTGCGGTTAAGGATTTCTCAAATGTCAAACATGACTGTCCCTATAATGTAAGTTGAAATTGTAAATAGATTTATTAAATATCGGAACTATTTTTTCTTTAGCAATCATTAGAAGTCAACAATTTAAGCAACACCCTTATAGCCGATGTTTTAACTGGTCTACCAGTACCCCAAGGTGAATATGGTTTCTTTACCACCTGGAAGTCATATAATATAACACGAGGGAAAGCTAATTTTTATGGAATTTATCAATGATTAAAAATAACTTAAACATAGTTCGAAAATCCGGTAATGATTTTAATCTTTTAAAATTTAGATATTGATTTTTTATTTTAACAAGTTACGAGGTTATATTCGGCTCTTCCGAATCTCATAAACCCACCATCAAATTGTACTTAATTTATAAATATTCCTAAAAACTAAATTTCTTCCCTATATATTTTCATGGTCAAATGTGAACCGATTTCACACAATTTGAGTACAAAACTTGTTTAAGAAATGGGGGATATTCATACCAAAGTTTATTGCCATAGCATTTTTCGTTAACGAGCTATCACGCTTTCAAATGACTAAAAGAAAGAAAGAAAGGGAAAGTTACATTTTAAGGTAATTAATTATCTTTAGTTTAAAATAACTAATACATAGTTCGAAAATCCGGGAATGATTTTAATCTTTTACAAATTTAGATATTGATATAGAAAACGCGGTCGTCAGTAGGTTTTACTATAGAAAAAGTGGTCGTCAGTAGGTTTTTCTATAGAAAAAATGGTCTACAGTAGGTTTTTCTTTCGAATTCCATATATCCACCATCAAATTTTATTAAATTTAAAAATATTTCTAAAAAAACCAATTTGTTCCCTATATATTTTGATGGTCGAATATGGACCGACTTCACATAATTTGATTATTAAACTTTTTCAAGAAATATAGAAATTCATACCAAAGTTTAATGCCCTAGCTTTTTCATCTAAGAGCTATCGTGCTTTAAAATGACTAACAGAAAAAAACCCCTAAGTAGTTTCTGTTAGAGCTAAGGTCAAATGTGAACCGATTTCGACCGATTTCAATACCAAACTTTATCAAGAAAGAAATACTCTATTATTTGGGCTTATTAAAGCTGTTTTCGTTAGTAGTCATGTGGAAATTAAGGTCAAGTATTAACCGATTTCTCCCAATTTTAATGCCAAACTTTTCCAAGAAATAAGGTTTATTTTTACCAAATTTTCCATCTAAGAATCGAAATTAATTAAATCGTAAACTGTGCATTTGATCATGTTATAATCATAAGCGAAGTTGTTACGCATAAGCAGACGAAGGTTTCTTAGTTGGTATGAACAACTTCAGATGGCGCCACTGAAAACTACTCAAAATGAATTAAATCGTAAACTGTGCATTTGATCAAGCTATAATCTTTAGCAAAGTTGTTGCGCATGAGTCGACAGAGGTTCCTGTTGGTATGACCAATTTCAAAAATTTTTAAAATGAGTTAAATGTAAACTATGCAAACTATGTGTTGATCGGACAAAATAAATAAAATAATTCAAAATGAACTAAATATTTAATGTATTTCCTCTAAATTTATTTTACTACTTTATAAAATAAAATATATAAACATTTTTAAAATATGCCTAAAAATGCTTATCATAAAGCTCCGAGCAAGGCTCGGTCAACCAGGTACTAATACAGTAAAGAATCAGAGTTGTCTTTGTCCAGATCCAATTTTCAATACCGATATCTTTCCCTAGTAGATCATAAACAGATATCTTGAGGCAATATGAACTTAACTTTTAAACATTACATTACATTTGGAAATCCCGGATCGATCATAAACACAGATATTGAGGCATTTTAAACATTACATCAATTTTTTTTGTAAAAAAAAATAATTCAGAAATCCCGGATATATCTTCAACTACTTTAGATATTGATTTTTAATTTGTTTTATAAAATATATACAAATTTGTATTATCTTAGCCAGCTTTTAATACCGATATCTTTCCCTAGTAGAACATAATGAGGGATAAAGTCTATTGGTCCCCGTAGTACATCTTGAAGCGGTACGACCTTGTCTATAAACCGGTGAATTCAGCATATTGGTAAAGGCATAATTACAGGCCAAAAAGTGTTGGGTAAATTGATTCAATTTATGCTGCAAAATGGCACAACCAACATGCGTGGACTTATCCTGGACCATGGCAGTGAAATGACCAATCATTTTGCTAAAATAATAATATAAAGAAAGAAAATATTTTAATAACTAAACCAAGAATAAAATTGCTTCAAAAACTCCAATTTACCCATTTTTTGGACTTGTATATTTTGCCACAATATTTCTCGGCGTGTACTTGTACTCGTCAAACCAACCTTGTATATCATGTTCTATAAGCTGAGGCACTGTCTTTACAAAGCCATACCACATATACATGGCCAGATTTTGACCCGAATATGGAAAGCTTCTGGTATTACGACATTGGTCGTGACGCATTTGACATTGCTTTACGTTGAGTTCGGCCAAATGTGCCAACTCGTCATTCCATACCATCGTGGCCATACGCTCGGCACTTGGAAACCCGGCAAAGCCTCGAGCGATTTGATTTCGCAGTGAATTGTGTTTGTGTAGAATTTGATTGCGGAAAGCTGGGGTCATGGGTATTATTTTGGGAGAATGGCAAATTGATGCGAAATGCTGGGATATTAAGAAATGTTTTGAAATTAATCTAAAACCAAATCTATAAATGTTTTAATAATATATTTACTCCAGAATTATTACAAGCGATATGATGTCCTCCATTTCTGCACAGACTGCGGCTGCAATAATCATTTGAAAGGACTAATGGCAGTAATACCAGGAATAATATCAAAATTCGACCGTTAAACATTTGATTTCTCTAGTAATCCAACACCTACGAGAAGTAACTAGTTTTTCAATAGCGTGATCAAAGGTAATTTATACATCAAAGAAATGATTTATAAATGCATCTATATATAAATCACAATGGGTTAAAAGTAAAAAAAATTTTCTATAAAAATTTTTCTATACAAAAAATTTTCTATAGAAAAATTTTTGTTAAAAATTTTCTATTGAAAAATTTTTGTTAAAAATTTTCTATTGAAAAATGTTTGTTAAAAATTTTCTATAGAAAAATTTTTGTCAAAAATTTTCTATAGAAAAATTTTTGTCAAAAATTTTCTATAGAAAAGTTTTTGTCAAAAATGTTATACGGAAATGTTTTTGTTAAAAATTTTCTACAGCAAAATTTTTACAAAAAATTTTCTATAGAAAAATTGTTGTTAAAAATTTTCTATAGAAAAATTGTTGTAAAAAATTTTCTATAGAAAAATTGTTGTCAAAAATTTTCTATAGAAAAATTTTTGTCAAAAATTTTCTATAGTAGAAATTTTTTTAGCGAAAAATTTTCTATAGTAGAAATTTTCTTTAGCGAAAAATATCTATTTATTTGGGAATTAATTATTCGAACTTTAGAATTGATTGAAAAATTATGTTTAATCAGGCTTGAGTTCATTTAACTTTCAAATTATTCATTTTGAAAATTTGAAAAGTAATTGTGGAGAAAAACTGAAAAAATTATGTTTGAACGCTCTGCGATTTGACAACTCGACTGTGGTCGAGGGCGCTAAGTGCTGATGACGTCCTGTGGCGGGACAGAAATTGCAATCCACTGAGCCGCGTTCAAAAATAATTTTTTCAGTTTTTCTCCAAAATTACTTTTCAAATTTTCAAAATTAATAATTTGAAAGTTAAATGAACTCAAGCCTGATTAAACATAATTTTTCAATCGAAAAATATCTATAGTAGAAAATTTTTTTAGCGAAAAATTTTCTAAAGTAGAAAATTTTTTTAGCGAAAAATTTTCTATAGTTGAAATTTTTTTAGCGAAAAATTTTCTATAGTAGAAAATTTTTTTAGCGAAAAATGTTCTATAGTAGAAAATTTTTTTAGCGAAAAATGTTCTATAGTAGAAAATTTTTTTAGCGAAAAATGTTCTATAGTAGAAAATTTTTTTAGCGAAAAATGTTCTATAGTAGAAAATTTTTTTAGCGAAAAATTTTCTATAGTAGAAAATTTTTTTAGCGAAAAATTTTCTATAATAGAAAATTTTTTTGGCGAAAAATTTTCTATAATAGAAAATTTTTTTAGCGAAAAATTTTCTATAATAGAAAATTTTTTTAGCGAAAAATTTTCTATAATAGAAAATTTTTTTAGCGAAAAATTTTCTATAATAGAAAATTTTTTTAGCGAAAAATTTTCTATAATAGAAAATTTTTTTAGCGAAAAATTTTCTATAATAGAAAATTTTTTTGCGAAAAATTTTCTATAATAGAAAATTTTTTTAGCGAAAAATTTTCTATAGTAGAAAATTTTTTTAGCGAAAAATTTTCTATAGTAGAAAATTTTTTTAGCGAAAAATTTTCTATAGTAGAAAATTTTTTTAGCGAAAAATTTTCTATAGTAGAAAATTTTTTTAGCGAAAAATTTTCTATAGTAGAAAATTTTTTTAGCGAAAAATTTTCCATAGTAGAAAATTTTTTTAGCGAAAAATTTTCTATAGTAGAAAATTTTTTTAGCGAAAAATTTTCTATAGTAGAAAATTTTTTTAGCGAAAAATTTTCTATAGTAGAAAATTTTTTTAGCGAAAAATTTTCTATAGTAGAAAATTTTTTTAGCGAAAAATTTTCTATGGTAGAAAATTTTTTTAGCGAAAAATTTTCTATAGTAGAAAATTTTTTTAGCGAAAAATTTTCTATAGTAGAAAATTTTTTTAGCGAAAAATTTTCTATAGTAGAAAATTTTTTTAGCGAAAAATTTTCTATAGTAGAAAATTTTTTTAGCGAAAAATTTTCTATAGTAGAAAATTTTTTTAGCGAAAAATTTTCTATAGTAGAAAATTTTTTTATCGAAAAATTTTCTATAGTAGAAAATTTTTTTAGCGAAAAATTTTCTATAGTAGAAAATTTTTTTTTTAGCGAAAAATTTTCTATAGTAGAAAATTTTTTAGCGAAAAATTTTCTATAGTAGAAAATTTTTTTAGCGAAAAATTTTCTATAGTAGAAAATTTTTTTAGCGAAAAATTTTCTATAGTAGAAAATTTTTTTAGCGAAAAATTTTCTATAGTAGAAAATTTTTTTAGCGAAAAATTTTCTATAGTAGAAAATTTTTTTAGCGAAAAATTTTCTATAGTAGAAAATTTTTTTAGCGAAAAATTTTCTATAGTAGAAAATTTTTTTAGCGAAAAATTTTCTATAGTAGAAAATTTTTTGAGCGAAAAATTTTCTATAGTAGAAAATTTTTTGAGCGAAAAATTTTCTATAGTAGAAAATTTTTTGAGCGAAAAATTTTCTATAGTAGAAAATTTTTTGAGCGAAAAATTTTCTATAGTAGAAAATTTTTTTAGCGAAAAATTTTCTGTAGTAGAACATTTTTTTAGCGAAAAATTTTCTATAGTAGAAAATTTTTTTAGCGAAAAATTTTCTATAGTAGAAAATTTTTTTAGCGAAAAATTTTCTATAGTAGAAAATTTTTTTAGCGAAAAATTTTCTATAGGAGAAAATTTTTTTAGCGAAAAATTTTCTATAGTAGAAAATTTTTTACCGAAAAATTTTCTATAGTAGAAAATTTTTTTAGCGAAAAATTTTCTATAGTAGAAAATTTTTTTAGCGAAAAATTTTCTATAGTAGAAAATTTTTTTACCGAAAAATTTTCTACAGTAGAAAATTTTTTTACCGAAAAATTTTCTAAAGTAGAAAATTTTTTTACCGAAAAATTTTCTATAGTAGAAAATTTTTTTACCGAAAAATTTTCTATAGTAGAAAATTTTTTTACCGAAAAATTTTCTATAGTAGAAAATTTTTTTACCGAAAAATTTTCTATAGTAGAAAATTTTTTTACCGAAAAATTTTCTATAGTAGAAAATTTTTTTACCGAAAAATTTTCTATAGTAGAAAATTTTTTTACCGAAAAATTTTCTATAGTAGAAAATTTTTTTACCGAAAAATTTTCTATAGTAGAAAATTTTTTTACCGAAAAATTTTCTATAGTAGAAAATTTTTTTACCGAAAAATTTTCTATAGTAGAAAATTTTTTTACCGAAAAATTTTCTATAGTAGAAAATTTTTTTACCGAAAAATTTTCTATAGTAGAAAATTTTTTTACCGAAAAATTTTCTATAGTAGAAAATTTTTTTACCGAAAAATTTTCTATAGTAGAAAATTTTTTTACCGAAAAATTTTCTATAGTAGAAAATTTTTTTACCGAAAAATTTTCTATAGTAGAAAATTTTTTTACCGAAAAATTTTCTATAGTAGAAAATTTTTTTACCGAAAAATTTTCTATAGTAGAAAAAACTTAGCAAAAAATTTTCTATAGTATACAATTTTTTTTAGTGAAAAAATTTATTTTTAAATTTTAATTTGGAAAATATTCCATAAATTCATGTCTTTTGAATGTGATCATAAAAATTTTCTATAGAAAAATTTTTGTCAAAAATTTTCTATAGAAAAATTTTTGTTAAAAATTTTCTATAGAAAATTTTTGACAAAAAAGTTTCTATAGAAAATTATTGACAAAAATTTTTCTATAGAAAATTTTTGACAAAAAAGTTTCTATAGAAAATTTTTGACAAAAAAGTTTCTATAGAAAATTTTTGACAAAAAAGTTTCTATAGAAAATTTTTGAGAAAAAAGTTTCTATAGAAAATTTTTGTCAAAAAAGTTTCTATAGAAAATTTTTGAGAAAAAGTTTCTATAGAAAATTTTTGACAAAAAAGTTTCTATAAAAAATTTTCGATAAAAATTTTTTTATATACAATTTTTGACAAAAATTTTTCTCAAAAATTTTATATAGAAAAATTTTTCTTTATAAAAATTATATTATATTGAAAATTTTTTTTTATAAAAAATTTTTTCATGCCCATTGTGCAATTCATGAGATTTTTTTTTAGATCTCGAGATGATTCAAGAATTATTAGTAGATTTTAAAATTGATTAATAATAAATAGCCAATCGTAAATTTAATAAAACTTGGCAAAGTTAAGTCATAACTTTAAAATTTCTTGCGCTACCTATTTTGGACCTGCAGTATTTTTGAATTGATGGTCTTTATTAGCTTAACCGATGAGTTATGAAAATATGGAAGTCTTATATAGAATGAGAACTGATTTTTATATATTTTTTTGATATATTCAACGATCGCTATATTTTACGATCGATCATACATAAATTTTTAAATTCACATTTTCATCTAAACTTTAAAGATCAGCTTTAATAACATCGTATTCTTCATCTGTCGAACATAAACCTTTATATTCCGGATTTGGACCTGTTGTACATTTAGAGGCCGTAGGACCATCTCTATAAACCGGTTGATTTACTATATTCCCATAAGCATAATTACAGGCCATAAACTGTTCGGTACGATTATTTGCCGTTTGTCTTAGGATCGAGCAACCGACAGCAAAGTTTTTCTCCTCTACCAGGGCAATAAAATGGCCAAAGGTGGAACTAGATTAAAAGACTTTTATAGAATTATTGTTATAAGCTTCAATTTCACTATAAACTTACACATCCTTCAACATCTTAATAACATCCATAGAACATTGTGTATTCTCGTTAAACCATGCATCAATCTGTTGTAGAGCTACCTCTTCTACCGTAAATTCCTGACCGGACCACATATTTTGAGCCAAATTTTGTCCCGCATTACGGAATTTCTCGGTATTGTGGCATCTATCGTGCTTCATGCGACATTGTTTGACATTTCGTTCGGCAAGTTTAGCCAATTCCGAATCCCAAATCATTGTGGCCATACGTACGGCACTGCTGAAACCCTTTAAGTTACCTTGAGCCACTAGATCTCTTAGAGAATTGTGTTTCGCTACTATCAATTTCTCGAGATCTGGCGTGATCTTAATGATTTTGGCATCATCTGAACAGTCGTCGGAAAAACTCTTGATAAATATTTAAGAGAAGCTTTAAAACTTTATTTTGAATAGATTTCTTTGGAGTACTTACCTCGGAATTATTACAGTCTGCCTGAATATGTTGGCTTATTAAAATTATTAGGAATATGGCAAAAGTGATCTTGAATTGAGGATTCATGATGTCCGCAGTTTAAGTTCAATACTAATTGTGGGTCTGAAAAATAGGTGACTTTATATAGATGATTTTATTTTTTTTAATATTTAGAGTTTTTGAAATATCGAAATTAGTAGATGTAATTGTAACTAAGTATTTCCGCTCGTGTTTTGAAGAGCACGACTTCTTAAAAAAAAATATTATTAAATTTTATGATCACATTCAAAAGACATGAATTTATGGAATATTTTCCAAATTAAAATTTAAAAATAAATTTTTTCACTAAAAAAAATGTTATACTATAGAAAATTTTTTGCTAATTTTTTTCTACTATATAACATTTTTTTCGCAAAAAAATTTTGTACTATAGAAAATATTTCGCAAAAAAATTTCTACTGTAGAAAATTTTTTGCAAAAAAAAAATTTCTACAATAAAAAATTTTTCGCAAAAAAAAATCCACTATAGAACATTTTTTTCGCTAAAAAATTTTGTACTATAGAACATTTTTCGCTAAAAAAATTTTCTCAAAAAATAACAAAATAGTTATTTGTTATTTTTACATTTATTTATTAATGTAACAGACCAATTTATTGATAAAAAGCCAAAAAATGTTTGCGGAGAAACCAACTATAGAAAACTATAGAAAATTTTTCGCTGAAAAAATTTTGCACTATAGAAAATTTTTCGGAAAAAAAAAATTTTCTACTATAGAAAATTTTTTTGGAAAAAAAAATTTTCTACTATGGAAAATTTTTCGGAAAAAAAATTTTCTACTATGGAAAATTTTTCGGAAAAAAAAATTTTCTACTATAGAAAATTTTTCGAAAAAAAAAATTTTCTACTATAGAAAATTTTTCGGAAAAAAATTTTCTACTATAGAAATTTTTTCGGAAAAAAAATTTTTCTACTATAGAAAATTTTTCGGAAAAAAAATTTTTTTACTATAGAAAATTTTTCGGAAAAAAAAAATTTTCTACTATAGAAAGTTTTTCGCTAAAAAAATTTTCTACTATAGAAATTTTTTTCGGAAAAAAAATTTTTTTACTACAGAAAAGTTTTCGGAAAAAAAAATTTTTCTACTATAGAAAATTTTTCACCAAAAAAAATTTTCTACTATAGAAAATTTTTCGGAAAAAAAAATTTCTACTATAGAAAATTTTTCGGAAAAAAAAATTTTCTACTTTAGAAAATTTTTCGGAAAAAAAAATTTTCTACTATAGAAAATTTTTCGGAAAAAAAAATTTTCTACTATAGAAAATTTTTCGCCAAAGAAATTTTCTACTATAGAAAATTTTTTTCGCTAAAAAATTTTGTACTATAGAACATTTTTCGCTAAAAAAATTATCTACTATAAAAAATTTTTCGCCAAAAAAATTTTCTACTATAGAAAATTTTTCGCTGAAAAAATTTTGTACTATAGAAAATTTTTCGGAAAAAAAAAATTTCCTTCTACGGAAAATCTTTCGGAAAAAAGATTTTTTACTATGGAAAATTTTTCGGAAAAAAAAATTTCTACTATAGAAAATTTTTCGAAAAAAAAAAATTTTTCTACTATAGAAAATTTTTCGCTAAAAAAAATGTTCTACTATAGAAAATTTTTCCCTAAAAAAATTTTCAAAAATAAGTGTATTTGCATTTGATCCCAAATCTGTTCATTTATTTATTAATGTAACAGACCAATTTATTGATAAAAAGCCAAAAAATGTTTGCGGAGAAACCAAATACCTCGACGCGTTTCGATGGTTTTAGACAGATCGAAAACCTCGCATTATTACTAAATTTACAAACATAACTATTAAGAATTATGTTCTACAATAGAAACCAATAGAAAATTGTTTGCTTTCAAAAATTATATTCTTTTGAAAAATTTTCACTAAAAAATTTTCGTCAATAGAAAATTTTTCGCTTTGAAAAATTTGCCTCTATAGAAAATTTTTCACTTAAAAATTTTCGTCAATAGAAAATTTTTCGCTTTTAAAAATTTTGTTCTATAGAAAATTTTTCGCTCTTAAAAATTTTCTTCTATAGAAAATTTTTCGCTTTTAAAAATTTTCTTCTATAGAAAATTTTTCGCTTTTAAAAATTTTCTTCTATAGAAAATTTTTCGCTTTTAAAAATTTTCTTCTATAGAAAATTTTTCGCTTTTAAAAATTTTCTTCTATAGAAAATTTTTCGCTTTTAAAAATTTTCTTCTATAGAAAATTTTTCGCTTTTAAAAATTTTCTTCTATAGAAAATTTTTCGCTTTTAAAAATTTTCTTCTATAGAAAATTTTTCGCTTTTAAAAATTTTCTTCTATAGAAAATTTTTCGCTTTTAAAAATTTTCTTCTATAGAAAATTTTTCGCTTTTAAAAATTTTCTTCTATAGAAAATTTTTCGCTTTTAAAAATTTTCTTCTATAGAAAATTTTTCGCTTTTAAAAATTTTCTTCTATAGAAAATTTTTCGCTTTTAAAAATTTTCTTCTATAGAAAATTTTTCGCTTTTAAAAATTTTCTTCTATAGAAAATTTTTCGCTTTTAAAAATTTTCTTCTATAGAAAATTTTTCGCTTTTAAAAATTTTCTTCTATAGAAAATTTTTCGCTTTTAAAAATTTTCTTCTATAGAAAATTTTTCGCTTTTAAAAATTTTCTTCTATAGAAAATTTTTCGCTTTTAAAAATTTTCTTCTATAGAAAATTTTTCGCTTTTAAAAATTTTCTTCTATAGAAAATTTTTCGCTTTTAAAAATTTTCTTCTATAGAAAATTTTTCGCTTTTAAAAATTTTCTTCTATAGAAAATTTTTCGCTTTTAAAAATTTTCTTGTATAGAAAATATTTCGCTTTTAAAAATTTTCTTCTATAGAAAATTTTTCGCTTTTAAAAATTTTCTTCTATAGAAAATTTTTCGCTTTTAAAAATTTTCTTCTATAGGAAATTTTTCGCTTTTAAAAATTTTCTTCTATAGGAAATTTTTCGCTTTTAAAAATGTTCTTCTATAGAAAATTTTTCGCTTTTAAAAATTTTCTTCTATAGAAAATTTTTCGAAAAAAAAATTTTTTGTATAGAAAATTTTTCGCTTTTAAAAATTTTTTGTATAGAAAATTTTTCGCTTTTAAAAATTTTCTTCTATAGAAAATTTTTCGCTTTTAAAAATTTTCTTCTATAGAAAATTTTTCGCTTTTAAAAATTTTCTTCTATAGGAAATTTTTCGCTTTTAAAAATTTTCTTTTATAGAAAATTTTTCGCTTTAAAAATTTTCTCCTATAGAAAATTTTTCGCTTTTAAAAATTTTCTTGTATAGAAAATATTTCGCTTTTAAAAATTTTCTTCTATAGAAAATTTTTCGCTTTTAAAAATTTTCTTCTATAGGAAATTTTTCGCTTTTAAAAATTTTCTTCTATAGAAAATTTTTCGCTTTTAAAAATATTCTTCTATAGAAAATTTTTCGCTTTTAAAAATTTTCTTATATAGAAAATTTTTAGCTTTTAAAAATTTTCTTCTATGGAAAATTTTTCGCTTTTAAAAATTTTCTTCTATAGAAAATTTTTCGCATTTAAAAATTTTCTTCTATAGAAAATTTTTCGCTTTTAAAAATTTTCTTCTATAGAAAATTTTTCGCTTTTAAAAATTTTCTTCTATAGGAAATTTTTCGCTTTTAAAAATGTTCTTCTATAGAAAATTTTTCGCTTTTAAAAATTTTCTTCTATAGAAAATTTTTCGAAAAAAAAATTTTTTGTGTAGAAAATTTTTCGCTTTTAAAAATTTTCTTCTATAGAAAATTTTTCGCTTTTAAAAATTTTCTTCTATAGAAAATTTTTCGCTTTTAAAAATTTTCTTTTATAGAAAATTTTTCGCTTTTAAAAATTTTCTTCTATAGAAAATTTTTCGCTTTTAAAAATTTTCTTCTATAGAAAATTTTTCGCTTTTAAAAATTTTCTTCTATAGAAAATTTTTCGCTTTTAAAAATTTTCTTCCATAGAAAATTTTTCGCTTTTAAAAATTTTCATCTATAGAAAATTTTTCGCTTTTAAAAATGTTCTTCTATAGAAAATTTTTCGCTTTTAAAAATGTTCTTCTATAGAAAATTTTTCGCTTTTAAAAATTTTCTTCTATAGAAAATTTTTCGAAAAAAAAAATTTTTTGTATAGAAAATTTGTCTCTTTCAAAAATTTTCTTCTATAGAAAATTTTTCCCTTTCAAAAATTCTCTTCTATAGAAAATTCTTTGCTTTTAAAAATTTTCTTCTATCAAAGTTCTTCGCTTTAAAAATTTTCACCATTTAATATTAAAAATTTTCAAAATTTTATTTTAAAATTTATTTGAACTAACATTATACTTTTCCTTCGGGGAACATAATCCCTTAAATTGTGCATTTGTTCCAGTTGTACATTTGGAGGCAGTGGGTCCAGCTCTGTATACCGGACTATCAATCATATTATTAAAGGCATAATTACAAGCAATTAACTGTGTGGTTAAACCATTAACCGTAATACTCGTTATAGAACAACCTATAGCCGAACTTTTCTCCTGGACCATGACGGTAAAGTGTCCATAAGAAGTACTGAAATGAAATATATTGTATTATTAAAAATTTTCTTTGAAAAAATCTTTGAATCAAAAATTTCAATAACTTTTAAGAGCTACTAAACCCTTTTGTTATTAAATTTTCCGAGATTGAACCATTTTTACTTACACCTCCTTTAAATTGTTAATAGCCGACATGGAGCTAAGCTTGTACTCGTCAAACATATTTTGAACTTGTTCTAGAGCTACCGCATCTACAGCCCTGGTCTTACCACTCCACTTAGATATGGCTATATTTTGACCCACTAAAGGAAATTTGCTGGTATTGCGACATTTATCGTGTTGCATGCGACATTGCTTCACATTATATTCGGCCAATTTAGCCAATTCGGGACTCCAAACCATTGTTGCCATACGTATGGCTGCCTCGAAATGCGGTAAGTTTCCCAAAGCTACACGATTTCTTAGGGCATTATGTTTACGAACAAGTTTTCTGCGTAGTGCTGGCGTTATGGTAACGATTTTGACATCTTTGGGACAGCCTGCTTGAAAGTTCTGCCGTAAAATTTGAAAGTGTTTTAAGATAGATTTACTTTAATTTCAAAAAATTAAACTTACGCCATTATTATTACAGGCTATATGCGGTTTACCCTTTTTACATAAACTCGGATCACAGTATTCTGTTTGGCCTAGGGTATCCCTGACCAAATAAAATGTTAAAAGAATCGAAAAAATGGTCTTTTGAAGCTGCATGATATTCGATTGAGCTTAAATTTTATACTAAATGTTTCGTTTTGTAAAACACCCATTTATCGAAAAAAAAAAAAAAATTGTATTCTTTTTACTTTTTGGGAAATATTTAAACAGCTGATTTTAAATTGCATTCAAATAAATTTGAACTTTATAGAAGGAGATGTGCATAAAGTGATTTAATAATAAGTTCAACTACAGTCATTTTTCCTATTAATGGGAATATCTGTGTATTGTGTGTCTAGTGTGCTCATATAGTTTCTATTTTTTCTGAAATTTATTCAGATTTCGAGTTATCGCCCTCCAAAGATGGGCTTATAGTTAAAATATTTTAACTATAATGTCAATGGAGAGAATTCATTTAAGGCAGACCTCTAAAGAGCTAATATTTATTAAGCGTGCATTTGGAAAATGTCTATTGCGTTTTTGAATAAAAAGTTTAAATTTAAGGCAATGTTGAAAACAACAAAAAAAAAAAACGCAACACATGGCGAAAGTAGACATCAGCAATTTTGAGCTCCACAAGAAAAGTTAAAAAAATTAAGGAGGTTGCGCAATAAAAATTCGCTTAACTCGAAAACTTCTTATTTACTTGAACTCAGTAAAAAAAACCGAAACCTATAAATCGGGTACACTAAATGGTTCAATGTTTTTTTTAGGTTAGCTCTAGTTTTCGAGATAAACAAAAATGAAGGAGGTTGCGCAATAAGTATTCGCGTAACTCGAAAACTGTTAATTTTCTTGAACTAAATAAAAAAATCTAAATTCGGCAACAAAATGATCTTTCAGGAACACCAATAATTTTTTTAATCCGAGCATTCGTTTTGGAAATAAATTTTTTTGTTTGCAAAAAAATATTTTTTTTTGTAAAATCACAAAAATTTTTCAAAAATAATTTTTTTTTTTGCAAACAAAAACTTTAAATTTTAAAAATTTTAAAAATTAGTGTTAATGAGAGATAATTTTGTTGCCGAATTTAGATTTTTTAGTTCAAGAAAATAAACAGTTTTCGAGTTACGCGAATACTTATTGCGCAACCTCCTTCATTTTTGTTTATCTCGAAAACTAGAGCTAACCTAAAAAACCATTGAACCATTCAGTGTACCCGATTTATCTTCTACCCACTAGGTCTCCCTTTTGTCGGTAAAAAAAGTTGTCAAAATCGAGCACAGTGTAATTAAAACTTAAACAATAATATTCCGCAACTTTGTTCAGGTCTAATTTGTCTAATTTTTTTTTCTGAAACGCAGAAATAGATACTGTGATGAAATTTTTACAAAAAAAGGAATCATATTTGTGAGAACGACGAGAAATCGACACATTCGGGTCTACGGCCACACTGTCACTTACAGCATCGACATTTTCAGTGAAACGAGCGAAATGATGATGCACAGGCCTTACAAAATTTGTGAATTTGTCAAATTTCTTCACAATTTTGAAAATTTCCTGCGCAGTTGGACGATTATGTAATCCATAAAATCCTCTTAAAGCACGATATGTGCCTGTTGCAGAATCACCATTTCTGTAGTATGTTTTTAAAATTTGCATGCCTTGTTATCTATTTTCGTCAATGTCAGACTTTCAACTGAAAAGAAAAAAATTGGTTTAACAACTTAGTTTGACAGATGTCGAATTCCAGTCCTATACTTTTGAGACCACAAAATGGATAACCCGATACTTCTAAACCGTTGGGCTGAGATTTTATTGGGGCGGCACAATCGGCCCCCAAAGTAGGACACCTCACAATAAAACAATATATAATTGTCATTTCCTAACCGATTTGAAGAATCATATTATATATAATAAATACGTAGGTCAATATCTACAAAAAACATTGCGACATGTATATCCCATCTCTTATGGTTTTAAATATATTCGACTTCAAAAACTAATATTTTCAATTTTTGTTCCATTTGGGACATGGAGGCCCTATGCTCCACTGGGAGTCAAGGATAACAAAAGAAGAAAGAATAAAAATACGGAAAATACCTCAATGAAAATAGGGGCCAAACTAAGGATAACAAAATATTATATTGTCATCCAAGATTGGCTTATGGCTTAACTTGAGCGGTTAAGAGGAAGTGGGTAAAAATGGGTTAGCACATTTAAAACGGAACTGCAGATTGAAAATTGAACTGAAAGCTTAAATTTCTTTACAACCTCTGCACAGATCTTAATAAAACCTAAACTAAATAAAAGCTTAAGTTGTTATCTATTGACTAAAAGATGAACTACTTTATTATTAAACAAGTAAGAAAGTGGTATAGTCGGTCAAGCCCGACTATACGATACCCTTCACCACTAAAATATTTCCAATATTTGCTAAATTTTTCTTGAAACTATATATTTAAGCTATTTCCGTCATTTGGACTTATATGAGAACTAGGGTCAAATGTGGACCGATTATTTCGAAATTTGGGAAATTTATTACAGTTTTTGCAAAAATTATGTATGCAAAAAATAAACTCAAAATTCTCATTCTCTTCAGATTTATGAGCGTTTTAATGATTTTTGTCTTATTTAGTGCGTTTTGACTGAAGAGTTGGTATTGGAGATATGATCAAATGTGGACCGATTTCAAAATTTCAATGATTTTGGTTTACACAAGCAGTATCCGTTTTAAATTTCATGAAAAAATATTGATATTTGTGGCCAAAATATCAATCCCGGGAAGTGAGACCTATGGGAGGTGCCATAAATAATGGACTGATTCGAATTTCAATAGCCATGGTTCCACTATCAAAAAAATTATCTGTGCCAAATTTCATAAGATTATCTTTAAAATTTCGACCTGTACTTTGATTAGAAGGTATACATGGGGATCCAGCCAGACGAACGGACTGACATCATTAAATCGACTCACGAAGTGATTCTTAGTCTATTGGTATACTTAAAGGTGGGTCTAAGACCAATATTTCTATGCGTTGCATACATCAGCACAAACTTCTAATACTCTTTCCACCCATGGTGGTGAAGGGTATAAAAACTGATGGCAGCGCGTATTTAAGCCATTAAATGCTCCTGAAAGTATGCCAAACATTTCACCATTTTTTCAAAAAAAACTGCCGCAGTAAGTACTTAACCCTAAAACGGGAGCTATACCCAAAAGTGTTACACTCTCCCCCAAATTTAGTAAAACCGTAAATTCAAATGGGAATTGATAGAAACATATCGGTGTTAAAACGAGGACCCAGTCCTAAGTCGTCAAAAGTAGCTTCAATGCCAAAAATAACATAAGAAAATACATCTTAGGGGATAAACTCTCAAAATCTTCTTTCAACAATTTTCTTCCATAGAAAATTTTTAGCTTTAAAAAATTTTCTTCTATTGAAAATTTTTCGCTTTCAAAAATTTTCTTCTATAGAATATTTTTAGCTTTCAAAAATTTCTTCTATAGAAAATTTTTCGCTTTCAAAAATTTTCTATTAAAAAATTGTTTTTCTTGTAACCCATTGTGCAATGATATCATTTAACAAAATAGTTTTTTTTTTCTATATTATTAAAAAATTTTTACTTGTTCCACATTTTAAAATTTATTTGAACTAACATTATACTTTTCTTTCGGGGAACACAAACCCTTAAAATTTGCATTTGTTCCAGTTGTACATTTGGAGGCAGTGGGACCAGCTCTATATACCGGACTATCAATCATATTAGTAAAGGCATAATCACAAGTCATTAACTGTGTGGTTGAAACGCCCACCGTCTGACGCATTATAGCACAACCCACAGCCCAACTTTTCTCCTGGACCATGGCGGTAAAGTGTCCATAAGAGGTACTGAAAGGAAATATATTTTTCAAAATTTCTCAAAATTTTATCTTTGAATCAAAAATCTCGGTAACTTTTAAAAGTCACTGAACTCTTTTGTTATACAATTTTCCGAGATTGTCCCAGTTTTACTTACACCTCCTTCAAATTATTTATAGCCGCCATAGAGCATAGCTTGTACTCGTCAAACATATTTTGAAGTTGTTCTAGCGCTACCGCATCTACAGCCCTTGTCTTACCACTCCACTTGGATATGGCTATATTTTGACCCGCAAAAGGAAATTTGCTTGTATTGCGGCATTTATCGTGTTGCATGCGACATTGCTTGACATTATATTCGGCCATTTTAGCCAGTTCGGGACTCCAAACCATTGTTGCCATACGTACAGCTGGTTCGAAACGCGGTAAGTTTCCCACAGCCACACGATTTCTTAGGGCATTATGTTTACGAATAAGTTTTTGGCGTAGTTGTGGCGTCAAGGTAATAATTTTGGCATCTTTGGAACAGCCTGATTGAAAATTCTTGCGTAAAATTTGAAAGTGTTTTAAAATTGATTTACTTTTATTCAGAAAATGAAACTTACTCCATTATTATTACAGGCTATATGCGGTTTACCCTTTTTACATAAATTCGCATCACAATAGTTCGTTTGGCCTAGGGTATTCTTGACCAAATAAAATGTTAAAAGTATCGAAAAAAGTGTCGTTTGAAGCTGCATGATATTCGATTGAGCCTAAGTTTCATACTGAATGTTTTGTTTTGGAAAAATTCAATTTGATAGAAATAATTTTAGTTTTATTAAAACTTTTTCGGAAATATTTAAACAAGTGATACAGATGATTTAAAATTGTAGTTAAACAAATTTGAACTTTATAGAAAGAGATCTGCATAAAGTCAGTTCAAAATTAGTTCGACTACGGCCACTATTTCCTATTAATTATGTGTGAAGATAAATTTGAATTTAACTAGCAAAGACAAAAACCTAAATTTTTAGCAGAGTAAATTTTGCAGTCAACAGAGCAATGTAAACAGTGTAAACAGTATTTAACAGTAATGTTAAATACTATATTAAAGTTAGTTTTGACGAATTTGAAGGTATGTATATGGAAATATAAAGGTATATACACAATTGCTTGCGTGTACTACAAAGGGTCCAGTTTGATACTGTATAAGTCGTTTTTCTAAAATAATGTTAGAATTTTATAAAAATTTAATGTTTATCTAAAAATGCTTAGAAGAAGTTGGGACTCAAAAATGGCCAAAACTGGAATTTTACACGTATACCACTACATGGAGCGGGAACTCCAAAGGGTCCCAATTGACACTGTATAAGTGGTTATTCCGAAATAAACTTGGGAGTTTTTTAAAATAATTGTTATGGCATCAAAGATAGGCATATGTAATATTAATAGTTAACATTTTTTGGTTATAATGTCAATGAAGAGAAATCATTTAATGCAGATCTCTAGAAGGCTAATACGCATTAAGTGTGTATTATACAATATTTGGAAAATATCTATTGCGTTTTTAAATAAGAATTTTAAATATTGATATTTCCTGTTAAAAGAAAAAAAAAAAAAAAAATAAAAAGCGCAACACATGGCGAAAGCAGACATTACAAGTTGGAGTTCCACAAGAACATTTTAAAGTGCGTACTTTGTAAATAATCTTTAGACTCAGATCCACAAACTTCTCTTATGATATAATTTTTTTTATATATTTAGTCCTTTAATTCCTGGTGGAACATAGGGCCTCAACAAATGTTTTCCATGTAAGTTTATCGGTAGTCAACACTTTCATCTCGTTCCATGATACACCGAACTCCCTCAGCTCGTTCTCAGTTTGGCGTCTCCACGTGTTTGCGGGTCTACTAGATCCCTGGAACCTTGAGGATTTTATTTAATAGCTTGACGATTTATATCAGTGGCCGCTTTTCTCAATGTGTGTCCTAGCCAACCATATTTTCTAGTGCGTATGCTTATTTGTAGAGGGTCCTGAGCGATGCGCAACGATAGGTCTTCATTAGTGATTGTGACGGGCTTGTAACCTGTTCACCTCACGGCTCAAGATATTACAAGTCTCACAACCATATAGGAGCAAGGCTTTGACATTGGTGTTAAAAACTTTTATTTTGGTGGTAGTCGAGATATTTTGAGATCTCCAGAGTTTGTTTAGTATGCCAAAAGCTTGCTTTGCTCTATTTTGAATGTCCTCTCTACTGCCTCAAAGTTTTGGAGTTTGGATTGTAGGCTTGAGAATCGATGAAAGAACAGACACACGTCATCGGCGTAATCGATGTCATCTAGTCTATTGTGAAGACCCCACAAGATACCATGTTATCCAGTTAACGAATTACTCAACACAACATCAAGAAATATATTAAATAGCAGTGGGGATAACACACATCCCAGACGGGCTCCAATCTTCACACTAATGGGTTTGCTCTGACAACCTTCATGTCGTATGATCTTCTCGGATACTCCTTTGCATCTAAAGTGTCAAATGCACGTTTAAAATCAATAAACAATAGGTATAGGGGAGATCGCCATTCAACCGATTTTTCCACAATAACCTTAAGACCTATGAAGTGATCAATACAAGATTTATTCGGTCTAAAGCCTGCTTGTACGCGTCTAAGCTGTGGTTCGACAATGGACGCTATGCGACTTTGCAGAATATGGGCTATGACTTTATTAACCATCATAAGAAGAGTGATACCCCTCCAGGAATTTTTATAAATAGGCCTTCTCTGAGGACGCACAGAGGGTTGGAATAGCCTGTTTTCTTGGATTAATTAAAAAAAAAATTTTAAGTATCGTCAAAATTTTTTGTACCCGGTTAGAGTATATAAAATTCTACATCACTTGTCTTTAAATTAAATTTCAAAAGTGCTCTGGTGTTTTTGTAGTAAAAGTTCAAAGTCAAACTTTAGAGAAATTTTTGTGCAAAAAAGGCTGAAAAAAGTGAAAACTTTCCCGTGGAAAATTTTATTTAATTTAAAAAGTAATGCAAAAGTTAACAATTTTTCAATGGAGCCTTCGTTAACATTTGTGTATCAAATTGTGTGTGGAAGTGTTCTAGATTTAGTTATTTATATTGGAAATGCCAAAAAAATTAGCATTTTTATATTTGAAATGAATATATAGTTATTATCTGTCCACATTCGTCTCATAATTTTTAGTTTATATTAAAGGGGACATAAATCTCTATTATATTGCAAAATTTTACGCTGCCCTTTTGTGCCTTTTAGAAGCTATGCATTATTTAATACAAGTGTTGCAGCAGTCAATTTATCTAAAAATCACATTGATCTCGCGACTGCTTGCTTGAAGAGAAGGTAATTTGGCAAAATCCACGGTCATCTTTAACTAGATTTTGTAGACCTTTGAAAATTCAATTTACCAAAGAAACCGCATATGTGTCAATTAATAATATAGAAGCCATGATCCAAAGACCTGTACATGTAGAAAATTTAAGATTTGGCCTTTCCATTGTTCATGGCTGGATTAGGTCTTTGAATGTCTTTTGCACGTGGCATATAAAATACCTTTACAAAAGTGGCAGGCTAGAACTGATTCTGAAAAAAGAATAGTAGATGAAACAAAAAAAGAAATTCAGAAAAAATTTAAAGAGAATATGGGCTTAATAGTTGACCAACCCAAATCTGGTTTTGGAAACACAAATGATGGGAATACGGCAAGACGTTTTTTTCAAAACGCTGAAAAATCTACAGAAATTACAAAAATAGATGTTAATTTAATAAAAAACAAGTAAGAGTGGTATATTCGGCTTTGCCGAATCTTGGATACCCTTCACCAATGGTGTTCCAAAAGTAAAGTACAAAATCGTAAGAATGTATTGATAATTATATAGTTTCTGATTACTGACTTAGTTGAGCCCCACACAAATGCTTCATATGTATATTCATTTTCTTTTGTTCATACTAAATGTAATTCCTAGCAATATTTGGTTATACTAGTATTATATGCAAAGAATCTTTAAAATTAAGAGTCGGAAGCGTCATCACCTAAATTGTTATGGACCCAAAGGTTAGGTTGGGCAGGTGGCTGATGTCGAAGGCAGCGTCACTTCGATTCTAAAGTGATATGTGTCTATTTTACGAACATTTAATAAAGTTCGATAGACCAGATAAACCATGCAGAAAAGATGCTTCAAAATGTAGATGCCCTTAGATTTGCAAAAGCACATCGATTTGATGAAGATTAAGTATTCTGGCATGCAACCCAAAAATACAGTGCCCAGTGAGGGTTGTGTACTTTAATTCATACGAATTATCCAACTATTAAAAGTTCATGATTAGTTATTTAAAACTCTGAACTGGTTTAGGTCAAAGCTTTAACAATGATTGTCAATGTATACAAGCCTCAGAATTATAAGGTATACACTCTTAGTTTTAGATACATACGTGAAATATATAGTTTTTAAGTGAATGGATATCAGCTTTGGCGGAAAATTTATTGAAGATTTACTTATTAATCTGAAGTTAGTTAACTAATTAAGATGAATACTTCACCAGTAATATTTGGGATGTATTGTTCCTTCGATCTGTCCGATGGATGTGTGGAAAGTTTTGCTCTAGTTCTTTGTGCAATTATAATGTGATTTAATTTATCAGCATTAAATCGATTTCCGGTCGGGGTTATATGGGAGATTTCACTTAATGTGAATAGAGCTCGCCCATTTTCAATATCGAACTTTTCAAGAGATCAGAAATACTTTTGTCAAATGTTGTCCCTCTAGAAAGTTTATTTTAGGCGCTATCGCCCTGAATATCAATATTGTACAACGTCTTTATACTAAATGTCATCATCGTATATTAGGCGAAGTTATATGGGATCAATTGTCAAACGTGAACGGATTTCTCCCAATTGCAATTAAAAAATTTAAATTTTCGTTGATATGTGAGATACTTACATACATATGTAGGTTTTGGATGGATATCATGTAGTTAGCTGCATTTTTGTACTTCCTAGGAAGATTACCTATTATTTGATATATAATACATTCTCAAATGTTATCATAATGTTCAAAAGTCAGACACAAAATTAAGATTAATGCAGAGTGTCTGTCTGCTAAAATCAGATTTGTAGAGCTCCTGGATTTTACACAAAATTTTAGGATATTGTCCCACCCTGAATTTTATCATTGTCGATCAAAATACCATCGCTTAAATGCTAAATTATATCTACCACAAATTACCGAATGCATCAGGATTTAGGTAATCCCCTGCGAAGGACGCTATTAAATTTCATGAAAATAAACACCTGAGATATCGACAAAACAGGAGCTCCAAAAACTTGACTACAACAGAAAAAATTACAGACAGGTAGACGGATGGACAAAAAAACAGACGGACGGACAGCCAAACAAACAGACGGACGGACAGACAGACAGACAAACAGACGGACGGACGGACGGAGGTCGCGAAATCGATTCTCCTGCCGATTCTGAGTTGATCGGTACAATTTGAATGGTATTCGTAATCAGATTTGTGGAGTATAGATTTTAGAAAATCCTCACACAAAGAACGATGTCAAATTTCATCACAATCGGTCCAACAACACCTGAGATATCGCTGAAACAATACTTACAAAATGTAAACAAAATTTCTTAGACACGTACTTTGGGCAATTTGCTGTACATCAAATGTAGTGTTATGGCGATATCTCAATTGTTTATAGACCGCTTTTGATAAAATTTAATTACGTGCTTGGTGGGGGAATTTCCTAAAATCTGATATAAAATTTATGTAGGTCCGTACTAAAGGAGGATAGTTTTTCCTATTTCTGCATTTAATTTTTTCAACAAACATTCTCTAATGCGTACTTTGGGCAATTTGCGATACATCAAATTCAGTGTTTTGGCGATATCTCAGTTGTTTATGGACTGATTTTGATAAAGAGTGCTTTGGGAAAATATTTCCTACAATCTGATATATAACATGTTATCACATGTACACCAGGAGTATCTTTTTTCTCTTGTTATTTAAAAGTGTGTTTCAATCAAAAATTTTAAAATTTTCGTCTAATTTTTGGTATTTTTTCGATATTTTCGGTTTTTATAAACCGATTTTAATGAAATTTAATAGCGTTCATTGCGGGAGAATTTCCTAAAATCTGATATATAATTTATGTAAGTCCATCCTCCAGGGGCTTCAGAAACTTGATTTCAACAGACAGACAGACGGACAGACAGACAGACAGACAGACGGACATCGCTTAATCGATGCTCCTCCCGATTCTGAGTCGATCAGTATAATTTTTATGGGGTCTACGATCACTAATAAAAAAATTACAAACGGAATCACAAACTTATAATACCCTTTCACCTATTGGTGAAGGGTATAAAAATGCTCGTGTTACTTATTGCTGTTTCCAGTGGCCATGAAATTAATAATGAAAAATTTAAAATATATGCACACAATACAGCACGACTTTTTGTTAAAACGTATCCTTGGTAGAATATGACTCCCACTTTGCACAAGTATTTTATTCACGGACCCTGACGTTTTGTAGTCTTTCGTCCGACCAGTATTTTATGATCAAAGGCTTTGAAAGCTTTATGGATAGAGCTGAATTTTATTTTAATAATTCAGGACATAAAAAAATAAGTAAAACGCAATGTCGGTAAATTCTGACTTTGGACAAATTTTGTTTTTTTTTAATTTTAAGAATGATATCTGAACTTTATTATCTTAACATGTCAACAATTTCTCGATATACATATAACCTGTCTGTCTACCAGACAACAAAAAGTCAAAGTTTTGAGTATGCTGTGGCTTAGTTGGTTAGCACGTCGACTACCAAGCGTAACATATCACATTGAGTCTGGGTTCGATCCCCGGTAACGACAGCATCATGCATTAAACACATAGACAACAGTAGGCTACACGAACACCGACTACAAAAGTCGTTGGCTGCAATCGTCGCCTCGTAGTCAGCTAATTAATTATTTTGGGGACGGCAGCTACATTTCGAAACATCTGTTTATGAGATGGACAAAATAACAATTTAAATTTTGATAAAAACGATATAAATTCAATTTATTAATTAACCTCCGAAATCGACGGTTTTCCTGTACCTGATAGTATGTCTATATCAAAAAAAAAAAAAAAAAATTATAGAAAGATTTTGGTGTGATCTCTCGTAGTTTAAGAGTTATGCGCTTTTTAAATTTCAAGAATAATACGGTATAACTTTAGAAGTTTGTATCCGGTATTAACTTTTTTGGTATCAGACAAAAGCTACTGAAAATAGCTTTTATATTCTTATATATTCTATATAATTTTCTTTATAAGGGATTAAGGGCTCATGTACTATAAACTTATTTCTGCAACCGACTTTTTTTTTATAAAAATTCGCATATCTTAAAACAATATAGATATAAATATGTTCTTTTATATAATGAATACTGGGCTTTTATACAACATGAACTACGTAGCTCTAGCACACGTAGCGTGTGAGTTAAACAGTTTGAAAAATAACTTTTTAAAATTTTACTTATATTGAGTTAGAGTTATATAAATATAAATTTTTACATAATATTTTATTAGATATTATTATATACATTAAATATATAAATATTTGATAAG
Source organism: Stomorhina lunata (assembly GCA_933228675.1). Classification (NCBI taxonomy): domain Eukaryota; kingdom Metazoa; phylum Arthropoda; class Insecta; order Diptera; family Rhiniidae; genus Stomorhina; species Stomorhina lunata. The sequence continues at coordinate 45,995,091 of OW121743.1, read as the reverse complement.
TATGTAAATTGTTTATATAAATTCTCCCCATTGTATTTATGGTAAATAAAGTCAAGTGGTTTGAATCGCTCATTTATTTCAATATTATATGGTGTTGACAGCACTAAATCTATTATTGTCGCGAACAAAAATAGAAAATAGTTTAATTTTGGCTACAGCTACAACGGTGGTCGGTAGTCGTGTAGCTGTGTCGACTCTAAAAAATTTACTTCTATTTGAATGCATGTATTCTAATTTTGACAGGTTGTAGCCCGTAGCCTGCTGTTGTCTATGTGTTTAATGCATCAATTTGTGTAATCAATGTAATGTGTAATTACTAATTTCCATTAAAACTATTAATTACCACAGAATTCTCCAGCGGCGATAAGCCTATAGCAATAACACGCAATCTATGTAAAAGACTTGAATATCAAGTCCATCCTGGAAACGCACAAATAAAATCGATAAGCGAATATAAACCTTTAGAGTCCAATGGAGTCCGATATATAAGGATGGTTGAGGACCTATGCTCCACTAAAAATTAAGAATAACATAAGGAAGAGAAGAATAAGATATAAAAGAAATAAAACTGCCTACAGAATAAAAAGTCTAAACAATGCGTCTAAATAACAACAAATGGCGCAAATTCGCTGTTTTAAAAAAGACATGACGTGCAGTTACTGTGCTTGATAATATAGAAAGCTTTATGCATAAACCAGAACTAGACTGAGGACGAAACTGTCAAGTACATTTAAGAGACGTCAAAAGTACATTTAAAAGACGTCATCTTCATATAAAAAATGTCATTATACATTTTTTTTCTATTTTTGCTATTTTTTTGTGCTTAGTAAAACATATGATCGCACTCTATGCGGTACTCTATGGCTTTATGTCCCCTTTTTACAACCTTTCGCCTCCTCAAATTTCCAAAGAAAGTTTACATAGTATTTGCCTAAGTGTAACTTCTCGAAGTAGGGGATATTGGATACCAAACAACGGTTCTGATTGGTCTTAACTTGTTAAGCCCAGACTTATCTTGGTTTTTCTTTATCTCAACTATGGACACTGACCTTCTCATGGTATCAACCGAGGAACAATGTTAACACCCGTTAATGTACGAACGATAAAAATGTGGTTTAGGTAGGCCTCTCCAATCATGACTTGAAAATGAAATTGTGTGATTTTAATGCAAAGATTGGGCGGGAATGTTGCTTTGAGCCTACTGTTGGTAAATTCAGTCTCCACAACGTGAGATCTGACAATGGTTTGAGGTTGATCTCCTTTTTTGCGGCTGCACGCAATGTAGTAGTGAGCAGTAACAGGTTTCGACACCTTGAAATCTACAAAGCAACGTGGTTGTCTCCCGATCAAATAACGAAAAATCAGATAGACCATTTTGTAGTTGAAGGAAGGCACTCATCAAGTGTATTGGATATACTTACAATTCGAGTAGTTAATATGGACTCTGATCATTGCCTCGTTGCAGCTAATGCAAAAACACGTCTGAGTTGTTGCGAAACATACAGACAAAAGCAAAAAGAAAATTTGACACCACTAAGATACAATCTCGTCAAATTGCCACCGATTACTAGCAAAATATTCAGAGAAAATATTCCTGGTTCAAACGACATCTGCTCGCTATGGCAACATATTCAGCCTTATTACGGTTGTCGAACATACGACTTCGACACTTGGTACTAGATTAAAGAAAACATCAATACAAATTCATTAATCTAGTACTAAGTGCCATAGTTGAAGATACGTGAATAGCCGTGGTATAGCAGGTTAGTCATCCGCCTAGCTTTTCAGAGGTCGCAAGTTCCACGGCCAGACCCACTTGGAAAAAAAAAAATTTTCAAAGAAGCGATTTACCTCATAACTCAGCTAGCCGCTGGTTATTAAATATTATGCTTTGTAAAACTTTTGTAACTAATGCATTTGCCATTCGGAGCCGGAGTTAAAACTTAGGTCCCTTAAAATGAGTCTAAAAATTAGAATCTCATTGTCTGAGAGAATTATATATATATATATATATATATATATATATATATATATATATATATATATATATATATATATATATATATATATATATATATATATATATATATATATATAAATAAATATATATATATATATATATATATATATATCATCAAACAGCGGCGGCTGAGTTGGTTGGGACATGTTGTGCGCATCGATGAAAATACTCCAGCAAGAAAAGTATTCGAAAACGATCCCGAGGAAATTCATAGAAGAGGACGAACGAAACTTCGATTGGAAAGACCAAGTAGAAGAAAATCTTTCAAAACATGGCATACGAGATTCGAGAATATGCGCACAACATAGATGCGCATGGAATTCTAAAATCGGCTCGGTCTTTAACCTAAACCGGTTGTAAGTAAGATTTTTTCTTCTTCCATCATAAGCATTCATATTTTTGGGGTCTCAATTGGTTCAAGACTTTAAAGGTTAAAAATGTGTTACTGTGTTATTAAATTCTATCAAAATTAATAATTATCACAGCGCCCTCCACGGATTGTAATCACTACAGTAATTACGTGCTTTCGATGTGAAAAAAACGACAACAGATGGCGCAACTTTACTATAGACATGGTTAAAATGATGTTTTTTTCAGCTTCTAAAGACGCCTTAAATTTTTTCTTATGCATAATTAAAATTTATTTAAATAACTCGTAAAAGAAAATAATATACGAGTATTTTCTATGATTTTATTTAAACAAATGTTTAATATTAGCTTAACAAAAATAGAAAAACAGTTGGTCTGGAATTCTAATTGATAAAAATAAAAAGCAAGAACGAATAATAGTCTGTCAAGTACGACCGTATAATACCCTACAGTGCCTTGTATGTAAGCTATATTTAAATTTGGACCGATTAGTACATGGTAGAGTAATTTATGTTTGTATAAGCAATATTTCTTTTAAATTTTACAAAAATATTTTAAAATTTTGGATGTGCCCAAAAAAAAAAAAAAAAAATAAATAAATAAATAAACCAATTTCGATGGCCCTACTACCAAAGCGAATGCCTGTACCAAATTTCATCAAATTATATTAAGAATTGCCACCTGTACTTTGGTTACAAGTTTACAATATTAGTAAGCCCGCTTGCCTTTCTGACGGACGAATATTGTTAAATCAATTCCGAAAGTGTTTCTGAGTCGATTGGTCTAATTTAAGATAAGTCTCGGGCCAATAGTTATATGCATTAAAACATCACCACAAACTTATTATGCTCTTTCCACCTGTGGTGGTGTAGGGTGAAAAAATAAAGCAGCTGAGTTTGTATACCAAATTTACAAAGTCTTTCAAATATTTATTTTTTTTTAATTTTCTGATAAATATTTTTATTTTCCTTAATTTTTTATTTACATTCAATTTATAAATTTATTTGTTTTTCCTAATTTCTTTATTCTAAATTTTTCACTACCTAATAACTAAATACAATATTTAATAAATTTATCTTAAAAACTACAACAATACACTCTACACACGATATACTAAGTTCCCACTACTCTCTAAATCTTCTTCTACGGGTTCATATTCATAGGCTGGCTCCTTCCAGTCGCATAGACCCGGATATTTTTCACTTATCTTGTAGGCACATTTCGTTGCAGCGGGACCCGTCTGATAGACGGGTTCACCCAAGAAATTATTGTAATCATAATTACAGGTCATTAGCATTTTCGTTAAATTCGATTCGTAATATCTTATGGTGGCGCAGCCAACATGATGGACCCGATCACCCATCATGGCGGTGAAATGACCGATGACTTTTCTGAAAGTAGAGAAAAGAAAGTGGATTAGTTTAAGATAAAGTATAGGAAAGGGAAATTTATAATTTTTGTTTGAAAAAGATTTGTTTCTCAATCAAATTTTAGAAGAGAAAGGGTAAAATTTTTCATTTGTATACCAACCGAAACTTCGGAAAATCTTTCAAAGCTTGCCTTACGCAATTAAAGAATATGCGCGCATGTTCGAAGCGCATGAATTTCTAAAATATACTCGGCCTTTGACCTCAACAGAAAGTAAATTTTTTCAAAAATTTTATAGGAAATTTTTAAAAAATTTAATTTTTATAGGAAATTTTTAAAAAATTTAATTTTTATAGGAAATTTTTCAAAAATTTAATTTTTATAGGAAATTTTTAAAAAATTTACTTTTTATAGGAAATTTTTTAAAAATTTACTTTATATAGGAAATTTAAAAATTTTTTTTATAGGAAATTTTAAAAAAATTTACTTTTTTATAGGAACTTTTTCAAAAATTTACTTATAGAAAATTTTTCAAACATTTACTTTTTATAGGAAACTTTTCAAAAATTTACTTTTTATAGGAAATTTTTCAAATATTTACTTTTTATAGGAAATTTTTCAAAAATTTACCTTTTATAGGAAATTTTTCAAAAATTTGCCTTTTATAGGAAATTTTTCAAAAATTTACCTTTTACAGGAAATTTTTACAGAATTTACTTTTTATAGGAAATTTTTTAAAAAATTTACTTTTTATAGGAAATTTTTCAAAAATTTACTTTTTATAGCAAATTTTTCAAAAATTTACTTTTTATAGGAAATTTTTTCAAAAATTTACTTTTTATAGGAATTTTTTTTTAAAAATTTGCGTTTTTTAGGAAATTTTTCAAAAATTTAATTTTTATAGGAAATTTATCAAAAATATTTAATTTTTATAATTTTTAATTTTTCAAAAATTTACTTTTTATAGGAAATTTTTTAAAAATTTACTTTTTATATTAAACTTTTCAAAAATTTAATTTTTATAGGAAATTTTTCAAAAATTTACTTCTTATAGGAAATTTTTCAAAAATTTACTTCTTATAGGAAATTTTTCAAAAATTGAATTTTTATAAGAAATTTTTAAAAATTGAATTTTTATAGGAAATTTTTCAAAAATTTACTTTTAATAGGAAATTTTTTAAAAATTTACTTTTTATAGGAAATTTTTTAAAAATTTACTTTTTATATTAAACTTTTCAAAAATTTAATTTTTATAGGAAATTTTTCAAAAATTTACTTCTTATAGGAAATTTTTCAAAAATTTACTTCTTATTGGAAATTTTTCAAAAATTGAATTTTTATAAGAAATTTTTAAAAATTGAATTTTTATAGGACATTTTTCAAAAATTTACTTTTAATAGGAAATTTTTGAAAAATTTGCGTTTTATAGGAAATTTTTCAAAAATTTACTTTTTATAGGAAATTTTTAAAAAATTTACTTTTTATAGGATAATTTTAAGAAATTTACTTTTTATAGGATAATTTTAAGAAATTTACTTTTAATAGGAAATTTTTCAAAAATTTACTTTTTATAGGAAATTTTTCAAAAATTTACTTTTTATAGGAAATTTTTAAAAATTGAATTTTTATAAGAAATTTTTCAAAAATTTACTTTTAATAGGAAATTTTTTAAAAAAATGCGTTTTATAGGAAATTTTTCAAAAATTTACTTTTTATAGGAAATTTTTCAAAAATTTACTTTTTATAGGAAATTTTTCAAAAATTTACTTTTTATAGGAAATTTTTCAAAAATTTACTCTTTATAGGAAATTTTTCAAAAATTTACTTTTTATAGAAAATTTTTCAAAAATTTTCTTTTTATAGGAAACATTTCATAAATTTACTCTTTATAGGAAATTTTTCAAAAATTTACTTTTTATGGGATGTTTTTCAAAAATTTACTTTTTATAGGAAATTTTTCAAAAATTTACTTTTTATAGGAAATTTTTCAAAAATCTACTTTTATAGAAAATTTTTCAAAAATTTACTTTTTATAGGAAATTTTTCAAAAATTTTACCTTTTATAGGAAATTTTTCAAAAATTTACTTTTTAAAGGAATTTTTTTAAAAATTTACTTTTTATAGGAAATTTTTTAAAAATTTACTTTTTATAGGAAATTTTTTAAAAATTTACTTTTTATAGGAAATTTTTTAAAAATTTACTTTTTATAGGAAATTTTTCAAAAATTTACTTTTTATAGGAAATTTTTCAAAAATTTACTTTTTATAGGAAATTTTTCAAAAATTTACTTTTTATAGGAAATTTTTAAAAAATTTACTTTTTATAGGAAATTTTTCAAAAATTTACTTTTTATAGGAAATTTTTCAAAAATTTACTTTTTATAGGAAATTTTTCAAAAATTTACTTTTTATAAGAAATTTTTTAAAATTTTAATTTTTATAGGAAATTTTTTAAAAATTTACCTTTTATAGGAAATTTTTCAATTTTTATTTTACTTTTTATAGGAAATTTTTCAAAAATTTACTTTTTATAGGAAATTTTTTAAAAATTTACTTTTTATAGGAAATTTTTCAAAAATTTACTTTTTATAGGAAATTTTTCAAAAATTTACTTTTTATAGGAAATTTTTCAAAAATTTACTTTTAATAGGAAATTTTTCAAAAATTTACTTTTTATAGGAAATTTTTCAAAAATTTACTTTTTATAGGAAATTTTTCAAAAATTTACTTTTTATAGGAAATTTTTCAAAAATTTACTTTTTATAGGAAATTTTTCAAAAATTTACTTTTTATAAGAAATTTTTTAAAAATTTAATTTGTATAGGAAATTTTTCAAAAATTTAATTTGTATAGGAAATTTTTCAAAAATTTACTTTTTATAGGAAATTTTTCAAAAATTTACTTTTTATAGGAAATTTTTCAAAAATTTCCTTTTTATAGGAAATTTTTCAAAAATTTACTTTTTATAGGAAATTTTTCAAAAATTTACATTTTATAGGAAATTTTTCAAAAATTTACTTTTTATAGGAAATTTTTCAAAAATTTACTTTTAATAGGAAATTTTTCAAAAATTTACTTTTTATAGGAAATTTTTCAAAAATTTACTTTTTATAGGAAATTTTTCAAAAATTTACTTTTTATAGGAAATTTTAAAAAAATTTACTTTTTTATAGGAACTTTTTCAAAAATTTACTTATAGAAAATTTTTCAAACATTTACTTTTTATAGGAAATTTTTCAAAAATTTACTTTTTATAGGAAATTTTTCAAATATTTACTTTTTATAGGAAATTTTTCAAAAATTTACTTTTTATAGGAAATTTTTCAAAAATTTACTTTTTATAGGAAATTTTTCAAAAATTTACTTTTAATGGGAAATTTTTCAAAAATTTACTTTTTATAGGAAATTTTTCAAAAATTTACTTTTTATAGGAAATTTTTCAAAAATTTACTTTTTATAGGAAATTTTTCAAAAATTTACTTTTTATAGGAAATTTTTCAAAAATTTACTTTTAATAGGAAATTTTTCAAAAATTTACTTTTTATAGGAAATTTTTCAAAAATTTACTTTTTATAGGAAATTTTTCAAAAATTTACTTTTTATAGGAAATTTTTCAAAAATTTACTTTTTATAGGAAATTTTTCAAAAATTTACATTTTATAGGAAATTTTTCAACAATTTCCTTTTATAAGAAATTTTTCAAAAAATTACTTTTTATAAGAAATTTTTTAAAAATTTAATTTGTATAGGAAATTCTTCAAAAATTTACTTTTTATAGGAAATTTTTCAAAAATTTACTTTTTATAGGAAATTTTTCAAAATTTTACTTTTTATAGGAAATTTTTCAAAAAATTACTTTTTATAAGAAATTTTTTAAAAAGTTACTTATTATAGGAAATTTTTTAAAAATTTACTTCTTACACTACTCTACTCTAATGGTTTTGATAAAATTTGGAAGTGGGTACCTTTTTTTGATGTATAGGTCGAAGAAGAAGGGACTTTTGGAACCATTGCCTCTAAGAGGGTAAAAACGGTTAAAAAGGGGAACAAATTGAAAACGTTACATCTCCTAAAGTAATAGGTATAGAAATAAAATTAAAATTACGTTTTAAATAGCTATAAAAATACGCGGACAGGTGTTTGGTACTTTTTGCAAATTATGTTCGATAGGGGTTAAAAGAGGGTAAAAAAGGGTAAAAATAGTTTTTTTTTGGTACATTTTTAACCCACTCTTATTTTTTAAACTAAAAATATAGATAGGAACTTTGTACTGCAGTCAATATATGTGAAAAAAATATTGAACACGTATTTGGTAGTTTTTTTGGTTTTGAGGCCAAAATGGGTAAAAAAGGGATAAAATTATAACTTAACATCTCAAAAAGTAGAATTGTAAACTGTGAATTTGATAATGTTATGCTCTTTAGTAAAGATGTTGCGGATAAGCCGGCGATGGTTTTTAAGTTGGTACGACTAATTTCCGACAGATGGCGCCACTGAAAATTTCTAAAACATAAATTAAATCGTAAACTGTACATTTGATCATGCTATGATCTTTAGTAAAGTTGTAGCGCATGAGCCGGCGAAGGCTTTTTAGTTGGTATGAATAATTTCCGATAGGTGGCGCCACTGAAATTAACTCAAAGTCAATTTAATCGTAAGCTGTACATTTAATCATGCTACAATCTTTAGCAAAGTTGTTGCGGATAAGCCGACGAAAGTTTATTAATTGGAATGATCAAAGTCCGACAGGTGGCACCACTGAAAATTAGTCAAAGTGAATTAAATCGTAAACTGTTATAATCATAAGCAAAGTTATTACGCATAAGCAGACGAAGGTTTCTTAGTTGGTATGAACAACTTCAGGTGGCGCCACTGAAAACTACTCAAAATGAATTATATCGTAAACTGTGCATTTGATCAGACTATAAACTTTAGCAAAGTTGTTGCGCATGAGTCGATGGAGGTTTCTGTTGGTATGACCAATTTCCAAAATTTTTCAAAATGAGTTAAACTGTAAACTATGCAAACTATCAGGTATGTGATGGAAAACGATCGTTTTCAAATCTGTCGATTTCAGATATATTTTAGAGATAATTTTCGGTTATTTTCCCAAAAAATTCAAACCAAATGAAAGGTAAAATATCAGTCAAAAGGATTAAAGCCAACATTTTTAATTTTTTTGGGGAAATAACCGAAAATTAGCTAAAAAATATGTCTAAAATCGATCGATTTGAAAACGAAAATTGTCCATCACATACCTGTATGTGTTGATCGGACAAAATAAATAAAATAACTCAAAATTAACTGAATATTTGTACAATGTCTTTCCTCTAAATTTATTTTAGCACTTTATAAAATAAAATATATAAAAACTTTAAAATTTGCCTCAAAATGCTTATCATAAAGCTCCGAGCAAGGCTCGGTCAACCAGGTACTTCATTTTTATACGTGAAATTTAAAGTGAAAGCATATCCATAATCCGTAAAACATGACCTTACATATATCATTAAAATACTCACTGTTCAGGATGTAAATAGAATGAATCGATGAATGATTGATTTGCCTCCTTATGCTCCTTATACCAATTTACAATGAAATTTTTCATACGCTTCGAATGCGACGTTATATTAGCCGCCTTCCAAAAGTAACCAATATTCTGACCACTATACGAAAAACGTTCCGAATTGTGGCATGAATCGTGCTCAAACTTACAGCGTTTTACATGCAACGAAGCTAAATACTCTAATTCATTGTCCCATTTAAGCTGTGGCATATGTGAGGCCGACTTATAGCCCTCCACCTGACCGGTAGCAATACGTGAACGTGCCAAATTATGTAAATCGAGTATGAGATTACGTCGTCGTTCGCTCATTTTCAGAAGATGTGGTTGTGAACCGCAGGCCGGACTAAAATTACCACTATTTTTGCATGCGATATGAGGTTTAATGTTCGTATGGCTGCCATTATAGAATTCACAAAGAGTAGGCGAGCAGTATTTGTTGAAGATTGTAGAGGGTTCGGGGGTTGTGAGTGCAGGGGTTGTTGGTAAAGGAACTGAGGACGATGATGTTGATGATGATGGGTTGGCTGCAACTGTTACTTCAATACCTGAGAAAGGTATTGAAGTGTTTAATTCAGTTGTCGTTGATAATGATGAAGATAATGATGTTGTTGAGTTGTAATTTATTCCTTCAGTTGTTGTATCTATGATGAAGGTCGCAGATTCACTTGCAGGTTCTTTGGTTTTATTTTGAAAATTTAATATTTCACTTTCTTCTTTAATTTGAGTTAAATTTGAAAATTCTTTTGAATTTTTCAAATCTTTAGCTGTCACTATTAAAGCCATAAAGGCAAATGTTGAAATTATTATTAACAATTTTCCCATTTTTTATAATTAATTGTTTTTTAAATTGTTGATTTCTTCCACTAGATTTAATTCTATAGATTCTCACTATTGTTAAAATTATTAATGATTTATTAAAGATATTTTTTAATTATTCTTTTGTTTCAATTTGTTCGTTTACAATTTTCGTTTGTATTTTTGCTTAAAGCTTCGCATGAAAAAATTCTTCAAAAATCCCGTTCTATGATCATTCTTTGGCCTTAGCCAAATACAAACTGATTTTGCATCTATGCATCTTTCTAATAAAATATCAAAAATATCTGAATACAAAAACTATCAATTTTGTTAACAAATTTTAACATTTGTTAATAAAGCCAAAAGCAACATGTTGCCAGCAACATTTGTTGCCAAGCCAGAGAAAGTATATAGTAATACAAAAACTTAATCTTATTAAACTTTTCAAAACATCAGCTAACTAATTAGCAATATTAAAGTTTAGCAACATGTTGCTCTCAACATTTGTTGCTAATACAGAGAAAGTGTCTATATAGTGGTGTGTTATTTAATTAAGATTTTAACATTTAAAAGCATTTAGACATGGTCCAAAAATATGACATGTTATTTTTTTAATGATTTGATGGTTTACACGCTTCATTTGTCTGTGACACATTTTAAAAGCTCGGAGTTCTTGGTGTTGGTATAGCGACTTGCAGGCTGGAAAAAAACTCAAGAAGTTCATTAACTCTAGAAGATTATGATGCTAATTAATATTTAGTAAATCTGTAAACTAGTCAGTGATAAATAACTTAATGACTAGCGGGTCATCAAAAATTAACCTACTTCTTTGCCTATGTCTTACTGTATTTCATAATCTATGTTTATAACTCGTCTAAGTCTAAGTAAGTCTATGTCTTAATTATGTCGTAATCGTAGTATATATCTTAGTCTATGTTATAATCTATGTCTTAGCCTATGTCTTGGTCTTTGCAAAAATTTCCTATTTTTATAGGAAATTTTGTAATAATTTCCTATTTTTGTAGGAAATTTTGTAACAATTTTCTATTTTTATAGGAAATTTTTCAAAAATTTGTTATTTTTATAGGAAATTTTCAAAAATTTCCTATTTTTATAGGAAATTTTTGAAAAATTTACTATCTTTATAGGAAATTTTTCAAAAATTTACTATTTTTATAGGAAAATTTTCAAAAATTTACTATTTTTATAAGAAATTTTTCAAAAATTTACTTTTTTTATAGGAAAATTTTCCAAAATTTTATATTTTAATAGAAAATTTTTCAAAAATTTACTATTTTTATAGGAAATTTTTCCAAAATTTACTACTTTTATAGGAAATTTTTTAAAAATTTTATATTTTATTAGGAAATTTTTCAAAAATTTTATATTATATTTTTTAAAAATTTTATATTTTATTAGGAAATTTTTCAAAAATTTTATATTTTATTAGGAAATCTTGCAAAAATTTACTATTTTTATAGGAAATTTTTCAAAAAATTACTATATTTATACGAAATTTTTCAAAAATGTACTATTTTTATAGGAAATTTTTCAAAAATTTACTATTTTTATAGGAAATTTTTCAAAAATTTCATATTTTTATAGGAAATTTTTCAAAAATTTCCTATTTTTATAGGAAATTTTTCAAAAGTTTTATATTTTAATAAGAAATTTTCCAAATGTTTCTTATTTTTATAGGAAACTTTTGAAAAATTTCTTTACAAAAATACATTTTTGGAAAATAAAAAAATTTTTAAAAATTACTTTTTTTAAAAGAAATTTTTCAAAAATTTATTTTTTTTTCTAATTCAAAAATTTCCTGTAAAAATAAGAAATTTTTGAAAAATTTTATATAAAAATAGGAAATTTTCGAAAATGTTTCTATAAAAATAAGAAATTTTTGAAAAATTTCCTGTAAAAATAAGAAAGTTTTGAATAATTTCCTATAAAAAAAGAAATTTTTGAAAAAATTCCTATAAAAATAAGAAATTTTTAAATTTAAATTTTATTTTCCTATAAAACTATGAAATATAAAAACAAAAAATTATTGATAAATTAATATATAAAAAAAAAAATTAAAATCTCATATAAAAATATGAACTTTTTTAGAAATATCCCAAAAATTAAAAATTTTTGAAAAATTTCGTATAAAAATAAGAAATTATTGAAAATTTTTCTATAAGAATAAGAAATTTTTAAAAAATTTCTTATAAAAATATGAAATTTCTCATAAAAATAAGAAATTGTTGAAAATTTTCCTATCAAAATAAGAAACGTTTGAAAAATTTCCTATAAAAATAAGAAATTATTGAAAAATTTTCAATAAAAATAAGAAAATTTTCAAAAATTTCCTATAAAAATATGAAATTTCTGAAAATTTTCCCATAAAAATAAGAAATTTTTCAGAAATTTCCTCTAAAAATAAGAAATTTTTGAAAAATTTCCCATAAAAATATAAAATTTTGAATAATCTCCTATAAAGATGATAATTTAAAAAAAATCGTATAAAAATAAGAAATATTTGAAAAATTTTCGATAAAAATAAGAAATTTAAAAAAAAAATTCCTATAAAAATATGAAATTTTCCCATAAAAATAAGACATTTTTGAAAAATTTCCTCTAAAAATAAGAAATTTTTGAAAAATTTCCTCTAAAAATAAGAAATTTTTGAAAAATTTCCTATAAAAATAAGAAATGTTTGAAAAATTTCTTATAAAAATAGGAAATTTTTAAATATCTCCTATAAAGATGATAATTTAAAAAAAAAAAAAAAATTGTATAAAAATAAGAAATTTTTGAAAAATTTTCGATAAAAATAAGAAATTTTTCAAAAATTTCCTATAAAAATATGAAATTTCTGAAAATTTTCCCATAAAAATAAGAAATTTTGGAAAAATTTCCTATAAAAATATGAAATTTTTGAAAAATTTCCTATAAAAATAAGAAATTTTTGAAAAATTTCCTATAAAAATAAGAATTTTTTTTTTTAAATTTCTTAAAAAGATAAGAAATTTTTGAGAAATTTCCTATAAAAATAATAAAATTGCTACTAAAATAAGAAACTTTTGAAAAATTTCCTATAAAAATATACAATTTTTAAAAATTTTCCTATAAATAAGAATTATGTGTAAAATTTCTTTAGAAAAAAAGACATTTTTGAAAAATAAAAGAAATTTTTAAAAAATTACTTTTTTTGAAAAGAAATTTTTCAAAAATTTTTTCATTTTATAGTAAATTTTTCAAAAATTTCTTATTTTTATAGGAAATGTTCTTATTTTTACAGATAAATTTTAAAAATTTCTTAGTTTTATAGGAAATTTTTAAAAAATTTCTTCTTATAAGAATTTTTTTCAAAAATTTCTTTTTTTGTTGGAAATTTTTCAAAAATTTCCTATTTTGATAGGAAATTTCTTATTTTTATTGGAAATTTTAAAAAAATTTCTTATTTTTATTAGTTTTTCTACTAGTTTTAGAGCTTACATTAGTATCAGTACTAGTTTTAGTATTAGTGTTGATTTGTATTAGTAAAAGTATTTACATTATTATTCAATCCAATCAACATTTAAACTTTTGATATCTTTTTATATTCTATTCCATTTCTACTTAAATAATCATGAGAAGAAAGTATTTGACATTTGTTTATCCTAATGCCCATCTGCGCTAATGACCCGCATCTTAAACTGAATTAAAATCCCATTCTTTATTTAAATAACGAATTTATTACACCTTCGCTTTCTTTGCGCGAATCTTTCAATAAATTAATATTCGTGTGAAGAAGCGAAAAACTACCGTCAATTAGAAATTTCTCATAAATTTAAACATTTTAATCTTAAATTCAGTTTAAAAATGTTAAGAAATTTAATTTTCTATTATACCGAAATATTTATAGTTACTATAATTATGTAAATTAATTCATATTCGTTTCGAAAAACCGCATTATATTTTCAGTTCGATATTATTGAAAGATGAGTAAAAAAATGGTACAAATAAAAAATTTTTATAAAAATAAATAGAAAAATTTTAAATAAAAATAGAACAATATGTCAATGAACTGCTTGTATTTGTATAAAGAAATTAATTTGTTTATATTTTTTTATTCATTTTAATGTCATTAAATAAAATATTAAAATATAATGATGTTGTAGATTTTATGTTTTTATTTATTAAAAAAATAAAACTTGATTCATTGGGAATTTTAAATTAAATTTTTATATTATTGTTAAACAATTTAACAAAATTTAAGAATTTCAAATTTTATAACAATTTTTTAATTGAAGTCAATTAACTTTAAGGGAAGGTCTCCCATAATTGGTTTTACTATGGATTTTCCTGCTAAAAGTTTTTCTATTACTTAATCGAAATTTCAATACAATTTTATTTGCATTTTTAAAGTTTGATGATACTAATATTTAGTTATTAATTACCTCAATTAGTCAACATGTGTTGAAATCATTTAATTACTAAAAATTATTTAACAATTTTTAAGCGTGTCAAATAATTTTTTTTTTTAGATTAAAAGTAGATATTCATTGTTTTTCAAAATAAAAACAAAAAATATTTTTGAAAGTCAAATCACTCTGCTATCGGTTAAATAACATCTAAACAATTAATTTATTAACTATTACACTCAATATTTTAGGAGTATCAAAATTTTCTAGTTTTAGAGGAAATTTTTTAAACTTTTCAATTTTTATAGGAAAGTTTTAAAAAATTTCCCATTTTATAGGAAATTTTTAAAAAATGCCCCATTTTATAGGAAATTTTTCAAAAATTTCCCATTTTATAGGAAATTTTTTAAAAAATTCCAATTTTTATAGGAAATTGTTTAAAATTTCCTATTTTTATACGAATTTTTTAAAAAATTTCCTATTTTTATAGGAATTTTTTAAAATTTTCTATTTTTATAGGAATTTAAAAAAAAACATTTCCTATTTTTATAGGAAATATTTCAAAAATTTCCTATTTTTATAGGAAATTTTTCAAAAATTTCCTATTTTTATAGGAAATTTTTCAAAAATTTCCTATTTTTACAGGAAATTTTTCAAAAATTTCCTATTTTTATAGGAAATTTTTCAAAAATTTCCTATTTTTATAGGAAATTTTTCAAAAATTTCCTATTTTTATAGGAAATTTTTCAAAAATTTCCTATTTTTATAGGAAATTTTTCAAAAATTTCCTATTTTTATAGGAAATTTTTCAAAAATTTCCTATTTTTATAGGAAATTTTTCAAAAATTTCCTATTTTTATAGGAAATTTTTCAAAAATTTCCTAT
The DNA here is from genome assembly GCA_933228675.1 of Stomorhina lunata. Taxonomy (NCBI): domain Eukaryota; kingdom Metazoa; phylum Arthropoda; class Insecta; order Diptera; family Rhiniidae; genus Stomorhina; species Stomorhina lunata. Next base: position 45,979,703 of record OW121743.1, on the reverse strand, counting down.
TTTTATAGGAAATTTTTCAAAAATTTCCTATTTTTATAGGAAATTTTTCAAAAATTTCCTATTTTTATAGGAAATTTTTCAAAAATTTCCTATTTTTATAAGAAATTTTTCAAAAATTTCCTATTTTTATAGGAAATTTTTCAAAAATTTCCTATTTTTATAGGAAATTTTTCAAAAATTTCCTATTTTTATAGGAAATTTTTCAAAAATTTCCTATTTTTATAGGAAATTTTTCAAAAATTTCCTATTTTTATAGGAAATTTTTCAAAAATTTCCTATTTTTATAGGAAATTTTTCAAAAATTTCCTATTTTTATAGGAAATTTTTCAAAAATTTCCTATTTTTATAGGAAATTTTTCAAAAATTTCCTATTTTTATAGGAAATTTTTCAAAAATTTCCTATTTTTATAGGAAATTTTTCAAAAATTTCCTATTTTTATAGGAAATTTTTCAAAAATTTCCTATTTTTATAGGAAATTTTTCAAAAATTTCCTATTTTTATAGGAAAATTTTCAAAAATTTCCTATTTTTATAGGAAATTTTTCAAAAATTTCCTATTTTTATAGGAAATTTTTCAAAAATTTCCTATTTTTATAGGAAATTTTTCAAAAATTTCCTATTTTTATAGGAAATTTTTCAAAAATTTCCTATTTTTATAGGAAATTTTTCAAAAATTTCCTATTTTTATAGGAAATTTTTCAAAAATTTCCTATTTTTATAGGAAATTTTTCAAAAATTTCCTATTTTTATAGGAAATTTTTCAAAAATTTCCTATCTTTATAGGATATTTTTTAAAAACATCCTATTTTTATAGGAAATTTTTCAAAAATTTCCTATTTTTATAGGAAATTTTTCAAAAATTTCCTATTTTTATAGGAAATTTTTCAAAAATTTCCTATTTTTATAGGAAATTTTTCAAAAATTTCCTATTTTTATAGGAAATTTTTCAAAAATTTCCTATTTTTATAGGAAATTTTTCAAAAATTTCCTATTTTTATAGGAAATTTTTCAAAAATTTCCTATTTTTATAGGAAATTTTTCAAAAATTTCCTATTTTTATAGGAAATTTTTCAAAAATTTCCTATTTTTATAGGAAATTTTTCAAAAATTTCCTATTTTTATAGGAAATTTTTCAAAAATTTCCTATTTTTATAGGAAATTTTTCAAAAATTTCCTATTTTTATAGGAAATTTTTCAAAAATTTCCTATTTTTATAGGAAATTTTTCAAAAATTTCCTATTTTTATAGGAAATTTTTCAAAAATTTCCTATTTTTATAGGAAATTTTTCAAAAATTTCCTATTTTTATAGGAAATTTTTCAAAAATTTCCTATTTTTATAGGAAATTTTTCAAAAATTTCCTATTTTTATAGGAAATTTTTCAAAAATTTCCTATTTTTATAGGAAATTTTTCAAAAATTTCCTATTTTTATAGGAAATTTTTCAAAAATTTCCTATTTTTATAGGAAATTTTTCAAAAATTTCCTATTTTTATAGGAAATTTTTAAAAATTTCCTATTTTTATAGGAAATTTTTCAAAAATTTCCTATTTTTATAGGAAATTTTTCAAAAATTTCCTATTTTTATAGGAAATTTTTCAAAAATTTCCTATTTTTATATGAAATTTTTCAAAAATTTCCTATTTTTATAGGAAATTTTTCAAAAATTTCCTATTTTTATAGGAAATTTTTCAAAAATTTCCTATTTTTATAGGAAATTTTTCAAAAATTTCCTATTTTTATAGGAAATTTTTCAAAAATTTCCTATTTTTATAGGAAATTTTTCAAAAATTTCCTATTTTTATAGGAAATTTTTCAAAAATTTCCTATTTTTATAGGAAATTTTTCAAAAATTTCCTATTTTTATAGGAAATTTTTCAAAAATTTCCTATTTTTATAGGAAATTTTTCAAAAATTTCCTATTTTTATAGGAAATTTTTCAAAAATTTCCTATTTTTATAGGAAATTTTTCAAAAATTTTCTATTTTTATAGGAAATTTTTCAAAAATGTCCTATTTTTATAAGAAATTTTTCAAAAATTTCCTATTTTTATACGAAATTTTTTAAATTTGTAAAAAGTTTGTTTAAAGTAATTCAAAGCCCGATAGCTATCAAATTGTTAGATAAATTTGTAATATAAGAACCAAACGGAAACTACTAATGATTCATTGAAAAAAAACTAATAAAATAACATTTGAATAAAAGACAGAAAAGTAACAAATCATTTGCTTTTTATCATCATGTTATTAATCATATTTTATGCAAATTAATTTCCAACGTTTATTTATTTGTTTGATTACATTTCGTTATTATTATTAGTTTGTTTTTTTGAATAATTGCGAATAAAGATTCAGAAAATTTCAAATAAAACAAAAACTACCCAGTGAAGCTAAAGGTGATAAAAATGCCAACTATAAACAGAATTCGATTGATTTTTTTTGTTCATTTTAATTAATGCTCTAGCATTTAAAATAAATTCATCACTCACATTTTAGTACAAATTGCAGTTATAAAAATGAAAAATGATTTAAAAGATCTAGGAATACACTCGAGAAAAATTGTTAGTAGTACTTCATTGTATGTATAAAAAACAAAGCTTAAAAGTCTTTTTAAAATAATCATAAGTTTGGCTAGATCGGTGTTACATATACATACATATATACATAAACAAGTTGATAACAGGTAACGGTATTCAGATTATATCGTTAATATTAGTTGTAAAGTTACTTTTAATTTTACCAACTTTAGGGTTATTCTTTCAGTGTAATATCTAAAAATTCTTATTAAACTGAAATTGTTAGAAAATCATAAATAAAGCTATAAACTATGACATTAACTATTTATTGTTGACTTTATGCAAATGATGATTTTCTTTGTTGTTTTGTTCCATTCTATTTAGCAGGTGTAAATTTTTCTTAAAATCCGCATGCAGTTGGAAAGAAAAGGTTATAAATTAAAATGTTTTAATTTATTACCATCATTTTGTTTGATAATTCCTAGAATAATAAATAAAATCTCTAATCATATTCAATGAAAACAATTCTATTGGTAGGACGGACTATAGTTTTATAGTCTAAGACTATGCGTAGTCTGAGACTATAGTCAGACGTAGCTACTTCTGTTGAATAACACCTCAATTATATTATATTATCTTGACTATAGTTATAAATCAGACGGCTCTAATGGAGCTACCCGATCACTGTAGTGTTTTTTAGGCCGAAATTCTGATCACTAAGGTAGAGCTGATAGTGAGGATCAAATTTTCTTTATAGAAAATTTTTCGTTATACCCACCATCAAAAAAAAAAAAAAAAAAAAAAGTGGGGGATATATTGAGATTGTCATTCCGTTTGTAATTTCCATAATATTAGCTCAAAAAGCAAAATTGAAGGGCCGATGTTGATTTTAAATAAAACACAAACTATTTAGGAAATTTTTCTAATTTTATTTTATTATGATATATTGGTATTACTCAATTATGAATGGAAGAAAATATCGGCCAAATGGGCGCCGAGACCACGGTGGCACACCTCCATCCGATGGTCCAAATTTTCGATGACCCTGAGGCATAATGGAGGTTCTATGCCGTTAATGTGCCGAATTATCTCTTGAATTTAGCTCTTGAATTGTTGCTGGCTTATCGACGTACACCTTTTCATTCAAATAACCCCAAAGAAAAAAGTCCAACAGTGTCAAATCACATGATCTTGGCGGCCAAATGACATCGCCATTACGTGAGATAACACGGCCATTGAATTTGTTGCGCAAAAGAGCAATTTTTTCGTTAGCTGTGTGGCAAGTGGCACCGTTCTGCTGAAACCACATATCGTCCACATCCATATCTTCCAGTTCGGGCCATAAAAAGTTCGTTATCATCTCACGATAGCAAACACCATTCACAGTAACTGCCTGACCGGCCTTATTTTGGAAAAAATACGACCCGATGATGCCGTCAGCCCATAAACCGCACCAAACAGTCACTCTTTGTAGGTGCATTGGTTTTTCGGCAATCACTCTTGGATTCTCATTCGCCCAAATGCGGCAATTCTGTTTATTGACGAATCGACTGAGGTGAAAATGTGCCTCATCACTGAAGATGATTTTCTTTGAAAATTGATCATCCACTGGTGCCATTTCTTGCCACCATTCTGCCCATTCACAACGTTTGGAATGGTCAAGAGGCTTTAGTTCTTGAGCCAATTGCACCTTGTAAGCGTGTAAATGCAAGTCTTTATGCATAATGTTCATCAACGACGAGCGTGAGAGGTGCAATTGTTGGGCACGACGACGAGTTGAGTTGGACGGCTCTTCAGCCACACTATCGCGAACAGCAGCAATATTTTCTGCAGTACGAGCATGTACTTGTGTTCTCACATCTTCTACAGACCCGGTTTGCTCGAATTTTTCCACGATTTTTGCGATTGTACGCACATTTGGACTATCAAATTGACCAAAAAAATCACGAAGTGCACGATATGCATTTTGATTTGAACGCCCTTTTTCATAATTAGTCTGGATAACTTTAACACGTTGTTGGATTGCGTATCTCTCCATGGTTCAAATTGAGTAAGTCTGGAATTGAGAAATGTCAAATAAAATTCGGAAAAAAAACTGGCGTTTAGGTGTGGTTCACATTCAACATCGGTCCTTACAATTTAACCACCCTTTAATATCCACGACAACATTCCAATTGGAACAAGTGGTACTTCTCTCAGACAATGAGCTGCATCCAATTCTATTTTTAGACTGATTGAAAGGGACCTACGTTTTAACTCCGGCTCCGAACGGCAAATGCATTAGTTAGAGAAGTTTTACATAGTCTAATACTCAATAACAAGTGGCTAGCTGAGTTATGAGGTGAACCGCCGCTTTTTTTGAAAATTTATTTTTTTTCAAGTGGGTCTGGCCAGGGATCGAACTTGGGACCTCTAGTATGCTAGGCGGATGACTAACCTGCTATACCACGGCGGTCTCGAATATTAATATTCGTAAAATAAGTTCAATCATTGTTGCATCTGCCTGACAATAACTGAGTCTCTGTTGCTTTGGTAGTCAAGAACTTTGTCTTCTCTTTCACCTGAAGGCTACACAAAGGGGAACTACCTTCTATTATGTCACCTAACCTAGGAATTTTGATAGTGGCGTTATTGTGTTTGCTGTAAAAATTTCGTCAATGAAATACAAACATTCAGCCTTTGAAATTGTTTCAAACTTATTATTCACTTTTATAAAGAATTGGTTTTAAATTTGTTCTATTCACTTAAATTTCTTTCAGTGTTTCTTCCTAATGACTAGGCCATGTTAAATTTGGCATACAAATCATACATTTCTGTTTATCTTTACAAAAAACCCGAACAAAAGAAACTATCTATTTCATTCAGAAATTCTTAAGTCAATATTTCTACAAAACCGATAAAAAACAAGTAAGAAAGTGCTATAGTCGGTCAAGCCCGACTATATCATACCCTCTACTACTAAGGTCAAATATGTACAAACAATTAAAGAGTTTTCCTTAAGTCTTAGAGACATACATACATATATATACTATGTGCTATTTTTTTTTTAATTTCGAGATTTACCTATGTCATTTCCGGATAAGGGCCTGATATGGGAGCTAGGTTCAATTGTGAACCGATTGTTACCAAATTTTGGTTATTGGTTTATATTCACAAAACATTTATCTGTGCTAAGTTTAATTAATCAAATGCATTTATCTTTAGAGTTATTAATGTTTTTGTGCATTTATGTGTATATGGGCATAAATCAAATAGTTTTTATTCCTTTGAAACCGACTTTCAACTCGAATAATTTTTGTACCCTTAGGAGTTCAGAAAATCTAATTAAAGATCTTGAACTCGCAAAAACTTCTGTATACTAAACATAATATCTTAGTTGCGCAAATTTGCGCTTCTAATCGTAATTGGCATGCAAATAAAAAAAAAAACGTTAAAAAATCGATTGAAGCAATCAAGTTTTTCTTCATATTTCGTCTTCTTCTGCATTTGTTTAACATTTGGACCCAAGTTGTTGTTCTACGACATTCCCTCTAAATTTGAATTTTGCCACTTCTAATACTACTTAATGGCTGCCAAATTTGAAGCTCGTTTTCGCCACTTTTTAATTTTTTTCTTATATTTTTTGGCCGCCTCAAAGAATTAAAAAAAAATAGATAATGATTTGTAGATCCTCCAATTTCGCATCGTTTGATATATATCTCGTTAATGTGCTCTATATACGACAGGTGCAAATGATTAGTTTTTGAGCGTAAATTTTTCAAAATACCGGTTTTTCGTGGAGCACACTCGCAAATATGAATTAAAATTTCCAAACTACCGCGTAAACCGAGTTTTTTGCCATTTAGCACCTAAAAGCAAAAGCGCACCAAAAAATCATTGTTTGCTAAAATTTCATGAAGATTTTGAAAATCGTGCAAAAAAGTGCATATTGGTTTAAATGGTTTTAGAATGCAAACTGAGACAAAATCACATAAGACATAAAAGCGATGTCATTTATAACCGATTTGCATCAAAAGTTTGTCAAAAATCTCTTTATTAACTGAGAACGCGAAGGTTTTATCTAAAAACATTTCAATGAAGCACATCGCGAATTTAGCTCAAAATTGATCAGGAATGGTATTAAAACTATTCTTAAATAAAGTTTTACCATAGATTTGAAGCGCACCAAAATATTATAAGGATTACCGATTTTATGGACCAAATAAGAATTTTATATCTTAGAAAGATATGCACCTATTTAAACTTATATTTGAATAAAAAATAATTATACCCTTCACCAATAGGTGAAAGGGTATTATAAGTTTGTGATTCCGTTTGTAATTTTTTTATTAGTGATCGTAGACCCCATAAAAATTATACCGATCGACTCGGAATCGGGAGGAGAATCAATTAAGCGATGTCCGTCTGTCTGTCTGTCTGTCTGTCTGTCCGTCTGTCTGCCTCTCTGTCTGTCTGTCTGTCTGTCTGTCTGTCTGTCTGTCTGTCTGTCTGTCTGTCTGTCTGTCTGTCTGTCTGTCTGTCTGTCTGTCTGTCTGTCTGTCTGTCTGTCCGTCTGTCTGTCTGTTGAAATCAAGTTTCTGAAGCCTCTGAAGGATGGACCTACATAAATTATGTACCAGATTTTAGGAAATTCTCCTAAATTTCATTAAAATCGGTTTATAAACACCGAAAATATAGAAAAAATACCAAAAATTAGACGAAAATTTTAAAAATTTTGATTGAAACACACTTTTAAATAACAAGAGAAAAAAGATACTCCTGGTGTACATGTGATAATATATTATATATCAGATTGTAGGAAATGTAAAATTCTGTAAAATTTTATCAAAATCGGTCCATAAACAACTGAGATACCGCCAAAACACTAAATTTGATGTATCGCAAATTGCCCAAAGTACGCGTTAGAGAATGTTTGTTGAAAAAATGAAATGCAGAAATAGGAAAAACCATCCTCCTGGAGCACGGACATACATAAATTTTATATCAGATTTTAGGAAATTCCCCCGCCAAGCACATTATTAAATTTTATCAAAAGCGGTCCATAAACAACTGAGATATCGCCAAAATACTACTTGTGATGTACAGCAAATTGCCCAAAGTACGTGTCTAAGAAATTTTGTTTACATTTTGTAAGTATTGTTTCAGCGATATCTCAGGTGTTTATAGACCGATTGTGATGAAATTTAATAATGTGCTTGGCGGGGGAATTTCCTAAAATCTGATATAAAATTTATGTATATCCGTGCTCTAGGAGGATGGTTTTTCCTATTTCTGCATTTAGTTTTTTCAACAAACGTTCTTTGTGGGATTTCCTAAAATCTGATATACAAACTCCACAAATCTGATTATGAATACCATTCAAATTGTACCGATCGACTCAGAATCGGCAGGAGAATCGATTTCGCGAAGTCCGTCCGTCTGTTTGTCCGTCCGTCTACCTGTCTGTCCTTTTTTCTGTTGTAGTCAAGTTTTTGGAGCTCCTGTTTTGTCGATATTTTAGATGTTTATTTTGATCAAATTTAATAGCGTTCTACGTATCGGATTACCTAAATTCTGATGCACTCGGTAATTTTTGGTAGATATAATTTAGTGTTTAAGCGACAACGATGAAATTCAGAGTGGGATGATATCCTAAAGTTTTGTGTAAAATGCATATGGGTATACCTTCCAGGAGCTCCACAAATCTGATTTTAGCAGACAGAAACACTGTATTTATCTTAATTTTGTGTCTGACTTTTGAACATTATGATAACATTTGTGTATGTATTATATATCAAATTATAGGTAATCTTCCTAGGAAGTACAAAAATGCAGCTAAGTACATGATATCCATTCAAAACCTGCATATGTATGTATCTCACATCTCAACGAAAATTTAAATTTTTTAATTGTAATTGGGAGAAATCCGTTCACGTTTGACAATTGCTCCCGTATAACTTCGCCTAAGGCAATCTCTTAGTAGCTAATAAATGACAAATTATAATTATCTTTATACTAAATGTCATTATCGTATCTATTATAATAGATACGATGATGACATTAAGTATAAAGACGTTGTACAATATCGTTATTCAAGGCGATCTCTTGAAAAGTTCGGCTTTGAAAATGGGCGAGCTCGGTTCACATTTACTGTTATCTCCCATATAACCCCGATCGGGAATCACTTTAATGCTGATAAATTAAATCGCATTATAATTGCACAAAGAACTAGAGCAAAACTTTCTACACATCCATCGGACAGATCGAAAGAACAATGCATCCCAAATATTATTGTTGAAGTATTCATCATAATTAGTTAACTAACTTCAGATTAATAAGTAAATCTTCAATAAATTTTCCGCCAAAGCTGATATCCATTCATTTAAAAGCTATATATTTCACGTATGTATCTAAAACTAAGAGTGTTTACCTTATAATTCTAAGGCTTGTATACATTGACAATCATTGTTAAAGCTTTGACCTAAATCAGTTCAGAGTTTTATATAACTAATCATGAACTTTTAATAGTTAGACAATTCGTATGAATTAAAGTACACAGCCCTCACTGGGCACTGTGTTTTCTGGGTTGCATGCCAGAATACTTAATCTTCATCAAATCGATGTGCTTTTGCAAATCTAAGGGCATCTACATTTTGAAGCATCTTTTATTAAGTGTTCGTAAAATAGACACATAGTACCTGGTTGACCGAGCCTTGCTCGGGGCTTTATGATAAGCATTTTGAGGCAAATTTTAAAGTTTTTATATATTTTATTTTATACAGTTACAGTTTAACTCATTTTAAATAATTTTGAAAATTGGTCATACCAACAGAAACCTCCATCGACTCATGCGCAAAAACTTTGCTAAAGATTATAGTCTGATCAAATGCACAGTTTACGATTTAATTCATTTTGAGTAGTTTTCAGTGGCGCCGCCTGAAGTCGTTTATGCCACTAAGAAACCTTCATCTGCTTATGCGTAACAACTTTGCTTATGATCATAACATGATCAAATGCACAGTTTATGATTTAATTCACTTATAGTCTGATCAAATGCACAGTTTACGATTTCATTCATTTTGAGTAATTTTCAGTGGCGCCACCTGTTGGACTTTGGTCATTCCAGTGGCACCACCTATTGAAATTTCTTCATACTAACTAAGAAACCTTCGTCGGCTCATGTGCAACAACATTGCTAAAGATTATAGCATGATTATATGTACAGCTTACGATTAAATTGACTTTGAGTAATTTTCAGTAGCGCCACCTGTCGGAAATTATTCACACCAATTAAAAAGCATTCGCCAGCCCATGCGCTACAACTTTGCAAAAGATCATAGTATGATCAAATGTACAGTTTACGATTTAATTAATTTTTAGTAATTTTCAGTGGCGCCACCTGTCGGAAATTCGGTTTACCAACTTAAAAACCTCCGCCGGCTTATCCGCAACATCTTTGCTAAAGAGCATAACATGATTAAATTCACAGTTTACTATTCTATAAAGAACATACATACAGACAAATATTCATTTGTTTTAAAGTTATAACATTACTATTTTTTTCTCCTTTTTATCCCCTAATTTCAAAAAGTTCCATATGCATAATTGGAACTTCTTTGGTACCAATTGAATTCGGTACATTTTATTAGAAAGCAGTTAACATAATTTTCCTACTCATATTACTTTTGTAGATGTTAAGTTATCAGTTTATCCCTTTTTTCCACATTTTGGCCACAAAATCAAAAAAGTACCAAATACGTGTTCAATATTTCTTTCACATCTATTGATTGCAGTACAAAGTTTCTTTCTATATTCCTTAGTTTAAAATATAAGAGTGGGTTAAAAAGGTACCAAAAAAACTATTTTCACCCTTTTTTACCCCTTATCGGACATAGTTTCAAAAAAGTACCAAACACCTGTCCGTTTATTTTCATAGCTGTTTAAAACGTTATTTAAATTTTGTTTCTATACCTATTACTTAAGGAGATATAGCGTTTTCGATTTTTTCCCCTTTTTACCCGTTAGAGCCGTTTTCGAGATAGTCATTCTATATATATATATATATATATATATATATATATATATGTATATATATATATATATATATATATATATATATATATATATATATATATATATATATATATATATATATATATATATATATATATATATATATATATATATATATATATATATATATATATATATATATATATATATATATACATATATATATATATATATATATATATATATAAATAATATATATATATATAAACATACAATTATTGCTCGTTTAAGAATATATAATATCGAAGCTACTGGCTGGCTTAAATAAGCATTCTCTACTTGCCCAACCTAACCTTTGGGTCCACAACTACTCTAGATGATGACGCCACCGAAAAGCTTTTCGTTTTCCGACATAGCTAAATATTGCTAGGAATTACATTTAGTATGAACAAAAAAAAATTAATATACATATCAAGCATTTGTGTGGGGCTCAACTAAGTCAGTAATCAGAAACTATATAATTAACAATATATTCTTACGATTTTGTACTTCACTTTTGGAACCCCATTGGTGAAGGGTATCCAAGATTCGGCAAAGCCGAATATACCACTCTTACTTGTTTAAACAAGTAAGAGTGGTATATTCGGCTTTGCCGAATCTTGGATACCCTTCACCAATGGTGTTGCAAAAGTACTTAATGTAATTCCTAGCAAAATTTGGTTTATACTAGTATTATATGCAAAGAGTCTTTAAAATTAAGAGTCGGAAAAAGAAAAGCTTTTCGGTGGCGTCATCATCTAGAATAGTTATGCACACAAAGGTTAGGTTGGGCAGGTGGCTGATGTCTAGGGAAGCTTCACTTGGGTTCTAAAGTGGTCCCTTTGTGAGAGATAATGATTACTAGACTAGAGAATGCCAGCCAGTAACTTCGAAATAAAATAGACACATATTTTACGAACATTTAATAAAGTTCGATAGACCAGATAAACCATGCAGAAAAGATGCTTCAAAATGTAGATGCCCTTACATTTGCAATAGCACATCGATTTGATGAAGTTTAAGTATTCTGGCATGCAACCCAAAAATACAGTGCCCAATGAGGGTTGTGCACTTTAATTCGTACGAATTATCCAACTAGAAAAAGTTCTTGATTAGTTAGGTAAAACTCTGAAGTTAGCGGACTGATTTAGGTCAAAGCTTTAACAATGATAAGCCTTAAAATTATAGGGTATACACTCTTAGTTTTAGATACATACGTGAAATATATAGGATGGATATCGGCTTTGTCGGAAAAGTTATTAAAGATTTACTTATTAATCTGAAGTTAGTTAATTAACTAAAATGAACACTTCATCAATAATATTTGGGATGTATTGTTCTTTCGATCTGTCCGATGGATGTTTGGAAAGTTTTGCTCTAGTTCCTTGTGCAATTTTAATGTGATTTAATTTATCAGCATTAAATCGATTCCCGGTCGGCGTTATATGGGAGATTTCACTAAATGTGAATAGAGCTCGCCCATTTTCAATATCGAACTTTTCAAGAGATCAGAAATACTTTTGTCAAATGTTTGTCCCTCTAGAAAGTTTATTTTAGGCGCTATCGCCCTGAATATCAATATTGTACAACGTCTTTATACTAAATGTCATCATCGTATCTTAGGCGAAGTTATACGGGATCAATTGTCAAACGTGAACGGATTTCTCCCAATTGCAATTAAAAAATTTAAATTTTCGTTGATATGTGAGATACATACATACATATGCAGGTTTTGAACGGATATCATGTACTTAGCTGCATTTTTGTGCTTCCTAGGAAGACTACCTATAATTTGATATATAGTACATTCTCAAATGTTATCATAATGTTCAAAAGTCAGAGTGTCTGTCTGCTAATATCAGATTTGTGGAGCTCCTGGATTTTACACAAAATTTTAGGATATTGTCCCACCCTGAATTTTATCATTGTCGATCAAAACACCATCGCTTAAACGCTAAATTATATCTACCACAAATTACCGAATGCATCAGGATCTAGGTAATCCCCTGCGAATTACGCTATTAAATTTCATCAAAATAAACACCTGAGATATCGACAAAACAGGAGCTCCAAAAACTTGACTACAACAGAAAAAATTACAGACAGGTAGACGGACGGACAAAAAAAACAGACGGACGGACAAGCAAACAGACGGACAGACAGACAAACAGACGGACGGACGGAGGTCGCGAAATCGATTCTCCTGCCGATGAGTTGATCGGTACAATTTGAATGGTATTCGTAATCAGATTTGTGGAGTATAGATTTTATATCCTCACACAAAGAACGATATCAAATTTCATCACAATCAGTCCATAAACACCTGAGAATCGCTGAAACAATACTTACAAAATGTAAACAAAATTTCTTAGACAAGTACTTTTGGGCAATTTGCTGTACATCAAATGTAGTGTTATGACGATATCTCAATTGTTTATTTACCGCTTTTGATAAACTTTAATAACGTGCTTGGCGGGGGAATTTCCTAAAATCTGATATAAAATTTATGTAGGTCCGTGCTAAAGGAGGATGGTTTTTCCTATTTCTGCATTTCATTTTTTCAACAAACATTCTCTAATGCGAACTTTGGGCAATTTGCGATACATCAAATTCAGTGTTTTGGCGATATCTCAGTTGTTTATGGACCGATTTTGATAAAATTTTACAGAGTGCTTTGGGAAGCTATTTCCTACAATCTGATATATAACATATTATCACATGTTCACCAGTATCTTTTTTTCTTGTTATTTAAAAGTGTTTTTTTTTTAAATTTTCGTCTAATTTTTTGTATTTTTTCGATATTTTCGGTGTTTATAAACCGATTTTAATGAAATTTAATAGCGTTCATTGCGGGGAGAATTTCCTAAAATCTGATATATAATTTATGTAAGTCCATCCTCCAGCGGCTTCAGAAACTTGATTTCAACAGACAGACGGACAGACAGACAGACAGACAGACAGACAGACAGACAGACAGACAGACAGACAGACAGACGAACATCGCTTAATCGATTCTCCTCCCGATTCTGAGTCGATCGTATAATTTTTATGGGGTCTACGATCACTAATATTACTAAAATTACAAACGGAATCACAAACTTATAATACCCCATGTCCATAAGTCAAGGCAGCAGAATTTCACTAAGACTCACATTTTGTCAAATTTCGCGAAAATCGCGGTTAAAAAATCAAAAAATATTGTTAACAAATATTTTTATACCCTTCACCAATAGGTGAAAGGGTATTATAAGTTTGTGATTCCGTTTGTAATTTTTTTTATTAGGGATCGTAGACCCCATAAAAATTATACCGATCGACTCAGAATCGGGAGGAGAATCGATTAAGCGATGTCCGTCTGTCTGTCTGTCTGTCTGTCTGTCCGTCCGTCTGTCTGTCTGTCTGTTGAAATCAAGTTTCTGAAGCCCCTGGAGGGTGGACCTACATAAATTATATACCAGATTTTAGGAAATTCTCCCGCAATGAACGCTATTAAATTTCATTAAAATCGGTTTATAAACACCGAAAATATCGAAAAAATACCAAAAATTGGACGAAAAATTTTAAAATTTTTGATTGAAACACACTTTTAAATAATAAGAGAAACCAAGGTACTCCTAGTGTACATGTGATAATATATTATATATCAGATTGTAGGAAATGGTTCCCCAAAGCACTCTGTAAAATTTTAGCAAAATCGGTCTTATAAACAACTGAGATACAGCCAAACACTAAATTTGATGTATCGCAAATTGCCCAAAGTACGCGTTAGAGAATGTTTGTTGAAACAATGAAATGCAGAAATAGGAAAAACCATCCTCCTGGAGCACGGACATACATAAATTTTATATCAAATTTTAGGAAATTCCCCCGCCAAGCACATTATAAAATTTTATCAAAAGCGGTCCATAAACAACTGAGATACCGCCAAAACACTACTTGTGATGTACAGCAAATTGCCCAAAGTACGTGTCTAAGAAATTTTGTTGACATTTTGTAAATATTGTTTCAGCGATATCTCAGGTGTTTATGGACCGATGGTGATGAAATTTGACAGCGTTCCTTGTGGGAGGATTTCCTAAAATCTGATATAAACTCCACAAATCTGATTATGAATACCATTCAAGTTGTACCGATCGTCTCAGAATCGGCGGGAGAATCGATTTCGCGACGTCCGTCCGTCTGTTTGTCCGTCCGTCCGTCTACCTGTCTGTCCGTCCGTCCGTCTACCTGTCTGTCCTTTTTTCTGTTGTAGTCAAGTTTTTGGAGCTCAGGGTGGGACGATATCCTAAAATTTTGTGTAAAATGCAAATGGGTATACCTTCCAGGAGCTCCACAAATCTGATTTTAGCAGACAGACACACTGCATTTATCTTAATTCTATGTCTGACTTTTGAACTTTATGATTACATTTGAGTATGGTTTATATATCAAATTATAGGTAATCTTCCTAGGAAGTACAAAAATGCAGCTAAGTATATGATATCCGTTCAAAACCTACATATGTATGTATGTATCTCACATATCAACAAAAATTTAAATTGTTTAATTGCAATTGGGAGAAATCCGTTCACGTTTGACTATTGCTCCCGTATAACTTCGCCTAAGGCAATCTCTTAGTAGCTAATAAATGACAAATTATAATTATCTATCTATTATAATAGATACGATGATGGCATCTAGTATAAAGACGTTGTACAATATCGTTATTCAGGGCGATCTCTTGAAAAGTTCGGCTTTGAAAATGGGCGATCTCGGTTCAAATTTTCTGTTATCTCCCATATAACCCCGACCGGAAATCTTTTTAATGCTGATAAATTAAATCATGTTATAATTGCACAAAGAACTAGAGCAAAACTTTCCACATATCCATCGGACAGATCGAAAGAACAATGCATCCCAAATATTATTGTTGAAGTATTCATCTTAATTAGTTAACTAACTTCAGATTAATACGTAAATCTTTAATAAATTTTCCGCCAAAGCTGATATCCATTCATAGCTAGCTATATATTTCACGCATGTATCTAAAACTAAGAGTGTATACCTTATAATTCTAAGGCTTGTATACATTGACAATCATTGTTAAAACTTTGACCTAAATTAGTCCGCTAACTTTAGAGTTTTACATAACTAATCATTAACCTTTAATAGTTGGATAATTCGTATGAATTAAAGTACACAACCCTCACTGGGCACTGTGTTTTTGGGTTGTGTGCCAGAATACTTAATCTTCATCAAATCGATGTACTCTTGCAAATCTAAGGGCATCTACATTTTGAAGCATCTTTTCTGCATGGTTTATCTGGTCTATCGAACTTTAGAATCCAAGTGACGCTGCCTTATACATCAGCCACCTGCCCAACCTAACCTTTGGGTCCATTACTATTCTAGATGATGACGCCACCGAAAAGCTTTTCGTTTTCCGGCCAGAGTTGATTGTCATTTGAGCCCTTTTTATAGCATTTTACATCACTTTGGCCAAAACTTCCGGCGATAGGTCCTCACATTCTTGACGGATATTGTCTTTAAGAGCTGCAAGAGTCTGAGGCTTGTTGACATAAACCCGCGACTTCAAAAAGCCCCACAAAAAGAAGTCTGCAGCGGTCAAATCAGGCGATCTTGCTGGCCAGTGCAAATCGCCAAAACGGAAGATTATGCGCCCGGGAAATGCATCCTTCAGCATATCGGTTGTGGCACGTGCAGTGTATGCCGTTGCACCGTCCTGTTGGAACCACATGTTTTCCAATCCCAATTCATCAAGTTGCGGCAAACGGAACTCGTTAATCATTGCTCTGTAGCGCTCACCATTCACAGTAACCGTTTGGCCCGCTACGTCTTTGAATAAAAAAGGTCCGATGACTCCTCCAGCGAAAAAAGCACACCATACAATGACTTTGAGCGGGTTAATAGCTCTTCGTGGGTTACACGCGGATTTTCACGTAAATTTTGCTTATTTACGTACCCGGTAAGTTGGAAATGGGCCTCATCACTCATGATTATTTTTAATGAAAAATCGTCTTCCTCTTGGTGGTGATTAAGGATGGCTTGAGCGTATGTTAGACGCGATTGGCGGTCAGCAGCTAACAGCTGATGCACCGTCTGGACTTTGTACGGAAACATCTTCAAATTTTTTACCAAAATTCGCTGTAAAGACCGTTGACTGATACCCATTTGCGTGGCACGTCGTCTGATCGATGTCGACGGCGCTTCCATGACATCCTCGGCTACAGCAGCAATATTCTCTGCAGAACGGCGACTCCGGGGTCTGCCACGCCTGGCAGCATCTCGTGTTGTGCCAGTCTCTTCGAGGCGAGCAGTATTTCACCAGTAGGCGTTGGACGGCTAGGAAATCTGCGACGAAACTTACGTTGTGCCAAAGTCACCGACCGATTATTGGCCAAATAAATAGTCACCAATATTCCGCGTTCTGGAGCAGTGTAGAGTAACATTGTTTATTAACGTGTATTTTGCAAGTGTTTACAAATGCCAAAACAGAATTGACATTAGGGGCCAATCGCAAAATTTAGAGCATTTTCTGATAGGAGGATTACTTTTGCGCCACCTTGTACTAGTATAACCAAATATTGCTAGGAATTACATTTAGTATGAACAAAAGAAAATTAATATACATATGAAGCATTTGTGTGGGGCTCAACTAAGTCAGTAATCAGAAACTATATAATTATCAATATATTCATACGATTTTGTATTTTACTTTTGAAACACTATTGGTGAAGGGTATCCAAGATTCGGCAAAGCCGAATATACCACTCTTACTTGTTTTCACATGTATTATTTCTTCGTGTTAAGGCATACATAAACTACCATAATACCATGAAACGACAGAACACCTGAAAATATATAAGTTGTGTCAAAATCCACATAAAACTTAAAATAGTTTTTATTTTTTTTTTTAATTTTTGTTGTAACCGTCATAACTTCTGCGCGCATCGCGTAAAATCATTAATGCAAACAGATTTTACATTCCCTAAGATATCTTAATAGAACCCTAAAAAAAATTTAGTGTGCGATCAAAAATTTTTTTGAATTTTTTTATTTCCGAAAATTAAAAGTATTTGATTTTTGTCCATATAAACGTCTTTTGAGAATGTGTCTTGTATGGGAGGTATGGTCAAATATGAGCCGATTTCTACAAAATTAGGTACACTGATTAAGGTTACGATAAGCAATATTTGTGCTGAATATTATTAAAATCAGCTAAATTTGTGGCTGTAAATAACCAAAAACTCTATTTTTGTCCATATAAACGTCTTTTGAGAATGTGTCTTGTATGGGAGGTATGGTCAAATATGGGCCGATTTCTACAAAATTGGGTACACTGATTAAGGCAATAATTGTGCTGAATATTATTAAAATACAACTAAATTTGTGGCTGTAAAGGACCAAAAACTCTATTTTTGTCCATATAAACGTCTTTTGAGAATGTGTCTTGTATGGGAGGTATGGTCAAATATGGGCCGATTTCTACAAAATTGGGTACACTGATTAAGGCAATAATTGTGCTGAATATTATTAAAATACAACTAAATTTGTGGCTGTAAAGGACCAAAAACTCTATTTTTGTCCATATAAACGTCTTTTGAGAATGTGTCTTGTATGGGAGGTATGGTCAAATATGAGCCGATTTCTACAAAATTAGGTACACTGATTAAGGTTACGATAAGCAATATTTGTGCTGAATATTATTAAAATACAGCTAAATTTGTGGCTGTAAAGGACCAAAAACTCTATTTTTGTCCATATAAACGTCTTTTGAGAATGTGTCTTGTATGGGAGGTATGGTCAAATATGGGCCGATTTCTACAAAATTGGGCACACTGATTAAGGTTATGATAAGCAATATTTGTGCTGAATATTATTAAAATACAGCTAAATTTGTGGCTGTAAATAACCAAAAACTCTATTTTTGTCCATATAAACGTCTTTTGAGAATGTGTCTTGTATGGGAGGTATGGTCAAATATGGGCCGATTTCCACAAAATTGGGTACACTGATTAAGGTTATGATAAGCAAAATTTGTGCTGAATATTATTAAAATACAGCTAAATTTGTGGCTGTAAAGGACCAAAAACTCTATTTTTGTCCATATAAACGTCTTTTGAGAATGTGTCTTGTATGGGAGGTATGGTCAAATATCAGCCGATTTCTACAAAATTAGGTACACTGATTAAGGTTACGATAAGCAATATTTGTGCTGAATATTATTAAAATACAGCTAAATTTGTGGCTGTAAATAACCAAAAACTCTATTTTTGTCCATATAAACGTCTTTTAAGAATGTGTCTTGTATGGGAGGTATGGTCAAATATGGGCCGATTTCTACAAAATTGGGTACACTGATTAAGGCAATAATTGTGCTGAATATTATTAAAATACAACTAAATTTGTGGCTGTAAAGGACCAAAAACTCTATTTTTGTCCATATAAACGTCTTTTGAGAATGTGTCTTGTATGGGAGGTATGGTCAAATATGGGCCGATTTCTACAAAATTGGGTACACTGATTAAGGTTATGATAAGCAATATTTGTGCTGAATATTATTAAAATACAGCTAAATTTGTGGCTGTAAAGGACCAAAAACTCTATTTTTGTCCATATAAACGTCTTTTGAGAATGTGTCTTGTATGGGAGGTATGGTCAAATATGCGCCGATTTCTACAAAATTGGGTACACTGATTAAGGTTATGATAAGCAATATTTGTGCTGAATATTATTAAAATACAGCTAAATTTGTGGCTGTAAAGGATCAAAAACTCTATTCCGGGAAGGCATCCCTATGGGAGGTACCCCAAATAGTAATCCTATTTCGCCCAAAAAGTATGTGGATCGTCCTTGTACCAAAATATGAGACTGTGCCAAAATTCATTAAATTATCTTTAAAGTTACGACCTGTAGAGTCATAACAAGCTTACATGGATAACAGGCCAGCTAGCCAGCCGGACGGACATCGTTAAAACAACTCAAAGTGATTCTAAGTCGATTGGTATACTAAAAGATGGGTCTCAGACCAATATTCCTATGTGTTACAAACATCAGCACAAACCCAATATACCCTTTCCACCTACGGTGGTGAAGGGTATAAATAGTGATTCTCCCTGTTAATAATCATGATTAACTTATCAACTCGACACAAATAAAGAAACAATGAAAAAAGACCATGACACCATAAGAATTTGGAATTTGTTTTCATTAACATCAAAATTTCTACCTATTTTTACAAAAGTTATAAATAAAAGAACACAAAATACAACAATTATAATTAAATAAATAATTCTTATTAATCTCTTCTTTTATTTTAAAGAAATTCTAACCAATTCTTTTTTGTCGTTTGTGATATTTTTATTGTATAAGTTTTAATTATTATTCATCATGCGATCGATTACTAATACTTAAGTTTTTGGTTGCGCAATTATCATTAATTTATAGAAAATATTCAGAAAAATGGAAGCGTTAACAGAAATTTATAATTAGAATTTTTCTTAAGGTCATGATGAGTCTAATTTCATAATATTTTGAAGTGTGTTGAGTAATTAAAGATTAATATGGGGGTTTGAAGGTAATTAAAGAATGTGGTCAAGGCTATTCATTGAATTGAGATTGAGATAAAGAAAAAAATTAACTTAATAATATTTATAAGGGGGCTACAAAGGTATCATGGGTAATGTATGGTATGTTGTAAACCAAGCAACGGTTCTGATTGGTCTTAACTTGGTAAGCCCTGACTTATTTTGGTTATGCTTCATCTTAACTGACTCCTCGTGGCATAACCCGGGAAGCTATTCTAACACACTTTAACGTAGTGTTTGAAAATTATTATTAAGTTGGGCTAGTAACCCACTCCTGGAAATAAAAACGATCCCCTAATGTTGGCGACTATGGCAAACGGAAAAAGGACCATAATTTAAGCATTGCCCTTTGATTTGAATAAACATTTTGTTTTTATACCCTTCACCAACAGGTGAAAGGGTATCATAAGTTTGTCATTTAGTTTGTAATATTTTTATTATTCGTCTTAGACCCCATAAAAATTATACCGATCGACTCAGAATCGCTAGGAGAGTCGATTTAACCATTTAGTCCGTCTGTCTGTTGAAATTAAGTTTGTGGAGCTCCTGATAGGTGTTCCCAGGCGAGTTATACACCAGTGATATCACTAAAATACTAAACTTCGTTGACGAATTTAATTTTTTTTTTTTTAAATACAATTAAAAAAAAAATTTAATTCTCATCGAATTTTGAATTTTGGCGATATCTCTGGTGTTTATAGACCGATTTTGATTAAATTTAATAGCATGTTGCATTGGAGTGTTTTCTTAAATCTGTTATATAATTCAAAAAAATTTTAAAAAATATACTGTTTTTTTTTTTAATTTTTTAAAATTTGTCAATTTGCTTACATCAATAACTTTTGCTTTGGCGATATCTCAGTTAGTAATCTAGCGATTTAGATGAAATTCAATTGTGTGTGCTGCGTTGAATGATTTATTAAAATTTGATATACAGTTCAAAAACAATTTTTAAAAGAACACAATTTTTTAACGAAATTAATTTTTTTTAAAATACAATTTAAAAAAAAAATAAATTCTAATCGAATTTTTAATTTTGGCGATATCTCTGGTGTTTAAAGACCGATTTCCATTGCAGCAGTGGAGTATTTTCTAAAATCTGATATATAATTCGTTTTTTTTTTAAATATAGTTTTTTAAAATTTTGTTCTAAAGTATTATATCGCCTAAAAATGAAATATATGAGGCGTGTTAATTATCGTGAATTGAAACTTTTTCAGATTAGAAAATGAATATACATATATTAGTATTTTTGTAAGATTTACCAAAATCAGTCTTCAAAAACATACATACTTGTAATTGACCAAAAACTCTTTCCACTCTGTACTTAACTTTTGTAACACCATTGGTGAAGGGTATTTAAGGTTCGGCATAGCCGAGCATAGCACTCTTACTTGTTTGCATATAAAATTCATCTTATGGGATATTTTCGATGTCATATATTTTTATACCCACCATCAAAATAAATGGGATGTATATTGAGATTGTCATTCCGAATGTAACTTCCATAATATTGGCACAAAAACCAAAAGGGATAGGGCCTAAATAAGAGGAGCTAGGCACTCAAACTTGACAAAAATATTCTTCATTTCTTGGAAAATGTTGGTACTGAAATTGTCGAAATCGGTTTACATTTGACCATAGCTCCCGCATAACCCCGTCTAGGCTAATCGCTTATTTGCTAATAAATAACAAATTATAATAGATATGATGATAAAATTTAGCACAGAGAGGTTTTACATGATCATTATGGGACGTATAAAAATTCATCGAAATCGGTTCACATTAAACCATAGCTCCAATATAAAAAACTTACGGAAACAGCCTAAATTCCACCTAAAATTTACTTAAATGTGAATAAATGATAAATTATACTAGCTATTGCCACTAAATTAAGTTTTATGAAGTTTCATGTCATTGCTAGCCAATGTGCAAAATAGCTCCAATATAAACAAGTAAGAGTGTTATATTCGGCTGTGCCGAATCTTATATACCCACCATCAAGTTGTGTTTAATTTAGAAATATATCTCATATATCTACAAGGGTGCAGCTAATTCAAAATCTGGACCAAAACTGAAAAAATCGCTAAGCTAATTGGTATTGTTGGTAAAACCTTTGGACTAAATTCGGTTGCCGTAGCTTTATAGTTCAACATTTAAAAATATTTTAGTGGTTTCCCCAGTATTTACTTTGATCAAAATTCGGTCTCATAACCGGGTATAGTTTTACATTAATAAGTTAAATACTTTTCGTTGTGATTAATATGTAGTTAGGCTAAACACATTAATAGTAATACGGCAGGTCCATATATTTCGTTATGAGTTCCTAATGCATTCATCATATGGCCAAGGCCGCGGAAAAGGGGAATTCAATGAAAATTTTTTTTCTTATTATCTAGTGCTTTTGTAATTGTCATTTGTTTGTTTACAGTCCAAAGCCTCACAAGTATTAATATATCAAAATTTTTGAGCATCGGTTTCTATATTGTTTTATTTAATTTTTTCTTTACAACTTTATGAGAAAATAATTTCACTTAATATTGTTTTTGAAAGAATTTACGTACCTACTGAATAGTATAATCCAAGGTAGATTATAATGAAGGTAATTTCACTTTAAGTTACTAAATTTAATTTCACTTTCTGACAATTTTAAGGGTTCTGACATTTCAATAGAAATAAAGCTACCATATTAAGTTATGTTTTCCCTTTTTATTCATCGCTGCGTCGACAATATGAGTTATGTGTAAAAATTTAAACACTTTTTTTATTGCTCAATTTACTTTTTGTTGCATATGCGTCCACATATCTTACTGTTTAACTATTATCTAATTGTTTGTGGAGAAATAAAGCTGGATAGCATGCACACATAATTCATTTTTGTTTAGTTTTTTTATTTCTAAAAAAGACACATAGCTCATGTTGTATTCACAGCTGAAATTTGAAGTATTAGAAATTAATAAAAAAAAAATTCGAAATAAAATTATTTCAAAAATCAAAAAGGTTAAAAATTAAAAAAATAGCAAAATAGAAATAATATTTTACGTTTTTTGCAGAAAAAGTGGATCTCTTTTTAGCAAAACATTGTTTTCATCATCCTTTAGTACAGGACCTCAATTTAGTAGCTTAATCTCATCCTCATTATCAGTATTTTTATTGGTTGTTTTTTTAGAGGAAATGCGCTGCACTATCAACTATAATGCTGAGAAATTGAAGTTGTGTTAAAAAATTTAAATTAATGGAGTCACTATGGTGCAAAACCGCTTTCTGAAAATTCGATTTACTTTTTCGAATACTTCCTCATCCGACAAATCCTTCTCGATTACGAAAGATGTCCCTGCCCAATTTTAATGGTGTTATTGTTTCCCTGCTGAGTCCTCTTAATGGCGTACTTCCATTAATATATTTGAATATACTTTAAGTCTAAAAATATTATCATAACTCAAAAAACATCACTCTTTAACAGGGGCATGGTCTTTGTTGCCTCCTTATTTGGCTCTAGGAACTTTCCATTAAATTTGGTAGATGAAAGAATCTCGGAGGGCGCAATTGGAAAATATCAAAAACAAAAGTCGTCAATTTGTAATTGTTAATTATTTAAACCAATTAAACCATCTAAATTGTATTGATGCTGTAGATGTTCAAAAAGAAAAAGCACATTTTATATTCCTGTTTTCTAGAGTATGATAAGAACTAGAGTATGATGATGAGTTTATACTTTTGTGTGCTTTACGGGCATGTTTATAGGCCGTAGCTAATATTATAAGGATTTCTGACACTTTGTACTTCTACTAAAATTTTATATCATATATCAAATATCATTGCTTTTAATTGTGTTATTGATCATATGATTAATCCTGACAATAACCTTCCCTTGCTGCGAAAAGGATTTCTTTTATGAGTCTGCTTGGCTACGTTTTTCCTCTTCAATTCAGTTTGCATCTGATGCATTTTTATTTCTGTTTGCGTATTTCATTTCAAGCTAGTACTTTATTGGCTTAAGCGAACAATTTTGAGTTTGAGATTCTTCGTTTTAACAGCATTTGTTCATGTATAATTTATATTGTACACATTACACATTTTTTTAAAAAATTTCAAAAAAAAACAAGAAAATATTTTTTATAATGTGGTAACGTTATATTTGATATGACGTAGAAAAACAAACTTCAAAAACCCTTATTAAAATTTAATGAAAGCAAGTGAAATTACCATGAAATAATAATAACAAGGAAGTTTCATTCTCTCTCTTCAAAATTATTTTGAAGTATATTGGGTTTTTGAAGTTTGATATTTGAAAACAAATGAAAGAAAAATGTTGCCACATTAAGAAAAGGGGTACGAAATACATTGGGAATAATTATCAAAAATGTATAATTTTGAAGTTAAACATATAATGAAGACATTCAATATTAAAGAAATAAATTTGTATGATTGTATGATTGTTTATTGAACATTTGTAGTAAATATTTATAAGTTTTTTATACAAAAATTTTGTCATCATACAATATTAGAAAAGTGGGGTTGTCGGCAAAAATATGGTAGCACAAACTTTCACTATCCTAACAAACGTCAGAAAGTTATCATGGCGACAAAAAGAGAGAATGGAACAACCTTCAGTATTATTAAGTCATGGAAATTACCTTCAATATATATGCCTTGGTATAATCAAACATGAAGTGATGTTGTTTTTTTTATCCAATAAAAAATAAACAAATAAAATAAAATTTTAAGTAAATTTTTGTGTTTTATTTATTCACATTGGTCGTTTTTGCATGGCTCCTAAGTAAGAGAACTTTATGTGTTGTTCCAGTCTTTTTTTTTGGTGACGTTCCAGTCTCGCACTTTTGCATCCAAAACATTTATAAATGCAATTTTTTATAAATTTTTTGTGCGTAGAGTATTTTTTGATCTTTCACCTACGATATGTTAGAGGGAAACGTGTCCAGGTTTTTGAAAACATTACGAAATTTTGGAAAATGTTGTACAAGCTCTTAGACCACTTCTCTTTTAGTGTGACGTTCCAGTTAACTTCAAATGGCTGTAACTTTTAATTTGCAAGAAATAGAAGCACATTTTTTTGCGCCAAAGTTACAGCCTCAGAATATATTTTGAGTGAACAAAAGTTATCGCTACTTTTTTACTTTGTTCATCAAATATACGTCGAAAATTGCGCAAACTGGTGACGTTCCAGCCCACGGCCTTGGCCATATGTAAAGTCTGGGCTGAACACTGATTGATGCCTATATAATTTCATAGGTGCAATCTTAATATAATGAATGTACCTCCAAATCTTTTTGATTGTAGATATAAAAAAGTGGATGTTATATATATAAGAATTATCTAACTAAATTTGAACCGATTTTGTCCATTTTCAACACACATCTTTTTCAAGATATCCAAAATACTTTTGTAAAATTTTGTCCCTTTAGCGTTTTTCGTTAAGGCGCTATCGTGCTTTTATCTGACGGACAGACGGACATAAACAACCTTTTCTTTATGTATTTTTGTGTTTCCATAAATTTTTTATATGGGAGCTATGTTCAAATGGTGACGGATTGTAACAAAATTTTGCACACTGGCTGGCATTGACATAAGACTTTCTTGTGCTTAATTTAGTCTTACTAGCTCTTGCAGTTAAGGAGCTATCACGATTTTATCTGACGGACAGACGGACATAAATCCACTTTTCTTTTTGAATTTTTGTGTTTTCGTAAGTTTTTTATATGGGAGCTAGGTCAAATAGTGACCGATTGATTTTTTGCACAGGCTAGTATTGACATAAGACTTTCTTGTGCCAAATTTAGTGGTTATATCTGTTATACTTTTTGATTTATTGGCATTTAAGTGTATTTTAGGTGAAATTTAGGCTGTTTTCGTAAGTTTTTTGTATGGGAGCCATGTCTAAATGTGAACCGATTTTGATGATATTTCACACGCTGCCTAGGGCTAATATAAAACTTCTATATACTTCTATATTTCAATACCAAAATTTCTCAGAGATGAAGAATATTTTTACTAAGTTTCAGTGAGCTAGCTCCTTTCGTTTAGGCGTTATCGTGATTTCAACAGACAGACAGACAGACGGACATACAGACGGACATCGCTCAATTGTCTTAGAATTTCATAAGGATTCAGAATATATATCGTTTTTGGTTTTTGAGCCAATATTAAGGAAATTACAAATGGACTGACAATTTCAATATACCCCCTATTCTTTTTGATGTTGGGTATAAAAAACTTACGGAAACACAAAATACCAAAAACAAATGGCGTTTCTGTCCGTCTGTCCATCAAATAAAAGCGCGATAGCTTCTTCACTAAAAAAGCTAGGGAGACAAAATGTTACAAAAGTATTTTTGATATGTTACAAAAGTTGTGTATTGAAAATGGGTGAAATCGCCTAACATTTAGTTAGAGCTCCCCCGGGAATCACATTGATACTGATAAATTGAATACAATTGTAATAGTTATGACGACTTAATTTAGAACGAAGAAGTTTTATGCAACTATTGGTCAGTATGGGATGCAAATGGGATGCAGTTGTTGCCTGGGTTTCCGGCTAACAGGTAATAACTGTATTAAATTAATAATCACAACTTCTCGTGGTACATCCTGGAAACCTGAGCAACCTGGTTGAAGAAGCGGTAAACAATCCGAGTGAGATTCTAGGTTAGGGCTTACGTGAGAGGGAGTTATCTTAGAGCCATTCCGATGTATTTTGTCTAAGGGTCTAAGATAATTGTACTTAGTAAAGTACGAAACTGTAGCGTCTGTTCAACATGTTAGTTGCGGCTACAAGCGGGCGTCTGTCTCGAATCGAGCGGCTAGCTTTACAAATGTGGCTCTTGTCTTTGGACTCATCATCCATCGACTTAGCACTTACGGTGTTTTAAGCATGGAAAGAAACAACATTATAGAATATACTTCTCCAAGGGGTTATCAAGCGAGAAATCCCCCTGCTACTGCAGCTGGCACAACGATTTTGGAGGTGCCTAATCTATGCAAGAACATCTTGATGAATGAAACCAATTCTATCCAAAGAAATCGAATTATAAAGAGTTCGATATAAAGGGATGGTTGAGACCCTATGCTCCACTGGCAGTCAAGGATAACAGAAGAAGAATTGGTCACTATATAAAATTTTATAG
Organism: Stomorhina lunata; assembly: GCA_933228675.1. Lineage (NCBI taxonomy): Eukaryota > Metazoa > Arthropoda > Insecta > Diptera > Rhiniidae > Stomorhina > Stomorhina lunata. The sequence goes on along the minus strand of OW121743.1, from coordinate 45,952,427 downwards.
GAATCGGTCCATATATAATATATAATTCCCCGACAACATTCCAATTGGAACAAGGGGTACTTCTCTCAGACAATGAGCTGCATCCGATTCTATTTTTAGACTCATTGAAAGGGACCTACACGTTTTAACGCCGGCTCCGAACGGCAAATGCATTAGTTAGAGAAGTTTTACATAGCCTAATACTCAATAACCAGTGGCTAGCTGAGTCATGAGGTCAACCGCCGCTTTTTTTGAAAATTTATTTTTTCAAGTGAGTCTGGCCAGGTGTCGAACTTGGGCCTCTGGTATGCTAGGCGGATGACTAACCTGCTATACCACGGCGGTTCACTAAATCGGTCCATATTTGACCATAACTTTGATATAAAAACCACTCCCGGAATGTGAATAAGGCAATTTTGCAAAAACAAGCTTTATATAAATAACAATCGGTCATCATTTGGCTATAGTTCTTATATATGTAACATCCCCATTTTATATCTCTAGTCAAAAAGACTTGTTTATAAAGAAATTCCTAACCAAATTGAAGACAAAATCTTTAAAAATTTAGGTTAAATTTTGTTTGTTTTCAAAACTATTTAAATTTTATTTAGAATAAATTCCTAAAAGAACAAATTCTAAAAAACCTTTTGATTCTAATTTATTATTGTTTATGTTACTTTCTTAACAAATATCTCAAATATTCAACAAAAAAATCGATATAAAACATTTAAGTTAACACTTTAAGAACGAGACTTGTTTTGAACGAGTCAGTAATAAAAGACAATTCAATAAATTATGACCGTTAAAATTCCCATCATTATCATTATGTTTAACTGTTTGTCATCATAATAATCATCTTATCATCATCATCGATAGCATCATTATTAGCAACATCATCATCCTCATTACGAGTATCAGTCTAATATGATAATGATGATGATAAATAATCATTTATTTAAATTTGTTTAAATCAATAATTTTGTCTGCGTGAAGCAATTGTTGTTGTTGTCATAATTAATAATACTATTGAATAGTTATCGTTGTTGTTGTAGCTATTGTTGCTTTAGTTAATATAAATGCAGCTATTGTTGTTGTAAACAATTAATATTCTATCATCTCTAGGAGCATCAGAAGATAACAATACAAATTGATCGTTTCTTTAAAAGAAAAGGTGTGTCATTCATTTAAATCATTTTTATGAGTTAATAACTTTTGTAGAAGATTTTTAGTTAGAAAAAAAGGTTCGATTTAATTAACATAACAACAAATACAAGTACAACAACAATTAATTGAATATTATGTTAGTTAATTTGTTACAAACAAATTATTAATTAATGATGGTACTTCCTATATTTAATAACATTTTGTTTTAAAATACAAGGATGGACGAGTCAAGGAATGAACGTAGGGAGGGAGGGAGGTAGGTATGAATATATGGACTGGTCTCGCAGCTGGATAGACAATTATAAAGATAATTTACTCAGTGTTAAACATTTATTGGTCATTTTAATGGTTTTATAAACTAATTGTGCAATCAATGACAATGAAAATAATTAATATTTCAATAAAATTGTGCACAGTGGTTGCGAAATGACAAAAATGAAAAGAAATAAATTTTGAAAAAAAAATTACAAAATTTAATTTTCATCGTTAGATTTGATCAGTATTATATTTTCTTTCATTTATTATGGCTTTCTAATTACAAAAAAGGTCTAAATTTGTCTCAAATTGGTTGTTAAAAAAAAAAATTATAAAATTTGAAATTTTTGGAAATGCTGCCCCGTCTATTTTTTGTTATATCTTCAAAACGGATGTTTCGACTTTGTTAAAAGTCACAGAATAAATAGCCAATAAAATATTCTTAAAGTCTCCTTAACAATATTTTCATATCTGTAACGGAATCAGAGTTATTTGCACTTGAAAATAAAAAATCATATTTTTTGTTATAAAAAAATAAAATTTTTACATTTTTTCAAAAATTCATAAAAAAATCGAACAAGACAAAAATCTAATATTTTTAAACATGATCCTAAAACTGCAAATATATTAAATAAAATAAGCCTTATTATCTGAAAATCCATAAATAAATGGTGATTTTATCAACAACTAGCTTTATAACCCTCTACTTCGTTAGCGGTACAATTTGAATTGACAAAGTTACAATTAAAAAGTTACAAAATTTACCAAAATAATCTTTTTACTTGCTTATCGATTCCGATATAAATTAAATTTAATATGTATTAGTTCTATAGATACACATAGGTCAAAATAAGTACACGCCTCCCTTATTTTCGTAGCTTATCCAATTTTGATAGCTAAGCCAATTTAAATCTTGTTCTTGTCGCTTTTGATTTTGATGATGATTTTGATCCTTTTTTACCCCTAGTCGGCCAAATTTAAAAAATACCGAATACTTGTCCTGATATACTTTATATGGTATAAAGAACCTACCTTTGAATATTTTAACGTTTTTACCCACATGAATCCCATTTATAGTAAAAGTCAGAAGTACATGTTTAACATTTTTTTAATAATTAAAGTGAGTCTTTATGTTTATTAGTTCAAAAGATACGTATGTATTAAAAAAAGTACCAAACTATAGTTTTTACCCTTTTTCTCCCTTATGAGTTCCATTTTTAAAAAAGTACCAAACACGTGTCCATTTATTTTGCTAGACGATCTAAATCCAGTTTCTAACGATGTTAGTTTCAGAGTTATGATGTTACTAATTTATCCATTTTCTACCCTGTTTTACCCCTAAGCGGCCGAATTTCAAAAAATTACCGAACCCGTATCCCTTAATTTTTAGTGTTGATTCCAGACTAATTTAATTTTTGTTTCTATCACTTTTGGCTTAGAAGATATTATGTAACCGATTTTTCCCGTTTTTAACCCATAAATTAAAAAAGTACCAAACACGTGGCTTATGCATTATAAATCGTTCCGTCTGTAAATTATACTTCTGGCTTCATTAGCTAAAATGAAATTTTTAGTTTAAAAAAAACCTTCCCTTAAATATTTTCCAGTTTTTATATTTTTGTACCTTATTTGTCGTAAAAGTACCAAATACATGTCTAATAATTCTTTATTACTTATCGATTGTGACATTAACTGCGTCTCTATGTTTATTATTTCAAAAGATACGTATGGGTTTAAAAAGTACCAAAATACCTTTTTTAACTCTTATCAGTACCATATTTAAATAAGTACCAAACACGTGTCCCCTTTTTTCCAGCCGATCTGAAGCAAATATCAACGTTATTTCTATCGCTTCTAATTTCGGAGATATGACGTTACTAATTTTCCCATTTTTGCCCGGTTTTATACCCAAAACTGAGTGTTCCTTAATTTTAAGTGCCGATCTCAGACTAATTAAGTTTTTGTTTCTATCACTTTTGGCTTAAAAGATATATATTTTTTTTTACCGATTTTTACCCCCAAAATTAAAAAAAGTACCAAACACATATTTTATTTTTTTTTAATGTCAACCGACCAGTCAATAAATTATGCTTCTGGCTTCATTTGCCTGAAAGATATTCATAGCTAAAAAGCAAAAAACCTACCCTTGAATATTTCCCATCTTTTACCCTTTTATATGTCTCTTAATTTTTAGTGTGAATCTCAAACCAATTTATTCTTTGCTTCTATTGCTTTTGGTTTTTTAGATATAATGTTACCAATTTTGCCCTCTTTTACCCTCTAAATTGAAAAAAAGTACGAAATACATGTTTGATGTTTTGTACTTGGCCATCGACTTCCCTATACATTTTGTTTCTAGCTTTATTGGTTCAAGTGGTATACAAGGATAAGAAAGAATGAAAATACCGTAAATATTTTTTCCCCATTTCTCCTTTTTACCCCCTAGTTAAAAAAAAAATACAAAATACTTGTTTGATTTGTTTTTTCTTATATACCGTCTTCGTTTTAAGTTTTGTTTCTATGTTGATTTGTTTAAAAGATACATGGGTTAAAAAAAGTACCAAAAATTAATTTTTACCCTTTTTACGCCCTATTTGTCACATCTGCCAAAAAGTACCCAACACGTGTCTTCTTATTTTTGTAGGTGATCCCAGCTCAATTTCAATTTTAGTCCTATAACGTTTAGTTCAGATGATATAGCATTACTGATTTTCCCTTTTTTCCCCCTTATCGGCCGAATCTCCAAAAATCCATTTTTAGTGGATGTATACTTCGAAAAAGGTACCCGCTATCAAAATGTCAGCTCCCTAGCTTTAGCCATTTGGGCTAAAGCGTTTTGGGCGATGATGAGTCAGTCAGTCACGTTAGAGTTTCATATATAAAAAATAAAAATACCCGATTTTGTAATTAAGCCATTTCCGGCATTGAGGGTTATATGGGAGCTGGGTCAAATGTTGACCAATTTTGCAGTTTATACAAAAATTATGTGTGTAAATAAACAAATAAATATAAAATTATTATTATCTCCAGATTTAGGAGCTTTTTTGCCTAATTTTGACGCTTTCATCTGAAAGTCTTGTTTGGCAGCTACGGCTAAATATCGACCGATTTTAACAAAATTTTGGTACAGCGACTTTTGTTTATGTATTGCCAATATAAACAAAAATCACTATAAAAAAATTTTGTTGAAATCGGTCGATTTTAAGCCAAAGCTCCCATACAAAACTTTCAGATGAAAGCTTAAATTTTTTACAAAAGCCCTTTCAAATCTGAAGATAATGTGTAATAATTTAATATTTATTTGTTGCTTCTAAATATAGTGAAATTCGTGGCCAAAGCCTTCATTCTGGAAAGTGAGACCTTTGGGAGGTACTCGAAATATTCTGCCTCTTTTAACCAATTTCAATAGCAAATTGTATAAATATAAAAGCAAAATTGTAGTTTTCAAGAACGCAAAACTATATTCCGAGAAGAAAACTGTTCGGTTCGTACCCTAAAATGTTCAAGAATTTTGTTTATTTTTAAAACAAGCTTTGTTATTGTATCAAAAATTTTCGAGATTTTAAAAATTTTTAAAAAATAAAATTTTTTTGATTTACCAAAAAAAAAAAAAAAAATTTTTGTACATTGTGATGCAAATAACTTTAAAACCGTTGATCGCACAAAAATCTTTTAATAACACGTCTTAAGGACAATTTTGTTCTTAGTCTATTGGTGTATTTTTGATAAAATTCAACAAGTTGTTTTCAAGATATGGTATATTAACTAAGACAACCTAAGTCCTAAAACTAAAAAAATTTTTGAAAAAATTTAGTTTAATTTTTTGCGGATATACCCCTAAGTCACGTTGCAAAATTCTCTGAGTTGTCATTTTCGAAAGTTCGAGTTCATGTAAGTTACGAGATTTCGACTGAATGGGATTCTAATGTACACTCTTAGGGACTTCGGTAATATTTTTGGTCGATCTAAAGTTTCATAAACATGTTTTTGTATTGGCAAAATTAAAATACTTTGAAACCAGTGTCAATCGGTGGATAAAATTTAACCGACGTCAAGTTAACATTTCAAAAAAATAAAAACTTAATTAAATTATTTAGTTAATGTAAACAAATAAATTGTTTTTCTATTAATATATTTGTTTAATCTAAACAAAAAAAAAAAAAAAAATTAATTAAAGATCAATTAGTACTACATAATAGGTAAGTTGCCTTTTATGTCTGGGGATTAGATAAAAAAATAAATTTTTCTTATTGAAAATGGCTTAATTGGTTTTTAAATATATTATCAAATTTTTAAAATATGTTTTTCTTTCCGGTTGATATAGATACCAATACATCAAAGAAGCCCAAAAATTGATTTTGCTACCACTTGTGGTAGAAAAATAAATAAGCATAAACATAAAACTACTTTTACGCTCTATGCATTAAACACATAGACAACAGCAGGCTACACGAACACCGACTACAAAAGTCGTTGGCTGCAATCGTCGTCTCGTAGTCAGCCACTTAATTATTTTGGGGACGGCAGCTACATTTAAGATGGCAGCTACATTTCGAAACACCCGTTTATGAGTGGTGCCAATATCGAGTTTATAAGATGGACAAAATAACAATTCCTGTACCTGATAGTATGTCTATATCAAAAAAAAAAAAATTATAGAAAGGTTTTGGTGTGATCTCTAATAGTTTAGAGTTATGGGCTTTTTAAATTTCAAGAATAATACGGTATAACTTTAGAAGTTTATATCCGACTTTTTGGTATCAAACAAAAGCTACTGAAAATATCTTTTATATTCTTATATATTCTATATAATATTCTTTATAATGGACTTTTTTTTATAAAAATTCGTATATCTTAAAACAATATAGATATAAGTATGCTCTTTTATATAATGAATTTTATAAAGGACATACTGGGCTTTTATATAACATGAACTACGTAGCTCTAGCACACGTAGCGTGTGAGTTAGACAGTTTAAAAAATAACTTTTTAAAATTTTACTTCTATTGAGTTAGAGTTATATAAATATAAATTTTTACATAATATTTTATTAGATATTATTATATACATTAAATATATAAATATTTTATAAGTATGTAAATTGTTTACATAAATTCTTCCCATTGTATTTGTGGTAAATAAATTCAAGTGGTTTAAATCGCTCATTTATTTCAATATTATATGGTGTTGACAGCACTAAATCTTTTATTGTCGCCAACAAAAATAGAAAATATGTAGTTTAATTTTGGCTACAGCTACAACGGTGGTCGGTAGTCGTGTAGCCGTGTCGACTCTAAAAAATTTATTTGTGTTTGAATGCATGTATTCTAATTTTGACAGGTTGTAGCCCGTAGCCTGCTGTTGTCTATGTGTTTAATGCATTAATTTGGCTACGAAACACTTGATGATGCAAAATTTATTTTTCTGCTGCTATTAGTGCAATTCAAAATAGGCCTATGAGTTTGTGGCCACCACTGCTCTAAATCATGATTTTCGAAGTTCGAACACATTAACCACTTTATCATTTATCGAAAATCTCTTTTTTATTGACATATGTTAATTCAATATTAAATATAAGATGGTTCAATATTAAGATGGTCCCGTACGCGGTCGAGAAGCTCTAAAATAGACTTTTAAGCAAGGCTCATATATAAAAGTTGTATTCCATTATCGATCTGATCAAAGACTCCTGATATGCAGATTTTACACTTCCATATATTAATTTGTCATATGGTCATTTTGAAAAGTCCCATAATAAAAGGGCATAACGCTTTTGCTCTAATTCGGAAACAACTAATGGAGACGATTATCTAATGAGAGAAAGCTAAGACACAAACAAGTGATCATGAAAAGTATGTTTGTTTGTGCGTTTATGTTTATGCTTTATATTGTTCTTTATCCTTCTTCCAGCGCAAAGAAAATTCCGCTGCCTGATACAATTCTCTGCAAAGGTTGGATAATGGACAAGCTAATGGCCAAAAACTTCTACTGATCCGGGAAGCAGCAACAATTTTGGCACAAAGACGCCGCTTATGTAAAGCCCTTTAGACACACATGACTCACGTAACTTAATTAAAGATATAAAAAATGCCGTCTCAAGATGTTTAGTCCAGTTCAACAGTTAATTTCATCTTAGTTAAAATACAAATATAAAAAGTGTGTGAATCACATTTGATGCACGCTGAAAACTGAATAGGGATTATCTGGATTAATCATATTTTATAAAATTCTATATTTTTATCCGTAATTAAATATTTTCTTTATTTTAATTGCAGCTATAAATTTATAACTCAATCGTGATGAAAAAGAAAACAATGACTTACATGCAATTGATGAACATAATTAACCATGTTTAAACATGCTCAAAACATCATAATAAATATTGTATAAATTTAATTAATGACTGGGTAAATAAATGAGTGAATGAATGAATAAAGTGGTTGTAACGAATTCTAAAAGTATCTAAAGGCACGTTTAGACTATAAGTTATGCTAATACTACTGATACTGATACTAATACTAACTAATACTAATACTAAATACTTATTATATCTTGTTTTACCAATAAAAATAATGATATTCATAGAGTCTATATCTACCCCGTCAAACAACCAAAAACGTATTCAAAAAATTAATTAACTTTATTCATCTCCTCCATTTGAAAATGTTAACGATGCTCAAAACTGAATGCATTTAGATACATAGTAGCAGATACTTATTAAGTTACTTTCTACAACTGCATTTTACTATTTGTTTTCAACAAAATTCAAAATTACACCTTAAAAGTTGTAAAAATAGGAAAAAACAACAGAAACGAAACTTTGTTGACTTAATAAAAACAAACATGAATTTTCATATTTAATTACAAGTTCGTGAATTGTTAACATTTTGTGTAATTTTAAGAAAAAATAAACAAAAATACCAGTCAAAAGGTAACAGGTATTAGAAGAAGTGGTAAAGAGGTAAAGCATAAGGCAAATTATGATCAAGAAGTCAAGGTATGAATCAAACAAAAAATTGGCTGAGAGAAGTCGAACAGAGTTTGGAGCTACTATTAAAACTTCTAAAATTATTGAAAAATTTCTTATAAAAATAAACATTTTCGAAAATTTATAAAAAAAAGTCATTTTAGAAAAATTTCTTATAAAAAAAGAAATTTTTGCAAAATTTGCTATAAAAATAAGAAAAATTTGAAAAAAAGTTTAAAAATTTCCTATAAAAATATGAAATTTTTGAAAAAAATCCTATAAAAATATGAAATTTTTGAAAAATTTCCTATAAAAATATGAAATTTTTGAAAATTTTCCTATAAAAATATGAAATTTTTGAAAATTTTCCTATAAAAATATGAAATTTTTTGAAAAATTTCCTATAAAAATATGAAATTTTTGAAAAATTTCCTATAAAAATATGAAATTTTTAAAAAATTTCCTATAAAAATATGAAATTTTTTAAAAATTTCCCATAAAAATATGAAATTTTTTAAAAATTTCAGATAAAAATAGGAAATTTTTTAAAAATTTCCTATAAAAATAGGAAATTTTTTAAAAATTTCCTATAAAAATATGAAATTTTTTAAAAATTTCCTATAAAAATATGAAATTTTTTTAAAATTTTCCATAAAAATATGAAATTTTTTAAAAAATTTCCCATAAAAATATGAAATTTTTTAAAAATTTCCTATAAAAATATGAAATTTTTTAAAAATTTCCTATAAAAATATGAAATTTTTTAAAAATTTCCTATAAAAATAGGAAATTTTGGAAATTTTACTTTTAATTCCTCTATGTGATGGAAGTGTGCTTGGTCTTTGAAGAATTGAAAATTCTTCAAGTTGCCAGATTGCTTCTACGTGGATATTGGCACTTTGGTGTTGGGCTGTAGCTCGCCGGATTGGGGGGGATCTTTCCACTTGGTTTGGCAGCACATTCACAAAAAAAATTTCGTGCCAAGAATAAATACGTCGATGGTTTGACTGGAAGCTAAAATACACTGAACATTTGACGAGACATTGATTAGAAGTGGAGGACCAATGAGACCGGACGGACTTTTGACGATAGGAGCTGCTTCTCATTTGACTTGAGGATCCTCAGGACCGGTTGGAACGTCCTGGACAGGCTGCCCACCCCATATGACTTGATGAAGTCATCCTATGACAATTCTCCTTGCCTGCAATCTGGAGAAGTGTCCCTAAATCGTAAAACTTACCGCAATTTCAGTCTACGAGTCCCATATCAACCATAAATCAATGGAATTACCACATAATTTCAATGTATTTGTACATATTTTTATTATAAAAATAAAGGCAAAATAAAAGTATACCTAGTATATTGAAATATAAATGATGTTCTACATCTATTAAAAAAGGTTTATTACAAAAAAATAGGAACTAAAAGTTAATTATGGTTTTAAATTCTTAAAAGTAGTAATAATACTTGGGGATATAAAGAAAATTAATGTGTATATACTGATTTGACAAAATTATTATTAGTTATAAGTTATTAATAACTTTTAGTTATTAATTTGTTATTCATTTTGTTTTTAAATTTAGATTTAGTCCATATGTTATTTTTTTGTTAATTTTATTATATATTTATTCATTAGTTTATTTATTCAAAAAATTTAATTATTTATTTAATCATTTTATTAAGTTAGTTATTTAATTATTTATTTATGTAATTATTTATTTAAATCATTATTTATTTAATTCTTTATCTAATTATTTATTTATTTAAGTATTGATTTAATTACATATTTATTTATTTAAGTATTAATTTTAAGTATATATTTAATTATTTATTTATTTATTTTTAATTATTCAATTAATTCTTTATTTAGTTAATCAATCAATTATTTATTTATTTATTCCATTGTATTTCCTATTAACTATTTATTTAACTCTAATTAAGATTTTTTTTTTTTTGTTTTATTCAATTAGATTTTCATTTCATTAGATTTTTCTTTAGTCAATTTAAAATTTAATTGACTATCTATGTAATTAATTGATTTAATTAACTAAATAATTAATTAATTAGATTTTTAGTTAGTTTGATTATCGTTTATTTAATTTAATATTCATTTAATTAGTTATTTAATTAAATTTCATTGTTATTTTATTATTTCAATTTTGGTTAAATTTTAATTTGGTTAACTTACTTAAGAATTTTAATTGTATTTCCTATAATTTTAGCTGTTTCAAGTTTTGTTTTTTTTTTAAATTAATTTTTTTTATTTAATTTATCATATATTTTTTTTTTAACAAATCTATTTAAAGCAAATAGATTTTAGATTATTTATAAATTTTAGATTAATTTGCATTTTAAGTTATTTATAAAAATCTCATTATTTTTATTCAATTCAAGTCAAATTCAACAGCTAAAGTTATTTACTATACAATTAATTCTTATTTGAGTTTCTTTAAGTAATAATCTAATTGGAATTTATTCAAATTAGCATATTTTTATTTTAGGTTAAGTCCATTTTAGTAGTACTTATTTTATTTTGTATTTATTTATATTAGGTATTTATTTATTTATTAGGTATTTATTTATTTATTAGGTATTTATTTATTTTAGGTATTTATATTAGGTATCAATTTATATTAGGTATTAATTTATTTATTAGGTATTTATTTGTATAAGTAAAGTTATAAGTATATAAGTATGTAAGTATATAAGTATATAAGTATATAAGTATATAAGTATATAAGTATATAAGTATATAAGTATATAAGTATATAAGTATATAAGTATATAAGTATATAAGTATATTAGTATATAAGTATATATGTATATAAGTATATAAGTATATAAGTATATAAGTATATAAGTATATAAGTATATAAGTATATAAGTATATAAGTATATAAGTATATAAGTATATAAGTATATAAGTATATAAGTATATAAGTATATAAGTATATTAGTATATAAGTATATATGTATATAAGTATATAAGTATATAAGTATAAAAGTATATATGTATATAAGTATATAAGTATATAAGTATATAAGTATATAAGTATATAAGTATATAAGTATATAAGTATATAAGTATATAAGTATATAAGTATATAAGTATATAAGTATATAAGTATATAAGTATATAAGTATATAAGTATATAAGTATATAAGTATATAAGTATATAAGTATATAAGTATATAAGTATATAAGTATATAAGTATATAAGTATATAAGTATATAATTATATAAGTTCTAACTTAAGTAAACATATTTAAGTAAAGTTATGTAGTTACCCTAACGTAGGTAGAAGTTATGTGGTTACTCTAACGTAAGCACATAAGTATTTAAGTAAAGTTAAGTATAAGTATGTAAATTTAATTTTAGAAAATAGAATTTAAGTTTACGTATAATTGTAGATTAAGTTTAAGTATAATTATGTATAAGTATTTATATAAATTTAATCTTAGAATATATAATATAAGTATAATTTTAGTTTAGGTTAAGTATAATTAGGTATAATATAAGTATAATTTTAGATTAAGATTAAGTATAATTAGGTATAATATAAGTATAATTTTAGATTAAGATTAAGTATAATTAGGCATAAGTATTTATATAAATTTAATTTTAGGATTTATAATATAAGTATAATTTTAGATTTATATCAAGTATAGTTATGTATGTATATAAATTCAATTTTTAGAAAATCTAATATAAGTTTAAGTTTTAATTTTAGATTAAGTAAAGTTTAGTATATGTATATAAATTCAAGTTTTAGAAAAATAGAATATAAATTTAAGTTTTAATTTTAGGTATAATATTTTATATTTTTAGGTTAAGTTTTAAGTAATTCAGGTAGTAGTGTAAGTCCGGTATAGCAATCTTTAGGTAATAGTCAGGTATATGATTGGTGGCATCATAGCGGTAAATCCAGTTAGGTATTTATGTAAATGTATTTGTGTTTTTTTTTCTTTTAAGTAAATGTATCGTATTTTTTTAGGTATACGTATATTTAAAGAAAAAACTTGTTTAAGATTAACGGCACTGGCCTCGTGGGCTACCTAACGTTCCCGTTATTTTCTTTAGAAACTGTACTCACTACTTTTTCGGCACGTGGTTCAAAAAGTTTGGCGTCATGGTCCTTTACCAGTTGTATACTTGATGAAATTTCCAATAGTGCAACCAATAATCCGTATCTTGGACAGCTTGTCCTGCCGAAGGTATGGAAAGTCTATTGTTGCCTCGTGACTACTGTCCTCTCAAGGCTCACGGTACTCAATGCCGTATATGGCTTAAAAAGGAACACAAACTATTGCCTAAGAACACAAAAAACAAAAACGTAATTTTTCCGCCTTTTCGTTTACAACTTGAATTTAGGGTACTAACCTTGTTTTTTCTAAAGAAAATGTAGAATTTTTTTACTTCGTTCACCACAAAACAGCAACAAGCATTTGCCGGCTCTTCGGCTTGAGTTTATTAAAAAAAACGTTGGGACACAATGCCGGAATCTTACAGGTTCCTTTGACCGAATTCCTTTTTGTAACACTGTCACTTTGTCCCACTTAGTTTAATATTTTTATTTAAAAAAAACTCACTTTTTTTTTAATTTTAATTAATTTATTTTTGAAAGAAAAAAAAACTCTGGTCAACTGACCTTACTCACTGATTTTTTGCTAATGACGCCAACTTTTCATGATCGGCGAAAAGAAATGTGCAACCGTGTTGTGCATTTTGTGAGTACTCGGTTACTTTACCGTTCCAGAGTACTTGTTCAAACAAATTGGTGTTGCCAGATTGAACTCTTAGAGTCTATCATATCTTAAGATATTTTTATGGCATGACAAACTATTTTGCTTGGTCAGTACCACATTATGACAAATTAAGGAAATGATAAGATTAAAAATCAAAAACTGACGGCTACCGTCACAAAGCCTACTCTTTTCTTGCAACCTGTGGAGGGAAAAGAGAAGGGAAAACAGTGTTGTATTTATTGTTCCCTATTACATCAAATTTCCTTAATGGCCGAAATGCAAGTGCTACCAACTTGTTCGTGATCAACTTTAAAATATAAAACAGTGTTTCCTAACGTGACTCGCTCTTTTCCTTTTCTGATTCTGATGGTGATAGTTCGCGAGCGCGATATTTAAAAAAATTCAAATATTTAAGTGTTTTTTTTTTTTTTTTTTAAAAAAAGTGGACAAAATTAAATCTTTGGCAGTGGAAAGTGTAAAATCAGGTAAGTTTTTGTTTTTTTTTTGTGTTTTTTTTTTTTTTATATAAAGCAAGTCTTTGAAAATATCAATCTAATAAATTTTAACGAATTTTTTTTTCTAGTATAGTGGATGGATGGATGCCTTTATTTCAGAAGACCCTGTGGAATATCCGGTTCCTGTTTCGGTGTATGTCAACTCTTTTTGTTCTGTTATCCTTGACTAGTAGTGGATCATGGGGCCTCATCTATTCTTTTGTGTCGTTGGTAAGTTTTATATTTTTTTCTTTTCCGCCTGATAAATGTGTTTTTATAAGTGAAATGTTTAAAAAAAGTGTTAACAAATAATGTCTACTTTCACACACGTCCGGTTTGCTTGTCAAGTCTTGAGTTTTTTTTTTTTTGATAAGTGAAAAGTGTAAAGAATGTATTTTACAAACAAAATTTATAAAAGTGAAAAAAAACATATTGATGCTTTACCGTCAATATTTGTTATGTGTAAAAATATACCTCCTAAAAACCTTTAATGGTATTGTTGGCACCACGATGATATAAATTTTAATGAAAAAAATTAAAAATTAATGAAGAAAATGTACGCGTGTAAACGTGAATACAGATTTAATGGGATTTCAAAAACAAACTAATCAAGTAAACTTGATGTGTGTGAAATATAAAAATAAACAAAGTGATTTGAAATTTAAGTTTATTTTTATTCAACATGAAAAATTAACTTATTAGATATTAAAGAAAATATCGCTTAAAAATAAAATAATTGATTAAACGTTTAAAGTTCGGTCGTATCAAATATTTTATAACGGAGTGACGATGATGGTGGTTAAAAAAAAATTTTTATGGGGTTTGTTAAATATAGAATATCCCTATAATTCATAATCAAAAAAAATAAAGCTATGGCAAACTTATAATTCAAATTTTCTATACAAATTTCAAATTATAAGAATTTGATAATTTTAACATTTGTTTATGAACTAGTAGTATTAAAATATTTATAAGTATTAATATCTATAAGTATTAAAATATTTTTCGAACTTGTATAATTAATATATATCTAATTCTATTGACAACAAATTTTATGTTTATTATTCTGGGAAAATTCTTATAACTTATAAAGTTAGAGGTTGTATACGACTAGGTGTTAGGGATACAAAATTTTCTCACAACTAAACTATTTGTGAATAAACAAAAATTAATATTTACTTTTGTGAGATCAGTTTTAGTTTTACTAATCTATAATACTCGTACAAGTAATTAGTGTTTCGAAAATTTTACTCAAACTTTTTTTTTGAGTTTCGCGAAAATATATCTCAAGTCTGACAGGATTATTCTACTGGTCAGAAACTTGTTTTGATTTTTTATAAATATTTGCTTCTAATGGTTAATATTCAGGTACTGTTGGAACTTTTTTCTTTATGAATTTTGGAGGCTTTTCCAGGTTTTCAGTCTAGAATATAATTCCTCTTTGCTTTAGGTGCTTCCTGGCAATTTTTCCATTGATTAAGAAGAACGCCGTGGATAGGAGTGTACACCGGGACTACTCTTGTCTACAAATTTAAAAATTAAATTATAATTATCAAAACAATTATAATCATTTTATGTTTTCGAAATACTAAATAAGCTATATAATAAATGTGTGCGATTCTAAAATTGTATTTTATTTTTATCATTGTTTAGGAAAATCTATTATTTGGAAAATGTTGTAGTGACCATTAGCTTTGACTCGTGACAACTTTGACGGCTATTTCTCTAAAAATGCAGTACTTCATTGTTTCAGGTGTTGTGCATGGATTACTCCTATCAGTTGTCCTCTAAGGTTTTCAATTTCGTACTGGTTCTGTCCGACTGCTTTCCTAACCCTACATTTCAGCCAAGGTTTGCAAAGTTTCGCATTTATTCCCTTTTTAAAATTGCTTTGTATAAAGTTTTTTCGATATACTTCCTGGCCTGGGATGTATTTTACTTGTCTGCTCTTTAGGTTATAGGACTTAGCGTTTCTTACGTACGCATCATGCAACTTTTCGCTAACTTTTTGGTGGACTAGTTGCATCTGTGAGGACTTAGGTAAAATAAACATGTCACCTTCTTCAGTCACTTTAAGCTTCCTTAAAATTTCATACGCGTCTGCATGTGTTATCATGTTATATCCGGTTAGAGCGAAGTAGGGGGTCACACCAGTGGAAGAGTGAATCGTCGACCTTAAGGAGCACTCAATCTTGGACAAGTTCTCGTCCCATTTAGATTGGTCGCCATTTAAATAACTTCTTATGGAACTAAGGATCGACTGATTTACCCTCTCACTAGCGTTAGCCTGAGGCGAATATATGGGACTACGTATGTGCCTAACTTGAAAAAGACTTAGAAATTCTTTGAAAGATTCAGAGACGAATTGTTTTCCGTTGTCCGAATGTATGAACTCCGGTACGCCAAATTTGTAAAATACTTCATCTCTGAGAAACCTTATGACGGACTTGGTAGTTGCCTTCGTTAGAGCTTTTAATAAGACAAACTTTGTTTTATGATCTAAAACTATGAAAATGAATGTGTTGCCTGATTTTGTCCTGGGGTATGGTCCAAGAAAATCTATATAGATTTTCTGAAATGGTCTTTGCGTCAGGACCTCATTTCCCATAGGCGGACGTAAAATCTGTTTAGGATGCTTTGACTCCTTGCATGTTGAACACTCTCTAACATGTTCTCGAATATGTTTCACCATTGAAGGCCAATAGAAATACTCTCGAATATTGTAAAGAGTTTTGCCTATACCTCCATGAGAGGTGTTTTCAACATGTGATTTTTCTATAATTTTGTCTGTTAGTTCCTGTGGCAACCAAATTTTCCAACAATCATCTTCATCGTCTATGTCATTTCTATTAAATTTCACTCTTTTGTATACTATTCCGTCATCTACCTTCACGTCGGGTAATCTCTCTCTATTTTGTTCGATAGTATCTATCAATGCTAAATAGTCTTTACTTTTAAAAAATTTCGAATTAAAATCGATAAGGCTGTTACATTCTACGACTATTTCGTCCATATCGTTTCTAGATAACATGTCAGGAACGACATTTTTAGTACCCTTCCTGTGCTCTATGTTGAACTTAAAGCCTTGTAGTTTTAAACTCCACCTAGCCAATCTGCCGTTAAGGTCCTGTTGTCTCATGAGCCACTTCAAACTGGAATGGTCTGTTATCACTGTAAAATCCATCAGCTCTATGTATTGGCGGAATTTTTCAATTGCCAATACAACTGCTAGACATTCCTTCTCGGTGGTTGAGTAATTTCTCTGAGCTGTGTTCAGCTTTTTCGAGAAATACTCAATGGGGTGCTCGTTTTCTTCTTCATTTTTTTGAAACAGAACTGCCCCTACACCTACATTTGAAGCGTCACACTGGACAAAGAATGGCTTTTCGAAATCAGGACTAGAAAGGATTGGGCTAGTTACTAAACGCTGTTTGAGTTCCTCATAAGATGTCAAAGCTTCGGGAGTCAAAATGAATTTAGGGGATTTCTTTAGAGTGTCAGTAAGAGGTGCCGTTAGTGTTGAAAAATCGTGGATAAACCGACGATACCATCCTACTGTGCCCAGAAATCTCCTAACTTCTTTTTGATTCTGTGGTGGTTTGATATCTAATATTGCCCTTACTTTGCCTTCGTCCGGTTTTAGCTTTCCTCCTCCCACAATATAACCTAAGTATTTGAGTTCTTTATAACAGAATTTGGACTTAGCCATGTTGATTGTAAGGCCTGCTTGGGTTAACTTTTGCCCTACGGTTCTTAACATGTCGATGTGATCGGGGAAGTTGGAAGATACTACTAATAAATCATCTAAGTAAACGAACACCCTATCTTTCAGCTCAGACGGCACCACTTTATCCATCAATCGACAAAGCCGCTGGGCAGCGTTGCACAGTCCGAAAGGCATCACTTTAAATTGATATTGTGGCCTCCCCGGAACTGTGAACGCTGTCTTCGGTCTACTCTCTTCGGCTAAAGGTATCTGCCAAAAGGCATCCTTTAAGTCAATTGCTGAGATAAAGTGAGTGTCGCCTAGCCTAGCTAATAAGCCATCGATGTTAGGAAGAGGATAAGAGTCCTTTTTGGTGACTTTATTCAACTCCCTAGCATCGAGACATAGCCTGTTCTTACCGGGCTTTATCACCAGCGTCGTCCTATTATTCCATTCTGACCCTGTTGTCCCCTCAATCACATCTAGCTCTAGCATCCTGTCAAGTTCCTCATAAATAAGCTTCTGCACTGCGGGACTCACTGGGAAATGACGCATTTTCTTAGCGGGTGCGTCTCCAGTGTCTATGGAGTGCTTTTCTAAGGTTGTTTTGCCTAATCCGTACTGTGTATAACACAAGAATGAAAGCTTAGTCTTTTCTAAAAGTTTATTTTGGTGTGGTGTCAAATCATGTAATTTTACATCTTCTCCTACTGAAATTTCATTTATACTATCTTCATCCAAACAAAGTTTTATGCCAATTTTTCTCCAAAAATCATACCCTAGTATCAATTCCTGGCTCAAGTTAGGTACTAGGTAAAGGATTGTCTCTACTGATCTATTTCCATACCTAACGACTGTCTTTATCTTACCAACTATCAAATGTCTTTTTCCGTCGGCCGTCCTTACGGATGACTTGTAGTCAAGTATGTTAGCATCTAGTTTTCTGACGTTTTCAAGACAGTTTCTACCTAGACAACTAACTGAGGCTCCGCTATCTAAGAGTCCTTGGAATTTTTCTCCTAATATGTCAACCGCCATGTAAGGCCTTATGTCATCTTCGAAACCTAATGTGGTTGAAGCGATGACTTTTCTCTCTTTTTTTCTCTTTTGGTATCTGTCTCTAGTCTTTAAAATTTTTGAACTTATTGTTGACATGTCGGCAAAAATCTCAGCTCTTTTTTTGTTATAAATTTCTAAACGTTCTTTATAAGAAAGATTGGGATTTACCGAAGTTCTAACAAGACTCTTAGGATTCGAACTAGAGGATTGGTCAGATAAAATTGGATCAGCTGATAAAATAGATTCCGATTTGGTGGCATTCAAACTTTCATTTGGAGATGAAGTTAAATTAATAAGATCAGGTTTTTCTTTTACTAATAAGTCATTCTGAAGTTTAACTAGTGGTTTCGCGTAGTCACATTGATTATTATCGCTATCCCTTGATAAAATAAAATTTAAAAAGTTGTCATTTACTGGGTCTCTTTTGGACTTGAACATGCCGTCCCAGTCTTCCGCATGTTCCTGTGTTGGTTTCCCAAACATCTTGGACAAGTCGGGCTGGTGACATCCTCGAACCCACATTTGTAACAAAACAGCTTCCTTTGTGCTACGGGGCATTCGATAAACGAATGTCCAGGGGCCTTACAGTTCCAACACGTAAGTTGTTTTGCTGTAACATTGTCCCTCTGTAGCGCTTCTATTTGTTGAGCTTGTTCTTCATCTATTTCGGATTCACATATGTCCACTTCATATACCCTACGGCTATTTCCGAGAGGCATGCGGTTAGAAGATCTTTTGGCAATATTCCTTTCTGCTCTTTTGCATTCTTCTAAAAGATGGTCCAAATTGTCTATTCTAATCGGATAAATGAGTTGAGCTAGTCCGTCTTTTAAGTTGTCTTTCACCATTTTAACCAATTCGCTTTCCGCGACATGGACTCTCATTTGGTTCTTCAACTTAACTATCTCTGAAATAAAATTATCCGCCGATTCTCCTGAAGCTTGCCTACGCTCCATGATCTTTCTTTGGATCTCAAAATCGCTCTCAAAGTTTCTGAACTTTTTTATCATAAAGTATTTGAAAGTATGCCAGTTGCATATAGGGTATTTCATCCTAAAAGACCAGAACCAATTGCTGGCAGCACCTGTCACCAAGTGATGAAAACCTTTCATTACAATCTCCCATGAGCAGTTATAATCTTGCTTAAGTGCTTCCACTCTAAACACAAAGTCTTCTACAGTCAGTGATTTATTCGTCCCGTCATATTTGATGCCCCATTTTTCTAACTGGTTAGGCGATGTCGTTCTACTACTTGAGCTTTGATCTGAATTATCTAACCCTGGGTACTGTTGAGTATTATTGGGTGAATCAGTGAAAACTGGCTGTGGAACATTAGGTGGTCTATGTTGAGGATTGTTTGGTGGGAAATATGGTTGTTGAGGTGGCCTACTGAAATTATTAAATGGTGTTTGGTAGTTATAGCTTGGACCGAAACCTCGATTGTCCGAAGCATTAGGGTTTTCAAAAGGGTTTACTCTTTCAGAGCGCAAAGACTCTCTAATAAGTTGTGGCAACATAAGTTGCATATTTTGTACCTCTCTCATTATAGAGTCTTGAGCAGCTTGCACAGAGGCACTAACATAGTCCCTAATCGCTTGGTCATCTTCGTTTCTAATCGGATTCCGTTCGTTATTATCGGATTGTAAATTTCTATTTGGCTGAGACATGTTTATGTTTCTTCTTACTGTATCACTTTCTTGTCCGCTAATTACCCTAGCTGTTAGGCTACTGTATGTTGGTGTTGTTATACTGGGATCAGTTTCTGGGGAAGAATGTGTCTGAGGTCCGTGTCCTGGTGGAAACCTTATCGACATCAACGGAGTAATAGCACTAGTAGAAGTAATGGGTACTGTATTTTGGGATGTTGTTGTAGTTGTACTAATCGGGTTTTCAGCTAAATTGTCACTACTTACTGGATTACGACTGGATGATCTAAGATTCCTGGTGCTCATCCTGATTCAACAATTTACCAAAAAAACAAGCCTACAACTGCCGAGTTACAGAACTCCAAATAACAAAAACAAATCTCTAATGCCAAAATTATTTAGCCTTAAGTCTCGATTTATTTTAAGAAAAAAAATTGTTTAAATGTAAATTTGTTTGTAAAAACAAATATTTGATGATATATATTTAAGTGTAAAAAAATCAAAAAAAATTATATGTAATGTCATATGTTGTCGGTCAAAAAAAAAAACTTAGCCTTAAAATTGTTACTAAAATATTGTTAATATAATATATTTATATTAAATACTTAGTTGTAAGAAAAATAGAAATCTAAAAAAAAATTAGAATATAAGAATTAGTTTATAAGTTTTAGTCAGAAAAATTATTTATATACATATATACGTTAGGTTGAATGGTGACTCATAGAAGAAATTGTGGTAGTTACTTTTGTTCAGACTATATCAGAATATATAGCCTTTAAAATTATTTAAATATCCTAATCAAACGAGTAAATTTTCTCCTATGTATTTTGCAGCAGATATCCTATCATCAAAAAAAAACTTTAAACCGAACACGAAACGAAACAACAACATTTTTCTTGAATCGCCTGGATTTTCCTCTAGCCAAATCAATAGTAGAAGCAAATGAGCATTAGCTATGTATATAACCATTGGCTCATGCCTTCTAAAATTAATTTGGTTCGAATGAATCCATTTGATTCTCCAGTATCCATATCCTTTGTCACATGTCGTCGCAACTATGCATGACACTTGGAACTGTCTTCATGGACATACGACATGTTCCAAAGCATATAGATACTAGATTCCTAATATTTATTTCTTTCATCCGGAGGCGTCGCAAACTCAGGCATGATACTAAGAGTGTCTTCCAGGACATACGACTCCTTCAAATCGAAATGAAATATTAGCTGAAATTTTTTTTTTTTTTTATAATTGAAAATTGAAAAAAAAAATTGGAAAAAAAAGTTTTAAATGTAAAATTTTGGTTTGTGAAGCAAACAAGTGAATTGACTTCACCTGACTTGCCCCACGTTGGGCGCCATTTTTGTGATGGAAGTGTGCTTGGTCTTTGAAGAATTGAAAATTCTTCAAGTTGCCAGATTGCTTCTACGTGGATATTGGCACTTTGGTGTTGGGCTGTAGCTCGCCGGATTGGGGGGGATCTTTCCACTTGGTTTGGCAGCACATTCACAAAAAAAATTTCGTGCCAAGAATAAATACGTCGATGGTTTGACTGGAAGCTAAAATACACTGAACATTTGACGAGACATTGATTAGAAGTGGAGGACCAATGAGACCGGACGGACTTTTGACGATAGGAGCTGCTTCTCATTTGACTTGAGGATCCTCAGGACCGGTTGGAACGTCCTGGACAGGCTGCCCACCCCATATGACTTGATGAAGTCATCCTTGTCCCTAAATCGTAAAACTTACCGCAATTTCAGTCTACGAGTCCCATATCAACCATAAATCAATGGAATTACCACATAATTTCAATGTATTTGTACATATTTTTATTATAAAAATAAAGGCAAAATAAAAGTATACCTAGTATATTGAAATATAAATGATGTTCTACATCTATTAAAAAAGGTTTATTACAAAAAAATAGGAACTAAAAGTTAATTATGGTTTTAAATTCTTAAAAGTAGTAATAATACTTGGGGATATAAAGAAAATTAATGTGTATATACTGATTTGACAAAATTATTATTAGTTATAAGTTATTAATAACTTTTAGTTATTAATTTGTTATTCATTTTGTTTTTAAATTTAGATTTAGTCCATATGTTATTTTTTTGTTAATTTTATTATATATTTATTCATTAGTTTATTTATTCAAAAAATTTAATTATTTATTTAATCATTTTATTAAGTTAGTTATTTAATTATTTATTTATGTAATTATTTATTTAAATCATTATTTATTTAATTCTTTATCTAATTATTTATTTATTTAAGTATTGATTTAATTACATATTTATTTATTTAAGTATTAATTTTAAGTATATATTTAATTATTTATTTATTTATTTTTAATTATTCAATTAATTCTTTATTTAGTTAATCAATCAATTATTTATTTATTTATTCCATTGTATTTCCTATTAACTATTTATTTAACTCTAATTAAGATTTTTTTTTTTTTGTTTTATTCAATTAGATTTTCATTTCATTAGATTTTTCTTTAGTCAATTTAAAATTTAATTGACTATCTATGTAATTAATTGATTTAATTAACTAAATAATTAATTAATTAGATTTTTAGTTAGTTTGATTATCGTTTATTTAATTTAATATTCATTTAATTAGTTATTTAATTAAATTTCATTGTTATTTTATTATTTCAATTTTGGTTAAATTTTAATTTGGTTAACTTACTTAAGAATTTTAATTGTATTTCCTATAATTTTAGCTGTTTCAAGTTTTGTTTTTTTTTTAAATTAATTTTTTTTATTTAATTTATCATATATTTTTTTTTTAACAAATCTATTTAAAGCAAATAGATTTTAGATTATTTATAAATTTTAGATTAATTTGCATTTTAAGTTATTTATAAAAATCTCATTATTTTTATTCAATTCAAGTCAAATTCAACAGCTAAAGTTATTTACTATACAATTAATTCTTATTTGAGTTTCTTTAAGTAATAATCTAATTGGAATTTATTCAAATTAGCATATTTTTATTTTAGGTTAAGTCCATTTTAGTAGTACTTATTTTATTTTGTATTTATTTATATTAGGTATTTATTTATTTATTAGGTATTTATTTATTTATTAGGTATTTATTTATTTTAGGTATTTATATTAGGTATCAATTTATATTAGGTATTAATTTATTTATTAGGTATTTATTTGTATAAGTAAAGTTATAAGTATATAAGTATGTAAGTATATAAGTATATAAGTATATAAGTATATAAGTATATAAGTATATAAGTATATAAGTATATAAGTATATAAGTATATAAGTATATAAGTATATAAGTATATAAGTATATAAGTATATTAGTATATAAGTATATATGTATATAAGTATATAAGTATATAAGTATATAAGTATATAAGTATATAAGTATATAAGTATATAAGTATATAAGTATATAAGTATATAAGTATATAAGTATATAAGTATATTAGTATATAAGTATATATGTATATAAGTATATAAGTATATAAGTATATAAGTATATAAGTATATAAGTATATAAGTATATAAGTATATAAGTATAAAAGTATATATGTATATAAGTATATAAGTATATAAGTATATAAGTATATAAGTATATAAGTATATAAGTATATAAGTATATAAGTATATAAGTATATAAGTATATAAGTATATAAGTATATAAGTATATAAGTATATAAGTATATAAGTATATAAGTATATAAGTATATAAGTATATAAGTATATAAGTATATAAGTATATAAGTATATAAGTATATAAGTATATAATTATATAAGTTCTAACTTAAGTAAACATATTTAAGTAAAGTTATGTAGTTACCCTAACGTAGGTAGAAGTTATGTGGTTACTCTAACGTAAGCACATAAGTATTTAAGTAAAGTTAAGTATAAGTATGTAAATTTAATTTTAGAAAATAGAATTTAAGTTTACGTATAATTGTAGATTAAGTTTAAGTATAATTATGTATAAGTATTTATATAAATTTAATCTTAGAATATATAATATAAGTATAATTTTAGTTTAGGTTAAGTATAATTAGGTATAATATAAGTATAATTTTAGATTAAGATTAAGTATAATTAGGTATAATATAAGTATAATTTTAGATTAAGATTAAGTATAATTAGGCATAAGTATTTATATAAATTTAATTTTAGGATTTATAATATAAGTATAATTTTAGATTTATATCAAGTATAGTTATGTATGTATATAAATTCAATTTTTAGAAAATCTAATATAAGTTTAAGTTTTAATTTTAGATTAAGTAAAGTTTAGTATATGTATATAAATTCAAGTTTTAGAAAAATAGAATATAAATTTAAGTTTTAATTTTAGGTATAATATTTTATATTTTTAGGTTAAGTTTTAAGTAATTCAGGTAGTAGTGTAAGTCCGGTATAGCAATCTTTAGGTAATAGTCAGGTATATGATTGGTGGCATCATAGCGGTAAATCCAGTTAGGTATTTATGTAAATGTATTTGTGTTTTTTTTTCTTTTAAGTAAATGTATCGTATTTTTTTAGGTATACGTATATTTAAAGAAAAAACTTGTTTAAGATTAACGGCACTGGCCTCGTGGGCTACCTAACGTTCCCGTTATTTTCTTTAGAAACTGTACTCACTACTTTTTCGGCACGTGGTTCAAAAAGTTTGGCGTCATGGTCCTTTACCAGTTGTATACTTGATGAAATTTCCAATAGTGCAACCAATAATCCGTATCTTGGACAGCTTGTCCTGCCGAAGGTATGGAAAGTCTATTGTTGCCTCGTGACTACTGTCCTCTCAAGGCTCACGGTACTCAATGCCGTATATGGCTTAAAAAGGAACACAAACTATTGCCTAAGAACACAAAAAACAAAAACGTAATTTTTCCGCCTTTTCGTTTGCGTTTACAACTTGAATTTAGGGTACTAACCTTGTTTTTTCTAAAGAAAATGTAGAATTTTTTTACTTCGTTCACCACAAAACAGCAACAAGCATTTGCCGGCTCTTCGGCTTGAGTTTATTAAAAAAAAACGTTGGGACACAATGCCGGAATCTTACAGGTTCCTTTGACCGAATTCCTTTTTGTAACACTGTCACTTTGTCCCACTTAGTTTAATATTTTTATTTAAAAAAAACTCACTTTTTTTTTAATTTTAATTAATTTATTTTTGAAAGAAAAAAAAACTCTGGTCAACTGACCTTACTCACTGATTTTTTGCTAATGACGCCAACTTTTCATGATCGGCGAAAAGAAATGTGCAACCGTGTTGTGCATTTTGTGAGTACTCGGTTACTTTACCGTTCCAGAGTACTTGTTCAAACAAATTGGTGTTGCCAGATTGAACTCTTAGAGTCTATCATATCTTAAGATATTTTTATGGCATGACAAACTATTTTGCTTGGTCAGTACCACATTATGACAAATTAAGGAAATGATAAGATTAAAAATCAAAAACTGACGGCTACCGTCACATCTAATTGACACATAAATCGCAATAAGGCTATGAAGACTGAACTGGCACATCCTGTAGCGTAACTTTTAATTGATTCCTACAATATTAATTCAAAATTTTTAATTTGATAAACAAAAAATTTTTTTTTTGGTATTTTTGGCTTTATATTGTTTAGTTCTTTTATAAACTTTGTTGGTTATAATTAAGTTTTTTTTCCTATTTTGTTGCCTTTTTAACTAAAACCAAATATCAGAAGCTATAAAGCGAGATAGAGAAAATAATTATGCAGAAAAAATAATAATAAACTAATTAAATTCATGAAAAACTATTTCTAATTAAAAAGTTAAATTAGTGTGAAAACGTGCACTTGTTCGCCAAAAAAATTCCCTTTCCTTTCATTCACTTGTGCTCATGCTGATACTTTTCATTCATTCGTTCATTCGTTTATTTAGTCAGTCATCTGTTCCGGCGCTACTACTTCATTTCATTCATTTGCTAGGAGTAGATCCAACATGAATACATTTCTATCTAGTATTAGTTTAAATAAAACTCTTTGCTATTTGCTAACATTGTTTCTATCTTTTTTTAACTTTAGAACTATAATTTTTTGTTTTTCGGGTTATTTGGCGTTTTATTTTCTAATATTTTTTATATGCGTTTTTATAGAAAATTTTCCTTGAAAATTTTGGGATAACTAGTTGGTTGCTCTTTCTGGTGGGTCTAGCAGTTTTGCAAAGTTTAAATTTTTCATTTAGTTGCATTATTTTCTAGTCATCATCACCAAAATCATTCACATCGACCAATATCATATTCAATCTTCGCCTCACATCACCACTATCATCCAGCCACATTTGCATTATTATTCTGACAGTCTGTTTTTTATGGGGGCTTCCTCTTCCTCAAACCCAATTTCGCTCTATAACCATCCGGTGTTTAGAATAAACTAAATGATGAAAGGACCAACTGAATGACTAAGGCTTTTAACCCAGTCACAAAAAGAACTAGAAAATTATATTTATTGTTTGTAAAAGTGTAAGTTTTTTTTTTAATAAAAATGTCCTATTGAATATAATGACTATAGATAACTATTCCACGAGGATATATACTAAACATTCAAACAATCTACTGGTTGATCCTTTTTCAAATTCATCTGTTGCCATAATTTAATTATGAAAGAAAAGTCTGTAAGAAAACTAATTTGAATTACTTATCTTATGGCTATAGTAAAGAAAAGACTATGACTGGACTATGACTAGACTATGACTAGACTATGACTAGACTATGACTAGACTATGACTAGACTATGACTAGACTATGACTAGACTATGACTAGACTATGACTAGACTATGACTAGACTATGACTAGACTATGACTAGACTATGACTAGACTATGACTAGACTATGACTAGACTATGACTAGACTATGACTAGACTATGACTAGACTATGACTAGACTATGACTAGACTATGACTAGACTATGACTAGACTATGACTAGACTATGACTAGACTATGACTAGACTATGACTAGACTATGACTAGACTATGACTAGACTATGACTAGACTATGACTAGACTATGACTAGACTATGACTAGACTATGACTAGACTATGACTAGACTATGACTAGACTATGACTAGACTATGACTAGACTATGACTAGACTATGACTAGACTATGACTAGACTATGACTAGACTATGACTAGACTATGACTAGACTATGACTAGACTATGACTAGACTATGACTAGACTATGACTAGACTATGACTAGACTATGACTAGACTATGACTAGACTATGACTAGACTATGACTAGACTATGACTAGACTATGACTAGACTATGACTAGACTATGACTAGACTATGACTAGACTATGACTAGACTATGACTAGACTATGACTAGACTATGACTAGACTATGACTAGACTATGACTAGACTATGACTAGACTATGACTAGACTATGACTAGACTATGACTAGACTATGACTAGACTATGACTAGACTATGACTAGACTATGACTAGACTATGACTAGACTATGACTAGACTATGACTAGACTATGACTAGACTATGACTAGACTATGACTAGACTATGACTAGACTATGACTAGACTATGACTAGACTATGACTAGACTATGACTAGACTATGACTAGACTATGACTAGACTATGACTAGACTATGACTAGACTATGACTAGACTATGACTAGACTATGACTAGACTATGACTAGACTATGACTAGACTATGACTAGACTATGACTAGACTATGACTAGACTATGACTAATCCCAAATATTCTACTTTATTTTAATTTACTTAAATTTAAAATATAATTCCATAAAAATCAATATCAAGCCAAACCAATTTCGTTGAGCTTTCCACAAACAATCTTAAGCTTTAAGCTTTAAAAACAAATCTTTATCTTAAAAAATATAAAATACAAAATTAAATTAAATCGTAAATAAGATACGAGTAGAAGCTTAAAAAAACGAAATTAAGAAATTTGTAGCAAATTTGTTTTCCCCTCTAATAGATGAGTGTGAGTGAGGATATGTTTAAGTTAATTCACCACGAAAACAACAACAAGGATAAGAGCAACAAAATTTTTGCAATAGTTTAAAAATTGAAGGAGTATAAAAACTAAAATGTTTTTAAACGGAATAAAACTAATATTGGATTACAGTAGAATAAATTAAATTCTAAGTCCAATCAATATACAGTGGAACAGATAAAACTGCAGTTGTATTCATAGTATAGTCATAGTCTATTCATAGTCTATTCATAGTCTAGTCATAGTCTAGTCATAGTCTAGTCATAGTCTAGTCATAGTCTAGTCATAGTCTAGTCATAGTCTAGTCATAGTCTAGTCATAGTCTAGTCATAGTCTAGTCATAGTCTAGTCATAGTCTAGTCATAGTCTAGTCATAGTCTAGTCATAGTCTAGTCATAGTCTAGTCATAGTCTAGTCATAGTCTAGTCATAGTCTAGTCATAGTCTAGTCATAGTCTAGTCATAGTCTAGTCATAGTCTAGTCATAGTCTAGTCATAGTCTAGTCATAGTCTAGTCATAGTCTAGTCATAGTCTAGTCATAGTCTAGTCATAGTCTAGTCATAGTCTAGTCATAGTCTAGTCATAGTCTAGTCATAGTCTAGTCATAGTCTAGTCATAGTCTAGTCATAGTCTAGTCATAGTCTAGTCATAGTCTAGTCATAGTCTAGTCATAGTCTAGTCATAGTCTAGTCATAGTCTAGTCATAGTCTAGTCATAGTCTAGTCATAGTCTAGTCATAGTCTAGTCATAGTCTAGTCATAGTCTAGTCATAGTCTAGTCATAGTCTAGTCATAGTCTAGTCATAGTCTAGTCATAGTCTAGTCATAGTCTAGTCATAGTCTAGTCATAGTCTAGTCATAGTCTAGTCATAGTCTAGTCATAGTCTAGTCATAGTCTAGTCATAGTCTAGTCATAGTCTAGTCATAGTCTAGTCATAGTCTAGTCATAGTCTAGTCATAGTCTAGTCATAGTCTAGTCATAGTCTAGTCATAGTCTAGTCATAGTCTAGTCATAGTCTAGTCATAGTCTAGTCAAGCCATAGTCTAATCATATTCTATGCAAAGTCTAGTTATAGTTTCTGTGTGTGAATTTGTTTTTGTGTTAGTGCTTTTCCATATGTGTGTGCTTTAACGTTTCTATTTTTCAGGAAATAAAAAAAAATAAAAACTCTCAAACGAAACATAATCTCTGACCACAAACATATGTAAGCATTTCTGGCTTGGATATCCTTTAGCTCAGATGATATATCTAGAGTGCGTGCATGTTTTACAACTCATCCAGATACAAATGTGTTATTTGATAGTTTCTTTACTAGTTTTCCTTTCAGGACTTTTAGCACTTGTTACGATTGAATACTGATATTTTGTTTTCATTTTGTATTTATCAGATTTCACACTCAAAATAAAAAATAGAAAGAAAAGCTGAAGTGAAATGAAATTGGTTGAGAAATGAAAAAAGAACGTGTGAATCTTTTGTAAAGTATTTGCTAAGACAACATAATTGCACTGACAACATAACAGATGGAACATGCGACACATACTCATTTAATAAACATAAGACTATATGGGCGTTTCCATGGGTATGGAGGAAATGAATTTGATATCGATAGAAAACTCAGACTTTGAGGCAAATATCTTGTGACATACCTTAGGGATTTTCAAAATAATTTATTTAGCAAAAAGTTTAATCAAAATTTGACATACAAATCAAATTTTATTAAAGTTTGCTTGCTTAATGTTTTAGTTTAAATAAGATTCTTTTAATTTCTGGGAACTTTTGACAAATAAGTTACAATGTAGTTAATTTTGTATGTTATATATTATTTAGTTTATCCTAAAAGTATGCAACGAATTCTTGTGTTACTGATCGATTTATAAGAAAGTTTCTTAATTGTTTGAAAACAAATTTACAGCCGAGGCTCGTCAGAATTCAGAAAAGTTATACATTTTGATATCATAAGGCCTTAACCCATTTTGCTGGGTTCCTTTAATATTTTTCAAGAATATTTTTATTTTTGCACTTGTAAGTCTACCATTGACCCATATCTTCATTTTCTGAATTTGACACTGTTTTTATGTTCTTCATATTTGTATTCGGTATTGCTTGAATTCTTCGTTTTTCCCCAACACCTTGTTGTCAAATCAGAATTTAAAACTAGATTTGTGTTCCCTCAACATAAAATATCTTTCGAATTTTTTTTTCTTATACTTTCCCCCTTGTGGGAGTAAGCGTGTATTTGTCATCGTAATCATTGGACATTTCCTGTTAAAAAATTGAAGATTTTTCCTTTTCCTTTATAGTCAACAATTTTTTATGGTTTTTAGTTTAAAACTACTAAAACAGAGTGAAGAATTTTTTGTTTTCATTTTAATTTTAGATGGAAGAAATAAAAAAGAAAAATTCACGCATTGGATAATAGAAAAATAAACACATGCACTTGGAAATACACATACATACGTACATATGTATATGCAATAGTATATCCTTGTGGGAAAAAGATGAAATTCGAGATCATCTAATAATCTTGATTTTAAAGTTATAGGCACTTGTTAATTCTATTTCTATGTCCCTTTTATTTTAATCTGTAATTATTTTTGCATACTTTTAGGAGGTTTCATATAATTTCTGTCGCTTGAAAGGGAAGTGGGTTTGTTAAGTTATTTTATTTATAATTTGAATGATAACACTACTTCACAAAATGCATATTTAAGCGTTACATTTAGTCACCACTATAAAGGTACGAAAACGGTCTAAATTTTACTTGATTGATTTTGGTTGATTTTTTTAGGTTTTTTTTATAAAATTTGTTATTTTTAAATATACCGGTTCATTGATTTTTTCATATCTTTGAAACTAGTTGTTCGATTTTAGTGAAAGTCTCAGATTATAATAGCAAATAAAATGATCTTTAAGTCGCTTTCAAACAATATTTTCATATGCTTACGGATTCAGAGTTATTTGCAATAAAAAGTCAAAAATAATTTTTTTTAAACAAAATTTCCATTTTTGTATTTTTTTGAAAATTCAAAAAAAAAAAAATCAAAGATCACAAAAACGTAACATTTTTAATACATGATTTTGAAATTGCAAATAGTCCTAATAATATAATTCTTGTTTCTTGAAAATCCATGAATTATTAATGATTTTATTAACAATAAACTAAATTAAGTGCAAATATCCAATTTTGCATTTTAAGCATTTCCGTCATTGGAAATTATATCGATCTTAATTGGGGCCAATTTTCTCCAACTTTTGTAATTTGATTACGGTTTATACCAAGAATATGTGTGCAACAAATAAACATAAAATGGTTATTATCTTCAGAGTTAGGAGCTTTTTTGTGCATTTCGACATATTTTTTCAGAAGAAAAATTTTTAACTGAAAATTTTCTGTAAAAAATTTTTTATACTAAAAATTTTCTATAGAAAAATTTTATACTGCGAATTTTTAGTTAATACTTACAATTTTCTTAAGACAAAATTTTGTACTAACAATTTTTTATAGAAAAATTTTTATTCTGAAAATTTTCTAAAGAAAAAATTGTATGCTAAAAATTTTATATAGAAATATTTTTATATCGAACATTTTCTTGAAAATATTTTACATTAACAATTTTCTAGAAAAAGTTTTCTAAGGAAAGAATTCCATAGATAAAATTTGTATTAAATATTTTTGAATAAATGTTAGTCAAACATTTTCTTTAAAAGAATTTATGTCGAAAATTTTCTGTAAAAAAATTTTGTATCGAAACTTTTCTATAAAACACAATTTTAAAAAAAAAAAATTTTATAAAAAAATTTTTAATAAACAAATTTTATATTGAAAATTTTCTATAGACAAATTTTTATATAGGAAATTATCTAGAGGTAAATTTTTCTATCGAAAATTTTCTATAAAAAAATTTTATATCGAAAATTTTCTAATATAAAAATTTTACAGCGAAAATTATCTATAAAAAAATTTATATCGAAAGTTTCCTATAAAAAAATTTTTATATCGAAAATTTTCTATAAAAAATTTTATGTCGAAAATTTTTGATAAAAAAAAAAATTATATCGAAAATTTGCTATTAAAAAACTTTACATCGAAATTTTTGTATAGAAAAATTGTTTAACGAAAATTTTCTATAAATTAATTTTATATCGAAAATTTTATTTAAAAAAATTTTACATCGAAAAATTTTCTAAAAAAATTTTCTTTAGAAATTGTATATCGTAAATTTTCTTAAAACAAATTTTTATCGATAATTTTCTATAAAAAAAAAATTCTATAACAAAAATTTTGTATTAAAAATTTTCTATAAAAAATTTTATATTGAAAACTTTCTATAAAAAAATTTATATTGAAAATTTTCTAGAAAAAAATTTAGTATCGAAAATTTTCTATAAAAAAATTTTATATTGAAAATTTTCTTTAAAAAAATTTTATGTCGAAAATTTTCTTAAAAAAAAATTTTATATCAAAAATTTCCTTAAATTTTTTTTGTTTTTTTTTTTAATATGTTATACCGATTTTTTTTTAATTAAAATGGATAATTTTATATAAAAATTTGACATCGAAAATTTTCTATAAAAAATTTATATCATATATTAAAAAAAAAAAAAATCATATAAAATTTTTTTTTTAAATTTCAAGTCAAAAAATTTCTTTAAAAAAAATTTCATATCGAAAATTTTCTATAAAAAGATTTATGTCGAAAATTTTCTATAAAAAATTGTATATCGAAAAATTTTTATAAAAAAATTTTATATTGAATTTTTTTTTAAATTTTATATCGAAAATTTTCTATAAAAAATTTTATATCGAATATTGTTTTAAAAATATGTTTATATCGAAATTTTTCTATAAAAAAAAATTTATGTGGAAAATTTTCTATTAAAAACATTTTATGTCAAAAATTTTCTATAAAAAATTTTGCATCGAAAATTTTCCATAAAAAGTGACAAAACGAAAATCTTTTATAAATAAATTTTTTATCGAAAATTTTCTATAAATTAAATTAAAAAAAATGCTATATCGAATTTTTTTTTAAACAAATTTTATATTAAAAATTTTCTATAAAAAAGTTTTACATCAAAAAATTTTATGTTTAAAATATTTTATAGAAAAGTTTAAAACTTTCCTTAAAAAAATGTTATGTATTCGAAAATTTTCTAAAAAAATGTTATATCGAAAATTTTCTTTCAAAGTATATTATTTCGAAAATGTTCTTAAAAAAAATGTTATATTGAAAATTTTCTATAAAAAAATTTTATATCGAAAATTTTCTATAAAAAAATTTTATATCGAAAATTATCTATAAAAAAAATTTTACATCGAAAATTTTCTTTAAAAAATTTTATGTCGAAAATATTCTATAAAAAAATTGTATATCGAACATTTTCTATAATAAATTAATTTCAGAAATTTTCTTTAAAAAAAATTTCATATCAAAAATATTGACAATTT
Source organism: Stomorhina lunata (assembly GCA_933228675.1). Lineage (NCBI taxonomy): Eukaryota > Metazoa > Arthropoda > Insecta > Diptera > Rhiniidae > Stomorhina > Stomorhina lunata. The sequence continues at coordinate 45,918,953 of OW121743.1, read as the reverse complement.
TCTATAAAAAAAAATTATATTGAAAATTTTCTATAAAAAAATTTTATATTGAAAATTTTCTATAAAAAATTTCATATCGAAATGTTTCTATAAAAAAATTTTTTATCGAAAATTTTCTATTAAAAAAATGTTTTATTGGAAATTTTATAAAAAAATTTAATATCGAAAATTTTTTATAAAACAATTTTATATAAAAAATTTTCTATAAAAAAAATTTATATTGAAAATTTTCTATAAAAAATTTTATATTGAGAATTTTATATAAAAAAATTTATATTGAAAATTTTATATAAAAAAATTTATATTGAAAATTTTCTATAAAAAAAATTTATATTGAAAATTTTCTAGAAAAAAATTTAATATCGAAAATTTTCTATAAAAAAATTTTATATTGAAAATTTTCTTAATTTTTTTTTTTAAATATGTTATACCAGATTTTTTTTTAAATTGAAATGGAAAATTTTATATATAAATTTGACATCGAAAATTTTCTATAAAAAATTTATATCAAAAATTAAAAAAAAAAAAATTCATATAAAATTTTTTTTTAAATTTCAAGTCAAAAAATTTCTTTAAAAAAAATTTCATATCGAAAATTTTCTGTTAAATAATTTATATCGAAAATTTTCTATAAAAAGATTTATGTCGAAAATTTTCTATAAAAAATTGTATATCGAAAAAATTTTATAAAAAAATTTTATATTGAATTTTTTTTTTAAATTTTATATCGAAAATTTTCTATAAAAAATTTTATATCGAATATTGTTTTAAAAATATGTTTATATCGAAATTTTTCTATAAAAAGAAATTTTATGTGGAAAATTTTCTATTAAAAACATTTTTTTTCTATAAAAAAGTTTTACATCAAAAAAATTTTATGTTTAAAATATTTTATAGAAAAATTTAAAACTTTCCTTAAAAAATTGTTATTCGAAAATTTTCTAAAAAAAATTTTATATCGAAAATTTTCTTTCAAAGTATATTATTTCGAAAATTTTCTTAAAAAAAATGTTATATTGAAAATTTTCTATAAAAAAATTTTATATCGAAAATTTTCTATAAAAAAATTTATATCGAAAATTATCTATAAAAAAAATTTTACATCGAAAATTTTCTTTAAAAAATTTTATGTCGAAAATATTCTATAAAAAAATTTTATATCGAACATTTTCTATAATAAATTCATATCAGAAATTTTCTTTAAAAAAAATTTCATATCAAAAATATTGAAAATTTTCTATAAAAAAAATTTATATTGAAAATTTTCTATAAAAAAATTTTATATTGAAAATTTTCTATAAAAAATTTCATATCGAAAAGTTTCTATAAAAAAATTTTGTATCGAAAATTTTCTATTAAAAAAATGTTTTATTGGAAATTTTATAAAAAAATTTAATATCGAAAATTTTTTATAAAACAATTTTATATAAAAAATTTTCTATAAAAAAAATTTATATTGAAAATTTTCTATAAAAAATTTTATATTGAGAATTTTATATAAAAAAATTTATATTGAAAATTTTATATAAAAAAATTTATATTGAAAATTTTCTATAAAAAAAATTTATATTGAAAATTTTCTAGAAAAAAATTTAATATCGAAAATTTTCTATAAAAAAATTTTATATTGAAAATTTTCTTAATTTTTTTTTTTAAATATGTTATACCAGATTTTTTTTTAAATTGAAATGGAAAATTTTATATATAAATTTGACATCGAAAATTTTCTATAAAAAATTTATATCAAAAATCAAAAAAAAAAATTCATATAAAATTTTTTTTTAAATTTCAAGTCAAAAAATTTCTTTAAAAAAAATTTCATAGCGAAAATTTTCTGTTAAATAATTTATATCGAAAATTTTCTATAAAAAGATTTATGTCGAAAATTTTTTATAAAAATTTGTATATCGAAAAAATTTTATAAAAAAATTTTATATTGAATTTTTTTTTTTAAATTTTATATCGAAAATTTTCTATAAAAAATTTTATATCGAATATTGTTTTAAAAATATGTTTATATCTAAATTTTTCTATAAAAAGAAATTTTATGTGGAAAATTTTCTATTAAAAATATTTTATGTCAAAAATTTTCTATACAAAATTTTGCATCGAAAATTTTCCATAAAAAGTGACAAAACGAAAACAAAAAAAAATTTTATATCGAAAATTTTCTATAAATTAAATTAAAAAAATGCTATATCGAAATTTTTTTAAACAAATTTTATATTGAAAATTTTCTATAAAAAAGTTTTACATCAAAAAAATTTTATGTCTAAAATATTTAATAGAAAAATTTAAAACTTTCCTTAAAAAATTGTTATTCGAAAATTTTCTAAAAAAAAAATTTATATCGAAAATTTTCTTTCAAAGTATATTATTTCGAAAATGTTCTTAAAAAAATGTTATATTGAAAATTTTCTATAAAAAAATTTTATATCGAAAATTTTCTATAAAAAAATTTTATATCGAAAATTATCTATAAAAAAAATTTTACATCGAAAATTTTCTTTAAAAAATTTTATGTCGAAAATACTCTATAAAAAAATTGTATATCGAACATTTTCTATAATAAATTCATAACAGAAATTTTCTTTAAAAAAAATTTCATATCAAAAATATTGAAAATTTTCTATAAAAAAAAAATTTATATTGAAAATTTTCTATAAAAAAATTTTATATTGAAAATTTTCTATAAAAAATTTCATATCAAAAAGTTTCTATAAAAAAATTTTGTATCGAAAATTTTCTATTAAAAAAATGTTTTATTGGAAATTTTATAAAAAAATTTAATATCGAAAATTTTTTATAAAACAATTTTATATAAAAAATTTTCTATAAAAAAATTTTATATTGAGAATTTTCTATAAAAAATTTTATATTGAGAATTTTATATAAAAAAAATTATATTGAAAATTTTCTATAAAAAAATTTATATTGAAAATTTTCTATAAAAAAATTTATATTGAAAATTTTCTAGAAAAAAATTTAATATCGAAAATTTTCTATAAAAAAATTTTATATTGAAAATTTTCTTAAATTTTTTTTTTAAATATGTTATACCGATTTTTTTTTTAAATTGAAATGGAAAATTTTATATAAAAATTTGACATCGAAAATTTTCTATAAAAAATTTATATCAAAAATTAAAAAAAAAAATTCATATACAATTTTTTTTTAAATTTCAAGTCAAAAAATTTCTTTAAAAAAAATTTCATATCGAAAATTTTCTGTTAAATAATTTATATCGAAAATTTTCTATAAAAGGATTTATGTCGAAAATTTTCTATAAAAAATTTTATATCGAATATTGTTTTAAAAATATGTTTATATCGAAATTTTTCTATAAAAAGAAATTTTATGTGGAAAATTTTCAATTAAAAACATTTTATGTCAAAAATTTTCTATAAAAAATTTTGCATCGAAAATTTTCCATAAAAAGTGACAAAACGAAAATCTTTTATAAATAAATTTTTTATCGAAAATTTTCTATAAATTAAATTTAAAAAAATGCTATATCGAATTTTTTTTTAAACATATTTTATATTAAAAATTTTCTATAAAAAAGTTTTACATCAAAAAAATTTTATGTTTAAAATATTTTATACAAAAGTTTAAAACTTTCCTTAAAAAAATGTTATGTATTCGAAAATTTTCTAAAAAAAATTTTATATCGAAAATTTTCTTTCAAAGTATATTATTTCGAAAATGTTCTTAAAAAAATGTTATATTGAAAATTTTCTATAAAAAAATTTTATATCGAAAATTTTCTATAAAAAAAATTTATATCGAAAATTATCTATAAAAAAAATTTTACATCGAAAATTTTCTTTAAAAAATTTTATGTCGAAAATATTCTATAAAAAAATTTTATATCGAACATTTTCTATAATAAATTCATATCAGAAATTTTCTTTAAAAAAAAATTTCATATCAAAAATATTGAAAATTTTCTATAAAAAAAATTTATATTGAAAATTTTCTATAAAAAAATTTTATATTGAAAATTTTCGATAAAAAATTTCATATCGAAAAGTTTCTATAAAAAAATTTTGTGTCGAAAATTTTCTATAAAAAGATTTTGTATCGAAAATTTTCTATTAAAAAAATGTTTTATTGGAAATTTTATAAAAAAATTTAATATCGAAAATTTTTTATAAACAATTTTATATAAAAAATTTTCTATAAAAAAATTTTATATTGAAAATTTTCTATAAAAAAATTTGATATCGAAAAAAAAAATTTATATCGATTTTTGTTTATTTTATATCAATTTTTTTTAATTTTATATCGAAAATTTTCTTTAAACAAATTTTATGAATAAAATTTTCTATAAAAAATTGTTTATCGAACATTTTCTAAAAAAATTTTATAACAAAAATTTTCTACAAAAAAAATTTATATTGAAAACTTTCTATAAAAAATTGTTATATCGAAAGTTTTCTTTGAAAAAATTTTCAAAAGAAATGTGAAACTTGCCTCCAGAATTGTCTTCATTCGGTATCTTCCTCATTTTTCCACCTGGTCACTAAAATCTCTTCAGGTTCTGCCAAATGCAATTTCTGTGTAGTTTTGTTTGAGGTTTTTCCATTCGAAACAAGAATGTGGTGGTGAGTATTAAAGAAAAAATGTGAATATAAAAATAAAAATTCTTGTTTTTTATGTGGAAAATAGTAAAAGATTGAAATACAATGGTATTAAATTTTTTCCATTTTAAAAATAATCAAAATAATAGTAGCTTTGGAAATTTTATAGTAATCTTGCTGCTCAGACCATAAAAAAAATGCTTGAAGAATGTAGAAAAATAAAACTACAAAATTTCGCTTTAATAATGAAACTCTGTAGAACAACAAATAAACAAATGAATTTCTGGAATATGATTGAAATTATTGTGTTGCCTACTTTGAGGAGGAATTAAATAATTTGTTTTTAAACTGAGGTCAAATAGCCGAATTCAATAACGACCGAAATATTAGATTTTTTAGAGAATATTTGTGTAGCATACTCTTAGGATAATCTTAATATTATCAAGGCATTCGCATCTTGTATCTATAAGTATATTTAATTAAGTTCTTGCCGAAAAGTGGAAACTAGTAAATGATAAGATTTTCACTTAATCCTAAGAATAAATTACTAGATTTTGGTCTTATGCAGAGTACAATTTCTAGACACCAGTGTTATTTCTGAACACTAACAAGCATTTCACCATAACTATTAAATAAATTTAATTATAACTTTCATAACCAACCACTTAACTTCATGTTTATAAATGTTAATTAAACAACATTTGCATTCATCTAATCGTGGCGTGTAAAAATTGTGAAAAACAAAAAAAGTAATACAAATAATTCTGACAATATTTTATACTTTTTGTGAAAACCACGAACTATGACCGCTGTTGCAACTCACGTGACTCGAGAACAAATTATAAACAACAAACAAGAGCAGAACCATAAAAAACACGAAAAACACCCAAAAAAAGTGTCGCATATTTGTCTTAATACATGTTTTAACAACAACAGCAGCAACTACTTACAAAAATAAAAAAAAAATAATGAATATGAATGAACACACACTTTTAAACCTACACACACTCACTTACTGTGACATGACATTTAGAGAGTGAACAAAATATAAACACAACAAGTCAAGGTTCAAAAGTCAACAGCAAAACAATAGCAACAACTATAATGTCAACAACTAAAACAGTAGAAGAGGCAGCAGCACCAGCATATAAAACATTAACAAAACATATGGACAAAATGTAGTACGAGTACTTACTCTTAGGCCATTAAAAAAACAAAATGGATGTAATTGAGATGTGTAATAATAATTTTGTTTTTTACGCTCTTCCTCATTTTTTTCGGAATTGTTTTATTTTATTTTTATCCTTGTTACAAAGTATGTGTAACATACATTCACTTAATAACACGATATTAACTCACGTACACATAACCTAACACACACTCATACACACACACGCAAGTGAACATGGTCACCCACATGGCAAATAGGAAAACCGGAAATAAAGAAAGTAGTTTACATAGACGTAGACACATAGACTAAGACTAAGCCATAGACTAAGACATAAACTAAGACATAGACTAAGACATAAACTAAGACATAGACTAAGACATAGACTAAGACATAGACTAAGACATAGACTAAGACACAGACTAAGACATAGACTAAGACATAGACTAAGACATAGACTAAGACATAGACTAAGACATAGATTAAGACATAGACTAAGACATAGACTAAGACATAGACTAAGATATAGACTAAGACATAGACTAAGACATAGACCAAGACATAGACTAAGACATAGACACAGACTTAGACATAGATTAAGACATAGACTAAGACATAGTCTAAGACATAGACTAATACATAGACTAAGAGATAGACTAAGACATAGACTAGGACATAGACTGAGATATAGACTAAGACATACACTAAGACATAGACTAAGACATAGACTAAGACATAGAATAAGACATAGACTAAGACATAGACTAAGACATAGACTAAGACATAGAGTAAGACATAGATTAAGACATAGACTAAGACATAGAAGAAGACATAGACTAAGACATAGACTAAGACATAGACTAAGACATAGACTAAGACCTAGACTAAGACATAGACTAAGACATAGACTAAGACATAGGCTAAGACATAGACTAAGACATAGACTAAGACATAGAAGAAGACATAGACTAAGACATAGACTAAGACATAGACTAAGACATAGACTAAGACATAGACTAAGACATAGACTAAGACATAGACTAAGACATAGACTAAGACATAGACTAAGACATAGACTAAGACATAGACTAAGACATAGACTAAGACATAGACTAAGACATAGACTAAGACATAGACTAAGACATAGACTAAGACATAGACTAAGACATAGACTAAGACATAGACTAAGACATAGACTAAGACATAGACTAAGACATAGACTAAGACATAGACTAAGACATAGACTAAGACATAGACTAAGACATAGACTAAGACATAGACTAAGACATAGACTAAGACATAGACTAAGACATAGACTAAGACATAGACTAAGACATAGACTAAGACATAGACTAAGACATAGACTAAGACATAGACTAAGACATGGACTAAGACATAGACTAAGACATAGACTAAGACATAGACTAAGACATAGACTAAGACATAGACTAAGACATAGACTAAGACATAGACTAAGACATAGACTAAGACATAGACTAAGACATAGACTAAGACATAGACTAAGACATAGACTAAGACATAGACTAAGACATAGACTAAGACATAGACTAAGACATAGACTAAGTCATAGACTAAGACATAGACTAAGACATAGACTAAGACATAGACTAAGACATAGACTAAGACATAGACTAAGACATAGACTAAGACATAGACTAAGACATAGACTAAGACATAGACTAAGACATAGACTAAGACATAGACTAAGACATAGACTAAGACATAGACTAAGACATGGACTAAGACATAGACTAAGACATAGACTAAGACATATACTTAGACATATACTTTGACATAGACTGAAACATAGACTAAGACATAGACGTAAACATACATATAAAGTTAAACATAGACTAAATCAGAAAGTAAGACATTGTGCTTATTTCCGGTTTCCCTTTACTTGTATATCCGTATGTATTTGTGCCATATATACATATTTCTGTTGATTCCTTTTGCTGTAGGTAAGCTTTTCAAGAGTGAGTGCTAAAAGCATAAATAAGCACGTGACAGGACATACACTTACACACTTAAACGCCCATTCTTGCATATATACACTCACCCACATAAGCACGCACATGCACAAGTGTAGATGAAAAATGTTTATTACTTAAGACAAACGACAACAACAACAAGGATATATGTTCATTTCATGTTGTTCTTGTTTCTTCTGCTACTTCAATCTTTGGCTTAAATATTTTTCGTAAAACAAGAAAATTAATTACAATTTTAAGAAACGTTAAAGTAAAAAACTGGCAAAAGCTTACAAAGATTTTGTAAGAAACAACTTTTAAATGGAAACAAAAATCTATAGCATACTTTAGGTTGTTGCAGTTGAGGTGGAAAAGTAATGTGGAAGGAGTTTTATAAAAATTTAAGAATTTTATTAATAGTTTAAATGGTTTAAGAAAATAATTTAACAAAGAATTAAATTAATATTGCTTTAAGACAATTTTAAATTGTTTTTTTTGTTTATTTGAAAAATTATTTTTTTTAAACTCATTTAGATTTAAATTGATTTATTTTCGTATCTTTTTCTAATACTTAACACAAGGTCAAAACTTTTCTCATGAAAATACATTCAGTTTAGTCATAAATCTCATGATTTATATATTTTATGAATTTTATACAAAAAGAAAAACAGAACAGGAATTGCATCAAATGCATTAAAAATATTCAAGTGATTTATGTGAAAAGTGATGTAAAATCAAGGACATTGTTATTATGAATCAGGAAATATCTTGGCATGGTTATAGAAAATAAGTAAATTTCGCTGAATTTCTGTTTAGCTGGTCAAGATTATAAAAAAGACATTGAATATTTACCAATTATACGACATGACTATATATTTTTACATTAGGTGGTATAATATAGAAAAAATGACACTTCATTTAATTTTAAAGAATTTTCGGTTCTGAGCCATTTTGGGTCTTAGCAACAAAGTGACCCTAATAACAATATCTTTGCTCTAAAAACTAATATTGTAACCAGTTTGACCTGAACTTCTTTTTTATTCTTTAGTTTGTTTTTGTTCAATTACAAATTCTGCTAAGACATTTGAAAAATATTAGTTTGAAATCAAAACGTTTTTTCTTCAACTCAACACAAAAAAATATGAAAAGATGAACTAGTTGGACAAGTGCAAAAGGAAATTATGTTAGAAACACTTAGAAAAACTGTTTCTTTTGTAGACAAATAACAATTTGACCGGGACTTGTTAATCGCTTACTAACTAAATTGCCTTACTGTTCTTCTACTATTCTCCCTCCCTGTGCCTTAGTCTATGTCTAAGCCATGTCTTAGTCTATGTCTTAGTCTATGTTTTAGTCTATGTCTTAGTCTATGTCTTAGTCTATGTCTTAGTCTATGTCTTAGTCTATGTCTTAGTCTATGTCTTAGTCTATGTCTTAGTCTATGTCTTAGTCTATGTGTTAGTCTATGTCTTAGTCTATGTCTTAGTCTATGTATTAGTCTATGTCTTAGTCTATGTCTTAGTCTATGTCTTAGTCTATGTCTTAGTCTATGTCTATGTCTTAGTCTATGTCTTAGTCTATGTCTTAGTCTATGTCTTAGTCTATGTCTTAGTCTATGTCTATATCTTAGTCTATATCTTAGTCCATGTCTTAGTCTATGTCTTAGTCTATGTCTTAGTCTATGTCTTAGTCTATGTCTTAGTCTATGTCTTAGTCTATGTCTTAGTCTATGTCTTAGTCTATGTCTTAGTCTATGTCTTAGTCTATGTCTTAGTCTATGTCTTAGTCTATGTCTTAGTCTATGTCTTAGTCTATGTCTTAGTCTATGTCTTAGTCTATGTCTTAGTCTATGTCTTAGTCTATGTCTTAGTCTTTGTCTTAGTCTATGTCTTAGTCTATGTCTTAGTCTATGTCTTAGTCTATGTCTTAGTCTATGTCTTAGTCTATGTCTTAGTCTATGTCTTAGTCTATGTCTTAGTCTATGTCTTAGTCTATGTCTTAGTCTATGTCTTAGTCTATGTCTTAGTCTATATCTTAGTCTATGTCTTAGTCTATGTCTTAGTCTATGTCTTAGTCTATGTCTTAGTCTATGTCTTAATCTATGTCTTAGTCTATGTCTTAGTCTATGTCTTAGTCTATGTCTTGGTCTATGTCTTAGTCTATGTCTTAGTCTATGTCTTAGTCTATGTCTTAGTCTATGTCTTAGTCTATGTCTTAGTCTATGTCTTGGTCTATGTCTTACTCTATATCTTAGTCTATATATTAGTGTAAGTTTTATTCTATGTCTTAGTGTATGTATGTTTGTATGAGCGTAATGATGAATTGGTATTATTTCTGTCAGTGTATCTTATATGTGGGTTAAAAAAATAAAACTGTGTCATCAGTAAGAATCTTTTCTTCGAAATGTATTGTTATTTGAATACATACTCATATGTGTGAATGTGTGTATGTATTTATGTCAGCTGAATATGTTTGAATACAAATTTCACTTTTCCATCTCAATTTTCCTTTAACTATAAATGCGTTTCTACTTGTTTTTTTTTTTGTTACTACAAAATGCATTACGTTTCGTTTCCTTTTAACGCCTGCAGTGAACGACAATATTTGTTGCAGTTATATACGTATATACTTTATATATTTTTTCTGCTGCCAAAGCAGACTTTATTCAACAACAAACGTCTACCTCCAGTTCTCCAACTCTTACGATTTCACGCGCCTTCGCTCGCTAAATAAAATCCATTTCACCCTCCAGCCAAGTTATAACCCTTTTTATTTAAATTTTATTCGATTCTGTTTTCAACAATATTAAATCAGTTGCAATATATGAAATTTTACTCTTGTTTTTTCTTTAAATAAAAATAGAAAATGTAAAAATAAAAAAAATAGAATTCTAGAAAAATGTGAATTTTTTAGATTACGCCAGGATTTTGTTCATTCTGCATATTTTGCATTTTATTTCAAATGCAACAACATTTAGTCGGTTTTTTTTCATTATTGAGTTATAAAACTATTTTTCTGTACATCTAGATCTAGTCGAGTATTTGTATTGCAGCCATCGGTGTACAGCCGGAAGGTGGGGGAGGTTTAGGAAGAAAAGGCTTTTGAAAGGAAGGATGAAGGAGGCTATAGTTGAAAATATTGCAAAAAATGTGCACCAATTTTGAAAAAGTAATAATGAAGATTTTAAATTGCTGTAATAATGATGTGATTTAATGCCGGTAATAATGATGACGATGATGATAATAGAAGGCATGATGATATTGCAACAAAGTTCTGAATTAGTTTCAATATACATACATATGTTGCCAGTCTATGATTGCATAGTAGGCACAATCAAATAAGATATTTTGTATAACTAGGGTTGAATGTTTTTGCCTTCTACACTCTATAGAACTATTTAAATTGCTCAACTGTCATTTTTATATATTTTTCATAGTCACTTTCCATGATTTCTCTCCCCTCCACCTTTTTTTTTATAATTTAGTTGACATTAATACTAGAAGTAATACACCTGCATTTTTTACGTGCAAGTTTTAATGGAAACTGCATATTCGGAATATTTTTATTTTCTATTTTTAATTTCCATCACATGTTTTTGTTCAGCCAAAAGTGATAGAAATATTTTCGAAAACATTTAAAGCAAGTAAGAGAATTTTTATTTTTGCCTCCGGACCTTGAACTGTTTGTTTTTTTTTTAGGTTAAAATATAAAATAAAGTGTAAATGGCGAGATATGATCATAATAGTTGAGTGCATTAAGAATTTTTATACTTAGGCGTATGATTGATATTGATTTATTTGTATGGAATTATATATAAATCATACGCCACATATGTAAAGTAAATTCAATTTGTTATTTTCATACCCTCCATCAAAAAGAATGGGGGGTAAATTAAGATTGTCATTTCGTTTGTAATTTCCTCAATATTAGCTCAAAAACCAAAATTGAAGTATATTCTGAATCCTTGTGGAATTCTAAGACGATTGAGCGATGTCCGTCTGTCTGTTCGTCTGGCGTATGCCTGTCTGTATGTCTGTTTTCAGCACGATAAAACCTTAACGTAAGGATATAGGTCACTGAAATTTGGCATAATTATTCTTTATTTCTTGGAAAATTTTGGTATTGAAATCGGGCAAAATCGGCTCACATTTGACCATAGCTCCCGTATAACCTCGTCTAGGCTAATCGCTTATTTGCTAAAAAATGACAAATTATAACAGCTGTGATGGTATGTAGAAGTCTTACATTAGCAGTAGGCAGCATTTAAAATTTCATCGAAATCGGTTCACATTTAACCATAGCTCCCATACAAAAAACTTACGGAAACAGCCTAAATTCCACCTGAAATACACTTAAATGCCAATAAATAATAAACTGTAATAGCTTTGACCACTAAATTTAGCACAAGGAATTCTTATGTGAATGCCAGCCAGTTTGCAAAATCGGTCACCATTTGACCATAGCTCCCATATAAAAAACTTACGGAAACACAAAAATACAAAAAGGAAAGGGGGTTTATGTCCGTCTGTCCGTCAGATAAAAGCGCGTTAGCTCCTTAACGACAAAAGCTAGAGACACAAAATTTTACAAAAGTATTTTTGATATGTAACAAAAGTTGTGTACTGAAAATCGGCGAAATCGGTTCAGATTTAGTTAGAGCTTCCATATAACCCCGACTCGGAAAACACATTAATGCTGATAAATTAATACAATTGTAATAGCTATGACGACTAAATTAAGAATGGAGAAGTTTTATGCAACAATTGGTCAGTATATCAAATTTTATAGGTATCGGTCCACATTTGACTATAGTTTTCAAATATAAAAAACTCCGGGAAACCAAAAAAAATTTAACAAAGGCCAGTTAAAACCTATTAAGTTAGAAGCTATGATAGATATGGCCACTAAATTTTGCAAGAATCAGCTTTATATAAATACCAGCCAGTGTGTAAAATTTTGTTACAATCTGTCAACATTTGGCTATAATTCTTATATAATTTATATAATAATATATATATAATATAATATAATTCTTATATATATATATATATATATATATATATATATATATATATATATATATATATATATATATATATAACATCCACTTTTTGATCAAAAAGATTCCAGATCTTGAAACTTTAGATGCATTAGGAACTTCTAACAAAATATATGGACCTGCCTTTATCCTAACTAAATATAAAGCTAAACGAAAGGTATTTAAAACTTATGAATGTAAAACCATACGAATTCTGTTCAAAGTAAATACTAGGGAAAACACTTACATAGTTTTAAATGTTGATAAATGTAGATATCTAACTTCAAGTTATATATCTGTGGCAATATGGAAGAATAGCTTAAGTCGAAAATTGAAGTTTTGAGATATTATCAATTTTGTGTAATTTTTCTTTTGCTTCATTTTTGCGAATAATTTATATATTAATATATTAGTAACATGTTTATTAGAGAAGAAGAATGAATATTTAAAAAAAATATTGTTAAATTACTTTTTTTCTACTTAAGCTCTTCTTCGAAACTGAAAGTTGCGTGGAACTGGACCTTAAGTAACTTTAAGCGGTTCTGTTTGAATAAAAAGTATATATTGTGTTTTTTTATGTAAATATAAGTTGTTTGAAAATAATGACTTTATTTTTTCAAGGGCAACATTTTACAGCTTAAGTGAAGTTAAGCGAAATTGTTAAATGATAAAAGATAAATATGAATATGTACACAAAATTATATGTACATAAGTTGTTTTGGTCAATGCATTATTGATTCAAAAAACTTAAGCTAAAAAGTAAACGTTCATAACGTTGATAAAAAACCGAGTTCTTTAAGACGGACTAAACACATTTAAGCGCCTTTGCTTCTGTAATGCAATAAACACCATAACTCAATTCTATCTTATGTCGACTTAAGCTACTCTTCCATGTTGCCACAGATATATATAATTCCCCGACAACATTCCAATTGGAACAAGGGGTACTTCTCTCAGACGATGAGCTGCATCCGATTCTATTTTTAGACTCGTTGAAAGGGACCTACGTTTTAACGCCGGCTCCGAACGGCAAATGCATTAGTTAGAGAAGTTTTACATAGCCTAATACTCAATAACCAGTGGCTAGCTGAGTTATGAGGTGAACCGCCGCTTTTTGAAAATTTATTTTTTCAAGTGAGTCTGGCCAGGGATCGAACTTGGGCCTCTGGTATGCTAGGCGGATGACTAACCTGCTATACCACGGCGGTTCACGATCTAACTTCAAATTAATTAAGATTAATGCAGAGTCGGACAATTGACTACTTCCTAGAACATCGTCATGTTAAAGTAGTTAGTAAATTACATAGAGACGTAATCCAAGTGTCAGTCACAACTACTTGAGATATAGTTAGCTTTAAGTAAATTTAAAGTTAACTGAATGTCCGACAGGGAAGCTACTGCAACCGAATTTAGTCCAAATATTTTACCAACAATACCAACTAGCGTAACAATTTTTATACCCTTCACCACCATATGTGGAAAGGGTATTATAAGTTTGTGCTGATGTATGTAACGCATAGCAATATTTGTCTTAGACCCATCTTTTAGTATACCAATAGGCTTAAAATCACTTTCTGAGTCGATTTAGCGATGTCCGTCCGTCGGGCTGGCTGGCTGGACCCCCATGCTAATTCTAAAGATAATCTGATGAAATTTGGCACAGATCATTTCTTTGATAATAGAACCAAAATCGGTTCATTATTTGTGGTACCTCCCATAGGTCCCACTTCCCGAAATTGATATATTGGCCACAAAAATGTTCATGAAATTCAAATAAATACTGCTTATGTAAACTTAAATTACTGTACCAAATTTCGTTGAAATCGGTCCACATTTGACCATAGCTCCCATACAAACTCTTTTCTCAAAACGCACTAAATGAGACAAAATTCACTAAAACGCTCGTAAATCCGAAGATAAGACAATTTTAAGTTTATTTTTTTGCATACATAATTTTTATAGCAACTGTAATCAGTTTGAAATTTCATAATAATCGGTCCACATTTAAGTCCAAATGGCGGAAACAGCTTAAATGTATAAGTTTTGAGAATATGTTTGTATGATGACAAAATTTAGCAAATATTTGTCTTTATACAGGAAAACAAACACCTTTGACCTTAGTGGTGAAGGGTATCGTATGGTCGGGCTTGACCGACTATAGCACTTTCTTTTTTGTTTTTTTTTTAATTTGGTCCACATTTTGAATTTGCTAAACCATCGTAGATATATGAGATATGTTTCTAAATTTAACACAACTTGATGGTGGATACATAAGATTCGGCACAGCCGAATATAACACTCCTACTTGTATATACTCCTATAATATTGGCTTTATATCCTAGAAAGATATACAATATATATTGGATCTTTATGAAATTCTTGAGCTTTGACCGTCTATCTCTTTGTCTGACTAATCAAATAATTAGAAGTGAAAGTAGGCTTTCAGTAGACCAAAACCCCAAAAGTGTTTTAAAAAGTTAGCTCGAATTTCTAAGCCACTCAAAAAAATTTGTTCCATATACAGTTTGTCAAGTAGTTGTTTGCATTAAACAAAAATATTTAAAATTCTATTTTGATTTCGAAAATTGAACATCAAATCGTTTAAATTTGTTTTTTTTGTTTAACACATACCGTTAATGTAACTGTTTACTACAAAAAGTCGTAAAAAAAATTGAAGTAAATACATGCATTGCAACAACAACAATACAAAAAGAAATACACCCAATTAAAGAGGCGTCAAATAAATGTTTGCACAATGAGTAAAAATAACACCAAATGTTCTTATTTACCGTAATATTTTTTTATTTTATGATGTTTTATGAGTGTTATCCAATGAAATTAAAGTTATAAAAAGTATTTAAAAAAAATGTGTGCATTAGTTGTCCTATATTTAAGAAAAATGTCTGGAAAATTAATTTCGAAAGGCGTTATAGAATTAGCGTATTTTCATCACTATAAGGGCAACTCCGCCAGGGAAATCGCTTAAATGTTCTCCCGTATGGTTAGGACATCAGATTCTGTACTGAAAAAGAAGGAATATTGGAATTAAAAGGGTAATCATGCAGCCCAAAATAGTAAACAATATGAATTAAAAGTAAAATTACACTGTGATACACGGGAAAAATGCAGGGGTTCTCATATACTAATTCTGTTTTGGGGGAGTCCATGGAGTACGAAAATAGTAATATTTTTTTTTTGATCACTTCGTTGTAACGTAAAACCATTATTTATGAAAATTTAAAGAAAAAAATCATAACTTCTTTATTTGACAGTCGATTTAACTTTTGTTTTCAATGGATATTAGATGCGAATTCGGCTTTTCTGAAAATATTTTCCGTTTGAAGATCGCCCATAAAATGGCTATTTTATAGCGCTTAAAATAAAAAAAAAAAATGCAATTTTTTCAACAATCTTGGAAAATGCAAAGTGGCTCCACTGCAATACCTTTCGTTGAACCCGTTGCTTGGCTTCCACGATTAGAACTGTCAAAGAGACAGACGGAACTTTTAGGATCAAGAATGAAACAATGGAATTTCTTAGATGAGAGTGTCAATATTACTTTTCGTAGAAGTGAAGAAATGGGTTTATTTGGATCACTGTTTAGCGAAAGCACAAAAAACAGCAATATGGTTTATTGTAATAATGTAAATTCTTTGTTTGATAAGCTAGGACACAATCATATTTCACAAGACTGGCGATTATTCATCGATGGATCAACGAAAAGTAAATATGATTTACACTTACATCGAAAAACTTTTTCAAAATTTCTGTTTTGTATATACAATATATGTATATAAATTTTAGGCCTGAAAGCAGTACTTCTATGTAACGGGAACTTATTTCCATCAGTTCCGTTGGCTTACGCTACTGACATCAAGGAATCGTACGAGAGTATGTCTGAAATTTTGAATTTAATAGACTACAATTCTCATAACTGGCAAATTGTTGCTGATTTTAAAGTATTGACCATTTTAAATGGTATGCAAGGTGGCAACACAAAGTTTCCATGCTATTTTTGCGAATGGAACAGCCGTGCAACTGAGCAACATTATATTCAGAAAAATTGGCCTCCTCGTACATCGTTTGTTGTTGGTGAAAAAAATAGTATAAACATTCTTTTAGTCAACCCAGCAAATATAATTTTACCACCTTTACATATTAAGCTGGGTTTAATAAAACAGTTTGTCAAAGCACTTGATAAAATTGGTTTAACATTTAAATATCTTGAAAGAAGTTTTCCACGAATAACTTGTGGCAAGCTTAAAGAAGGTAAGCACGTATTTTTTGTGTTGCAGACATTAAAAAAATTAAAATATATATTCTACAACAGGTATATTTGTCGGTCCACAAATAAGACAACTAATGAGAGACCAAAATTTCTTAGAACAAATGTCGTATTTAGAAAAAAATGCATGGGAAGGCTTTGTTGCAGTGTGCGAAAACTTTCTTGGGAACAAAAAATGTAAAAACTTCGAAGAAGTGGTTAGTAAAATGCTTTCTTCCTACCATTCGATGGGTTGCAAAATGTCAATCAAACTGCAACCATCTCCATGCTCATTTAAATATGTTCCCGTCAAATTTAGGACAAATGAGCGACGAACAAGGTGAGAGATTTCACCAAGAAATTTTTAAAATAGAACAGCGCTATGTTGGAAAAAACAAAATAAGTATGCTTTCTAACTACTGTTGGTCCATTAAGCGTGATACGAGCACAGAAAATTATAATAAGCAGGTGAAACGCAAGCATTTCTAAGAAAAAACAAAAAAAAATAAAATTTGCATATCAAAAAACTAAAAATTTTCGGTTCGTTTTTCTTTAAATTTGCTTGTTCTTAACCATTTTGGAAAGCCTATTTAATGAGGTTTTTAACGAAATAAAAAAAATATATATTTACTGTCACACAAAAATATACAGACAGACAGAAAATGAAAATTGATAAAAAGTTATTTTTGTTTGTAATATAAATGCCAATAAAATTGCCATTTCTTGGCTGATTTTTAAAAGGACATTTTTTTAGTGAGGCAAGGCATGTATCCTTCAAAATGTAGAAAAAAAATTTAAGTAGTTTTAAAAATAAAAAGTAACGATTTTTTTTACTTAAATTTTCGTGAATAGAGATTTTAAGCTATATTTGCTGTTAAAAAATATACTTAACGAAGTGACCAAAAGAAATTGTTACTACTTTCGTACTCTATGGACTCCCCCAAAACAGAATAGGTATGTGAGAACCCCTGCATTTTTTTTTCTTTACATTTGGATCACAGTGTTATTAAAACCGTCTGGAAAAAGTGGCACATCAGCACAAGGGGCTTACCTCCTAAGTGAAAAATTATCATGGGTTATGTGTATCGCAAGAAGTAATCTGAAATATACCGGTAAACCTAAAATATTCATCTACAGTGGCTAGGAAAAGTATACTGCTATCAACGCAAAATATTAAAAATCTCTTCAAGTTTGCTACGGGGCACTTAACTCGGCTTCCAAACTTTTGGGGATCCACCATGATAATATAACATCATTTTAGCATGACTAGAGAAAAAAATGTACCCTAATACTAATTCTAAGTGCGAAATAGAAAGCATGAAGTAATTTTCAATATTTTATGTTGAAAGAAGTAGATTTTTCCTATCCACTATAGATGAATACCTCGGCCCATGACCATTTTTCACTTCGAACTTAAGCCCCTAGTGCCGGAGTGCCGCTTTTCCTAGAAGGTTTTAATAATTTTACTTTAAATTTGTTTTGTTTTATATTTTGGACTACGTTGTTATAATTTCAATTCCAATATTTCTTCACACTTAGCACGGGATATGATGTCCTAACCATACGGGAGAACATTTTAGCGATTTCCATGGCGGATTTGCCCTTAAAGTGATGACAATACGCTAATTCTATAACGCTTTTCGAAATTAATTTTTCAGGCTTTTTTTTTTAAATATAGAACAACTAATACATTTTTTTACAGTACTTTTTATAACTTTAATTTCATTGGATAACACTCATAAAACATCATAAAATAAAAAGTATAACGGTAATTAAGAACATTTGGTGTTATTTTTACTCATTGTGCAAACATTTATTTGACACATTTTTAATTTGGTATGATTATTTTTGTTTTGTTGTTGTTGCAATGCAAGTATTTATTTCAATTTTTTTTTACGACTTTTTGTAGTAAACAGTTATATTAACGGTATGTGTTAAACAAAATAAACAAATTTAAACGATTTATGGCCCGTTTTTATACATAGTCTAATTTTTGAAGCGAACGTTTGGTGGCAGGCGATTTCGTAAGAAAATGAGTTCATATAAAATATTCGTCTAGCTTACGTTATGTCAAGTGAGTTTTTTCTCTTTTCAATTTTACTTATTGCCACCGTATTAAAATATCAAGTATTGTTTACTTTCTCGATACATTTTTTACCAAAAAGTGGTAACCCTTGAGAAAACAAAAGTTGAGTGTTTTCTTTCGACTCATTGTTTATTGATATTTTATTCAGTTGCCGCTCAACCAGCGAGGAATGCACATGTGTGGGGGTTATGTTTTTTGTTTTTTAAAAATGGAACTTATAAAAATTACAAATTAATAAACATTTTTTATTTAGAAAAACATTTGAATATTTTTCTTAAAATAGGTATTTTTTCTGAAGGAACAAAATTTTTTTATTGCAAAAAACATATTTTTTCTTAAAAAAATATATTTTATAGGAAAAAAAACTTATTTTTTGTTACTTTTTGCTTAAAAGAGTATTTTTAATATAATTAAATTAAAGAAAATTAAAGATTTTATATTTCTAATAAATTTTTTATCAAAAAAATCCATAATTTTGTTGTAAAAATTGGCGACGATTACTTTTTTCTGGTCGTTTGTTTTTGGCTCAATAGATGAGTGAAATCCAATTACAAGAACCAAAACTTTATGCAAAGATTTCATTTCTTACGTATTTCACTCAAAGAGAACTGGCATTTGTTTTATATGAACCAAAACCAGTTTTTTCACTCATGTAGCGAAGGTTTCTGTGTGAAACCAATTATAAAAACAGGCCATTAATGTTTAATTTTCGAAATTTAAATTGCATTTTCATTATTTTTGTTTAATGCAAACAATTACTTGACAAACTGTATGTTTTATGTCTAGTAAATTAGTAAACAAATTTAATATATTTTTAATTTTTATAAATTAAAGTATAAATTTTGCTGAATTTTCATCATTGGTGAAGGGTATTTAAGATTCGTTATAGCCGAATGCTCTTAGTTATTATAATTTAATATGCAAAAGTGGCTATTAATCTATTTATGCATATTATGTATAAGTATCTCGTTTTTACATGTGTTAACATGTGAACATTTC
Organism: Stomorhina lunata; assembly: GCA_933228675.1. NCBI lineage: Eukaryota > Metazoa > Arthropoda > Insecta > Diptera > Rhiniidae > Stomorhina > Stomorhina lunata. Next base: position 45,898,824 of record OW121743.1, on the reverse strand, counting down.
AAGTGTCATAAGTATTTAATGTATTAACAAAAGCAAACAATAGGACACCTTCTATTTATACAATGAATTGACATACAATCTATTGAATATTATGAGTATTTAATAATTTTTTTATAATTTTTTTTTTGTCTCCATTCATGATATATTTAGCTTCAGCTGAAATATACACAAGCCAAGTTTCATTGAATATTAAATTATTAAAATTATTCTATAAATAGAAAATCTTATATTTCAACAATAAGATACATTAACGTCTTTCTTTGTCAGTTATTAAATTTTTTCATCATTTCCAAAACAACTGAAATTATTCAAAAGTTTTTTAGTTTTGTTTCCAGGAAAAATAAAATGAAAATGTCATTTGCTGCATGCTCCAGCAAAAACACAACAATAAATATTGTGGCTAAATATCAGGTAAATTTTCACATAAATATAGAGAAAGATGCCAAAAATAACTAAAATAAATATGAATAAGTAGTCAGACTATTTCTATCCTTCACTTCTGAGGTCAAATATGTCAATAAATTTATAAATTGTTCTTAATCCTTTGAGACATATAATATTTTATTTATATACATATATAATATGTATAATATGCATAATATAAGCCCACTAAGAGAAAAATGACGATCTGATTTCAAGAAAAAAAATCTACAATATAAGATTGCGAAATCTTGAATTTTCAATCTTGAAAATATAGCCAGTAAGATTTATATTCTTAAATTTAAGAATAAATTCTTATTTATGAGAATACAATCTAAAAATAAACATGTAATTTGTTTGCTTTTAAGATTTTAATCTTATTATAAGATTTTAAATCTTAATTTTAGATCGTATTCTTTATTTCAAGATTGTGATCTTGATTTCAAGATTTTATTCTTATTTTGAAGATTGTAAGTTCTAATCTTAAGATCGTATTCTTGATTTTGTAGATTTGTGTGCTTGTTTAAGGGAAATTTCTCAGTATTTTGTCATAAATTATAATACGCCGACCAAAGTAGTTGCGAAAAAGTGAAAAACTAATTTTTTGATAAAAAAAAAAATATAAATTTAATAAGAAATATAAATGGAAAACCTTAATCCGGATGAAGTGATCCTTTTAAATATTTCAATAGAATGAAATTTAGTTCCGGTATGTGATGGGGAGTATGAATTGAACTGCCCTTCACAAGAAATTTCATCAGATTTCTCGGACGATGACTCGTTGCTGAAAATTTTTTTGAAAGAATTCGATCTGGAATGCGTTTTTCCGTACTGCAGCGTAAGTTTTTAATCATATTTATAAATACATAAGTAAATTTCTTTATAAAAAATTATATTGATTTAATTTGTTTCAGGCTCAAATGTAACTTTTAGAAGTCTGTAGTATATGAAAGCAGATGATGTAAAGGAAGCCATTCCACCCTTAGGACTTCGAATGGAGTTTCGTGAAAAATTATTTGTCTGGAAAAAGAAACAAGTTTTAATATTTTATTTAGAAAGTAAATTAAACCACTAATAGTTTTGTCCTTTAGTTTGAAATTGATGAAGATACACTTTCGATGCCGTCGAAGGTAGGTCAGTGGCTACAAAAATGTGTGGATGTAACTTCCACTCTATCGTCTCTGTAAATGTGGAAGTTAACAAAAAAGTGTTTGACAAGGTAAAAGTATTAGATAATTACTTAATACATTAAAATGTGTACAAAACATAAAATATTTTCGTTTATTTATATAGGATTTAGCTTCATTATTGAATGAATCAGTTAGTGGCAAAAACATCCTAGAATTTTATGCTTCACACAGAGATTTAAACAATAACTATCGTGATGAGCTGATCCAGATTATAGTACATCAAATTCTAAAAAAGGATCTCCCACTTCATCCTCACGATTTCCAAGATATATTGACAGAAATATGCACACTTTTTCCAACGGAAGATGAAGTCAAGGTATTTTTAGGATAAATTTTTTTACTAACTACCTATAATCTAAAATAAATTTTAAAATATAGGAATACTATTACATTCCTCGAAGAGGAAAAAAATAATAAAAAATGTGTTTTATTTTATCTTTAAATACGAATATTATAATAAGAAAAAACGTGATGATAATAAGATTTTCTGCTTGAAATCGAAACTTTGTCTGCTTGAAAGTAGAGTAAATGCGAAAAATCTTATTTTAAGAATAAACTCTTATTTTTCAAGATTGTTTGTAAGATCGCAATCTTGAAAAAGTTCTAAGAACAAGATCGATAATTAAGAATGCGTTCTTATTATTTAAGATTATGTTCTTATTAATTAAGAGTGCATTCTTAAAAATTAAGAATTTAATCTTAATTAATAAGAACACATTCTTAGTTACCGATCCTGTGCTTAGATTTTTTTTAAGATTGCGATCTTACAAAGAATCTTAAAAAATTAAGATTTTATTCTCAAAATAAGATTTTTCGTATTTACTCTACTTTCAAGCAGAAAAAGTTTCGATTTCAAGCAGAAAATCTTATTATCAGCACGTTTTTTCCCTGAGTGCCATAACCGCCAAAAGGGCTTAAGCGACATGATGGACGATTTTCATTTTATTATTAAAATTTTTTATTCATGATCATCTGCACCATCTCATAAAATTATTAGGCCAGTAGAATTCAATATTATGATTTCACACCAAAAACAATGAAGACTTAAGTACAATTCACCGTCCAAAGATATTTTTTAAAAATGCTTCTCCTGTAAATTTTAGTTTTTGGTGCTTGAGTCTTTTTGGCGCTTAGGGCTCGATATGCTTTATTTTTATATAACACTAACATATTCTAGGAATTAAAATTTATATATGCCATTTTCGGTAGCAAGACTGACATTTCTATAGAGCTACTTTCAAATGTCAAATAATATCGCTTATCTATTTCTCAATACTAACACATATGAATGTATGTGCATAGTTGTATAGTTTAAATTACACTGGTCAACAAGAGAAATTACTTTGAAGTCTAACTATTTAATTTTGATGTATTATGACCCTCTAAGTGCAAAACCACCCAAAATTTAAAATTCTATGGAAACGATTTTTAAAAATTTTTTTTTTTCTAAAATTACGAATTTTCACAGAGGTCTTTCCATTGATTTTATTATATCTTGGGAATGGCTTATCTAAATTC